>OX424536.1:17596015-18247213 GCA_949152445.1 Cerastis rubricosa
TCGCGGTCCGGGCGGTTAAGCCAAGACCCTCGGTCCCGATCGAAGCCGCGAGACGTGATCCACGACACTCCGATGATGGGATTACGAGAACGACGGGGACAGAGAAGGACTGCGTCCCTCGCTGTCTGCTCGGAGGCAGGGTGAGTGCACTCCGAGCCCGCCCTTGCTCCTCCGCTGTGCCCTCTGCTTTTCAGAGGGTCACGCGGAGAAACGCCGCGTTGGTCCAAGTTGGACCCCACCACGTCAGAATATTCGCCACCGGCAGTGACATTCCCCAGAGAATGGGAATCTCCCACTCCTCGGGGAAGGACACTGCCGGCGCCCAGGGTGCACCGTCCTGACAGCAACTGTTCCCTCCAGACGTATCGAGAGGGACCAGCGCCATCAGGCTCACGAGGAGGTTTTCTGACCCAGCACCCCAAATATGCTGGCCCTTTCTTTTTTTTTGAGCACTGCAAATATTTTTGGTCGATGAGTATGCATAAGACTTTTAGTTACTAAACATAAAATTAATTTAATTATTATAGAATAAGTTTGAAACTTGATCTAAGTTAATATATGATTAATTGTGAAAAAAAAAACGGAAGTCGACTGAAACGTTGTTTAGATTACCTAACTAAAAAAAGTTTGGTATTTTTCGATATGGCGATTTTTATTTGTAGTTTATGGAATAAACGAATCTACTATATTTTTTAGTAATAAACATTTTATCAATTCCCATTCACAAAATCGTACATAACACCTAATCAAACAAAATACTTCTATGATCCAATCGCATCCAGTAGGCGTACCTAAGTACCTACAGTTGAAACGTCAAAAAGCTTCTAAAACAAACACAAGGCGACTGACAAATAAAAATCGTCGGTCGCGCTAACAATAGGTCTTGCGCACCGGTAACGCACGGCGCGAGGCGGGCCTTCGGACGCCACGCCCCAAACCCCGCCCCACTGCGTACGCGCAACTTATTCGGATATTCAATTTTTTGATAGAATTTTTGTGGGTAGTGATTTTTTATGATAATTTAATTATTTTTGTGTTTAATGATTTTAAGGTTAGGGGCTTTATTCTTAAAACAAATTTAGTGAAGTAACTTCTAAATTAAAAAAAAAAAACGTAAATAATTACCTTACAAAATAATTACTCATAAAGATAGGATATCATCTACGTTAAAGTGTCTATGTAATAATATTTTAAATTGCCCTAAAATAACGGCATCATTTGTACTACATGCCAGTTACCGTGGTACCTACTAAACTCACTGATTACTTGAATTTATAAATAGATACAGTGGGCGTCGTAAATGAATAAGTTACCAAGTTTATTTTTCACCAAACTGTTAAGTTCCTATATTTTCGTAACGACTACATAGCTGTAATGACACGACAAAAAGCTTAAAAAAACAAGCTCATCTTTAATTTCTTTTTTTTCATGTGGGGTTTGACAAAACATAGACCGAAAAAAAGCCGGCTAACCCTTTGTACTACTTAGTTAGAAATGCGCCTTTTACTTATAAAATCGACTCTATAATATATACCTGCCTAGTGTCAATACACGATTATAAAAACAACCCTTATTTAAAAAATGTCAAATGCCCAGGAGTCACGTTGCATGCTGGTAAGTAACACGTTTTTAAATTCCTATAACGTACCTAATATAGTCCAAGTGGGATTGCGGTTGCCGGCAGGTGTGTTCAGGTCGTCGACATTTCGTATCATGTGTGGTTGTTAGACAACCGCTAAAAGTAACTCTGTAGCTTTACCGCCACGGTTGAAATTTACTTGGTGAGGAGGCAGTTTCAGTGTCAAACCTGCGGTCTTCCATGAGGAGGATCCGATATCATAACACCACGGTTGTGGGCAATATCGATCAATTTCATTTGATTATTTTTTGAAAATGCCACAGCGAGCTCGTTGACGTAATTAAATATGAGATAGCTGATGGTTTCTAAATCTGATGCGTCAAGTATAAATTGATGAAATTACGGTTTTAACTTTAAAATATTTTTTTTAATATATGTAAGAATAAAAATATTTACATTATATTGAAAGATTGAACGAATAAATACAGCAGCGGTTACTTTACTTTCCTAATTTATCATTTAAACATCCTTGTTCAGTATTCCAGTATAAAGCTGCTAAACATAAATTCAATTGTTAGTTCAAAGGTGTTAATTATTAAAAATCTGCCAAAACTAAACCTTTACTCCCTCAATATAAACTCTTACGCTTCGCTAATCGACTAACTAAAGACAAAATTGTAGTCTCGTTCTCCAAAACCAGTTACATAACGAACAATTCATAATTAATCCAATGTATTCAACTTTCAGTTGCAGTAAAGATAAAACATTGATGTTTGCGTACATTTTTTCCTTACTACACACAATGAAGACATTTGAACTTGAAGACGACGCTGAACAATGCCTTAGGTAAGCGTGCGAAACCCATAAAGCAGTAAATACGAGATTTTTATTATAATTCACTTGACATGTCATTTGGAAAAGTCACGCAGACAAACATGGGTGCCGACGAATGATTGTGTTGTATTCCGCGTTTTCGAATGTTAATACATAATTAAATCCGTGGAAAAAGATTGGTGTTTTCTTTTTAGGCAGTAAAGGAATCAGTAGATGTTATAAGACTATTTTTTGGAACACACATTAGGGCCTTAACAAGAATTATAAGGGCGAGTGGCATTAAAATTGATGTTTGATTGATTTTTAATCTGATTTATTAAGTTAGTTTTATTTTATTTTCTTATGCATCATTACATGCATCCCACTGAAATCTTTTTGTTCTACTTGATCTGAGAGACCATTTGACATGCAGAGATATTACTTACCTGCACTATTAATTAATTAACCTCCTAAGGGTTACCCTGTTAGTAAACTAAAAGCCCAATAAAAAAATATTCGCATGTCAGAAAGACTGCAAATTAAACTATAGCAACTGACTGTACCTACATGATCAGACTAATTGGTAATTTATGCATTAATTTAATGATTTATGGGTTCATCAAAAATTTCGAACCATTATGTTTTTACTACAGAAAGAAAAAAAAATCTATGCATATTAAAACGAAATGCTACTAAAATAAGTGCCGTATCTAACACGGGGATTTGGATAGAAAAAATATAATTGGTCCCAAAAAAAGGTTTGTCTATAATGTACAGGTGGATCAGGTGCGCGCGCGCCGCACCGCGCTCTACGCCACTCTGACGGGCGGCGCACGGTCAAGCAGGTGCCGCCTTTGGAGGGGAGCACCTTACTATACACCTTACAAACTTGCATTTGCATTACCACGTATCTTATTCCACCAAGAATAAGATTGAATTTAGCGCAGCTTGGATAAAATATTTCTTGTAGGGCTCTACTCCTCTCCTTTTTATCGAACAAAAAATGAACTGTAAACGCGATCACGGCCGCGGCTAAGGTCAATGTTAGCGCTTCCTTCAGTGCACGTTCAGAGAAGAGCGCGTGCGCATCCTACCGCGCATGCGCCGTACACTACCCGCCCAGAGCCGTAATGTAATATTGTACCGAATTACCGGACTTTATTACAGATTCTTCGTTTCGTTCGCGCATTTTTTTGTACTTAGAACTTTTTTCGTTTGAGTGTGTGCTACACTATACAAACTCACGCGCAGTGATTAATACATAACGACATTTCACCGGGCGATCGATCACGCACCGCCGATATTTCGTTGGCGACATCGTCAACCGATAATCGAACCGACGTCCCAACATTTTTTTTTGTATACTAATTTATTTTAACCTCATTAAGTGTGATGGACGAGACCGGTCACATTTTTAAAAATAACTTATTTATGTGGTGACTGTGTGTGGAACTTTGGAGAAAGACTGAAGTGTTTTGAAGATGGAGACTTTGGTGTTGATTCCGCAAGACCTGAGCCTGGCTTTGAGGCCTGGTGGAGCGAGGGGACGTGAGGCTTCAGTCAGCGTGTGGACCTCTGCTGAACTTCCTCGAGGGTCGCTGCTGTATCCATTCCAGGGTACAATAAGGATCGATAAGCTGCATGTTTACACATACGTTCCGGATCATGATGTAAGTAATATTTTTAAAGTAATTTTAAGTAGTCTCTACAAAGGCCTTTGAGCCGTCTTTCAATACAAATTCAGCTTGTTCCGTGTTTTTAATTTGAGTCATCTTCTAAAACAATTCACATCATAATTTATGCTTGAATTTTTTGAATAAAAAACATTGTATCATTGATTGTTTTGATAAATGAAATAACCATGTGTGTGTTACAAGTGTTTGTAAACTATTACACAGTCAGTTATGTCAGGGGTTGATTGCATGCGAAGGGTTTAACACCTCACTTGCAATGATAAAAGCAAGGGTGAGCCACCTTATTATGATTGTTAATTAAAATATTAAAACGATGAACTTCATTGAGCATTGTTGTTATGATGCAATTTATGCTTCACTTTAGTGTTTTAGAATTAAGTAAATGGTTTAGGTAATCAATATTTAGATCAAAGATTTTTTTCCTTTTAAACAAATTTCTGGGAAGTATAAGATGGAATTTGGTTAGCTATCATAAAGTATTTTGTTGTATAACCTAAAGGAAAAACAAAACAATTTTCACACCACTTTGTCAATGTCAAATTATTAAAAATAGGTAAAATTTAATTTCTTTCTGATTATTTATTATGATTTGTTTAGAAATCTAAATCACAATTATAATATGTTGTAAAAAAATGCCTATTTCCTGGGACTCCTAATTTGTAGGCATTTAAATAATGAACCTAATTAAGTCAGCTCCCTACACTTTAAATTTATAACACCAAAACAGGTGCTTTAAAACTACATAATTTCCCAAACAAGTCGTTTGCCTATTTTATGGATATTTAAATTCATTTAAGTTTTGAAATCTCCATTCATAGAGTTAAATTAATTAAATAATCTTAAATCTCCGTTGATACACATAATTAAACATAACAGCCAATTGATTTAGGTATTTCACCTAAAAATAAACTTATTTTTGACAAAACTTAATGCTATGAAATAGATTAACTCAAATAAATCCGTCACGGCCGCTTGAATATTATTTATTACAAAGATATTAGGTATTATTTTAATAACATTTTATACTTATGGGAAAATATAATAGGGTAGTAAAACCAACAAATATAAAATATAATTGATTCTGATGACGTCTTCTCAACTTATGAATATATAATATAAAATTAATATAAGTTTCACGTCTATTGTTATGCTAATTTCACAGGCTTTTTTAATGCTGAGAAAAATCAGTGAGGTATGAATTTAGCTCTGTACTGTAGTTGATAGTCTGTTTTTTTCTTTCAGTTATGTAACTTATACATATTATATTTACGCAGTAACATAAAGATGATTATGTTCTAGAAGTACGTGAGTACCTAATGGGTTTTATTTTTAGATGTTGATGCTGAAATAAAATGGAACTGAAAAACATAATAGAGATGAGAACTGAAAGTCGATTTAAGTTATTTATATTTATTTATTAAAGTTTTTTTAAGCATCACTTTACTGTTGTTAGGTTTTTAAAACTATTACATTATATTTGGATAATAAAAAGGTAATATTATTAATAAAAAAATTAAAACAAAAACCTTTGTGATAGGCAACATTTAACAAAATAGATACAAATACGATTGCCAAGTGCATAGTGCAAGCGACTATTTCACAATTGTCTTAAAATAGAATTATATAAAAGCTTTGCTTAATAAAATGCTGATAAAAGGCTGATCCTTATGGAAATAATCTTTACAAATAATCATAGGAACATCATAAGATCAACACATCAGAAGAGGCACTTAAATACTTTTATTAAAATTGAAAATATAAAATGGCAATAAAGAGAGAATCGTGGAGTTTATAAGCAGATTATTTTATTGATCTGTGCATGGCTTTGAAAATAATTAAAGCAAATTTTTTAAAGAGCCTGACTAATCTACCTATTCAATTGATACTCGGTAACTGTCTGGCAAGCTGTAACCAACATTAGTAGGTAATCAATTAAATCTTTGCAACTTGCAATGGCGCCGGTGACTGAAAGGTTGTGTAATCGGTTATCGTGGTAAGGACATGTGATGCGGAGGAATTGGGAAAATGTAGTGGGAAAAATGTTGAGTAGGTACGAATAAAGATGGCTATAAGAGTAGAGAAAGACCAAGGAAACGATGGATAGACTGTGTGAAGGATGGAAAGGTAGTGAATGCTGAGATGCCAAGTAATAAAGAAGTATGGAAGAAGAAGATATTCTGCGCCAACTGCAAACAAATTGGGATAAGGGCAGGAAAATGATTTTTACGGATAAAACCCAACCGTTTGTTGACGAGCTAGCTCAGTTTATTGACAAATTGATTTGTTCGGCTCCAACATAACTGGAAACTGATAAAGATTAAGTTCGTCTGGCAAACATGGTCTATTATGTATCTTTTGTGCTGTACTTGAAAAACCTTTCTAACAACGTCACTGTGGTTGATCACAGGGGGCCATAGCTACCTTTATTGACCACAACAGCACCTAAAGCAACGGCAACTAAAGCCATTGAAATGGTTGCTGGGTAATGGGCAAGCATCCGAACACTGCTATTGCTTCCACAGTTTTTAAACAGTCGATCTTTAACCCAGCACGTTTTACTGAACGGCGCAAACGCACTTCGTGTGGCTATTGTTGTACTTTTCCTTATTTGGGTAAAAAACATTTTAATAGCTATTTTGAGGTAGCTAGGCTCTGAAGTTAAAAGCTGGGCATTTAGGAAATTTGATGACTACGAGTGGACGTGATTTTCACTTAGAAAAACTATTTATCACGAGTTCTGTTGTAACCAAAGTTGTTAGTGGTCCTAATATTTCAATGTTTTTTTTTTTCATGAACTCAGAAGCAGTTACTACGGTACTAAAGTATTTATTATCTATTATTTTCCTACCTGGTAATTATATTTTTATGATTACCTTTATTTTGTAGAGACTCAACTTTATTTTGAAATACGTCTATGTGTAACTACTGGGAAAATACAAGGAAATTCAGATGATTGAGAGTACCTACCCATGTAATACCGACCTGGTAGGTCAAATTCGTGATGATATCATAATATAACCATTTATTTCCCATGGTGACTAACAATCTAGTTTCAAAAGCGTAATTGATGTAATTGCTGGATTTCCATACCGAACGATAAGGACAAAATATTGCGGGTATACCTTAGGTAGGATTTTTTAAACTATGTGTTTTCCAAATTAATTAATTGTTCTTCTTTATCAAGACGAGAAAACACGATCCGTATATCGGAAAACCCCGATAAATTGCTATTTATAGAAATATCTGAATGTAAACACAATTAGGTACAAAAAAACCGAAAAAATAATTAAGTCACCAAATTCTCTATACCATTTAGATGCAATACTAATCGGTCACCAACACCGTCGTTTAGGTTACCAAATATATTCTTAAGTTTTACTAATTATAATATAATCAGTAACAGAATAGTTCACAGTTTCCAAGAAAGCTGGTATCGTTTTCATCTGCCCTTTTAGTTATAATAATAACTTATGAGAACAGAATTATGCAGTAACGTGCTTTAAGAGTTACTTTTAAACCCACAAGGCAATTTGATAATTATATGATACAGAAAGCCTCCCACGTCTGGGCATAGGCCTCTCCTCACGACAGCCAGTTGTTTCAATCAAGAACCAATGTGGACCATTGGTCCAGCTCGTCCCGCCATCTTCTACGAAGTCTGCCGCGACGCCTTCGACTATTATCTATGATTAAAATAAATGGAAATCAAACAAGCCACCGAAAAAACCAACACCATAAACAAATACAAAAATAACTATATTACTATCCAAGAAACATAGTTACAAAACAGCCAGGTATCCAGTTAGACGCAATACTGGCCAGTCACGAACACCATCGGTTACTAGATGATGGTTTTTATAAACAATTGATACAAAAACTGTATCAGCGCATAAACCGCATGATTGTACGCTTTCCCTATTGTAGGGCTGGTACGTGATGGAGGATTTGCAGTTATAAACAGTTCTTATTGGTATTGGGGTTTGGAATTAGCTTCTTGGGTGTCATTTATTGGTTGCTAGTGTGGTCGAGTTATTGACGGCATAATATCCTGGATATGAACTATTACAAACGACAAAATGACTTTCAGTTTGTTGAGATTGTTAATTCCTCCACATTTGTTATACGCACCATCAGTCTGGAGGTGTCTTGCAAATTTTGCCCAAATGGAAATACATTTTGAGACTTACTGGCTATTTGTTAATTCTATGTAGTTCACCAGTAAATCATATTACGTTCAAACACTGTCTTTGATTTTAAAGAAGAAAGCTTATTCTTAAAACACGAAAAGTCCTTAGTAAGATATTTGCAGTTGCAAATATAATTACACATACTTTAATATACTCAAGCCATTTTCCCATGGGGGTAAACAGAAACTACAGAACACCATCAACCACGATCCTTATATACCTACTTTGCAGTTGCACATTATCATAATCTTACATTCACAGAAGGCCATTTAGGTTGACCAACTTCTCACAAATTGATGTTATGTCCCCAGTAAAAGCAACATTACCTCTTCAACCCAAATTCCAAATCCGGGAAGTTACCAAACCACGCCCTTCAAAGAAACTCAAGCCAAACTAGATCGATTAACAACATAATTTATCGTATTACATTCGGCGATTCCGGCATTAAGCGTCTACCTAATAGAAAATTATTTCATATCAGTAATTATATAGAAAAATACCTTGAGGCTTGGACCGGAAGCTTTCGCACTTGGCTCAAGTGTTAGAATGCACAAATATAACTTTCACTTCGGACTGGTTTCAAGTTGAGTCCGTGCCGTGTATTGTAAAAAAGCAATTGCAGTGTTTGTTTGCTGGCTGTTAATATGTGATGCTATGTTCTATAAAAACTGGGCTGTGTCTAAGAACAAGTGCTAACTATATGACAGGAGATTTCTTTCAATGTAACAACAAATATATCTGTTCGAAAAATATATCTGTTAGGAACTTATCAAGAAAATTTCATGTTAGAAAATTTTGACTTGCACGATGACTTGTGATGTTATATTAAATCAAGAGTCATCATCATCATTTCAGCCCAAAGGAGTCCACTGCTGGAAATAAGCCTCCCCCAAGTGTCGCCACATTGACATTTTGGGGGGTGTTGCCATAATAGCCACGCTTGGCAGGCGGGTTGGCGATCGCAGTGCGGTTATTGCAAAAGCACAGAGAACGCTGCAGCCCATTCTGTGGCAAGTCCCTTAGTCGCCTCTTACGACATCCACGGGAAGATATGGGATGATGCTATTCTTTACGTCTAACACCATACAGAATAAATTAAGAGTGCTAATTCTTGATTTAATGATATCATCATGACAAATAAAAGTCCTCATCATCAATTTTTCCTTCTATGTTGGGGTTGGCTTCCAGTCTAACAGAATGAATCTGAATACAAGTTTAATGACAAATAAATGTTGGTTAGATTGGAATCCGACCCCAACATAGATAAGAAAAGGATAGGCAGAAAATGATGAGAGCAGAGCTTTTGATCTCGTCGGGACGAAGAAGATACATAATAAAACTAACTGACTACTAGCAGTTAATTTAACCAAGATTTGGAAAATGAACTAGATCCAGCACAAACGGTAGAAGACATTATTAAAGTTATAGAGAAATCTCTTTAAGGAAAACGAACTGTTAGGAAGCAGCATGTTGTACGTAGAATATTAAGTATTCCCAATACTAATAATATCGAGCTTAAAACTGTGGTAATGGCAGATGTTGGTATTGATAACGAATTGTGTTTATAATTAATTTAACTTCGTTAGCGATCATTGAGCTCGGTTTGAAAGTATGTGGTATAAACAAAGAGCGAAACTTACTTTATTGTTTTTTTTTATCTTCCTAGTTCTTGCTTCGCATCTTGCTTAATTCTTGCTAAGTGAAGAATCAATACAATCTATCGTGCACAGATGGACAAAATGGCTAATTCCTTTAGCGTACCTTATCACGTCCTATTAGTTTGTTATTTTAATTTCACATTCCATTCTATCTACGATTTTAATTGCTTTGTTTGTTTTATAGACTTTCCATTATTACAAGATTCTATGTTATTCCAAACTCGGACCGATTACCAACTTTTCCGACTACATAAAATAAAGCACCTAACTCCGCTCTTAACTTGCACCACACAAACTAGTAGCTTTTTGTGTCTTTCAACGCACGCGCCTTTATTAACTATACCACTTTTGTTCGTTACAAGAGGCTAATTACGACTGTTTCATATATTTTGACAACACCAATTTATAACAGCGTTTATACCAAACTTATTGGAGCATGAAACTTCTAAATTATTCCTAATCGAGTTCTAATAAGTCTACAGCGTGTATCAATTCTTTTTTTATGAATGGCATCTCAGATCAACATAGGAGTTTTTTGACTCCCTGACCTCCTTCCTTCGCTGTACACTGTGGGTGCCTCGAGTTTAAGGCCTCCAGCCAGAGCATACAATAACAATTTAGATAATAAGTCACCCTCTGTACGAGGCTTGACTTAGATCGTCACTGGGGGAGGATATCAAGAGACTGGTTGAATGGGATCAATTGCGTGTTTTAGACAAGTGTGGTGTGGTGCTTTTAGGTTGTCAACAACTGAAGAACTTTCTCAATAGGACCCTTATCAGAATCGCAAAAAAGAAACACTTGGCCTATACAGTTTTGTTAATACCACACTCTTCTGATACATACTGTATAGTTAGGATGTATGATTGCTTGTACGATGGAGTTCTTAATTGTGAGGCGGTTAACGGTATAATTAAAGCTGAAAGCTGGTTGCTGATTCATTTGGATTGGAGGTTCGATATGCCCGGCGGATTATTGCACAGGGCATTCTTTATGAGGATAAATAGTAGTACCATGATTGTTCTTGATGAAATGTTCTGATTTCTGAAATGACTGTGGTGATGTGAGTTTGTATTATAGGCGTAATATGAGTGAGTGACAAGTGACAAAAATGCTTTCAGGTGAAAAAAAAATCTATTGTCGAAAAACTCTGTAGTTCAAAGCTTTAAAGAATTTAAAAAAAAAACTAAAACATCTTTTAATTCAAACAAAGAAAATCAACGTAAATCATAGCACACACATAAGGAAACGATTTGATTCGCTTCGTTATTGCAACAATGAAATAAGACAAAAGACGAGCGAACCGTGGGAACAACGTCTGTATTCACGCAGTGACAAAAATGAAGCAATTACTACCGCGGACGTTGACATTGCATGGGTAACCTTATGACTTGTGACCAAGGCAGTTGAAGTAACTGACTTGTTATAATGAATCCTTATTTTTTCATTACTCGACTTTCTACAACCTGATTGTAACGAAAACACTGGTATGCTTTTCGGACTGTTATTACAAAAACATTAATTCTCCTAAAACAAGATGGAACAGGGGCATGCCCCTGTTCCATCTTGTTTTAGGAGAATCTTTGCAAAGATTCACTTAATCAGATTTTAAAATGTTGTGAATACGATAAAATATAAGATGATTATAGACAACTATCAGGAACAGAATAATTTATCATAAAATGCAGGCTGATTAGAACCGAGCTAGGCAAAACAAATTCCAAATTCAAATTCAAAAACTCAGAAAGATCAACGTGCTTTGACAGCTGTCACAATGACAGTTCCCTAGCCGTACCGTCAACACATTCATCACGACGATTAGAAAAAAAAAACTTCCGACAGATCACACAACAATGGCACGCGTGGCAATTTTTTCCATACTCATAAGTTCAGTGTCCAAACAATCGGTGAAAAACCGTCGTGTGACGCAATAGGGTGAAACACCTAATTATCTCATAGCGAATGAATGAACTTTCGCTTTTGTGTTCGAACAATGAGCTCAACACTCTCTTCTAGTGTGGTAATGTTGTTTTTACCTCGTATTATGTATATGAAGGTGTATGATAAAACATAGTTCGCAATTAAATAGGCAATTGTCTTTTCTTAATTTCCGTGATAGGTCAGCTAGTAAGTTGCGTGGGATGATGGGAATTTGAATTTCGAACAAGTGGCTTTTGATGGTGTTAAAAACTTTTTACGTCGAAAATTGTACTTCTGCGCTAACTGACAGTCGACCACTTTTCAACCTTAATTACTTAGGGCACTTTTCGTCCTTAGCCCATGCATAATAGAAAATGCCAGAAAGATTTTAAGAGAGAGAGAGGGAAGGAGCATACCTCATATTTTGTTACATAACAAATGTTAGGATCGAAGCTGATAGAGTTGTGTAGTTCTGCTGGCCGCGGTTGCCATGCCCAAAAGACGTGAGTTTATGTCCAAGTACATTTCAAGACAGTTTACTATTGTTGAACATAGCAACAGAAGACATAGGTGCAACTTAAATGTTAGAAGGAACAAAACAGAAGTGGAAATTGTTGCGTTATTAAGTAAAGCGATAAGGCGTTTCTTAGGGAAATAATAAGAATTGGACAAGCTTTCATATTATGTCTAATCCATGGACACATTAAAGCAGATAAAAAAATATTTCAAAATAGTTTCGACTTAATTAATTAAAAATGTAAATACTAAAACTGAATAAGAAATAAATAAAGACGTTAAAACTAATAAACCACGAAAAAAAAATGTTATCATCCGTCAATCATGCTTAAATGATAGATTATCCACACAAAATAAGTTTTACTAATACGAACATCATTCAACTGTTCTCATTAGAAATTCGTATTCAGATTATAATTAAAAGTGCCCATAAACACAGCCATATAATTATTGACGTACATCTAATTGATAGACCACGAAAAAGTGATTTGTTTGAAATGTTTGTATGTATTTTGAATGATCTAGCAGGGATGGCAAACCTTTTTTCATCCACACCGTTTGAACACGACAAGGAAAAGTTGAGTGTAACCTAGACGTGCCACCATTATCTGAAAAATCTAGGACATCATTCTTTATTACATCCCAATGAAGTGACAGTGCCAAGAATAAATAGATACACAAATAATGTCTTAAAGCCTTCTACATCACCATTAATGAAAAACCAGTAAGAATTCTGTCGTGACTTCTTCAAAATGTTCTATTATGCGCTACCGCTAGAAAGCTTGCTGTATGTTCGCCATCCCTGCCCAAGAGAACACCATACAAAGTAGAAGTTAGTTCGTGCGTGGCTAAAGTCAATCAATTTTGATGTGTAACTTATGAGTAGGTTGGTAAAGTTGAAAATGCATTTGGCGTTACAGTTTCTTTCGGTAACGGAGTGAGAGTCTTGAATGGGAGAATGATTATGGAAGTTTTAATTAACTGTGTGCTTTGTATGGAAGGCGATATGCAGGCTCACAAGGGTGATACCAAATAAGTTCAAGCTAGACGAGTTCAAGATTTGTGGTACACACCGACCGATTATTTGCTTCCTACACAATTTGGAATGGCTTTTACTATTATACATTAACAAAACATTACGCCTGTAATCCCTGAAGGGCTCGCCAGAGGCTATAGTACACACAAATGTTTAAGAACTATGTAATAAGGGGCAAGCCTATTGCCATCAACCGGACATAAGTCAGTTCATCGATCCTTCTTTAGGTTTCAATTCTCGTCTTGCTCGTACAGACAGTGTCAGTATGTGCTAACCCCTCGACACTCAGGCCGAGTAGGCCGGGGGGTACTACTACTTAATGGAGCTGTGAACTATGCTTCAAAGACTTTACAAGTAAGTATTCCAACCACATTGCGCGATGAAACAGTCCGATCAATTTCTAGATAGTCTCCTTCAATTTCATTAAAATTGTGACCACCTTTTACTTAGGTACTTATTACAATTTCGCAAAAATAAAAAAAAACAGGCTTAACTCCAGCTTGGATTCCAAGGTAGAATATTACTTATAACTATAAAAATAAAGTGTATACTCGTGTGTTGGGTACTGACAGATGGCGGTCACCACTGCATCTTGTGACTAAGTCTTCAGCTTGCCCATTGTCAAGCTATGACTGATTTATGCGAGGTACAAGATTCATTTCATTCACATTTATTTAAATGTCCCTCGAGGATTTACGTTGTCTTGGTGAAATTTCAATATTACAATGAGAATGCCCCTCACTACTAGACGTTTGGGCTTTTGAATAAACATGTCTTCACGGTAGGTCTCTAGTGGGATGAGCAGATAGAATAGATCTAGGGCCTTGCTATATTTTCTCTCGCATTACATTTCTTCCTTTTTCTTGATTTTATTAATGTCTCTATTAAATGCATCACTATCTAAATAGGGACTTATCCAAAAAAAAATAACTTAATTTTGATGCGAAGATTCTAAATTGGAAGGTGTGTTCTCCAATTCCAATCACAATTTATGAACGAATGCATTTAAAAACCAATAATAATTGTTGCTACAGATGTTAATTGTTTAGTTCAATATTGATCCCAATTACGGAAAGCACTTACAGCGCAAAATATTACATACCAATAAAACTTAGAGTTATTTTATAAGATTTCAAAGTTATTCAACGTTTTCATGCTGCAGGCGCAACTATAAAATTTAATTAAAAAATCAACTACCAGGCTAGTATTTAAAATTGTAATGTTACATCGAAATCCATAAACTGCTATCTATAAACAAGTCGGTTTAGCATAATACAATAACACATCACCCTGAGTTTATGGTACGGGCTTTCAGAATGGAAAGCGTTATGCGAAAAGAACCCAGGAGCGGTGCAAGTGTCCACTTCTTAGCATTCATGAGGATGGCGTTATGCTGAACATAACCATTAACATTTAGATCACGCGAGATGAATAAAATTTAAATTAATACGGAAGCCTGCATATTCATCGTTCGATAAAACGCTATCGAGAAAGAAAATCGGATATGTCTATCGAATAGAATTTGGAATAATTCCCATTATCAAACGTGGGAATTGTCGTTTAGATTGCAATTAACATGCTTGTTATATCGTTAATCTTGTTGGTTTATAATTTATTCTAATGGATTCATAAGTCACGAGGGCGATGGTCCAAAGTTTATTTGTTACGGAAGGCCGATAGGAAATTGTCTTCCCGGCAAACTGATGGCGTTGTAAATAAAGATCAAAATCTGTATGACGCAGGTGATTTACCGTTATCACGATTTATTGATCGCCCTTGAAGAATTAATTGAATCACCATTCCATAAAAAATAGCTGCAGTCAATGATTGCAATTATATTCCATTATAATATTTTTTCTTCAAATCATGCTGTGATTTTCTATCATTAATGGTAAGTTGTCCTACATGATCCCATGATAAAAAGGGTAAAACTAAAAATAAAATAAAAAACTATTATTTTACTAACTCGGGCCTTAAATTGTTCTCATCTAAAATACAGCTCATTATAATTTAACACCTATACCTACCTACTAAAATTCATATTCGCTGAATAATTTATTATTGATTTGCTTACGCATGAAGCAATTCTATGCCCGTAGGATATTCAAACATTTGAATAACCAATAGTCGTCTGGGCTCGGTGATTAGATGTTTGCTGATAGGTGCCTAAGCCTATAACGCTGTTGTTATCACATATTTTATAGACTTGTATAATAACTCCTTGGTGAAATACTACTATGGTTTGGTTACACTCGCGGTTAAATATTTTTTTAAATAAATATGAAATTAATTTTGATGAAGCTCAGCATAAAATATTATTTGAAATTAAATAAATAATAATTTATTTTTCATTTGAATGTTTTATTTATTCACAGATTTATGATTTTCTTAGCATTTTGATGGTAGAAGAAATGGGAAAATCGTTGCTGGCGTTGCATAATTCAACGCTAGTAACGATTGCCTGAGAGTGGTAGGAATAGAAATATGCAACCCTAGAGGTTGTACTAATTGGTGATACAAATAATAACTGCAGCTGGTATCTGGTTTTGGGTACCTTGTTGCCTTTAATTAAGCATAGGGTGTTTCAGCAAGTCTGATTCTTGGATTAATGCTTCCAAATCTCTCGCAAGCTGATCGGATTAGTTGTACAGCATCTAAGCCTAAAAGTAATGTATTCGGATTGATTTGCAAATGCATTCTTATGATCCCAGACGGTTCAAACTTGCCTTAATGACAAGTTTTTCTTCATACAACTTAAAACCACCACAGTGGACATACTTTTTACTGATCAGGACAAAATCTTTTTGTAAAATATTAATTATTTTCAACCGTATACTGTTGTTTCCCAGACAAGTTTCGCGTAGAGTGGGCATGTCCATCTACTTGTACTGGCCGACATTATCATTTTATGTTTACGATCCAATATATTCCCTTGTTTATACCTGCGGTTTCATATTCAGTTAACTCGGTTGCCTGCATAACGTTCGTAGATTAGATATTAGACTGCGCAATTGTAGATACACTTGCCGGTTGGTTTTGCAGAAACTGCACAGTGGGCATTAAAAACGTTATAATCTAAAAATTACTCGTTTTTAAAAGGGTTTTAGTGATATTGCTTATGAATGAGTAAAAAAACTTATCATTAATGAATTCCTAAATAAATTTTCTCCCAGGTCGTTCTTCTTTCACATGTATCCGTATCCTTCTCATGCTGACTGTATTTCCATTGCACGCCAGTTTACGCGGTCGTGTGCTGCCCGCGTATACTTTTACCTGCTACTATGATCAGGTGGCCTACCATGACGTCTTAAAACATTATTGTTTTACTCTTTTTCCAGTGTGGGAAAGAGACGGTGCTAGACATCCTATATAGCTCCGTCTCTTTCCCACAATGGAATAAGAGTAAAACAATACTGCTTTAATATGTCATGGTAGGCCAGTAGATATTCGGTCCACCTACGCTTCATAGGAATGACCAATACTGGTTTTGCACTCCAACATCTCCTTCATCATTTCAGCCCAAAAGACGTCCAGTGCTGGACATAGGCCTCCCCCAAGTGTCGCCATATTGACATTTTGGGGGTTTTGCCATAATCGCCACGCTTGGCAGGCGGGTTGGCGATCGCAGTACGGATGTTACAAAATCACAAAGAACGCTGCTGCCCATTCTCTGGAAAATCCCTTAGTCGCCTCTTACGACACTCATGGGAAGATATGGGATGGTACTATTCTTTACGTCCGACACCAAACAGAGCAACATCTCCTTACCTTATCAATAATCTGGTCTACGACGAATAAATCGCTTTCAAAATAATAGAAAATCCGGCACGTGCTATAACTGAAATCTTTCACGTGAATTAAATCATGTTAGTTACAACGCAAATCAATAGTTATAAACGCAAATCAAACGCCACAATCCAGACGCACAATTAATCTGTCGCTCAACAAATGACAGTTGCACAAAACAGTTTAATAAATAATCGTCTACAACCTTTACATTCAATTACAAAAACACTTAACGATTGACTTGCACTGAACTCCTTTTATTCGTTGCTTTAATTAATTGAAAACAGATGGTTCCTTGTTAGCCTACGTATAATACAGTATCGATATCTTTAATTGAAAAGATAGTGGATCCATCGATAGCCTGGCTTCGTCGAATAAATACAATGATCGCCCCGCGGTGCCACAGCTTTCTACAATGCTATAATCACCTATTGTTCGTAAAGTCACAAATAAGGACAATTAAAAACCTTGTAGGTAAGCATCATGTGTTAATATAAAGTTCGTAAGAATTATGGGAAAGTAGAAAAAGAAGAGATTTTGAAAAGTTATGAAGGGAAAAGAGAATGTGGTTTGCAATTGATTTTTTTTATAAGTTTGATTTAACCATCGAAATCATATTATAAAGTAATGTTATCGTTTTATTATGGTAGATATTAATTCCTTAATGTTTCTTTGGTAATTATTTTAGGTGCTTCTCTTCCTCCCTATTAAGTTTCTAGCTTTATAAAAAGTTTCTTTGTAGGAAAAGAGACTATCTAATTAACGTAATCATTATTATCACCTTAATTCTTCGAAAATCGTAACTATGGGAAAAGTCAAAGCAGCTGTCAAAAAGTCGTAAATCACAAATCACAAGAATCATAACTGTTTGCAAAGACTTTATTAATCCAATTCCCACTGCTCAAACACGTAAAAAACACTAGAAAAAAAAAACAAACCAGAATTAATGAAATCTGACATTTATTGATACTATTTCATATCCCCTTTAATTCAGGTGCCATATAAAAATAAAAACAAAGCAATTTCGCGATAGATCCATCAAACATCGTAAATAAGCGAATGAAAGAGGCTGATTCTTTATAGCGTTCATTTTATACGAAAATTCATTGGAATCATATAAATTTTAGTCATTATGTCTCATTTTTCGAAGTTCTCAGACCGATTAGATCACGATTTGAATTTCATTACCGAAGATTACAGTGTTTTTTTATTGGTTTACTAATATTATGAGCTATTAGAGTCGGCGCATAGAGGCTTATAAAATTGAAAGATTTCTATGCGGTAGTCATGGATTGTTGTCTAATGTTAGTTTAGATGATTTATTGGTGGTTTTATGTTTATAGATGTGTTCAGAGATCTTTGATTTTGTTAGCGTAGTAATATAACAAAAGATTATAGTTTGGAAAATGCTAAGTTTTCTAATAAAAGGCATTGCTTTTAGCCATCTTCCTACAGTTGAAAAGTTAGTTAAGCAGGCTAGTATGAAATAAAATTGAAAAGTAACAATGAGGAACGGTAACATTTTTCTAAAACAGACGGGAAATAGTTGTCAAACTAATAGTTATGAGGGTAATTTTAAAATAAAATAGAAACTGGATCATAGTAACTGCTTTTTCTTAATGAAATCCACAAAAAGGCGGGCTTAAAGACAGATGGCGACCGATGAAGTAAAATATCGTTCGAAAACACTAATAATAATGCTTGATGGCCTTTTTTCTATCTATTGCAAATAACTTGTTTCTATTATTAATGAGAAAGCAGTAAAAATAACAGATTAAGACGCGTGGGAACATAATATAGTTAAACACGGATATTGGGCAACTAAAAAGTCGCTCGCAGCTAAACACAGTGCTCCATTATGCCTTATTTATAGCCAAAAACTTCGAACGTTTTGTTATATTGTAAATTAAATCCCGCTTAGGCGCGGTTGAATTTAGAAATTATCACGTCATCAATCAGTAGATGTTAATATGTCTTCTAGTTTATATTGGAGCAGTAAATGTAACATTCGATATAATTCTTGAACTTATGTTTTTCTGGTTCTGTGTCTGATTAAGTTGTTTGAATAAATGAGAAAAGTTTCAATTTGGGAGATTTATATTGAAATAAGTAGGACTAGCCAAATACATACCTACTCATTTTATAAACTCTGTTTGTCTTTGTATCTGTCCTTTTAAGGCCTTAACGACGGAGCGGATTATGACAAAATTTTTAACCTATGTAATCAATAGGAGATTATATTTTATTCCAGTGAAGTAATTTTTGACTCCAAGCAAACTAAGTTGCGAACAAAAGTTAGATACTCATAAAAACACAAAGAAAAACTTGAAAAAAAAAAACAGGCTTCAAGCCGACTTTAGTTAGCATAAAATTAAATTAAAGCTCGGTCATTGCAGTGAATGCTTCATTAGTGATATATTACCAGTCATATTAGCTACATGACAAGCAAAACTTGGCCAATTTCTATGGCATAAAAAGATTTTGCATAATTTATTAACTATATTAATTGATTCAGTTTTTTGGAAAACGATGGTAGTTTCGTCTTTTACTAACTATTATACTTTTAATAAAATATAGATACCTACCAAAATCAGAAAATGAAGACTTTTTTAGTTGTGTTGTAGTCACGCACAAATCAATCGAATTAGAAAAAGCACCAAACAAGTGCCTAATAACAATTGAAGTAAAGAAAAGAAGTTTCAGATGTCGGATTTTCCTGTTTGTAATTCATTTTTGCTACTTAATACGACCCTGCCTGCATAAAAAATGGATTCCAATTTAAGAACGTTCTTTTCTGAAGTTATTACAATAATTTGTAAAGAAAGTCTCACTCCATTCATTTAGATTGCTACTATCCGTAATAATATAAATAATGCGCAATTTTCACCGGCCCTATTCTTACATTTTCAACAGCTTGTTTATTATAAATTTAACAATAAACAAACACAAAGACATACCTCACACGTACACTTTACTCGTTATACTAGTTAGTTAGTTCCACAGAGTTATGTTCCCGCTGCTATCAGTAGAAATGTTTGCAATAAAATATAATTATTTGCTGGAAACCAATTTGTTCTTTGCACTATTGAAATTGTGATTTGTGGTCATCAGAAACGGCGTACCGGAGCACTGTTATAAATGTTTAATGTTTTCTCTGAACAAACTAATTCAGCTTTTATTTTAAGGTGCTAAAGCTGTTTTTTCGACAAAATCGTGATGAGTAGCTGAATAAAAATTAAATTAAGTAAGCAATCATTTATTAGGAATCACATTATCAATAATGCTCTTTTTTATGTTTGCAAAATAAGTTATTAAGCTTCATATCTTAATAGCTTATTACAGCCATTTCACGTGCAAACATAATCGAAATATCGAATCGATAATAATTTTAAAAACATCTATTCCATCGATTATCCTTGTTGCTAGAACATATGGAACCAAAAAAAAAAACACATTGAACAGGTTTTACAAAGGTGCCCGGAAGTGTACAATCAAACGCATCGTTAGTGGAATTGCGTTAAAACCATAAAAAAGGTGCATTATGTGAAGGTGCAAATTTGAAAAAGTTACCTCAAGAATTACCTGCTTAGTGGGCAAAAAATATTTCAATGGCGAACGAATTGACATGAGGATAGAAAAAAAAACTTCCTAATGCGCGATATTGAGGCCGGTGAATAGATTTTTTTTTGTCTAGAAAAAAATGACATTCGGAACAATGTGCAGCTTTTTTTTTATACAGAAATAAAGAAAGGAAGAGTAATTAGTAGAAATTTATTCAAAATGTCCGGTTAATGATTGCCATTTTTTGTGGTGAATTATCATGAATAATGTCTGTAAGTAAGAACGAGCTTCTCTCTAATTAATCACGAAGTAGAGTAGCTTACAAATGAGCCATTTACTACCTATGATACCCGTGAAATTTTGCCCGATTTCACTGCACGTACTGAACCAGTGATCCTAATTCAGTAGTAGGTACCTATTACAGATACGGCTTTAGAAATAAATGCCAAATTTTAGATTTAACATAACAATTTTTTTTATTTTTTTATTATAGGATCAGCCAACATTTTGCCGAAACTCTGTATAATCTTTAGAAGCAGCCCTAATAATATAGTACTATTAGTCCCGTGAACATATCAGGCTATAGTAACAAGAAATCAAACAATGATAAACCAGTTCGTACCTATCTCATTTATAGCCATCCCTCAAAACCACAGAGCGTAAAAAATACGACAAATACACATACAGTCGAGACCATTGACCCATATTTTTTAACACATCACGCTTCTAAACGTATCACAATTCTTACAATTTCATTCACTCGGGAATATGATACGTTCATCTGACTGTAAATATTGATACCCTTGATGGGAAAGCTATAGGAGGCTGACCGTGACGGCTTGGGTTACGATCTCGTGGATATCAAGTCTCATATTGGTGTTATGGGAGGATTTTCTATGTGAAACAGAAAAGAATGCAATATTTCGATGGTGAAATGATGGATGGACTGTGTGAAGGGTGATATGGCAAGAAAGGAGGTGTTTAATGAAATGACGAGTAATAGTACGAGTAATAGAGAAGTATGGAAGTAGACGACATGCTGCGCCGACCCCAAATAAATTGGGATCAGGGTAAGAGAATGATGAGGATTTTGATGGTGAAATATCTTTGAATTTAAGTAAAATAATGCATTACAGAAGAGTTTGTTATTTCTGCTGTTCTTGTAATGATTAATTTTGTTGCAGGAATCAATACATTAGCGTCGATTCAAAGAAACTCTTAAAGAAACAAATGTCAAAAAATAGGAGAAGTTGCAAAAGAACGAGAGGTCTTTTGCAACTTCTCCTATATTTTGACAATTACTTCTTTCTAGAAAAGACTCTGTGACCGCGAATGACAAACGGATATTGTCATAAGATGGACCAACTCAAAGCATAGCAAATTTAGCAAAGACCAACCTTGTGGAGTAGTGAAGAGTAGTTCCATCAATAATGATTACTTAATAGGAATTAGATGCTGCAAAAGTGAACAACCAATCAATTTGAGGTACAGGTTTTAAATTGCGATGCGATAATATTATTTCCTTTATTTCACTTCTGTTATCGAAACGGTTTCAACATCATCTATTATTTATTTATCAACCTGTTTGATTGTTTATGAACAATAATTTATTATTATGTGCACATTTAGAATAAAGAATGCAGTTACAAAAATACTTTAGGTAACGATGCTTTGCTATAGTTGTGGAACATAAAATATTGATATTATCTACCTGATTTGTTTAATGGCGAAGTGTATTTTTTGATAAATGATCGAGCCAATTTATTTTGACGCAGATGACACTTTATTATCAAACATTTCTCAACTGAATGCCATTCTGCTTCTATATTATGAAAATTAAATATTTATATCTCTAACTACGATGCATTAAAAGTGGTTTCAAAAAAGAAATGGGTATCTATTTTACTACCGACGTCATTAAAGATTGCTCCAAAAATATGAGCGGGTCTTTTCATATCGAACGAATCTACTGATTTAATGATTTAACTAACTCAACATCTTGTCTATAATAGGCAACATCCAATATGCAAATATATTCATATAAATTATATATTTAGTAATTTATGCTAATATCCCTTGTGGACTAATAGAGGACGTCCGTTCCAATGATTCTATATCAACTGAAGGCAAGTTTCTAAATTGTATGGGAAGATTTTGATGTGAATTTGGGCCCGTTTTTATCGAATCAAATCAAACTATTTAAAAGTATTTATGGGTGTAATTTTGCTTACGGTAGGCTTTCATCGGAAGTAGAGTTATTTGAAAATGATAATTAATGGGCCACTTAAGTTTGTAAGGGAGTAAGAAAAAAAGTATTTGCTTCTCTTTTGCACAATTCAGATTACTGATTGCAGGAATAGCTGGTGTTACCGGAATTCTCGTAGACAATGGCTAGGTGTCATTAATTATTCAGTGTTGTTATAAATGTAGCTTTACAATCACCACTATTTAATGGGCATTAACACTGTTGTAATACCAAGCCAAGCCAAGTAACAAAATCAAGTTAAGAAAAAAACTACTTAATCAAGACATTATACCTAGATAAATAAGAAATATTATAAGTATTCCTAAGAGGGTATTCAATTAATAACAGCTAATGCATTCCACCATCTGAAAAAAAAAACTGTTTAGTGAGGAAGATATTAAATAAAGTAATGATTTTAAAGTTAATTAAAGTATAGACTTGAAAATATGAAATTTATGATGTGCAGGATTTATATTCTAACTACTTCGACAACAGTTAGTAACAAAAATTAGGACACAGTTGCTTTCAGAAGACTTAAAATCATTAACTTTCATATTTTGATGCATCATCTTCAACGCATCTCCCATTTATATTGTTAGCACTATCATATATAAAAAAGCGTTTTATAATCAATTTGATAATTAGATTTATGTTGTTACTATATAAAATTGACGCAAATATATTCAAATATAGCCTGTTAATTGTGAAACAACGAACGATTTTATAGACAGCTGTTTATACATCACAGGCGCCTCAACCACATATCAATCATGTTAACGAATGTTCCTATAAAGTCGGTAACCACTAACGTGTCGTAACCGCTTGAATCTTTCTCTGGGCAAACAAAAACGGTAATGGATGTTGTGTTATGGAGAAATGTATGTGTCAATTGATAGATAGCTGTTAATTCTAATACGATTTGTCGTGACTGTCGGGTGATAGGTGATGGGAAAAGGTTCTGAGGTGATTTGTGGTTGAGCATTAGGAGTTCAAATGCTAACACGAGTATATGTGGGGTCAAATACATTAGCCACCTAGCGGGTATGAGTACATTTGTGTAAACCTTTATTAATCATTTTTATTGGTGTTTGTTGGCCGAGTTTTGGTAGCTTGAGAATCGTTTTTGGTAGCAATTTTTTTGAAGAGAGATTTAGCATTGGCTATAAATATTTTGACTGTCATTATATTTATATTTAACTACGCTTCAAGTTGAAACAGTTATTTAACTACGCAAGAAGTTTATGTTGTCACTTATTAAATGATTTTTAATTAAGTTGATCTAAATTATCGTCTTGCATAAGTAAACAAGACATCAAAAATCCAATATTATTTTAATAGTCCATAAAAATGCAATAGAAGCAGAACCAGAAAATATTTATCGGCAAATCAAAACACAAAATTGGATGGAAACGTTACTTTGTCGCCATTAAAAAAGCCTAAAATATAACAAACTTTTACTTTTTATGTACCATTAAATTAATTTCTTTCCTTATATTTCGTACGTCGGAAGCTAAAATCTCGTTAAAAGTTGAGAAATGTGTGAATTTTAAAATTTTACCGAATTAGATAAGTGTTAAATGACAGCATGGGAGCCCATAAATTAATGACCTCTGTTTCTCATGTTATCGAACTGGTAAACATACTAATTAGCATGGCTTGTCACATATACAAGTTTTTGTGAGAGAAAATTATTGCTGTGTTCGTTAATAAATTAGATTAATTAATATTTTGAACTTAAATGCTTGTAACATGTCATTGTAGGTTGGTATAAATATTGTATACTTATAGGTAAAATTAATCAGGTAGATATAGTTTTTCTTTTTCACTTGTAGGTGGTAAATAAATAAATAAACAATGGTAGCCAAAACAGAACGCACATAAAAGTCTTAGCTAATATTCAGTACATTTATTTTTGTTGTTAGTACTCAATCTTGTTAGCGTGTCGATGAAAATTGAACTCCAGTCAGCCCAAAATTTGGCGATGAGTTCGGCTCTCTGTAGGGTCCAACAGCTTCTGTGATATGCAAACAACACGACAAGTAGGACACGAAATCAAGTGTTCCATCGTTTGGGGGGCAACACCACATTTTCACTCTAGGGTAGAGTCATCTATGAATCCGCACCTGAACAGGTTTTCCTGTTACTTCTTACTCGATGATTTTTCTGTTATCACTTATGCCGCATCGAATAGTTTTACCTAGAATACGCCACAATTTAGGCCGACATCATCAAAACAAAAATCTTATAGAATCATTAAGCTTCACCAGTCCAATTTCTAAAAATAAACAGCACCTACCAAATCAAACCAGCTCGAATCGAGAGCACATACCACCTAACCCTACGAACGGAAGTCAACCGGATGACCATTACTGCCAGTACACAATCCAGTTCTGATTTTATTGCCTACACACATCCTCACTTACGATCAATAGCGCCAATAGGCATCGGAATTTATTAGTGTCGGGCCTAAGCATCGGCCACTTTCGGCCAAAAAAAACACCTTCGGCTAAAGTTTCGGCTTCGACAAAATAGACCAAGTTTTTGCTGAAAGTTATTTAAAAGCAAACGCAGAAATTATACCCATCTGCCAAGGGTTGACAAGTAAGAAGGCTATTTTTATTTAATTTGATTATGAACAGTAAACTTTTGGCTACTCTTGTACCGACTTCTCAAGGTTAGTCTAAACCTCCGGCCACGGCGACGGCCGAAAATTGTAGCGATAAACGATTCAGCAGTTTTCGGTTTCGGCTCCGGCCAGGAATCGGCCTTCGCTCTGACACAAGAATTTATTGATAGACTCGTTGCGTCGCGCCCTCCATGGTTCCACCAAATGTAAGACCGGTGCCAAAAAGTTTGTTTTACGAGTTCGTATTGGCAATTAAGAGAAATCTGTCTCGTAACAAGGTAACTAAGACCAATTAGCTGTTGGTTACTCGTCGGTTATTTCTATTCGATGAATGGTTGTGCAGATGGTTGGTGAATGAATGTTTATTGGTGTTTAGATTTGTGCGTAAGTGGTTTGCGCTGTACGGTGTACATGCCATTTACGTTTCTGTTTTTTTTGGCTTAGTCACGCACGCTTTGCAATGTAGTGTATCTTTTGCACCGTATTGAATGGAAGAAAAACGTTTCTTGTTGTTATGTGAACACTTATGTTTCTGGATTTTTGTATAAATTCGCAATTTCTTAGCAATACGTTAAACTAATATTATAAAAGAGGAAAGATTGAATTATTTGTTTATTACGATTTAACTCGAAAAATACACGCTAGGTACATCTTTACCGAGTAACATAGGCTGTATTATTACACAATTTTCGCGGATGAAGTCGCGGGCGAAGTGCTAGTTTTCGTATACATTCCCAGTTTCTTAGCAATAGGTAAAAAACAACATTTCTCAGGATCATCATCTCTGTCTTGTTAATTTTTTTCTCGGTATATAGTTTTCTGTCACCAACGAATCCTATATTTTTGTGTTTTGTACCATTGCTTTTATTGCCATCATTTCTTATTACGCTTTCCAAAAATGACAAAGATTATTCTATTTTTCAAGTCCAGAAATTTGTTCCATATTCTGCTAAACTATAACAGCGACTCGGGTCGTTCTTCAAGTTAAGTCGCGCTTAGCTAGGTTGGTCCGATAATGTGTGACCACCATTAATGTATGTCATGTGGTATTTCAAAATACCCAGCTTGAAACCAACCAACGTCTCACAAATCATCAATTTTTTGTTCATTATCAAGTAAAACTCGATCTTATCCCCTTGGCTGCTCATCCTCACTCGTAACCTTCTCATTTTCATATCCCACCGCAGTGAGTACTTGAATTTCACCGCAGAACTATACTCGTGACATACGAGACTCCAATGTAATCACTTGCGATGGACATCTGTTTTGTGCGTGGACAATATTAATTTATTTTGTACTAAGGCATTTTGATATACGTTACTTGGGCACGGGGCTTAGAAATTAAAATAAGTCGTATTGTTCATCGATACGAAAGAGGAAGAAGTGGATGTATAATCGTTTGATTCGATTTGGTGGAAAAATAAAAGGTGCAGTTAGGACCATTCAGCAATGACTTAGTTATTAAAGTACGCGCGAGTACCAGTCAAGCTATGCAAAACCAGTATAAGCGGATCTCTTATTGTACGGGAAATCTATACATAGCGATTCCATATATGGAATTGTATAGCTTGATATGTCGCCTTGTGTAGTCGTCAAGTGGTACTAAAAATTACATTTATAACGTTTTCTGTCATAATGTGAAACTGTTCTACAGACGATTCCTTAGACTACACATTTTCAAGGTCCAAAAATTGTGTTTACGTTTTTAATTCCATATGCATGATTAAGTATCCTGCAGACTAAAAGCTTGATTAATCAAGTCTTATGCCGTTAATTTCCTAGACTTGGAATAATAAATAACTCCTAAATAATATGAAAAAAACACATATCCGTTAGACACGTTAAAAACTCCTGCACTTTATCGTAGACGCCCCCTAATTTGCTAAATTTTCGATAGCTTCACATCAACCGTGATCAGATTTGAACTTATAATCGATCATTGACCCAGGCAAAAGTGTGTTAAACTAAATATTAACTAGCTATAAAAAGAAAACAGTCATTCAAGCTCACTTGTACGCACGGGACTCTCGTTGTATGAGAAATATACAAGGTGTTGTTTTGCAACCTCGTCAAATTCAAGGAGGTAACTATGCTAATGATTCTCGACCCGAATCAATAATAAAATGGGTAGGTAATTATTATTTTTTTTCTTTTTTGCGTAAATCGGTAAGTGTGAATCACCCGTGTTTTAAACGCGGCCCGTCTGATCCTCACCCTATAACCGCGCTTTCACACATACAAACAATCTCAAACGTTTATTCGATAATTTCTTATGCCCTAAACCACGTTAAGGGGGTTATTATGATATACTAACGAACTTAAACAACCAAAAAAATCAGCGTTTATTAATAATTAAATATTAACTAGGTACCGTAAGCTAAATTGATTATTTATTTATTTTGTGACAACGTCCTGAATTTTGACGCGGATGCAAAACAACGCCTTGTATACACAAGGACGCCATGTAATACTGGAAATGAAAAGCTTGATATGTCACCATGTGTAGGTACCACAAATCATTTAATGCATTTTATTTAAGATAATTATAATTCTGTCTCTATCATCTTCAAACGATCGAAAAAAACAGAAGGTTGTTTGTTTAACATAAATATTTTTAGCGCTAAAAGCTTTTATTGATTTGCTATACGAATCTTACTGATTTATGACATAAGATATAAGAGTAGAGGAGCTCGTGGCTAAATAATAACAGCCGCCCAGGTCGATCTTTAAGGTTAAGCCGTTCTTGCCGAGGTTGGTTTGTGGATGGGTGACCATAATTACATATCGAGTTTCCTCCGTGCCTCGAAAAGCACGTTAAGCCGTTGGTTCCGGCTGTCATTTGTAGATCTTTGACAGTCGTTACGAGTAGTCAAAAGCTAAAAGTCTGACATCCAGTCTTACCAAGGGGTGTCGTATTACCCAGTTACTGGGCTGTGGAGGTCAGATAGGCAGTCGCTTCATTTAAAATACTGGTACTCAGCTGCATCCGGTTAGACTGGAAGCCGACCCCAAGATAGTTTGGGAAAAGGCTAGGCAGATGATGATGATATAAGAGTAGAGGAAGACCAAAGATACGATGGATGGGCTGTGATGATGTGGCTAGAAAGGAGATGACTACTGAAATGACGAGTAATAGAGAAGTATGGAAGAAGATATGATGTGCTGACCCGAAATAAATTGGGAGAAGAGCAGGAGTATGACAAATGTTGACATGACATTGCAACACATTTTCCATTGCATATAGGTGTTATGATTCATAAGCATAACAAAAAATTATGAAAGAATAAATTAAAGAAGGATTTTTGCTTCAAAGTATTATTAAATAGGCTTCACTAATCTTGAAAGAACTCCTAAACCGCGACGACGCGACGCGTGCGCCGCGGCGCGGCGGCGATTCCGCGGAAGGCTACGCGACACCACGCAGTGCGACGCGACGCCGTCTCTTCGTGTACAATAGTTTTAAGTTTTAGTTTTATATAGTATGTATTAGTTCATAGTTAGTATTTTATGCTTATATATGTATTATGTTCTATGGGCCTAGTTGCCTGAAATAAAGGATTGTATTGTATTGTAAACCACCAAAATGCTTTAAGCACAACCGCAGAAATAGCAGGTCTAATAATAGCATAATCTTCTATTATTGGCACACGTAACAAAAGTAAGAAGTTCATCTGTCTATCAGTGTTTTTGTTCAGCTTCTAAACGGTTTCATATTAGCTTTTTTGTATAAACTAGAAATTGTAAACATGGTATAACTTTGACAGCTGAAATCAATTTCGATAAGTAGCTTGAGTATTGTTTTATTTTTATTTGTTTTTTATCTTTAAAACCACGGCGCCTCTTCGCGAACAATATTATAAGTATAACCACTTCCGTTATGGATGACCATATTAAGCTTTAAGTGAACACTAAGTGCTCTGTATGGTGTCTGACGTAAAGAATAGCACCATTCCATATCTTCCCGTGGGTGTCGTAAGAAGCGACTAAGGGATTCGCCAGAGAATGGGCAGCAGCGTTCCCTGTGCTTTTGTAACAACCGTATTGCGATCGCCAACTCGCCTGCCAAGCGTGGCGATTATGGCAAAACCCTCCAAAATGTCAATGTGGCGACACTTGGGGGAGGCCTATGTCCAGCATTGGACGTCTTTTGGGCTGAAATGATGAATGATGATGAATGAATACTAAGTTGCAGTTTTAGGCAAGATTTCAAAATCAAGCAATATATTATTATATTTTCAGTTTGAAAACAGTAGGGGATGATCTTGTTTGAGTGTCGAGCTCCAGTTGTGATACCGGTGGCCTTGATTAAACGCTTTTCGATATAAAGACGGACGGCGATATAACTTTGACTGGGTAATTACAAATAAAAATGGCTGATGTTATGTGTCGGCGAGTGGACCTTGACACTCAGACGGTCCTTCGAGCCGGATACAAATTTCAATCAAACTAAAATCTTCTGAAATTGGAACTAAAAACTATCTTCTAAGCACCTAAAGCTACAAGCTTTCATTCTTTTAACTGGGTGATAATATAAGCACTTCATTCACTTACATTGTAAGCTAAATTCAAAACACAAACCGTTTAAAATAACGGCTAACTGAATATACAACCAGTAATAAAATAGCTTTTAAAAACTAGTAATTTTCAATAGACTCCAGTCGTGACGTGTCTGCCCGTAAATATTGCGGCCGGTAATCGAACCTGGGCTCGAACGCATCTAACTACCGGTTAATGTAATACGCTCCGTGCCGCATTAGTTCTGATAAGAATTTCCAATGGAAACTAACACCTTTTTTTCATTTAATTGGTTTTGATTAAAGAAGAACAATGGTTTTTGACTACAAAAATGGTTCGAAGCACCAAGGCGTCTTTGGGTAGGGCGCTTAGAGTCCGTGCAGAAAAATTTACTTACGACTTTTTGTAGGTAATCTAAGATTAACATTTTTGCCGAATGACTATGACTCCTGTTTCTAAAAGATCGCCACTAAGATTTAGACAAATCTAGCACTTGCCATGTCTTTAACAGTGGGGTGTCTTTTAATCGTCAGGGATTTTTCTGATAAATTTAGGAACGAAAACTAACTCTGTATTTCTTCCTCTTACCTAATCTGGTATCAGAGTTTTTATGCCGCCCCCATGGTCTTTGACTTTGCTTTACATGCCGTCAATATTTTTTGACGACATGTAAAGGAAAATCAGGCATACCGGTTCCTTCACGATGTTTTTTGCCACCGAAGTACATATAATTGTATAATTAGTACAATAGAATAGAATTATACAATATTCTATTACTTATATACTATATATACTCTGTACTAATTTCATAGCTTTTATGGCGGAATTAGGTCAGGGACAATGAATATACAAAGTTCTCTACACATTCTGTATCTCTATCGTTAGTAAAATTAATGAAATGACTATACTTTGGGACGTTATAACATGACCATGGTCAAGTTATAGTGAAATGTGACTAACATTGGTAGTTTTAAGGTTTTATTTACAAACACAAATTGTATTTAATCGTATGTATGTTAGTCTGAAAGGTGTATATCTATGGGCCAAAGTTGCCTGAAAATAAGAGTATGTTGTTGTACAGCGGCCCAAAGTATCTTCATTTCATTAATTTAATTTAAATCAATAAATAAACTCTCCGGAACTTATCTGCCATACTTACATGCCATTCAAAGCTATTAGTTACTAAACATTTCCTTCTACATATAATCGTTTTCTCTTTTCTAAATTAAAACTTCAAAACAATCAACACCTTTTTAATGTTTTAAACACCAAATATGTAGACACATCAATATGATATCGACACTTGCTATACGGAACGACAATAATTCATTGGTTAACTGTAAAATGTTTGTGCAAACCAGCTTATATAAAACATATCCAATTTGGCAATATAGCCATTTGGCGAAATAAATGTCGAACCCATAAATTTAGCTATAAATAAGTTGGAGACTTATATCGGCGTGACATAAAAGAAATAGTCTAGTGTTATACAGGTGAGAGCTAGAAGTCTAGCTTGGCTATAACTAGTCAAAAACTAAGAAAGAGATTAAAAATGTTGTCTTCTTTTTTGTAGTTTTACGGTTATACGACGTGACAGGAATAGCGGAGAGCCAATCTACGGGTCCAAGTTACATTAATTGTTAAACTTGATCTATTTGTTACTGCTAAGATAAGTATTTTTTTTAGTTCCATCACTAAATACTTAAACGAAGAAAGCTATTGGATATTCTGTTAGCACCAACGAAAAATAAACCAAAAAAATATATAAAATATGCAAAAACATTATATTTAAAATAATAATATAATTTAAACTAATTAATTATTTTTCTGTTGTCATGAAAAGGGTCAGTTATTCAGATTACAAACACTCTACAAATCACTTGTACCTACTGTTATTTGCAAAAGTGTACGGCAGTAGGCGTTCTCCTATATCACACTTACACATTGAAGATCATGCCTGACAGCGTAAAGATAAACAGAAATATTCGGATAGTGTGGGACACAGATAAAAAATAATCTATTCAGAATTTATCACTTCTTTTTAAGATTTAAAAGAGTTGACTTACTGCTTTATAATCTCTTTAGTGGGCGACTGTGTGTAGATAAAATAATTTATCAATATCCTCTGTGTTTTATCATAGTGTAAGTCGGTGGGTCTTTAACAAGTTTTTTCATTAATGATTTTCTAGTTTAAATTCGGCGCTAGAAAAGGCTTTTGTCGTCCAATGAATTATTGATTTAGATTGTCTGTTCTAGGATTTATTATAATGAATCTGAATAGTGACTTTTTGTGGGAAAGGCGATTATTGAATATAATGTGTTAGTTGGTTTTACAATATGGATTTTAAATAAAAGATTAATAATAATATATTTATTTTATTCAAAAGATTGGTGTTTTTGTTAGAAAAAAAGCTGTATTATTTTATTGAAAAGAAACAATTAGTTTTGTGTTTTTTTGCGCTTTTTTTTTTGTTTTTACTTACAATACAAGAATAAGCTAAAGTCGGTATTCTGAGGTTTTCTCAATGGTGATTTCCATAGTGATTATTTAGATAATAACAACCTCGCTTTAACTACATTACCTCGTTAGATATTCAACAAGGCGCCTAAGCAAGTTGATTAGGTAATTAATTCGATTTTTTGACGTAAATGAGAATAAAGATAAAATCCCTATCAAATTAGTGTTATCTACAATACAGGAAACATCTGTAAAATGGTCGCGAAATAGATTTTTATTTGTTCTTGTTTTTTGATTTCATTCATAAAGATGTGAAATCGAATGATTTTAGGTGAGATTGTGACTGTTGTATAACACATAGAATTATATTATATGCACGCGTTTTTCCCGGGATCAACTGCTAAGATACTTACATACTCCTGTTTCTCTAAGATCTCTTCATAGATCACGTGTATGTTATAAGTACTATGGTTATTTTCTAAAAACGTACCTTTTTACAAGGTATTGTTTTGCATCCTCGTCAAAATCCTAAATATATCCTATATATATAATAATAAAAAAGACATAAATAATCAATTTAAATTTCGGTACCTATTTAGTGATTAATAAACGGTGTTTTTTTGTAGTTTAAGTTTGTCAGTATTTCAGAAAAGCCCCTTAACTAAACTGTGGATATAGGGCGAGGATCAGACGGGCCGCGTTTAAAACACGGGTGGTTCACACTGACCAAATTCCGGAAATAAATAAAAACAAAAATATAACCTACCCATTTTATTATTGATTCGGGTCGAGAATTATTAGAATAGTTACCTCCTTGTATTTGTAGAGGATGCCAAACAACACCTTGTATTAATTAACTATAAGTTGAGAAGTGTTTAATTCAAATACAAATTAAACCATAAAGATTTTTGGTCATACCTTCCGAGTTACAGAAATATTTCTGAAAAATGTTTATAACAAATAAGTAATTAAGAAACAAGTCAGTCTTTAGAAACTGATTTATGATTACGATTCTATAGTTTAATGAAGGCGTGAGAAAGCATTAAAAACATACGTCAACAGGCCATACCTCATAATAATATTATTTCAAAAACAGGCTTGTGTTCACATACTAACAACTAACGAATTTATACTAATTTGATAGTTTTAAGATTCACATCTGTTAATTAGCTTCCTGATATTAATGGAAAACTAGCAAAATGTTGACCAAGTCATTGGTTTAAATTATGTGACTACAACAACTGAGTTTTTAACGTGACGAAAAAAAATCTAGTTCAGAATTTGCTATCTCATCTATTTAGAAGAAAATACAAAACGGGTTACACATTTCTAGTCTTGAGTAAAGCAGTCTACACTTAGGTAAGTGTAGACAGCTTTACTCCAGACTAGAAATGTCGTGTGAGCCAAGTAGGTACTTGGCTTATATTTTCTTCCCACTATTTGATTAAGCGAGCTCGTGCCTAAATTATAACATAAGTCATAAGTCATTTATTTCGAAACATTATGAATTGTACAGACATTTTGTAAAAATAAAACAGTACCATTAAAACATTACAATCGAAAACAAAACACAAAAAAGTAACCACTAATAATTTACACAAGTAACAGCCGCACGGGTCGATCTCTAAGGTTAAGCCGTACTTAACGAGGTTGGTCCGTGGATGGGTGACCATAATTACATACCGAGTTTTCACCGTGCCTCGAAAAGCACGTTAAACCGTTGGTCCCGGCTGCAATTTGTAGATCTTTAACAGTCGTTACGAGTAGTCGGAAGCCAAAAATCTGACATCTAGTCTTACGGGTATCGTGTTACCCAGTTACTGGGTTGTGGAGGTCAGATAGGCAGTCGCTTCATGTAAAATACTGGTACTCAGCTGCATCCGGTTAGACTGGAAGTCGACCCCAAGACAGTTTGGGAAAAGGCTAGGCAGATGATGTTATTCGATTATACAAAACAGGTCATTTTCATGATATGAATAAATTAAAATTGGATTTAAAACCTTATCTCGCCATCAAATGACAAAACAATTTGTTTTGAATTACAAATTACGGAAGAAACATTCCAAAACAATTTTAGACCATCAATTATCGCCCTATTTAAATCATTACAGACAACTAGCGTGATTTTTCTCCCAAAGATAGAATCAAGCAATTCAAACAGTAGTTTCGGAATTTAACCATGAATTTAACCCGACAGAGACGACCATTAACTAAACAGTTTGATAAAATTGATTACTATTTTGACGGTATTCGGATTTCGTTTATCTGTTACCAACATCTAAGGAACCGCGTAACTGCATTAACGTTAAACAATTTATTGGTACAGTCACCAAGACAAGTCCGACTTTCTTTTATAAATTAATTTTTGAACTCAAAAACGAAATTGACGCGTAATTTCGCTCTAAATGTTACATTTTTACAATAAATTGGTTGAATTTGCAAACTGGATTTCGCCTGCGGCTGTATTTTATAGGTTTTTATAATTGTTTTTTGATGATTTGGAGTCGGAACGTGTGTAAAATAAAAGCACTTTTTAATTAGAAATTCTAAGAATAAATGTTTGACTTGATCTGAATTATTGTGCAATAAATCGAAAGTAGAGTGAATAGTGAACAAAATCATAATGGTTAACGTAGATGTTTTGCAATAAATTATTATGAGTCTCATCTACTATGTGAGAAATTAATGACGTTTTTCGTAGACAAATGGTTGCGTGAAAATATTAATTCTTTAAAACGAGTTTTATTCAGTTTTCAAGCTATCCTAAGAACGTTTACACCGAACCGATTTCAATGAAAATTAATACGTATAAGCAAATCTTTTCGAAATGCCTTTAAAAAAAGATAATTGGAAATTTTTATTTGTATAGATAATTTATAATCGGTCTAATTTAGCTGTAACACTATTTTTCGAAAATGTTTTTTAGTCAATTTTCAGACCTATGTATCCTGCTTATGAGTGTGAAGTTTTATTAAAAATCGGTTCAGTCATTTCGGAAAATAAGGACTTGAAAGTTTGTATGAAATGTCGTAAGGCGTAAACGCTCATTTCTTTTTCCTGCGTAACAATTCTGTCGTCACCAGTAACAGCACTATCAAAGTTATTTGTTGTTTTACATTAACTCAATGTCACAAAGCCTTAACTGAATCGGTAGCTTAATCGGCTGTTAATTTGTTAGATCCGAGACTAAAAGTGCCGCTCCTCTATATTTATGACTTCATTCGAGTCACCTTGTTGATTTTAAATTCTTATTTTTGTCTAAGAGACTATCATTTATGCTCCTTCGGTGAAGTTTCACTGATAAGGATGCAATTAAGGTTGTTTTTTATCGTTTAGGTTTTTTTATTAGTTTTTTTTTTCTGTCGGAGTGTTAAAAAGGCAGCCATTTGTCTAAAGTTTAATTTGTTGAAATTATATATAGAAATAAAAAAGAAATAAAAACATGGTGCTTTTAGGAATACTAGTTTTGGAGCTATACCTACAAAACAGAGAGTATCTATAAATCTCGCACAGAACGAGTAAATGTCTCTGAATCACTCTTTGGTGACTGAAAAAAACTCTATGCAACCATTTGTTTTTTAAACGTAATAATTTTCACGAATTTTGATCCTGTAATATTTTTTTTAAATATGAATATAAAATTCTATCATCAAAACGGGTCTTGAGAGCCAGACAGATGGACAAACAAGTCTAATAATATAAAATTGTAGTGTCGCGGTGTTTGTTCCCAAATTCCTCCGAAACGGCTGAACCGATTTGTATGAAATTTTGTGTGCATATCGGGTAGGTCTGAGAATCGGCAACATTTATTACTCATACCACTAAAACTCATCAAAATTTAAATGCGAATTAAGTCGCGTTACGTTATACCTTTTGAGGTACCCTAAAATTCAAACTAGATTGAGACAAACTTACAAAGAGAAACTAATACGAAAATCGATCGCAATTGATTTACATTCCGTGTTAATTATGAACGCATAAACAGACAACGTATTAAGGCATGCACCACTTGTTTAGGCATGCGCCTGCTTGAAATTAGGGTTGTCGCTACAGAAAATTTAAAACTAAGTCAAATGCGTAGTGCCCAGTAGATTGTTTTTTTTTTAAACGTTGCTCCACACTAGGCATTTCTCCGGAACCGTGGGTGCATCTACAAACATTTTAACTCACATACACAAACAGACAGACCCGGAACAACTATCTGCAGGCCCATACAAATATTTGTTTAGTGCGGGAATCGAACCCACGGTACGTTTCGCAGCAGTCAATCGCTCAGCCACTGCGCCAACTGTGCTGTCAAGATGTTCAAGGTAGCTGACACTTTATTCAGCACAATATAAAAAAAAAAAAAATATATTGCAAATTTTTTTCAATCAAGGATCTTACTCTATCTTTAATAGGTTTTTTGCTGCCTTTTTGCGCATGTTTTATCAGGCAAATTAGTTGTTATAAATGTAATTTTGTACATTCTTCAAAGAATGGCAGTTTTTAACACTGAAACGGTATTTATTTTGGTAGTAAATTTGTTTAATAATTAATATACCTACTCTGATCTGTTTACTTATTTCTGTTATGGTTAGCACGGTTTATCCAAATCTTTAAGATTTATTTGTCCGTTTTTTCGGACTATTTATAATATCTAACTTGATTTGAAAAGATTCATCAAGATTCAGAATAGGTCCATGGAATTTCTTGCCCATCTGTCTCCATGAGATCTACGATTTTAGAATGGGCAACTTCAGTCCATTCGCAGTTATTATATCTATGGCTGGACTATAGGTACTCGTAGCTTATTTTTGACTATGCAAAAGTACATGTCAAAGGTCTATATGAAATAAATGCTTTGAGTTAGACGCAAGTCAAATTTCAACACTGCCCAAACATATTTTCGGAATACGCTACCCATACTAATCCATTCAAGTGCCAACCCTACTGATAGATAAAGTTTACCCGATGTACCGATCGGATTAGCATACATGATACCGTTATCCGTTACGAATTCTTTGTCGGTCTTATTAATAAGCAAATCTATGAAACTCGTCGCAGTACTTGCGTCTGGTTTTATCTTGCATGCCTTCTTTGAGTGTTGACGTAATAGGAGCAAGTATGGAAGCTGTGGATGGGATAAGGGAAGGAGAAAACTGCTTTCGGTGTATTACTTATGTTACAAAATAATGTAAAAACAGGTTAGTAATGTAGTGTGTCTTCTGTCTGCCCTTTTCCTATGTTACTCGGGGTCGGCGCAACACGTTTTTTTCTTGCATTCTCCTCTGTCATCCATTATGCTATCATTTACTCCTTTTTCTTTCATATCATTCTTCACACAATATATTCATCGTTTCCTTGGTCTTCCTCTCCCTCTCCATCTATCAACATTTATATTCACCACTATTTTAGTTGTACGCGATTCGTCCCCCATCATGTTCCCTTTCAACTTTTCTATAACTGGCTAGTAATGTATATATAATGCATATACACTAACTTATAAACTATTATTATTTTATGACAAATAATAATGACATCAACCTATAATTATAAGTACCACCGCTTTTTAGTCTCTTATTTCTCACCATTTTAGTATCTGTAGTCAGGACACGTATGATTAATTTTATCCACTTATTTCAGTTACGGTGTTTTTACGACAGCCCAAATAATTAACTCTAAAAGTTGGTCTATTAGGTACACCTACAAGGTTCTCTAAATCGATACCTGTATTTTTTGTGCGTATCATTGAATTTTTATTTCGGTAGCAGAAAATTATGATTTATTCTATCAAAGCTAAAATTGGTTTTCAAACGGGTTTCTAATATTTATCGCCTTTTTTTGTAAGGGTTGCTTCTGTTGCTACTTTGCTCGATGCTGGTAGCTACAAATTATGTTAATTGGGGCTAGCCGATTAACACTATCTATGTTCTATGTTTTAGAAGAGACACCAAAAAAAAAATACAGATTGAATAAATAACAAAAAAAATAAGTACCTGAACTTTTTGAAAACGAGGTTTTTTTTTTCATGTTTGCTGTTAAAGTTTGTATGTGAAATCCACTCGGACAATTCCACGGGTAAAGTGCTAGTTTCTCAATATTTTTATTTTCACTTTATCACACAAAACATCCATATTTTACCTAAATAAAACCTTTTACATGACCCTCTATCTAAACAAAGGGATAAACCAATAAAGTCCCGGTTTAATTGTGCTTGTACCAGATTTGGTACATGTTAACTGTCTTTTATGCAATCTAACGACTGGTATTAGCACTACATGGGTGTTTAGCACTAAATTGATCGTAAATTCTGATGTTTTCGCAGATAATATTGTTACAATAAACTTTGGAATACAAAATAACAATACACAAAATAAATATAATATAAACAAAATAGATACATAATGAAAACAATAATTTTGAAGTCTTTAAAAAAACACGTCAAATGAATACAAGATTTTTGTATATTAAGATTTTTAATAGTGTAAGCCTTTTTCATTATTCAAAAAGGGATTCTTGCTCAATGTAAAAAAGATAATGAAAGTGGACTAAAGTTGTGTGCGTGTGTGTTAATAATGTATCAAAAATATGTTTAAAACAGTAAACTTCCAGTCTTTTTATTTTCAAAACAAAGATCGTGTTAAGCAAAGAGTTGCGGCTTGCTAACCAACATGTAATTACTTCATGTAATGTCTATATTGTTTATTAAAAAATAACGGCTCTTGGACTAACTGGCGCACTTTTTATACGCTCACATGATTTTTTGATGGGCGATAATGTTTTTAAAAATCGTTTCCTATTACACATATATCACGTTTAGCTTTTTTTTTAAATATAATGTACTAGTAGTCATTATTTTTTTATAAATTTAGTGTTAGGTACAGTTATTTTAAGAGGTTTTTAAAAAACAATCTTTAACACGTAGAGCTCTTATCTTGCTCTTTATTAGATACCTACTCATTATGGAATATACAGGGAGGAACACCGACTCACAAACGGTTCTGTGCATCATTCTTAACACAAAAGTGCAATTCCTACTCGGTCAAAATGTGGAGTAAAAGCGGTTTTTTTTTTGAATACCCATGAAACACGTCTATGTGTTCGAAACGATGTACTGAAAACGTTGTTACCGTGTATGCGTCGGTGTCTTTTCCACCCTGTATATTGCATAATAAGTAGATGTCTAATACATAGCAAGATTATATCTCTCGTCTACAAGAGTGTACAAGATTGCTTAAAAAGCCTTCCCTCTCTCTTCGGCGGACTAATGAAAAAAGGGCCTTTCCTAAAGGCTTACCCGTCAATATTTCGGTAGCCCTCTGGCAACTTCACTTATATAGCACAATTAATTTGAAACAACATCCCTTAACGAAGCCGACTCGAAACAGGTACCATAATCCAAAAAAAGGTCCACAATCATAAAGTTCCAGGTCCAAATCAGTAATATATGGTCCAATTTGATCTTATCTCAACTACTGGAAACATTTCACCCAAAAAAGGGAATGCAGAAGCCAAACAATCAAGCTGTCACAATTTTAATCAGAGCCTCGGCGAATTCTATCGCTTTTTTCACTTTTGGATTCCCTCGCGACGTAATAATTGCGCCAAATCACTGGCTTGGGATGCTGTTCGTATGTTCGTGTGTTGTAGGGTTTATGTGGTACTGTCTATTATATTTTGATTGTTCTTTTTTGGTTTTAGGGGATGCGTTAGTTTATGTTTCGTGGATGGATTATCTTGAGCGAAACATCGGATGGTTTGAGGACTGTTTAATATCGGCAGTAATAAATGCTTTTGACTACCTAAACTTGTTTTCTTATTATCAGTTATTCACGTGTCTTATTCACTGGTGGACATGACAAACATAAAACAAACGTACAAACCATAACGCAGGTAAAACTGCCAAACTAGCCAGATGATAATGAACCATCAAATTATGATCTAACTTTACTATGTTAGGATCGGCTTCCAGTCTGACCACCTCAAAATCAAAATCAAAATATTTTTATTTTACATAGGCCTACAGGGGCACTTATAAAACGTCGGCAAAAAGGTGCTCGGTTCGGGTTGGTCGTTTACTATGGAGAAGAACCGGCAAGAAACTCCATGGTTACTCTTTTAAAATCATTTGGTTTTACAATATTTCTGTTACAGCATTAGTACTAAAGTATGGGAGGACATCGTAGGCCTGACAATAAGTCGTTGCTTACTACAAAACGTAGAAGCTAAACCCCGTTACTCGATAATACTGAGGCATGAACTTAAATCAGGAAAAAAAAATCAATTTTGATGAACTTTATTGCCAATCAATAAAGTTCATCAAACACCAACAATGAATGAACGTTAACACTACACACCTTTCTTCCTCGTGTTACATGACTGTAAAGAATGCGAAATCGTTAAATATGCAACAGCAAAAAGTATACACCGGCCGAGTATTTTAATTCCGAGCGAAGCCGTAAGCTTTGTAATTATCCCGTAATTGGTGGGCTGGGCTGGTCGGTAGCAGATATATCACGGGATGAGCCTTAGAATTAAACTGGAGCATACTGTGAAGGGATTTAATATTATATTAAAACGCAAAGAAATATTTTTCATCAAGCTGCTGTCATACATCATTTTATTTCGGAGTAAAAAGCGTCGCATAGGTTCATCGTCCTTCAGTCTACCTAGGCGCTACACCATCACCTGCCTAGTCTTTTCCTAACAACGTTAGTTTCTGCTTTCCGTCAACTAATTGCAGCTTATTACCAGTAGTTTACGTGGAGCGTCGACGTTCTTATAGCCATTCAGTTGTTTGACTTTCGGGGTTCTGAGTTAATCGTTATTACCTACTATCAATTATCTGAGAATGACAGAAATTCATTAAAATTCCAGTTTTTTTTTGCATCTCCACGATCGATTGCCTCCAAATTGATACTTAATTTGTATTGGAAGTGACTCCAATAATGCAGTTTTTTGACCAATTAAAGTACGACACAGTAAGTCCTATCAACAATCGTAGATAATACACAACAACTAAAACCATTTCAAATGACAGCTATATTTAATTAAATTCCAACAAGACTTTATATCGTTTTTGTGAATGCGCACCAGGGAGAATCACGACTCGATGGAGAACGAAACGTGAGACCACAAAATAAATTTGTGTGTTTTTTACTTGTTACACAATTGTAACGGTCTTAAAGATATCAAGTTTCCTGTAGTTTCATAAGGAACTGTGAAGAAGAAAAACCTCTGACTGCTTTGGATGTAGTTTTCTTTTTAATTTTATTTGTGCTTGGTTTGTCATAACTGCCCATCTGTGGAAATCACTTGGCTTTTGTTTCCTGATCATTAAAATCGGGATCTAAATAGATAAAAATAAACTTTAAATAAAGTTCGAGTGAATTGTTTTCTTCTAAGCAAGCGTGCTTCACCTTAGGCCGCATCATCGAGTCAAATTAGGCGAAATGCGGCCAAACGCAAGCCTATTAAGTAAAAAAAGTCATCAAGATATTATTTATTTGTGATTATTACTGTCACAAATTATTGTTAACTTTACAAAAAAGTCTTATAAATATTATCAATAACACTTGTAACTGGATATTTACCATGTTTATGTGTTATTTGTTTTGAGTTCCCGATATTTCGCGCTGTTGCAAACGCCGTGATCACGGATAAACACCACACACACAAATAATAAACATGTTAAATATCCCGTTATACGTGTTATTGATAATGTCAGTTTAAAAACTTATAGTCTTTTAAATGTCTCTGTCTATAATTATAGTAACTGTATCTTCCCAGTTTTAATTTTCATCTATTTATTACCTATAATATATTAATTAATATATACAATCTTTATTTAATTGAAGTTTATTATTGTGTGTTTGTAAAATTATCTAATTACAGTCCTGCACCAATCATGGTGAGTCATAAAATTCATTGTTCTATCATAATAAAACTTTTTCTTTGTTTGTTCTTCCAGTTTATTAAATCAAAATAAACTACCCCTTACTATAATTATACAAACAGTAGTATCAGTTAATTCAGTGTTTGTTAAATTAAAAGGTGTTGTGAGGTGTTACATGGTCTGCTGCCTACCCTTCTACAATATCGCACGTGGTTTGGCCCAACCGTGACGTACGCCTGCATTCGTCCGCTATTATTGCCAGTATTGTTATTGTAGCGGTATATTGTGGCATTCGATTAAATCACCATTTAAGTATTTTCGAAAAAGTTTGGGTAGGTATTCTTTAAATATCATTTAACGTGGTTAAGTATTCGTTTCCTTAGGTTTTTAAGAAGAAAAGTGTAAGAGATCTGTGTGTGTCGTATAATCGCACAGAGGTCTTCTGCCAAGATGTGGCGCATTCTGAAGCCCAAACTTCGGATTTCCTAGCGCCCAACAAAATGCTCAGATTTGTCCTTACGTGGGGAATGACGAAAATGGTGTAGATTGACGTTTCATTGAAGTATAACCAAAAACTATTATTATCCGTTGATAATAATAGTTTTTATCCGTTGATTATATGTATAAGTTTTTCGTTATACTTCAAATCAAGGTTCACGTCCTAAGGTGACCAATTTGCCTCAACACCTATAAATATCAAATTCTTCCTTGCATGGGGTGTCTGTGGCCTACCCTTTGAACGGCCTTTACCTCTAACAGGTGTGACATGGTCTGCTGCCTACCCCACTACGATATACCACGTGGTATACCGAAGCGTGACATATGAGTGCCCCTTCGTCACGGCTCGGTATAACAGGCAATTTGTATTGTGTGACTAGTTAATCAAGAGCTATTTTATGGTCATTTGCAGTTTGTAGCAGTGCAAACGTGAGCACATTTAAGGTAATTGTGTAAGCAATGTAGGTAAATTAATAACTGTGATATTTCGCATCCCTACCAGGGAAGCATCAGTATAGAATTTTAAAGACAGTTTTGTCGCTATTGTACAACTTCCAAAATTACATTATGTTATACCTAGAGCAGGTAAATGCACTCTGTAACTTCCTATATTTTCTAGCCCCAAAGACTATATTCATATTATCACTGGCCCAGAGTTTACACGCGTCAGACGGAGTATGGTATTTTGTAATGTTTTTTATTATGGTAACTTCCTATGTTTTCTAGCGACAAAGATTATATTCATATTATCACTGGCCCCGAGTTTACAAGCGTCAGAGGGTGTATGGTATTTTATTACTATCAGCCCGCTATGTTGAGGAAGCAGCTGCGCTGACGCTAACACCTTTTTCTGGTTAGCTAAAATACATTACAACGTATAATTAAGGAGTAAGTAAAAGCAGACCGTGTTTGTAATGCTGAACATCATCATCTTCCTACCTTTCCTTGTCCCATTCCACTTGGGGTCGGCGCACCACGTTTTCTTCTTCCATTCCCCCATGTCAGATTTCATGGCATCATTTACTATTTTCTCTTTCATATCATTCCCCACACAATGCTGATATGAATTAAGAAAAGCCCAAAACTGAATAGTAAGAAGACTGCCAGTAAATCACTTCATCCATAATTTAATTATCACGGTAAACTTCACATTAATTACTAAATAACACGCTAATGATAACCAACGATGACAACAATGACATGGTCTACCGCCCACCCCGGTAGCGTACCTCAACGATACGGCTCCGTCACGCGTGCGATACTCCTCCGTCACGGTCGGTACGGCACGCGATTACCGTGTAAACGCCCGTAACGCGTGTTAACAAGCAAATTGCGTGTTTTATAGCCACTTAATTGAATTATTGAATTTTATGATACGGTGTTCGGTTTTTTTGGTATGAGGGAACGATATTTTTCATGCTACTGTGTAAGAAAGCAATCTACATACAATTATCTTTCTAATATGACTTTACCGAAGTAACGTCATTCTCTTGCCTTTACTCCAATTAATTTGGGGTCTTCTTCTTCCATACTCTATTACTCGTCATCTCATCAGACACCTCCTTTCTTGCCTTATCATCCTACACACAGTCCATCCATCGTTTTTGTTTTAGTGTTCCGTACCCAAAGGGTCAAACGGGACCCTATTGCTCAGACTTCGCTGTCCGTCCGTCCGTCTGTCCCTCTGTTACCAGGCTGTATCTCATGAACTGTGATAGTTAGCCAGTAGAAATTTCTACAGATTATGTATTTCTGTTGCCGCAATAACAAGAAATACTAAAAACAGAATAAAATAAATATTTAAGGGGTATCCCGTACAAAAAAGTGTTTTTTTGCACGTTTTTATAAATATTGGTACGGAACCCTTCGTGCGCGAGTCCGACTCTCACTTGGCCGGCTTTTGTTCTTCCTCTACTGTAATAGCTATCCTGGCTGCAATTCCACCAATATGAATACAAATTCGGTTTCTAAGTTCTTCGTATCATGGAACGCAGTCCTTAATCAAGGAATCCAAATCGTCGAACTCTCTAACTTGATGCAATTTTATTAACATCACACCTGTAATCCCCGAAAGGTTAGGCAGGGGTGTATCTAATAGTACACCCACATTTCGCTAGTTATGTTTAAGTCCCATGTAAAATGTTTACGACCCTTTTGCCATCAACGAATAACCGAATATCTCTTTGCCCTAGCCGGGAATCGAACCTGGGACCTCATTCTCAGAAGTCACGGTTGTGACCGCTAGACCAAAGAGGTAGTCCAATTCCAATGCAATTGTACATATATGTAAGGGAAATGCAACTGATCTATGGATGCATTAAATACAGCCATCACGAGTCATAAATGCACCAAACACAGCTATTTACAAACCTTTTCTAACACCTAGGTATTACCAGAATCAAGTGTAGATGATTATATTACTAAGAAGATTACACAGCACCATCGTAATCGCCACTATCAATCTCCATATTCCATCCTTGTCTTGCATACCACTTTCCGCAAATAGTGGTATCATTCATATCAGAGACAGGTCATTTTAAAACTGTCGAAAGTGGTACAGACAAAGTGGCAAGCTCACAATGATTGCAACCGGTGGTACTGACGAAATGAGATGCAATTTGAGACCATGACTGTAACATTTGGGACCTCAGTGTTAGCCTTTAGGCTATGTATGGAACAAGGAACAAGAGTTGGCGAGAAACAGCGACAAGTATCTAATTTTAGTGCCACGATTTGGCAGTGACCTTTCTTAGAAAATATACATAAATCTGGTTTATCAAGTTGATGGGATAATTCGTTTGCAGAATATGTCAAAACTTGAAAATTGAAAATTTTGTCAGCGGTGAAAAAAATCATCATAATGATTTAAGACGTCTTAAATCTTAACTAGAGTTAAACATCTAAATATTTTATTTACATGGTTAAAAAAGATAAAGATAAAAATTGATAAAGATACTGATTTTTAACTAGTTTTTTTGGGCACTATTGAAACGTGGAGAAAAGGTCATAGGTGTTAAAAGTAAATGAGATGCCACAATATTCGCAATATACGCACCAATTATAGCTGAATCTTCCAAAACCATCAATAAGCTCCTTGGTAAAGAAAAACCTTTCTCGCATCATGGATTTTTCAGTTATAGTTGTAGCTATCCCAAAAACATTTAAGTGTATGGAAGAATTCATGTCGCTTGCAGAAATCACTCTACTTCAAACATTAAAGCCGCTACTTCTTTCGCTTATAACTTGCACCGCAGCCAGTCCCTATGTCCAGTTGCAGTAATACGAAGTTATTACAGTGCACCCGCGGCCTTCACGAACTTGTACCATTTTCGCAAATTGTTTCCAGTGCTTGCCTAGGCACGTGCTCTATCCGCTGTTAAATTGTAGTTTTCCTTGAATCTATGCGTTTGAATTGTTTCAACTTTCATGTTTTTGTGCTGTAGTAGTTTGTTGGTAAGGGTAGGTCACTACATGTGAACTTTTATCTCTTTGCCCGTCGATATGAGGTGTGCTTTACCAATGGGTCAACCACCAAGCTTGTGAGTGATATTCCAGTGGGGCCAGATAAAGTTACATTCTATCTGTTTTAACAATTATGAAAAAGTAAAATATGTATAGAACTGGCCTACCAAAAAGCTTATGTCAATTGTCGAAAGTCGTTGCAGAAATAAAAAGCGTTTGCCAATTCTTTGGGCCCTTAGGTTGCAAAGGACGCACTTTGATACGAGTAGTGGTTAGTTTTATTTAGGAATTTATATTTTAAAAAATATTTGCCTATTAAGTCTGTATTTCTGTACTCAAACGGTATGACGCTAAATGGGCGTTTGCATGGCTTTGGTAATATTCCTGGGAAACATTTTTTACAGGACACGACACCGAACACCTGAAACACTTAATAGACGTCTAGTTTTTCATGGCTTTTTTTATTTAACGCCTATTTTCTAATACTCAATTGTCCATAAAAACCATGTATAGACACGTGCTAAGTGGCAGACAAAAGGCTATTTGGCTAAAGTTATTGTAAAAAATGGGCTGTAAATAATTTGAGTCCTACCAGTGCTATTAAGTAACAAAAGTTTGTCTAAGTTTCAATTCGGATAACAATTTGTGCTTTTTGTGGCATGTATTCAGAGATAGGAGTAGAATAAATTGGCTATGTCTGGTATATAATAATACATAATAGGAACACTTACTTTTTTAGTATCTGCCTTATATGAATTAAAATCTGATTAAGCGATACAAGTAGATCGGTTACCTACCAAGTTTAAAAACTCTACTAAAATGAAATCTTTTGTTTTATTTTTGCAATTATTCACACAGAAGTTTCAATGCGCAAACGAATGATGTGCAAGCATCCAAGCTATCATAGTCCTATGATATTTTCGAAGAAAAGTATCTTTAAATTCGATACAGAACCCGACTTAATCCTACCTACCTCGACGAAAAACGCGTGAACGCAATCCATTAACTTCAAAAATTTTGAAATTCAAATCATTTGATAGTCTAACGAACTTTTTTACATCAAGCTTTCTTTAGATATAATGACTTGCGCGCACGAACGCATTGGCGTGCAATTTTGTCGGCGTGCGGCAAATAATCGCTACGGGCGACCGCGCGTGCAATCATGCCTTTATTTAAGGTTGGTTCATACTGAGCGTGTGGGTAATAAATTTGGAATTTATGCGGTTATAACTTGAAAGACAGTCTTGGCTTCCGAATGCACTGACCAACTGGTATAACTCTGCCACTTACGAACTACTTTTTAACCACAACAAACGAAAAAAATGAGGACTTTTATGGATTTAAATTGATGACCGCATCAGTGTTGGTCTCAAATTGCATGGTGCTTGCTGAAATATTGTTAAGACACTAAGCAGACGATGGACTATTCGTCCATTCCTAACCAATTGATTAAAGATTAACGAGCCAACCAATGGACATTGGACAGGATTCATTTCAGCGATCATTGCTGACTGGCGGACCAAATGACAATTACTAAAGGAAAACCAGGTACTCACCCAAACTCAGCTGCATAACCTGAAACACAGGCTCGTATAATGGAACCCAACCTTATCCCCCAAGTGCCCAACATGTGCTGTCAGAAATGCGCGCCCGAGGCACGGACGCGCGTTTTGGCTTCTGTTTAAGAACTCTTTTGAAATTAGTATATTATTTTTGATATATGCATTTCATGCATATTTTTATATTAGAGTGGCTTACCAATAACAAAAAATGCCGTGAGCTACTGGAAGTAATTACTGATTGGTTGAGAGGAAACTAAATGTCGAAAGGATCCCTTACACGAACAGGACGTAAACAATACATGTTTATTTATTTTGTAGCCGCTGGGGTTTTAAAAACCTACCTTGAATAATTTTAACTCTAAAATTTAACTAGAAATTAATGGTATTTTGCAGTTTAACTCCATTAACTGCCATATAAATTTCGTTAAAAAAATTGTCTTCACAACATTGTCTTCACACATAAAAACACAATGTCATCATCATCATCAGCCTATAATGTTCCCACTGCTGGGACACAGGCCTCTTTTCTATGAGAGTGAGTGGGATGTAATCCACCACACGGGCCCAGTGCGGGTTGGTAGATGTCACATGTCTTCGAATTTTTAGTTCTAGGACATGCCGGTTTCCTCGCGATGTTTTCCTTCAACGTTTTTGAGGACCGGGGTGTTGAAATAAATAACACAAAGTAATGCGCCTGTCTGGGTTCGAACTCACGGCTTACTGCTCGTAAGTCGGGGCAGCCACCATTGGGCCACCGCTGCTCTCAAAACGACAATGCAAGCTGCCAGTATTTCCATCACTCATTATTGACTTATGATTCTTAAAACCTTCATACATGTACCAATCTTCACTTACCTATTTTAATTCCTTATTTAAAACAAAAACTAATCAAACAGAAAGTCGTGATACTCATAGGTTCGAAGCTTCGGAGCAATTATTAGTTAAAAGGTTCACGGTTAGCAAAAGCACTTGGAATTTAAAATTTAAAACAGTAGTGAATGAGAGTCGTTACTGCGATAAGAATTCAGTGCGAGCAGTCGAGGCTGACATTACTGACGTTACACATCTGTTATGCTATTTATTTGTTAAGGGGCTTGTACAATGGATTTTGCTGTTTATTTTTGGTTTTATCAAGAACTTAAGCAGACAGAAATACTTTTTTTGAGAAATGTTGAGCAACTACATAATACCTATACAAAAAAAGAAAGAGAGAGAGATTGATCCTAAATGGATACGTTGAAAGCTTTTAGTATACATCATTAAAATATGGTTGACATCATTCGCAGTCAAATTGGGAGAAAATTCAACAGCAGCCCTACATTTCTTTATTATCGTATCTTGTGCCCCACTTGCTGGGCAAAAATCTCCTCTATTTGCTCCCAAACCTCTGCAATATGTACTATCTCTGACCAAATTTGTCCCAGAAATAAGATCAGATCACATCTTTACCATTTCTTCCATAAAAATATAAATAAAACAAATATTTAAATATTTCTGATTTTCAAAAAAATTAATAGAATCAAAAGTTCTTTCTGCATAGAACATCTCAGACTACTTTACAATTCCAGTGTTATAAAACTCAATTTATTTTCAAAACAGACTTCATCCCATTTAAAATTCATCCCGCCGATAAAATCGTAGCTACCGTCCGTTCAATGTGAACGGTACGTCATACGGAGCGTGCGCAAACGGGGAACGATTTGACGCCTCAGGCGCAGCCGCTTCTGTAGATCCGATCGTGATCGCTTGAGGTGCGCCTGCGCTCCCGACTGCGAGGTGAGAATAGCAGCACGGTAATGTGACAGCAAAATTAAGATACTGTTTATTGAAGATTTGGGTGTTTAGGAAAAAGTGTACCTAGGTATCGGGTAGAAGTTTCTTGGAGTAACATTAAAGTGAATGGATTAAAAGAGAAACTGCATTTTAGGTATAAGGTATCTGTGTAAATCTGCTATGACATTGCAATTACTTTCAAGTAAAATTTCCAAAAAGCCGTATCCTGAGTGGATTTCGTAGCTAGCAGAACATTGCTGGACTGGGGCCTTTGCTAAACATTTTAGTTTCATTTTTCTTAGTGAATTCATTTTCCAAATAAAATAGGGTTGCAATCAAAACCGATACCAAACGCATTCTTCTAGGTATCTTTTCTCTCAGTGAACTCATTGACTAAATAAATGTCACCAAAAACGGAATCGATTTCAAAAACGGTCACAAACAAAATCGGTAAGAGATGTCACCAAGACACTATAATCTTTAGGTACTTTCATTACTTTTCCAGTGACCATTCCAGGCCGTTCAATATACGAATGCTTTTTAACTCCCTCACGATTGACGTCAATTAAATTTGATAGAGACCATTTAAGAGATTGATTAAAAATCGATACAGAAATCGATTGCGGCAATCGGTAATGAATTCGGATCGACAGACGAAGAGACGTACGGAATTTTAAGTTGCTCTATAACGACTCGTAGGGCGTAGTTTATTAATAAAGTTTATTTTATGGCCATAACGAAGGTTTATAATGTTGTTACTAACAGTATTTATCATAATTCACAGGTTGGATATATTATTTTTATTCTTCACTAATTGATATGGCAAAGAAATTGATTGAAACAGTAACCTTGTTTTCTTTTACTCGATTGATTTTGGTATTTGTACCAAATACTTGAATTGGAGTTATTTAATGGTGATTTCTACTTCCATACAAGCCCTTTTTACTTTCAAGAGTTGGAAGTCATATTTCTTATTGATAAATGTATTGCTGTTGACTATGATAAATATTCATACTATTTTTTACATAAATTAGTAAACCGATTATTAACACATCTTCTTTGTAAGTAGCTCACACTTTGGTGATCACATAATTTATTTAGGTACCCATCTTTTTCTTTCTCTTGTCAATCTCATGTCCTTTCTAATCAAGTATTTTTTAAATATACATTTTTTTATATTTATTTATTTATATTACCAAATAACTGGATTATTAAGGTCAGATAGGTAGTTGCTTCGTGTTAAATACTGGAATTCAGCTACATCCAGTTAGAGTGGAAGACGACCCCAAAAAAGACGGGAAAAGTATATGCAGGTGATGAGGTATAAATAAAAGCTATTCTACTCTATAGGCGTCCTTTCTTTTTCAATCGACTTGCCCAGTGAGTCACATTGAAAAGAGTGTGGCCAAAATTTCACCCTGTATTTATTTGGTTCCCATACCCACTGTGTTAGGCGTGCATCATATGGACAAAAACCCGACGTCACAAAGGACTGCAGACGGTTGCAATTTATTCTAAAATAACGGGACCACAGATTTATGGGGACCACTATGCGATTCTGAGACAAAAAACGCGAACGATTGACGTTTTGTTTTCGAACTGTAATCCGGTGTTTAATAAGTTGACGTTTTTGTGTTTTCTTGCCACTGAAATAATACGGGTTTTTTAGTATTGTACTTTTTTTTGTATAATTTGTCAATTAATCAATGACTTGAGACTTTCCTGAATGTTTTGAATTCAATTTATAAAAAAATCTTCATGTCCTATATCTAAACAAAATATGGTTATCATTGTCTCATGGTTGAAAGTATAAAAGGTTACCAGGTTATAGCTTTGCCTTGCATTTAATATGGTCATGAAACAATTTAAAAAACGTGAGTTAAACTATCTTTTTAATTCGTGTTCGCAGTGGTTTGGGGCTAATTAAAATAGTTGCTTCCACCACTAGGGAACATAAACACTTTTTTGTCCCCTTTTTATTCCTAGATCGGCAAAGAAATAAAAAACCTCATAAATCGATTTATTATCATTTTTCCATAAAAAAATCAACACCAATCAATTTTTTTTTGATAAACTTTATTAAAAACCAACAGTTGTCGTTCGATCTGATGAGATTTATATACAAAATCATATATTAAAAATTAATAGACCGATCCGAGTACAATATCAGCATAAATTTACATATTTATTGTACTTTAGCATAATTATTTTGTGGCCATATCTAATTTAAGTACTGCCCGTTGAATATTCATACTTATTAATGTCATAAAAGCTTATCACAGTTAAATAAATTGCGGCTAAATAAATATAAAACGATGTTGTTTACGTGTCATTTATATTTTTAGTATGTCGTTAGGGATTGTAAATAAAAGTCAATTTCGTTTAAAGTTGTATAGTGACGAGAAAATTTATTGTTTTTCCTGTATGGAATCACAGAGACATCTTGTTTACCATCCAACATTATTCTGGTTTGCCGAACACGCTATTTATGGATTGTTATTTGTATTTTTTCCAAAATATGTTCCGTTAAAATACATGGTTTTAGTACCTACCTAGAAACGAAAATCCCTTCAAACCTGACAAAAAAATTAAAACGCATTCAAATTAATTATTTTATAACAATTTATGAAAAAAAAAGTGTATAATCACGTTTAACTAACTTTGTTCATTAACAACGATTTTTTTTGTTACGAAATTTTTGTTTCGCAAAGACAAAAAAGAGGATTTTTTAAGCCAAAAATAGCCAACGTACTATCACACAAATACCTCTTCAATTAACTAATTTTGCGCAGCCAACTGTACTTTATCTCATTGGTTCTATCAGGTCCGTTAATTGCAACATGGCGGATAGAATCTTGCGGCTCCGCGCATGCGCCAGCGTTCATATTTGTTGTAATTTTCACGTCATTACGCATAACGTAGCGTTGGCGGTTTGTTGAAAGCGAACATAGAACAAATAGAGCAGATACGACAGTGTGAAAGTTGTTGATAGTTGGACACGATTATCGCGATGTTGATTTAAGATTGTGTCTGCACGCATCTTTTGCGATGTTGGAAGAATTGTTTGAAAATGTTGCTCTGGCAGTTGATTAGTTAACGTTTAACAGTAAAAACAGGGATATTAATATTATTTTAAAAATTGCTAATTATAATAATATATAAAATATTATTATAAGCCTGTTTATTCCACCGCAGAAGGCCTATAAATAATTATCACTCTTAAAAAAAAATGTAGGCCAATGCCAACGATTACCGATTAGGCTTCGGCGTCTTGGTTATTTTGTCTTCTCTTTTATTTAGTTTTAGTTTTTGTTTGTGAATGTGAGGACTTTTTAGGCCTTGCAGATTCGAAGATGTTACCGTCAATTACTCTGGTACCTACCTACTTGTTTTTAAGCCTACATTGTCCTCTCATACTTAAGTATTATTGTTTTTTGTTAATTTTTTTTGGAAGAAATGTGTAAAAATATAAAAGATAAGATGATAGATAAATAAAGGAGATAATAATAATAATAGCCTTTATTAACAATCTTACAATCTAGTTACACATTACAATATTTTCAGACATCGGTTTCCGAAGAATCGTTTTGCTTTAGCATAGGCCTCCCCCATATTCTTCCAATTTTCCCGGTCTCGGGCTTCCCTTTTCCACAATGACCCTGCTGTCGCTTTGAGATCGTCGTCCCACCTTCGTATCGGGCGTCCTCTCTTCCTTTTTCCTTCCCTTGGATACCATTCGGCTACTAATTTAGCCCATTTCTCCTTTTTGTCTCTAATTAAGTGACCTGCCCATTTCCATTTCAGCTTTTTTATTTTGCATGATACGTCTGCTATTCTCGTTTTCCCTCTAATGTGCTTAAGGCTTAATTTGTCCTTTCTCTTAACATTAAGCATACTTCTTTCCATGTTGTGTTGGCATGTTTCTAATGTCTTAGCGTTATGCTGAGTTAAAGCCCATGTTTGACAACCGTAGGTCATGGTAGGAAGTATACAGGAGTTAAATACTTTGCTTTTTAACGTCAGTGGCATCGACTGATTCTTTGTGATTTCTTTTAGGGACCAGTAACGCTTCCACGCCACATTTACCCTGTTGTGAACTTCTTTGGACGTATCGTTTGTAGGTGAGATGATCTGGCCCAGATAAGTGTATTGATCTACAAACTCTATTAGATCGTTGTTGACACGTATCGGTGGCTTCGAACGATTCGTCATCAGTTTCGTTTTTGCTAGATTCATCTGCAGGCCTACTTTTTGGCTTTCTTCAACGAGTTGACTGAGCATAGTTTGCAGTTGATCCGGATTATCAGAAATTATTATAAGGTCGTCCGCAAAACGAAGGTGATTCAACATTTCTCCATTTATCCTTATGCCGTAGGTTGACCATTCAAGGTTTCGAAACACAAGTTCTAGTGTAGCTGAGAACAATTTAGGTGATAAGGGGTCGCCCTGTCTGACGCCTTTTTTAATGGGGAATAGTTCTCCTAGTTTTTCCGTTTTAATTCTCGCCGTCATGTTTTTGTAGATGTTCCCTATAACCCGAACATATTTTCTAGCTACCCCTTGACTGACCAGCGCTTCCCAAATCTTTTGGTGTTTTAATGAGTCAAATGCCTTATGATAGTCTACAAACTAATAAACTAATAAAACTAAATTGATAATTATAATTATTTTAATAAATAGACACTAAAGCTCAAACACAACCAATATATAAATTATAAAGTTTCATGGAATGCCCAAACCCGACGTCCAAATAGTACTTATGCAGTTGAAGTTTGTTTTGATATTAAGCATAATTAATAACCATCTAATATTGACATCTACGAAATTTCACTCTGTCTACTTTTAAACTATTATCAAATTGACACACAACCTTTTTTAATTAAGTCACAGATTATAAATAACAATTTTAGGCCGCAAACTTAATTAATTTAGTCACGACTGAACTCATAATAATTTATCAAATGTTTGGATCAGTTATTAATCATATCTTTCTCTCTATCTGATGATATCATTTCTTTATCTGACAGTATTTAAATCTGAGAAGACAAACTGGATATGGCATCGCTACGGCTACTTCTGATAACTCTTTACCACATCACTTTCGAGCCTAAAAAAATCATCAAAAAATGTTTAAAACAAGGCATACATAAGTTGGACTCATTCAACTGATTTGCCAGAGAAGGCGAAAAACTGCAAGAGTTGGGAAGGAAAGGGCGAGGTCTTTGCCTCGGTATAACCTAAGTTGAAACCTTCAGAATTCGGCTTAATCTAAATACTTGTACAAGAGCTTCTCCTCACGTTTATTTTTCTTTCACAAACTCGTAAAAACCCAACAGGTTTTATTTTACAACCCACTCCACCCACAGGAGTATCTAGCTCCAAAGATAGTGTTCACAATAATCTTAACCAGCCCTGCATCAAGTCTTTAACTACAGTCGTATCTGCACAAACAAGTTTTAATCTTTGACACACAGGATTAGAGAAATGCAAAGGCAATTTTCATTGCTTTTATGATAATGTGGTTAGGAGTATTGCGCTCAGAACATTTTACTACTAATGCCTTCTGATATGGATGACTGTTATCTTAAATTGAAATCCAGGCTAGATGCAAAGAAAGTTTAATTTAGTGTGCAGTCTTTTTAACCCCCGACCAAAAAAGAGGGGTGTTATAAGTTTGACATGTGTATCTGTGTATCTGTGTATCTGTGTATCTGTGTGTCTGTCTGTGGCATCGTAGCTCCTAAACGGATGAACCGATTTGGATAAAAGTGGTGTCGTTTGAAAGGTATTTTAATCGAGAGTGTTCTTAGCTATGTTTCATGAAAATCTGCTCAGCCGTTTGAAGATCATCACGTCTTTTCTAGTTGATGTAGGGATTTAAAAACTTTCACAGGTAGTCTATTTGAAATGTTGTCGCTTGTCACCATGGGCATTGCTGAGGGGGGGGGGGTGTACCGCCCCCCCCCCCCCCCCAATTTATATTTTGTTTAATTTATATCTTTCCTTGGTTTCGTTAACCAGGAGTAGGAAAGTCAAGGCTAGGCAAAAATAAAATAAGTTTAAAAAGCATGAAAAAAAATTAAATTAAAAATTTAAAAAACCCCCGACACAAAAGACCTCTAAAAAGCCAAAAATAAATTAATCCAAGCGTCGTAGCGTCGGGGGACCGCTAAGAAGACCGCTTAGTACAAGCACAGAGCAAAGCGGACCCCCGACGCTACGACGCTTGGATTAATTTATTTTTGGCTTTTTAGAGGTCTTTTGTGTCGGGGGTTTTTTAAATTTTTAATTTAATTTTTTTTTTTTGTTTATGATGCCTTGGTAGGATCGGGTTTGTATTTCACGCCTGTTTGAGCTGTGAAGGTTGGTTTGTAGTAAAGTTTTATAGGTTAATGGAATGGGTGCTACGTTGATGATTACGGCAGATCTTCGGTAAAAGTTAGATCTTGCATTAGTAATTAGTAATCACTTAAGGTATCGGGGAGGTATCGATAAAATAATGTTTTGTGTTGAAGACAACTAAGTAATGAACTACCATTTTGAAAAATACGTGTGTTGTGAAAACCAATATTTTTTCAATGTTTTCCAAAACTTTGTAATAACCTAAGATTTTCATTTGTCATCAGATCCGGCACCGTTTCGGGCTATTCGATGAAGTATGCACGTCAGGTGGAGTGCAAGTCCGTCACTGCAACTGGGTTCGATTCCTGCGGGTGTCAGATAATTATGGACCACAAGTAAGTGATCTATTAAAGCATTTAAATTTAAATGAAACGATTGAATTGTGTGTGGATAACCTGTTACACTAAACTTATATTTGTTTTCCTTAGAAAGCTGGAAGTCCAATATACCTTTTCATGATTTCGTATTTCTCGACGTGCACCTAATCTAATAAATCTTAGTTTCGAAAACTTTATTTTCCTTAGCCTATATTGTCCCACTGCTAAGCAAAGGCCTCCCCATAGCCTTCCATTATTCATCTCTCACAAACGCCTCTAACACCAATATTCTAAGAGCCAAGCCAAATCCATTTTTGGATTTAGTCGAACTGTATTGCCATGACAGCAGTTATAAACACGCACGAAATCTTAATCCTAAAATTTCTTAAGTTCAGTTCATGACTGAGAATATCAGTGTAATTCTATCAGCGTTGTAGAAACTTACATTTCTATTCTTAGTCATAAACTGTACTTAAGTCGGACTAACCACGCCTACATTCCGCCCTGTTTGTTTATAAATTGACATATAAACGCCAACTTTTCATCTGTCAAATTTGAAGTACCGGAAAACTTTTTAATTACCTACAACATTGATTAAAGTGACATAAGTATGACCTTTTTAGCATTGATTGAAGCAGGATGCATCTATGGGTTTGACAAAGATAGGTAGCTGGAGGAGGTATCTTATTTGAAGGCCCGCCAATTGCGGCCAAGAAATACTAGGAATACGATTTGGTGCGTGTTTTCAACTGTTGTCATTGGTTACACAATTCCACTAAATCCAAAAATGGATTTGGTTTCGCTCGTAGAAAACGGGTGCTGGAGTCTTAATTTTCACTATCCTATCAATAGTCGTCCATTCTTGGTTAAACTGTTATTCAGATATTGACATTTGTTTTTATTTCAACAGGTAAACCTAGTCTGCACAAAGGTCAAGGGTGAGCCGGTCTACGAAGCAGTAAAGCCAGTGTCTGCACACACAGAACTGGTGGTCTACTACCTCCCTGAGAGACCTGAAGAGATGTTCTTTGTGAAGATGAGGAACAATCTCTATAGGCAGACGATGGACTCTATATTAGAAGGTAACGTTGATGAACACAAACTTTTTTACCTTTTGTTACTACCAAAGGCGGTAGTAACAAAAGGTAAAGAAGTTTGTGTACGTGAGTTCGAATGTTTGTAAACGCACCTACGACACAGGAGAAATTCCAAGGGTGGGGCAACGTTAAAAAATAAATAATAAGGTAGCTTTCTTTTGCGGTTGGTAAGTAGTTTTTAGGGATTTTGAGGTGGTGATCAGATATGTTGGAAAAGAATAACAATGGAGGACTCACGCACGTAATGCCCGAAATGTTAGTAAGAGGTGTATCTAATAGGACACCCACATTTCGCCAGTTATGTTTACGTCCCATATAATAGGGGGCGAGCCTATTGCCCTCAACCGGGAACTGGCTGCTAATAACACTTTGCCCGACCTGGGAATCAACACAATGATACTATGGAATAGTGTCCTCACCAACCTCTGTTTTGAATTTAACTGTTACTAACTTAAAACAGAGATGGAAAAAGTAAAGAAGCTTGTATATAGAATTATTGTTAGTAAAACATTGGTGGACTATGTTTTTCGAAGAATAATTATCCGCTTTTATTTTATGCATTCATTTTAATTTATTTATAATGTAGATCTCAAATTATTTATTTTTTAATTTAGCTTATTTTCATTTAATTTTTAAATTTGATTGTTGACACTTTATTTGACTTATGAAATGCTTGAATTATTTTAATTTTTATAAATTTGTTTTATGATGTCGTTGTCATTGTGGCGTGTACTAACTAACCAAATTATGGATCATTGAGTCTGAAATAAATGAATTGAATATGAATTTGCTTTCTTTAGCTTTCTGTTAAAACGATTAAAAACTGTTTAGTTAAAGGTGAATGATCTAACGAGATTTTTTTTATTTAAAATTGTCCATGGTCTTTTGATCATAAAAAAGAGAAGTTATCATTAAATTCGAATGAAATCGAAAGTGATCTTGTGTGTGTGTAAATCGGTCAACACATCATGGTAATCATAAATCATGGCGAGACTGATATTATGACGCTCGCTGTATAAAATTTTATATTAATACAGTATTTTTTTTCATCAATTTGGGCATGCTCAAATATATGCTGAGTGGGAAAACTTTGGAGGCCTTCTACAATTTAATTTGTTATATTTTATGTATTACCTACGCCGTTTCAGATATGTTATTGAGAGTTGGTTTCTTAGATTAAGAGCGAACCCTTGAGTAAATATAATTATTTGTTGAAGTAATGAGAAAATCTTTTTCTTGTTGGTTATTTTTTGGCCTAGCTAAGAATACTGCTAACTTTTAATAAAAAATAAAAAAAAAACCGAAAATCATTTATAAATCTAATAAATTTGATGAGTGAATATGTATTTTTTTAATTATTTATTCAGAAGAACCAACAATTAGACATTATATATTGCAAAAAATAGAATATACGCAGTTATACAAATGTGCAACCGACAACGTTCTCCACTAGATCCACCATTTTCATTGAGTAATTAATAAATGAAAGACACAATAAAGACATTAATATTGTACTACTTTGTTATGTCACAAGCTACATCTTATCTATGAAATATGGAAATTATCTTCAATATCTAAAGTTAAAGAAGCCATAAGCATGCGTCTAGAACTAACCGTTTTACTTAGGAGTCGTTTAACCGGCCCTAGTTTTAATTATCATCTTTTCTTAACATAAACAGCTAGATTATCTAGATTATCGCTTCAATGCTACAAAGTTTATATGATAATTATGATAGTTCGTCATTAAATTCGCATTAAACTGTACTGCCAATATGATAATGTTATCAAATCGATAAATGATAAAATATAATTGCATTTCGTAATAAGTAGATTTTATTACCTAGAACTCAATTTTGTTCTTAGTCCGATGTTATAGTGGACGCACTCAGATTTGGCAGACTCGTTATTTGTGTAGGTTTACCATGAAAACTCATGTGTAACTGCACTAATATATATAAGGGAACATTATATTATTAAACAGCCTAACAACTTCCTTTTTTGTAAAATAAAATTTAAATTGAATTGAATAAAGTGAGAAAATGTATATAGATAGTATTTCGTTCGCGAATCACTCAAATTGTGCATATTTTTTATGTACCCATGACTAGGTAGACTATTTTTGGCGATGTGAATGTTTTAAGTAACATCATTTATCTATTTCGAAGGAAGAAAATAATTGTGCTGCAGACTTTTGCTCAAAAACCCTGACAGCCAAACAATGCCCATTGCTACACCAATCACAGCATTGATGGCCACCCCACTAAAGTCTGCCTAATTACCTTTTAATAATCTATAAAACAAGCGTTTATGTCTTTATTTTAAACTCTATTAACTACAAATTACATCTAAGCAATATTATCGTAACTAACATGGGTACATACTATAAAAGTCAAAGTGAGTTTGTTTGTTTGTAACATCGTCATGCCCTTAACGGCTTTACGGCTTCACATCATCACGTTTTTTTTTTCATATGCATGCGAATGGACCATGACCAGGATTAAGCATTTTTTTTTAATCTTTGCCCCACGCTAGGAATTTCTCCTGTTTCGTGGGTGCGTTTACAAACATTTAAACTCACATACACAAACAGCCAGACCCAGCCGGAACAACTACCTATGGGTTATAAAAATATTTCCGTGCGGGGATCGAACCCGCGACACGCAGCGCAGCAGTCGATCACTCAGCCACTGCGCCAAAAAATTGACCAATTATTATCTTTTATCCCCGTAGGGCCACCATGCAAGCGAAGCCGCGGGCTTTAGCTAGTTGAGCAATAAAATATGTATTTTATGAATACAATTTTCATACTGCTCGTAATTATTTATAATAAACAAGATTATTATTGCAGGAACTCGATTTAGATATATTGTTCCAGCTGATATTGGATCACTTGAATTTAAATAGATTTTCCCGGATAATTTAAAGTTTTGTCGCTTCTGTATAGTCATTAAAGCTTGTGCCATTTTGTTGTACTATTTTATCGCAGTAAAGTAACTACATTAATGAATAAATTAATCATATTAGGTTATATTAAATAAATCGCAGATATTTGTGGTCTGAAAACCAGCTAATAATTAAATGGGTACTATAATATTTGAATCTGTTACTAAAATATTCAGTGTGATGTTAACCTGTCATTGCTTAGATCTCTTAAATGTGTCGTAACAATTTCTTTCTTTCTTTTATCATCATGACACTATTTTTCCTGACTAGCTATGTTTAAATAGTCTTTATAGAGCTATAGTTACTACCCTCCCCAATGAGAAAACCGTAACTTTACGTTTACCGTAATTTTACAAACACTGCTTTCATCATCATCATCATCATTTCAGTCGAAAGACGTCCACTGCTGGACATAGGCCTCCCCCAACGCCACATTGACATAAGGGGGGTTTTGCCGTAATCGCCACGCTTGGCAGGCGGGTTGGCGATCGCAGTACGGTTGTTACAAAAGCACAGAGAATGCTGCTGCCCATTCTCTGGCAAGTCCCATAGTCGCCTCTTACGACACCCACGGGAAGATATGGGATGGTGCTATTCTTTACGTCTGACACCATACAGAACACTGATTTACACACTGATAAACACTGCTTTACTATATAGTAATTGCAATTTGCCAAAACCGTTAGTCTACACATACTAATAATATGATGCATAGATTGTTAGGTCGTCGGCCGACCAGCGTGCGAACTATCAACCTAATAAATCAATATGCATACTGTTTATACCTATCAGCAATCTTCACAGTAATACGTCAAAGTGAAATGCTTAGTTCGAACTTAATTAAAAAACAGTACTAATTCATTTAAGTGGTTATTTTCACACGATTGTAAATAAACGCGTCTCGTTAGATTTTACGAATTTATATTTTATTTATGTAATAAAATTAGAGTTGTATCGATGTGGAGTGTTGGCCACTTATTGCTAAATGTCACTTTTAAGTGTGATTTCACAGATTAGTAATATTTACAATTTGAATTGAGTGAAACGTTTTGTTGACACCAATTACTTAATAATGATAAATTTTATAATTAACTCAGTTTTCGTTCTTGCGGTTGTAAATTAAAAGAACCTTTAAAATAATCTCGTAGGTATCTCAGAAAAAAAATTAATACCGATTTTTCTTTTGTTTGTTTCTAATTGGAAAAACAAGACATTCTTATTGGAGAAACTGAAATTCCACACATTTTTTCAACTTCACATTTTTTTCGAAATACCTAAATCTAGTTGTCGTAATTAGTTTTAACGTAGTTAGATTCTGTATAGTTTCAGCTATACACACGTATTTTTTTGTTTTGGTGTAGCTGCAATAGTTTACGAGATAATAAGCTTTAAGTGCGCCGTGGCACGGGTCGAAAAATTCCCGAGTTTAAAAAATGCGTAATGTACAAATAACGAGGCGTATTTTGTGGCCTTGGACGTTTCACCGGTTAAGTTAAAAATATTGCCAGAATTATCTAGCAAACAGAAATTTTGATCGCACAGAAATTTTTGTACACAACCGCATGTAATTGACCTAACTACACAAAAATATTTTAATAATCACCACAAAACCAAACACACACAAACACAGCATTATTCCAAAACTGTTCCATAAAACACACACACAAACACGATATCGCGACATTATTCCAAAGCGCGATACAGTCGGCACATCAAAGAGAATTCCTACTTGGATCGCGTCCCGGTTCGGTAGTCGGCACTCCTGATCGCTTTTTTATAGTTAAGCTGTACACATTGTGCTGAAATAAGTTGCTCTCGCGCTTATAAAAGTTACGCAGCATTTGGGGGGTTGGGTTGTATATTGGTGTAGCTGCGAAGTTTATTGGTAAATGGGTTGTCTTTATTGGTGTGTTAACATTTAGAATAGTGGATAACCAGTTTTTGTGACATTTTTTGTACAGAAAAAGTTAAACATAAAAAAAAAACGAAATAAGACAAATTAAACTGGTTCTGCACGAAGCCAAAAGGTCATAATCTACTTACTAAGCTTAATTCACTAATATCCAACGTCCTCCAAAATTGAGAAAGCTTAGAACCACTAGGACCTGGAACCAAAAATTCGGCAACAACCAACCGGCACTGGGTACGCTAATTGTACAGTATCATGCATGGCTCACCGTCTCCCTCGGAGAATAGGTCTGTGTTCCAGCAGTGGACACCTGATAGACTGATTATGTGTCCTCCAAAGTTATTTTACCTAACGGCCGAATATTAAGTATAAAAAAATTGCTGGTCTTTTTTGGGGCTATTTCAGAGTAGGACTCGGGCGTTTAGTTCGTCCGGCACAAGTTTAACAGTGAATGCTATCATACAACTATGGATATCGAAATGCCCGACATAGGACCCGAAATAGGCATTTCTCCTTCATTTTGTTAGTATTTGTAATGGATCCAAATGGGAAAATAAACGTAAGTTTCAAGATTATATTTTTCATTTGGCATCCAAACATATGCGTATAACAAGGCTGTTACAGAAATATCGTACCTATACATTTTCTTGAATATTCTCAATATGAACGCAGCCTAAGACCAGTTAAGTTACATACAGTTTGATAACGCGGCGGCTTCGTTTGTCCATATATTGATCAGATCGCACAAGACCGTATTATGAATACTGATCTAAATAAAATCTTTGAGTTATATTTGTGACTTTTGGTTGTCTTTTTTTTAAATTGATTATTTTGAGCCGATACAGATTCTAAAAAAATTATAACAGATTTAGAAGTGCCTTCTTTTGCCTTCTTTTTTTTAAGTCTTCTGAACACTTCTGTACAGGAAAAAAATATTAGATTACATAATCAGGGTGCTACCAATTGATCGATTGTCGAGTAATCCATCCTTCCACCGATCGATAGCATCGATCCAGGATCGATTGATTGGAGTGGTAACACCCTAACATAGTAGGTATGTGAAAAAGTTGATCATAAAAAATACCAAATGTCAGTCTTCCATTACATGAACCGACGGATTGTAAAACGATTTTTTTTAATTTTATTCCAGAATAGAGCACTCTCAGTTCACTTATCTACAAATCCAAAGACCTCGTTTTGTATTCACACTTTATCGTATTCTATAAAAACGCTACAATATTCCATCGCAGACCGCGTAATTGAATAAATAAATTAAAATCCTATAAGGCTGTACATCACTACGCAAATAAAGTAGGCAAAACGAAGCGTGGACAGTCGACCAGCGAGAGATATTATCGTCCCCCCATCTGTCCGGTTGCCGCTCCATATCTAGCATTTTCTATCCTCCCATCTTGAAATACACCTACCCTTACAACGGATAAAGAAACAACCTATCCTTGATCTAGAACACAAACATGGCGCTAATTAATCCATGCCATTCCACGTCACTATCCGAGATTTATTGCAATCCATTCCATTATAATTCTGCGGAAACCTCAATGCGAACAAGTGAAGATCAACCTTCCATAGTAAAAGTCGGAATTGGGGACGCCAATTAAATCGTATCAAAGAAAGAAGTCGGCTCTCCATAAACATAAACTGTCCAAAGATCCATAGCGAAATTTACGGTTGTCAATAAAATTGGTTCATTAAAAATTTTTGCTTGATTGGAATTATATAAAAACATTTGATCTGAATTATAAAAAGCGCCCACTGGCCGTCTAATCACCGTAAAATTCGCTCGGAATTTTATCGATGGTAGTTTTTCGAGAAACTGTTTAATATCAATAAAGAGAAAATATTCAATTTTGAAGAATGATAATTATGATGTTGTGTGTCGAGGTGAAGAATTTATGAATTACGACGTGAAATGTCTTAGGAAGCCAAGTTTAGAAGATTTGTTGCTTGTTAGCATAAAAATATATTTTAATATCTGATAATGAAGCCTGATTGAGTGATATCTATAAAATTGATTGTTGTTGACGTATCAACCTGTTTAATGCCTTCACCCTACGTGAGAAAAATATAGCTCTATAAATAAAGCGGCGATCGTGTCCGTCTGTGCGTTGAAATAATTTTCAATTTAACTGATGTGTGTCGATAAAAATAGTTTGAAGATAGTATTGGTGCGTTATTCTTTTTATTGGAAGCAAATGGCTTGAGCATCGACAGACGATTGAGAGATCGTGAGATCGAACAGCTTTGCTCTCATTAAATATAGTGCAACTTATTTAAATGATAACCCGTATGTTTTTTAATAAACACTACTTAATAATCTTCATCTTCCACAGATTCACCTCTAGACCTGTCCACATCACTCCTCTCAAGGGTCCTCCTTCCAATATCCCCTCCTTCAGGTGCAGAAGATGAACACAAATCTGTATCAGGAGACTCCCTCACGTCATCATCAGCCGGTTCCTCAAATGAACTCCTGGATATGACTCCAAAAATCCAAAGAAGACCAGCCAAGTCCGAAAGAGCGTTGCTGCCTTGTGAAGTCTGTGGAAAGGCTTTTGACAGACCTTCGCTGTTGAAACGTCATATGAGAACACATACTGGTAAGAAAACTTGTAATTTTTCGGACTTTTTATCTCGCTTAAGCTTAAGCGTTTTTGTTGAAAAGGCAGGCTTTATGATGATGTAAATATTTTTATCGGATAACTAAAGTTGCACAAGGCTTTTGTACCAAAACTGGCAATAACGCGTCGTTACTGAAATACAAACGCAAAAGTATCCTTGTGGCACGATACCTATGTCTTTTGCTAGGGAAGAAGAAAATGATTTGTCGTAAGAGTCAAATCGACTTTTGATGTTCCATAAATTGAAGTTACATACCGAATTTCCTCCGTGCCTCTTAAAGCACGTTAAGCCGTTGTTCCCGGCTTTCATTTGTAGATCTTCCACAGTCGTTACGAGTAGTCAGAAGCTAAAAGTCTGTCATCCAGTCTTACTAAAGGGTATCGTATTACCCAGTTACCGGGTTGTGGAGGTCAGATAGGCAGTTGCTTCATGTAAAATACTGGTACTCAGCTGCATCAGGTTAGACTGGAAGCCGATCCCTACATAGTTTGGGAAAAGGCTAGGCAGATAATGATGAGTTATTATAATTTCTTGATAAACTACAACATTTTGTTGGGATGCAAATTGTCATTCAATTTGCATCCCAAACCATAGCGACTTTTCCCACACTTCACGTTGTTAATCAATCCATATGCATTGGACGCAATAACAAGTTGTTCATATTATAAACTTTACGGCAGCTATTTAAATATTCACGTCTACTTTTGTTTTTATTTGCACCAATCTTAAGACATAAGTTAGATCTGTTTAATTTAATTGATTAACGTGCATAAATATTGGATTAATTAATACTTGTAATAGAATTTTCTAGATATTCGCTTCTTTATGAGTAAAAAACTTTGAAATGGACATCGTTTTTTGAAGATGGAGATTTTCTAGCTGTATCAAGGCTCGATCGAAAGCTTGTTAAGAAATGTAATAAATTAATAATTTGTCCATAAATTGTTGGAATCCTTAATTAAAATAATCAAATCTGTATGGGTTCATCGTAAATAAAATTTTAACGTACATTTCGACTACTGTAATATACAAGCATGTTATTTCTGGTTACATAAACAAAATCAAGATTTGTAGACTTTTATTACATTTACATTTTATTTATAACTTCGTCTTAAGAGCCAGATATTTTTGCAACTTTATTGCTCTTTGAGAAATATCGTCCCAATGCAAATCTGTTAGTATTGCCGTCATCGTTTCTAATCATTCTTGACTAATGGATACTAACGTTACTGGCTGTTTTTTTTTTTTCTAAATATAAAACACAAGTCCAAATTTTAATTTATAGATACGCATCTACTTTAATTTCCCAGCAGTGCTAAGTCTCCTCACAAAATATGAAGCAGAAAGAGTAACCCGTAACTTAACAGCTAAACTCGGTTAGTTGATATGCTGGATTAAGCCTATTGTATTATCACTAACGCTAGGGACACCTAAATAAAGGCACACTATTGTAATCTCAACGCTAGGCTCATTACCACGTTTAGTTTCAAGCACCTGAAACAGAGATGCCATCCGACCACGGTACGCAGTGAAGTGGCTATCGCCCTCAGTAGCCCTATAATATGCGCGCATAACATTCTCAATTATAAAATGAGGCCATCGCATTGAAATCCACCCTACAAAAATCTGAACCTTCTCTTTAATTTTAGGTGAAAAGCCCCACGTGTGTATGGTCTGCAACAAAGGCTTCAGTACTTCAAGCAGCCTAAACACCCACAGGAGAATCCATTCCGGAGAGAAACCTCATCAGTGCCAGCATTGTGGGAAGAGGTTCACCGCCAGCTCCAACCTTTACTACCATCGAATGACGCATATAAAGGTAGGTTACTTTCAATTTTTTTAAATTGTGCTTCGTATTTTGAAGCCCGCTGGTACCATAAATATCTACAAAATTATAGTGCTCAAAGAAATATTACAATATTTATAAAAATAACGTGTGCCAAATGCGCGGTAGGCGGCTTAGACACCCTTTTGCCTGAGTGCAAAGAAACGTCATATACAAATCATCGGTCGTTATAGGTCATAAAATATAAGATTTTTATGACTTTCCAGTAACGAAAAATTTTAGTTTCAATCAAAATGTAAACCAATAACTGTTATTTGTGTTCAGACCAATTTTAACACAAATAACTACGAATTGCGCATTCCTGGAGCATTTGTCCAATCCCCGTTTTCAGTCTTCTTCATCCTATTTGAGAGTTTTACCAACCTCCCAGATCAAAATTTTATTCCCAGTTCAGTAAACCCCATCCTTTGTTATGGTCTCAAGTTATATAGTTCACACACATCTCTATGCGTGTGCGCATTGGTCCGTTGAAGTCATACCCACCGGACCATAGCCGTGGGAATAGGTCGTAGGTCGCGTTGATTCACTCCATGGAAATCACTCCAGTTCTTATATCATTGCACGTTCGATTACGCTAAGAAATTAGCGCTAATTTGTGGTGTTTCGTCTAGGAGTTTGTGGTATTGTGGTGCAAAGTTTTTACAGTCCGTACATTTATTTTCTGCGCGTTTTGAAAAGTTTAAGTGATGCCTCATCATATTATTTTTTGGCATATTTGGAGTGTAACGGAAAGGGTATATACATACTTAAGGATGTGCTACAGACCATCAAACTGTACATTTTTCTTCATGGGACAATCATCGTAATAGCGAAAAAATTATCTGCTGTCCCATACAAAATTTCAATACCTATTCGACCCAAATGTATGGGGCACCTGATATTATGTATATATTTTTCACGTATTTGCTGCCCGCGACTTCGTTCGCGGGGTTTTTTTTTATGGATATGGAAAATAGATGTTGGCCGATTCTCAGACCAACCCAATATGTACACAAAATTTCTTACAAATCGGTTCAGCCGTTTTCGGAGGAGTATGGTAACATTGTGACACGAGAATTTTATATAAAAGATTTTAGCTCCGCTGTTTAATTTCCACAAAAATAGCTATGATTTTTTCAAATGATATCTACACTAATATTATAAAGAGGAAAAATTTGATTGTTTGTTACGATTTAACTGAAAAAATACTCGGCCGTTTTTTTAAAATTCTTTCACCATTAGAAAGCTACATCTATACCAAGTAAGTAACATAGGCTATATTATATCACAAATTTCGCGGACGAAATTGCGGGCGAAGTGCTAGTTCTAGAATATGTCTATTTAATTTAAATATGTTTGTCATTTGTTTCTAGATTTAAAAATATGATGTATCTACCTAAGTTTAAAAATGATCCTAAATCTCTTTCACGTTTAAATACATATATGATATAAATTATTGCTTGGGGTAGACGAAAACTTACCTACCGTAATAGCGTTGAATTACCCAATTTAAAACAAGTTTAATTATTTTATTATATATATCATTAAACTCAGATTTAAATTAACTATAATCAAGTAAATAATATATTTAATCATTTCAATGAGGGATAAATTACGTTTCAGCATACATTACTCAGATATATTATGTTTCTTATATGATAATTTATAATCACTTATATTTGATCCTAACAATGGGTTGTGTATATTAAATTAACATATTTTTTATGAGTAATGACGTCAAATGGTATTGTTTACCTCAAAGAGTAAAAAAGACAGGTTTCAGAATTTTGAAGGACATGCTGAGGCATAAACAACGCCTAAAAATTTTATAAGATAAGCATAAGTCTAAGAGTAATATATAACAATAAAAGAGTACAATGGAATAGAGCATAATCGAAACACTCAATATTTTACATTCATCCATTTGTATCACAGTCTTTTTTTCTGTCTAGTCTTTACCGTTCCACTGCTTTGCAAAGCCGGGGAGGCCTTTGCTAAGTCTTTCCAAGAGTTCTTGTCCCATGCTACTTCGAACGAGCCCTCTCTTTTTTAGAAAATGTGGCAGATAGATAATTATGATGAATAAATATTTCTTTTAATTTTATGCAAACATTTTTTTTCTTTTGTAGAAATCTTTACCCTTCATAAGGGCCCCCAAACAAATTTTTATACGGGGCCCCGCCAAGGCACTGCGCGCTTGCGACCGCTAAACCAACGAGGTAGAGAAAAAATACCTAAGTAGAATATAAACAAGATTACCTTCTCTTTACAGCATTCCTTAAACAACAATAATAATTACCTATTAATAAGTTATTGTGCATTAAGTGCATCACACCACTTAATATCACGGAACTAAAGATGTATAACACAACATTGCATGCCAGCTTCATAAAAAAAAACTAGCAATTAAATCCATCACCGAGATACAACAACGCAATGAAAAAGGATGCGTTCATGTGAATTATCACTAGAAAAACTGTAATGGACCTCATTGTTTAGATCTCAAGGATAAAATGTTTTTTTTTTTTTATTGGATTTCGCAAATGCTATGCAATCGATGTAGGTTTCCGTAATTGTGGCAACAATGGTGTGGCTACTTGGTTCTAGATGTATTTTAATCTTCTGTCTTAGCTTGGGATAAGCAGGAGTTATCGAATATCTTTCGTTTCATTTGTGGCGAGTTAGAAGAAGCTCAGGTTTGGCTACTCAATTTGACTGTATCCCTAGTTGAGATTGGGGTCGTTTTTGTCCGTTCTACGTTATGTAGTAGATGGGTAGGTTCAGAATCTAGAAGAGAAAATATGTAAACAAAACAAATCCTTCTTACAAGTAACTGAAAATGTAGCTGCGGTTGAATGTGATGAAACTTTTAAGGTGTAAGCATTCTTAACGTATTATATTTGAAATCTTCCTACCGCCTACTTTTCCATTCAAATATCAATACCTCAGTTTATTTTTAACCCCCGACCAAAAAATGGGAGTGTTATAAGTTTGACGTGTGTATCTGTGTGTCTGTCTGTGGCAACGTAGCTCCTAAACGGATCAACCGATTTTGATAAAAGTGGTGTAGTTTGAAAGGTATTTTAATCGAGAGTGTTCTTAGCTATGTTCCGAGAAAATCTGCTCAGCCGTTTGAAGATCATCACCTCGTTTCTAGTTGATGTAGGGATATAAACAACTTTCACAGGTAGTCTATTTGAAATTTGAAATGTCGTCGCTTGTCACCATGGGCATTGCTGAGGGGCAGGGGTTGCGCCGCCCCTCCCCCCATTTTTTTTTTAAATTTTACATCTTTCCTTGGTTTCGTTAATCAGGAGTAGGACAGTCAAGGCTAACAAAAAATTAAATAAGTTTAAAAAGGATGAAAAATAAATAAAAATAAAAATTTAAAAAACCTCTGAAAAGCCAAAAAAAAATCCAAGCATCGTAGCGTCGGGGAACCGCTAAGAAGACCGCTTAGTACAAGCACAGAACAAAGCGGACGACGCTACGACGCTTGGATTTATTTATTTTTGGCTTTTTAGAGGTTTTTCGTGTCGGGGGTTTTTCAATTTTCAATTATTTTTTTTAGTACTGGACCTTTGGTTCGAAGTATTTGTTTATCCAATTCATAACTAGAAATCAAACCACAACAAATGCAAATGATCACACAATGAATTAAACATTCCAATTACGCCAAGAAAACATTCATGTTTCTTCGACGTAATTAAGTATAGTTTCTAAGTGATGATGATACACCAAAGTGCTATACTATACGGTTCGGTAAAGCCTTACATTATACTGTGGAGTTACCGTGCTCAGTTCCCATAACGCCCCACCTTAAGTTTTTACTTATTTAACTATGACCTCATGTGTCCGCAACTTAAGAAAATCACACAAGTGTATACGGTCACTGAGCACAGGGCTGTCGCGAACGTGCGGGTAAGAAAGTAGCTGACTGTTGGAAAATAAAAATCGTGGCATTACTTTATGCAATTGAGTTTGGCTATTGTAAATAATTCGGAAAAAAAAGTTTTGTTATAATTAAAAATTTACTGAACAAAAATATTAATACACCATACTTGTTCGAATCCATAGTAGTTTTTTTTTTAATTAAACATAAATAATGCGGTAATAAAACGAAGACAATAATATGTTCTAAATCATAGTAGACATTTAACATATGTTGCTAGAAACACTAAAAGTTAGTAAATAAAATAGAACGAAAAATTGATTTTAATTATTTATTAACTATATTTAGCTTATCCATAATTACAAGAAACATTACCAATAATGTACCAAAGTTTTAAAGACCAAAAACATAAAAACATTTTATCGAAAACCATACATCACAATCAATAAAAACAAAAAAAAAAAGAACTTCTGCGATCTACATCCCTTATTTCTTAAGACGCACCTGCGGTCACAGGTAGTTACAGTTAAGTAAGGGCCAATAAATTGCAGGTCAACGTGGGAACTGCTATAGTCATCGAGTGTGACGCATTCAGTGATGTATCGACGATATGAGACAATGCTGAAGGCATTAAAGGCAATCGGATAAATTATGCTGGATGGCATACTTTCTTTGATTTGTTTTAGTTTTTTTTTTTTATCGTTGTTTGAGTCCAAAATTATTTCTGATAGTGTATCGGAAACTGTTTCTTCATGACAGACATTTTTTCCTTTACAAAAATGTTATTTTTGTAAAGCAAAACAATGAAAATTAGCAAAAACATAATTATTTAAATTTTCTTCTGTCGGCTTAGTACGGAAGTTGCAAGCTTCATAAAACCTTTATTTTTTATACTGTTTTCCTGAAACTTAATTATCTTAATACCTGAGATTTCGTTAAAAAAACACAATAATTATTTTGATTTCAGATAAAGATCTCGTAATAAAATCATGCGTGCGTTCGTAAACAAAAGACTCGTTAGTGTTTTACATTTTCTGTAGTTTGTAGATGGAATAACAGTTTTATATGAAACTAGCTGGCCGGCGCAACTTCGTTTGCGTCACATTTTCCCCGTTTTCGCAACATTTTTCATTGCTGCTCCATTCCTATCGGTTGTAGCGTGATGATATATAGCCTATAGCCTTCCCCGATAAATGGGCTATCTAACGCTGAAAGAATTTTTCAAATCGGACCAGTAGTTTCCAAGCCTGTTCAATGCAAACAAACAAACAAACAATCAAATTCCTCTTTATAGTATTAGTTTAGATGTTTTTTTTCCATAACCGACAAAACATTTCTACAGAAGGAGGTTTGAAATCATGCGCCATATTCATGTTGAAAGTTAGCACGTCGATGTCTTTTACACTGTGTATAAACCTGAAACGTGATAAACCGCTTCGTAAGTTTTTCAAATTCAGTACTTAACAATTTTTATTTAAATATTTGAATTTCGGTTACGCACTTACGTCTTTTGACATGGTGTGGTGTGTTATAGGTTCACATACGATCGTGTGAACCATATGTCCACGGTCTGGTGCGCGTGGCGTCTTCGGCAACGTCTTTTGCTTACGATACGGTCTGTGAACTCATGGGAAAAAATAATTTGGATGTCTGTTAAAAACGTTTTCTACGATATTTTTGTAATGTTTAAAATTTTGGGATTTTGTTAAAGTGACAACCCTAGCCAAAATTGCAGCAGCATTTAATTAAATCAAAAAAACAAACGTAAAAATTAAAGTCAATTTTACACGATTTTATAGTGGATAATTACGAACCCATAAGAAAATTACGGACAAAACAATAAATAAATTATGCATCACAATAAAAGCCAAAACTACTAATTTGTCCATTTAAAAAACTAATTCGCCTTAATCATTCCCAATATCAATAAACAGATGATTACGGACCAATTAAGATTAATTTATTTAATCGCTCCGAATAAAATTAGATTCCCATCCCATTTATTTGAATCTAGATTAACTGTGTATACATTTGCAAGTAAAGAAAATTGATAGACCTTCCTTTATTCGTTCGTCTTTGATCGATCGGCCATTCTACCTCGTAAAATGGATCTTTTCAACTGTCACAGTCCTGAGCCGTAGAATTAAAGTGGACAGTATGGACGGCTAGTTAAGTATAGGAAAGCTAAATAATAATGCAGCCTTCACAATAGCCTGATGGAATCGAGTGATACACAATAGCCAGGAGTTTGGTAGGTATATTTTATGGGCCAGTTATGTGATGTTATGTATGGGCCTTTCAGGATTTTGTTTATCGAGTAGCTTGCTGTATGAAGTTGTTTGAAGTGCTAGGTTCTGTAGTTAGAGTATTGTTTTGATCAAAGCTAGATATTGTAACAATAGTCTCTGTCTCATTACTAAAATAAGGTAGATCATAGCTATTTAGCTACAGTTCATCAAATTTGCACTGAACATCATTATAGAATCCGTGTTAATCCGTGATCATGGCGTTTGCAACACTGTCGAAATATCGGGAACTTAAAACAAATAATAAACATGGTAAATATCCCGTTACAGATGTTATTGATAATATAGAATCAGTTGTTCAGAGATCGGAGTTAGAGAGTTGTAGGATTAATCCCACTATACAAAATCCTGGAATGATTGTTAAGTAACGAAACAAAGCTTTATAATATTTGAAAAGAGGGAGTTATGCTCCACATGGTACTAATTTCGTTAAAGTTTAGGCAAAAGATCCGATTCCGATCTCACCCATGATTAAAGGAGTTCGAAAATCGAAAACACCTCAGTAATTAAAGGCACGGCTAGACGAATGTGAAACGGACAAACCCTCACATTAATATTAAAGGTGTGTAATGTCGTCAGAATGTCGGCAAGTGGTATCACCTGTCATGGCTGACACACGAATATCTCGGGGCCGACAAGCCATAACCGACAGCACCTTTTTAACTAAAAAACTTTAAGATTGTCGCCTCATTGGTTTTACTAGCTGTGATATACAGACTTTGAGATTTAAGTGACGTATTCTAAACATGATGAGTAAAAAAAAGCGAAATCAAATTTTGAGGACATTCGATTAGAAAATAGTCGTCCTCAGCTATTTGAGCGATTTATTAAGTTATTAAATTATTAAGTTAAAAAAAAAAACGGAAGGTACCGTTCTGCACTCTTCAGATCTTATGGCGATGATGGCATTTTTTTTCGTAAAATGGTGGCCAAAATATATATGTGCAATTAATTTGAAAAAAAAGACTATATTTTTGTTTGCAACCACGTTCGAAGGTCCAAAAACATACCTAACCCATTCTTTACTGCCGTTGGGTAAAACGGTCCTGCCGTCCAACCAGTAGTGGTCATCTGCGCGTGCTCTTGACACTTTTCCACTCGTTAGAGGTTCGTTATTTGTTTGTTGTCAGTCTGTCTCTTCGTCTGTCACGGTGTTGCGTCCCTACAATTGGTTACCGCACAAAGAGGTGAATCTGTGGTCCAAAGAACAGCAAAATTGTTGGGCTCGGGGCCGCTATTGAATAACCTGGTCGTGGTTTATGGCCGAATTAATATTGAAAGTAAAGTATCCTACCAAATACAGATAGAAAACACTTTAAACACGGTCTACGTGTTTAAAGTGTTTTCTAAACTAATATTATAAAGTGGAAAGATTTGATTGTTTGTTTGTTTGCATTGAATAGGCTCCGAAACTACTGATCCGATTTGAAAAATTCTTTCAGTGTTAGATAGCCCATTTATCGAGGAAGGCTATAATCTATATATTATCACGCTACGACCAATGGGAGTGGAACAGCAATGAAAAATGTTGCGAAAACGGGAAAAATGTGACGCTAATGAATTTGCGCCGGTCAGCTAGTTTTTTATAAGAAAAGTTAAAACGACACAATGTGTACGGTTATACAGTCGTCAATGCAAATATTACTTAACCTAATTGATCACAGTTTTATGTTTATAAAATACTAGCTGACCCGCGCAATCATTGATGCACCTCTCCTATTGGCTGTAGCGTGACGTTCTATAACCTTTTTCTTAATAAAGGGGCTATCCAACAATAAAATAATTATTCAATTCGAACCAGTAGCTCCCGAGATAAGCGCGTTCAACACGAACAAACAAACTCTTCAGCTTTATATTATTAATATAATATTATAATAGTATATATTTTTAAGTAAATAAAACAAGTCGCCGTCCCCGGAGAATAAAATGATATCTGCAAAAACGCAACTATTCAGGAAAAATAAAAACCGTTTTCGTCTATTGCTTCTTAAATACATATATCAAACATTTTTCACGAGAACATACTTTTATGACTGTTTGTCCTACTAACAAGTAGGAATACATTTCGATAACATTATAATAACACTTTATTCTCGTAATTTAAGGCCTATGTTAAAGCTTTGATTATAAAATTTCGTAACTTCGTAAACAACAGTGTAAAAATTACCAAAAAAATTAAGCAGATGTATTACCACCCACAGATCCCAAAAATGACATAACACTCAAACTAAGATAATGGCGGTTATCATCTTATTCTCCGGGTACGGCGATATTTCACAACTTGCACCACACAATTTGAGTAACAAGGAGCCAATAAGATTGGTGGTTGTCTCAAATCAGAATGTGATTTGCGTTTGTCAGTACCCCCACCGACTGACACTTGGTCAGCCATTGTAGACTTTGTTTTATTGGAACAACGTTTAATTATACTTCTTATGGAACTAATATTGAATACTCTTATATAGCTATTTGTATACCTGCTTGCAATCATTGTTTTGAGCATGATTATGTAATACTATAAGAGTAGAGGAAGATCTAAGGAACGATGGGTGGACTGTGTGAAAGATAATGTGGCTGGTAAGGGAGCAGAAATCATGCTGCACCGACCTCAAATAAATTGGGATAAACGCGGGAGTATGATGATAATGGTGCATGAGTTGAGTTGTTCAAAAATATGACTGCTTTGTCCATTTGTCTATGCAACGGATTTTGAAGCAGTTTTCAGATTTTTCTTATACTTACAGAAAGATTTGTATGTAGAATATATTAATTAAACATGCAAATAATAACGTAATCTCATGTTTTTTTGCCAAGATAGGAGCAGGACTTCTATATTTTTACAGCTAAGAAACCATTTTGCTACATAAAAACGATGAAAATGATTATGATTATTTGGACCTTGTCGACGTTTTTTCCCTTAAATAACGTCGTTTAATAAGTCTTTGTCCATAGTCTGTTACTAGAAAAGCAGCAACCCAGATATTGCCAAGTGATAATAGAGACAGGTGTCTAATACTAAGCATGTATTCTTTAGTCCTTACAGACATTTACGACATGGGAATAGAAACAGCTGGTACTGATTCACAATCTTATAGATTTTTAGTTTGATAAATTTCTCAAAATAAAATTCTGATCCTTGTGGCTATTTTTCCTAAAAAGTTTAATCTTAGTGTGCGAAGCGTGAGGAATAAGATTATTCGAAAGGAAAAATATCAAGTTTATAGAATTTATTTTTGAGAATTTTCTCAAAATAAAAGTCTGATCCATGTGGTTATTTTTCCTAAAAAGTATAATCTTAGTGTGCGAAGCGTGAGAAATAAGATTAATCGAAACGAATAATATCAAGTTTATTAATTTTTAAAGTTGATATTTTTCAAGAGACGTATTAAAAAAAATCTTACTCGGTGATTATGATGCGTGAGAAAATAATATAGATTAATCGAATCTTGTAGATGAAAAGAAAATCCAACTGTATCATTTAATAACTGCAATATATCTTAGAACATAAACAATGGTAGAAACTGGTCAACAAACGGATCTAGGTGACCGGCAGGTTTTTAAATCAATTTACTTCACTAAATTAAATAATTAAGAAGAATAAGGATTAAGATTAATATCTGTCATAAAAATGTTGCTGAATCGTACCAAATAAAGCTGTTAATTTTTTAAGCCATTCTTTAACTAGCATCCTGTCTAAGTTCTAATAAATTATTCTAACAATACGACATAATGTGTTATTGTCGAATAAAATATATTTATCCGGAATAAATTGGTACAAGCTTTTACGATACCATATTGCTTTTATAATCTCATTAAAAAACTTATTGGTGGCCGGTGTGCGTGTGCGCCGGTCGCCTGTCGTAGGTATGCACCTGCCCAAATAAGGGTTTTAAAAATCGGTTAAAAACGGTCTTCTTGTGCAATTACTACGGTTTAGATAGTGAAAGACATTTCGTTGTACTAATTTTTGTGTTTGGTGTTAATTTATTTGTGTAATGGAGGTTATTACAAAGTAATACTCGTAGAGAGTGACTGCCGTTCAAATTTAAAGCAGCAAAAAAACTCTACTAACAAGAATCAGCATTTATTTGTTCTTTTTCTAAAATAATTACTTATTTAATATTAGTGTTTAAACTGACATGGTCAAAACAAATAGTAAACGCGGTTACTAGCCCGTTTTCAATGATAATGATGATAGTTTTTTTTAACTGAATTAATGTGAAATATTGTGACATCAGCATCCACTAGATTACTAGAACAACATGCAATGACCTTTGTTGGATGATTTTGAAATAGGTTGCGCAGTATTTTTATAAACTAACTTACTTTGAGTAGAAATTCTTGAGTATAATGAAGAAGATAAAAACCAAATAGATCTAGTGCGACATGAGATGACACCAAAAGCTTAACCATTTAATCAAAACCTGACACATCAAAAATCAAAATCGAACGGTAAAAACAAAAATGATTTACTTAATTGAAAACAAGCCACATTAGTTTGGCGAGAGTAACATTCCGACAACATGATTAGGCCCAGATAATACACAAGTATCAAAACCATAATTTCCACTTGTTTTAACAGGAAGTGAGTTTAATGAATTTTTATTGGTTACCGAAGACTTTCGAATAATGAAATCTGGGCGTTATATGACGACTAGTTTATGTCTATATCTGTCCAATTTGACGTCCGCCGTCCATTTCGACTGAATATATTATAGACCAAGAGACAGGGGCGTCAGAAATTACGATGTTAAATAAGTGATAAATGTTTTTATTTAATAAGATTTTTAATACGGGAATTTTGCCAATGAAATTAAATTAAAAAGGTTTTTTTTCGCTGTGAACACCACGCCTGCTAATTAAATAGTAATAGCAGGTAGATCGTTTTATCTAGCAATATTAAGTCATTATCAAAAAACTAGGTATTAGCATCATACTTACTTTTTTCATTTAGGTAACGGTTTTCTAAATTACTCTAGTTTTTAAATCTTCGCAGTAAAATTGCTAGATTTTTTTTCTTTTCGTTTGTCTGATTCGCTGTCATAGATCTTGATTTTCAAAACGTTACTTGTATACGCATACTTCATAGCACTTTCTCAACTCCAAATGACACCTACTAATCTTTGACGGATTACACCGATAACATGTTTTTCATCTAACCGTCTCCGGGTCTACTCAAGTAATTAACAAGGCAGCAAGTTGACAATTTAAACTGGTACAGTTTTTTTTTTATATCGCTTCGAAATTGGGGACCAATCACCAATCGTTTGTCCGCATGCATATAAAACAAGCTTTGAATTAAACCGTTGGAGTAGAACATCTTAATAAATATTGTACTTCTGTCGTAATTCTTGTTAAGGCTTTTTTCGGTGGGATAAGTATCGACACGTAATAAGTATCGACAAGTTTCAAGATGTTTTTAGATAATCTAAAAATTCAGATTTTTCTAATAAGGATTTCAAATTTTCATTTTCATGTTCATCCCTGAAAAATGTTGAAACTACTGCAGTTGCAAATATTTTAAGGTACTCGTACAAAGTACCTAGCCGGATAAAAGTTTTATCTTTAAGATAAATTAAGCAATGGAGCCTAATTTTTATGAAATTATCTGCCTAATAAGTTAAATAGAACTAAATTACAGATGGAATAGGCATTCTATAGTCTTTATTCCATATTGCACACACAAAAAAAAGAAAAATATACACACAAATTGCAATATAAAAACTTATGTAGGTACAACGACGAGCTTAACCCAGAATTGGGTTTTCTTACAGCAAACCATTTTTCGATTGCGAGATTTGCAAAAGAGGATAAACTTACGATTATGTGCAAAAACAGTACATTCAAAACTTAAATTGACTACAATATACGTAATACATACAGTACATATATAAAAATAAACATACATATAAAACCCCTAGGCCTTGTGTTTCGTAAGCTAAGTATCAATATCCACATTCAAGTATCGATAGTTTATTGCAATATCGATACTACATACTCACAAGTATCGATAGTTTATTCGAATCCCTATTTATTCGGCGACGTATTCGGTATCATAGAAGTGTAGTAGAGTGTTTTTATTGACACACTTCTTCGTATATATTTGTGAAAACGATGTAAGCTGACGAGTTTTATTGCTAATTGATTTTGATCTACATAAAAATCGATGTGTATGGATCGATTGGTCGGATATATTCATCAACTGCCAGCTGGTAATTTTCGTTTTCTTAGAAATTAAGGAAAGTAATAATTTATTAGTGATCGCCGGTAATATTTAAAGAAAAGCTTGTTTATTGTAGGTTCATTATCACTTAAGGCTGCTTAGCTGCCAAAATAACGCACGGTTTAATTTGGTTTTGCAGCTTTTTGCTTTCACACATAGCTTAGTCCACATGGAGTTCGGAAATTATCCTATGGGTACTGCTGAGATTAACACACGCTTAAACGTTCATACATGCTATATTTGTATGAGTGGACGTTCAACTACGTTATCATAGGTCCTTTGTCCCTAATCCAGGCCATATTCTAATAGTTTGTCAAAGGAGACTATTGTATGAAAGTGGTCAGTGAACCATGAGCAATTCCTACTGTAGTGTTTTTATTTTCATTCAAATACGTTCAATCGTAACTTTACTTTTGTTCTTTAAAATTTTTGTGTAGTACATCACTGACAACCCCCTTTTTTATTTTATTTTAAAATGTCCATCCAAAGTTTGTCTGGAAGATATCGCTATTAGCGATAAGACCGCCGTTGTAACCATAAAATTAGTAGTTCTGTAAGCCTGTTATGTTTCATTTTTGGTGAACAGTAAAGTTTTATTCTATTCTATTCAATCGTAAAAGCGTGAAAAGGTTTTGCATTTATTGAAAAATGCGAACTTTACAACTTTTGATGGACGTTTCAATGGTTTGTTGAAATATACAGAGATAATACAGTATTGTAATTATTCTCAATTGTGTAGCTTCTGATTCAAAAGTATCTTGATAGTCCAAGAAAATTAGTGAAATGAGGGCAGGTGTCTCGGAATGAGAGATAGTCAGCTATAAACTTGTATACATCTTTATTTTACCCTAAAACTTGTCTCAAAACCTACTTATCGTAGGGTGTCCGCGACTACACATATTCCAAGGACAAAGGTAAAAAAATCGTTTTTTCACACATTTATTGCAAATATCTTGTTTCGTAAGGGTTTTATGCTATTTGTATTTAGATGTATATTGTAGATGATTAGATTCTCTACAACTTTGCATCAACATTTTTTTTAATATCTTAAATCATTTTGGAGATAGAGGGCAGCGCGCGCGCAGTGTTTAACTATTTAGAGTATCATTCGAGGTCAACCTGTAACCCGTAGTCCCGATTAAAAACACGCCGTATAAATTATTGATAAATATATAATTTCGATATTGATTAACTTAAAAAAAAGGTTAAAATAAAGGTTAAAATAAAGGTTTATACAAGTGTATAGCTGACTATCTCTCATTCCGAGGTGAAACCCCGAATATTCCTGGACTATGATTCTTAACGACCACAAAGAAAGTAGTATATAGATTCAACAGCCCACATATTTACCCACACGCTACTTTCATATTTCAGCGACAACATCCGTTCCAGTATTATCTTGTCAAAAGATCACCAAAGTTATAGTTCAATTGTAAAATCGTTGTAATCAAAGAATCACGAGCTTATACATTTTAAAATGAAAGAGGCCATGTTTGTATGGGATTGTTTACGATTTGTTGGTGAATATATGAAAATGGTCCGATTTATGAGTAAAAGGGAATTGGAAGTGGATTGTTCCATTCTGTGCTAGGAACTTGTTTCTCCAATAGGACAAAATGAGAGGATTAAAATGTGACAAGATCTGCTAGATTCAGATTTAAGATATTTTTTAAATAAAATTATCATGTTCTGTGCCCCGAGTTACGAGCAGTAAGCCGTGGGTTCGAACTCAGGCAGGCGCAATACTTTGTGTAATTTAATTCATCACCGCTGCTCTCAAAAACGGTTAAGGAAAACATCGTGAGGAAACGGCATGTCCTAGAACTAAAAATTCGAAGACATGTGACATCTACCAACCCGCACTGGGCCCGCGTGGTGGATTACAGCCCACTCCCTCTCATAGAGAGGAGGCCTGTGTCCCAGCAGTTAGAAATTTTAGGCTGATGATGATGATCTACTTTGAAAAAATTCTGTATTTTTTAAAAGTATTATTTTTTAGTATTTCACGGTATTACAATGAACTAGTTTTTGTCTTAAATCTAACCAACCTCGCTTATTCGAACAAAGTGGACATAGAAAAATCATCGCACTCGGTGGGCCAAAGTGGACTAATATTTTGCAGCGGTATTCGTTGAAACGGCCCGTTTGATGTCATAGGAAAGTCGCGTCGTTTTATTTCTTACAAGGGTATTATCGCGATCCTATGATCTCGGCACTTTTCTGTTAATGCACCGCTTGAAGTACCGTACTACCTAATAAATGGCTCCCATTTAAGTTCCTTCTGAGTGTCGAGTTAATGTCTTTGGAGACGTAGTTATTTTATTTATATTTCTTTTAGCACGTTACGATGAGGACCTCGTGGCTAAATAATAACAGCCTCACGGATCGATTTTCAAGGTTAAGCCTTGTTTGCTGAGGTGTTTCGGTGGATGGGTGACCATAATTAATGGTGATCATACCGAGTTTCTTCCGTGCCTCGGAAAGCACATTAAGTCGTTGGTCCAGGCTGTCATTTGTAGATCTTTGACAGACGTTACAAGTAGTCAAAAACCGAGAGTTTGCCACTGGGTAACCTAACTGGATTGGACTGGAGTATTACCTAGGGGTTTCGTATTACCCAGTTACTGGGTTGTCGAGGTCAGATAGGCAGTCGCTTCATGTAAATACTGATAGTCAGCTGCATCCGGTTAGACTGGAAGCCGACCACAAAAAAGTTTGGAAAAAGGCTAGGCAGATGATTTACTTTAGCACGTTAAGTTGTCCCGGCTGTCATTTGTAGATCTTTCACATATTTTTTTTAGTCATTTTGTTTCCTTATTTCAAAAAGTGTAGTATTAAACTATATTTATTCAGCGCATCATACAGGCCATTTCTCTCACATAAATTGTCAGCAGATTATCAAGTAGGTACAGCAAAAACTTTAATCCAAATTATACATCTCCAACATTAAAGTGGCACATGGCAAAATCCAAGCCAAAAAAAAAACAAATCAAATAACAGATGTTCAAAACAATTTCACCTTACGATCATCAGTAGCTCATTTCATTTACTTTATAATTACACAAATGATCCGGGTGTACTTTTTCTGAACTACAGTGTACACATTAACTGCCGTACGCGATGTACATCGCGTGACAATTGTCAGCCAGCAATACACTTGATTTACAAATAATTGACCCAATGTTGTAACGAACAATCATAATTCATTTTAATCAACCACAGACGCGTGCGCCATCTTGGATTTCTTAGGTTTTTATTGTGTAGAGAAATGCGTGCAGCTAATATTTTCTGCTACAGTGTGTAAAAAAAACCTTTTGCAGATGTGTCAATTATGGTGATGATTTCCTTGTAATGTAATTTAGTGATTATGGGCTATTGTTATGATATTCTGTCACGGTAGATTGACATTTACTTATGCAGTGTATTCTTGGGTGTTGCTGCTATAATTGCTACTGTATAATGTGGAGTAAGTACAAGATCAGTTAAGGTCACGTCATGCGTCATGATCTTCGTTGCATCCGGATCTGTATTAGCTAAGAGATGATGAGCGTTGAGTTGTGTTGTTTGGCAATTCGTTTTAAGTAGTTATAGCAATCATCACTGGAGTGGGGCGTTCTAAGCAAGCTCTAAATTATTTCTTTCTTTTTTATCAGCATACACGGAGGCTCTTTTCGTGCAACACAATGCATTAAGCGTTGATTGTTAAAACTATAATATCCATTCAACTCTGTTTAGTTTGGACGAAGTATTTTTAATCAATTATTAATTGTGAACCAAAATAATTGACTATCAGTTTAATTGAACCTACATTCAAACGATATGTGAGAAAAAATTGAGTATGAACGTCGATGACTATTAGAGGAAGACCAAAGAAACGATGGATGGGCTGTGTGAAGGACGATATGGCTAGAAACGAGTTGACTGATGATATGACGAGTAATAGAGAAGTATGGAAGAAGAAGGAAGGCCTCGCACTAGGTGGACCGGTAAACTGTTGAAGGTTGCGGGGACCCGCTGGATGCAAGTTGCACGGGACCTGTCAATGTAAAGACGTCCACTGCTGGACATAGGCCTCCCTCAAGTATCGCCTTGAGGGAGGCCTATGTCCAGCAGTGGACGTCTTTCGGCTGAAATGATGATGATGAAAGAGAAAGGCATGCTGCGCCGACCCCAAATGAATTAGGACAAGGACAGGAGAATGACAAATTTGCGAAATGTGTTATTTTGCATATTTATAAAATTTCCTTGATGTTACAACAAATTCTTTTAAATTAAATTTTGTAACAGTCCAGTAGTGCAGTGGCCACGATCAGTTCAATCACCAACACTATTAATAAAACGCTAATGCGAGACATAGTCGTGGTATTATTAATTAATAATACCACGAGTACGTACTCGCCTCCAGATAACACACGACATCTCTAAAATGAATATTCAAGAACTTGTTAATACCTTTGGCTGCCATTCAATGTGCCTAAAATGATTTATATGGGACAAATTGCTCCTCAAATTTCAATCTTAACTTGAGGAACTTAAAGTTATATTTTGTTTGTAAATATTTGGTAAACAGCCCTTATCAGTCGCCCACGCATGACTCGATCTTCTTTTTATTTGATGTCGTAATTATGGAGTTTGTATGATATTAATTTATTGGGAAGCGCAATGTTTAAATTATGGTTGGGCTACTGGCTAGTTGGACACCTTAATTTACCAATAAAAAATAAAACTAAGTAAAAAAAACTAAGTATTTTTTTTTCATAAAACTGAATGATATAAAATAAATCTAGACCTGTTAAAAAAACCTTTAAATAGCCAGGCCGTGTCATGGTATTTGCTGATGCGATCGATGGATATTCCACAACCTACCTTCAGTAACTCCAGATATTACTTACATCCATACCTGTCAACTTCCTTTCGGCTTTACCGTAGATCGATCAAAACTAGTTCCACCTTCATTTCTGCCTACCCCATGCGCCATACACGTACATAAACAAGTCCATTCATTCCAGAGATTAAACGTTCATGTTTAAAAAGAAAAATAACGCGGGACCGGCACAGCGGCAGATTGCATCTGTGGACCGTCTGCACTATCAATCATTCTTTATCGTTCTTTTGCCGTGGACTGTACTGATTAAATTATTCCACGGAGGTGACTTAATGAAATAGCCTGGTTAGGGAGGATTCACATTGAGGTGGTTGGGGGTTACTTTCTCACGCGACTGCGATAATACATTCGCACAATATATTTCAAATCACAGTTCAAATCAAATCAAATCAATTTTATTTGCATAAAACATGGTGTACAAAGTTGTTTTCAGACATTATTAGAGGATGTTTTGCTTATATCAAAGCATGCAAAAACATATTATAGGTTACATTACTAAGTTTCCTGAAGTTTACATGTCAAAAACATCTTTTAAGCAGCAAAAATTATGAGTGCTTAACCATGTATGTAGCATTTTTTTACACAATTTTAAAAAGTTACAATCCTCAAAATAAAATTATACCAACTAAATACAACGGTAATTATATCTTCGTTCCGCTATTTATGTTTAAATGATGCAATAATTAACTGTTCTAAGTACTGTATCCTATCTAAATCCAAATTAATCTAAGTAAGGCAAAAAATAATAGTTGCCCACCACGTGAAAAACTTTACGGGTGATTGGAACTACATTAAGCTAACTTGACCGGAATCTGTGACAATTCTACAGAATAAACCAATACTATCTAACTCACAATCCCAACCATTCAAACAACCCATTCATTCATAAACAGCTTAAATCACCTTTTGTACAAAATCTAACAGTAAACTTATTAAATAGTAGCATTACTCTAGCCACAAATCATGGCCTGCAGTGTACCTTATTACGTCAAGTTATGAACACGCAAAGACACAATTGTGCATACAGTAGTGATGCGAGATTGAATTCGATAGGTTTACAATATCGATACAACAGAATGGGGTACTCCGATATTTAGGATCCTTGCATTTTTTTTGTTAGCCTACTCCGGCCCACTCCTGGGCAAACGCTTCCCGCCACTCCTTACATTTGTCGCGTCCTTCATCCAGTTCTGAAGGAACCTATGTAAAATAATCTTCGGATCAATAGAAAAGAATCGGTATCGGAATGCATGGATTGTATTGTGCAATATTGTCCTAAATTGCATGATCAGTCTATTGAAAAACATACATTGGGTGGGCGCAAAAGGATCGCAAAAGAAAGAAAGGAATTTTCTTCTTTAATCTAGACTTTGAGAGGAATTAAAAGGACCGATGATACGACACGTACGTACATGTGTATCGATACAAAGTATCGATAAAAATGCTAGTATCCTGCATCCTTAGGTACAGCAACATCGCACATCATGGCCGCACTGCCAATAAATATGCATACATTGTCAATTAAATAGCCTATATTAAATTAATGGACGCTTGCTATTTAGAAATTAAATGGTTAAAGGATTAAAGGGCTTAAGGGTTCTGCACCTGTTTGAGATTGATTAGTTTTTTAGTGAAGGTGGGTGATAAAATCTTTCGAGAATTGTGTGAATGGTGAGCTGTTATCCGAAAAACATAACCCAGTTATTTTTTGCGCTTCGATTAAGTTTGACATTGATGCAGGGATGAGAAGAAAAAAATTAAATATCTATCTGAACTTGCTTTTGTTTCTTTGTAGTTTTGTAGAACAAGGATTGAGATGCTTTTATATTTACAATTTCTAAAATTGTTTTCCCAATCATTCATAAATCTAAGTTCCCAACTCTTGCGGAACCCAAAACCGTCAGCAATAAACCAAGTGAACCCGTTTCGAATCACGAATAAGGGAGTCATAATAACAGAGCCCTCTAAGATATACTATGTACCAATTAGTTAACTTCTTGTCTTGACAACGGATTGGCCGACACCACAATATTGATTAACTGAAGCTCCAGATAATTGGCTATGTGGTTATTAATTAGTTCCCTTTTGAATATATTAATATTTATAAGTAATTTAGTGATAGTACCGAGATCGTAACTCTGTTAGTTCATTTTTGAAACGGGTTCTGCTTTGGGTTATTCGATTAGGGAATTGATCATCTAGTGGTAAATCATACAAAACCGGTATTGCTTCTGTGCATCGGGTTGAATATAAGTGAGATATATTGGCTGAGACAGCAGCTCGTAGTTTTATAATAAAGTCGCACGGATCAGTCTTTAGGTTCTTTCCAGAAGTTACTGGTGGTCCGTGACCCGAAAATCTGACAATCAGTCTAACCAAGGGATTAGGAAATATCGTTTTATCATAATAAGATTATTAAAGGAATTCAAATCGACCTAAAAGATTAGCAATTAGGATGTATGCCTTTAATGTGGGATTAACTCCTATCCGGAAAACTATACGAGCATAAAAACCATCAAAAATTTGGATTTACGAACTTTGTCGAAGTGGTTTTTAAAAGCAGTTTTTCCGCACCCACGCATATCCTGACTACCGAGAACTAAACGTTAACGAGATCAATACCGAAATACCTTCTCAGGCTATTTCGCAACAATTTATTTTAGCTAAATTAACCGAAGCAGCGTATTTGCATTCAATTTCCATAACGCGGCACAGGCGTATCGAACAGCCATACGTCACTGTTACCTCGAGATACAGCCCGTACGAACTGCTTGATCGATTGTGCGATTCGGCACGCCGAGAATTTTACGGTATTGGAACGTTGTTAATTTTGGTTTGTTACGGTGTGGTGTGTGTGTATGTTTGTTTTTAAGGATGAGTGGAAATCATTTGTAATTTTCATGGTTATTATAGTTATGAATGGCTTTCATGTGACTTATTTAAAAGAGTATGAATATGATTATTGAAATCTAAATAAAGTTTTGAGTTTCATAAAATTGTGATACATACAATTTTAAACGTAATCACAATTAAATAATCAATTTGGTATTGCCAAATTGATTATTGTGGTCGTTATTATTCACAGTGCGTGCACTTTCACTGAATTTTGGAGAGATTCGTGGTTTATTAAGACTATTATTGCCCAATATAACTGGAAAGGATGCATAAAAATTGTACTAAAGTTTTTTTACCAAACACAGATATTACTTTATTGTATCGTACCAATATCGTTTGTCATAAATAATCCCCGCTCCTTCATTATCGGACTTCAGATGAGACGGCCGGTTTTTTGCCAACATCGTGATTTATCCAAAGGAAATTGTCAGACAACTAATGGCTCTTTGTTTATTGATTTATATGTTGCAATATTCGGTAGCGAGAAGGGTCGGTATAATATCGGTACTCGTTTTTTTACTCCACTGATTGAGCTACTGCGTAATCCGCCCACAAGAAAATGGCTATTTCGATCCCATACAGCCCAACCCATCGTAGTCTTTTTAATTTAGACGTGTAATCAAAATTATAGGGTTCGTAGATTGGTGTGAATTAGCGAGTAAAGTTTTAATGGGAACGCTTCTAGGATGTAACTTTATTAAGTTTTTTGAACAGGAAATTATTTAAAATTAATTAAATTTTTTGATATATTGTTTTGGAAAGACGATAATAAAGTTTGGAACAAAAAGATTTGATGGCTTGGTTGCTTGGAAGCTGAGGTTTATGGCACATAATAGTCCTATGATTTGAAATCATATATCTTGGCAAGATGTCATAATTTGGCGTTGTAGGTTAAAAAATCTAGACTTCTACGAGTATGCAGAGGTAAAAAGAAGTCAATTTTGTAAGACTTCGATACCGAATATCCATTGCCACAATAAAATCATCACCTGCCTAGGTTTTTCTTAACTATATTCGTGTCAGTTTCTAGTCTTACTGGATGCAACTGAATACCAGTATTTGACAGAGCGACTGCCTATCTGACCTCCACAACCCAGTTAGTACTGTGTAATACGATACCCCTTAGTAAGACTGGTTGCCAGAATTTCGGGTCACAGACTGCCTTTAACTACTGTCATACAAACAAGTAACAGCCAGGACCAACGGCTTAACGTGCTTTCCGAAAAACAACAATATATTTAACTTAAATAATTACCCTGTTTACCCTGCAAACAAATACAAATGTAAATAAACTTTACATTTCACAACTGACCAATCTAGAGCGATATTATTTAGTCACGATTATGTGAATGTATGGTTCTGTATGGTGTCGGACGTTAAGAATAGCACCATCCCATATCTTCCCGTGGGTGTCGTAAGAGGCGACTAAGGGACTTGCCAGAGAATGGGCAGCAGCGTTTTTCTGTGCTTTTTGCAACAACCATACTGCGATCGCCAACCCGTCTGCCAAGCGTGGCGATTATGGCAAAACCCCCCTTATGAGCGCAATACAGAAATGGCCCCTAGTACCCGGCAGCCCGTCTACCCTCGACTATGGTAGCGGTCGAGGTTACGGCGTGGCAAGGGGTGCGAAGAATCTCCGGAAGGGATCCGGCTGCCTATACCGACGACTTGACCTGGCAACATATAACACGCGGACACTCCGGACCGACGAGAAGATAACGGAACTCGAGGAGGAATTGAGCAGGTTGCGATGGAGTATTGTAGGATTATCTGAAGTCCGAAGAGAGGGGGAGGACACGATGATCCTGAAATCCGGCAACCTACTCTATTTCCGAGAGGGTGACCGGCAGTCCCAGGGTGGTGTTGGGTTTATTGTCCACAAGTCCCTTGTGAATAACGTGGTGAAGATCGAGAGTGTGTCGACCAGGGTGGCGTACCTGATACTCAGAATATCCTCAAGATATTCGCTGAAGGTCATACAGGTCTACGCCCCGACCTCGGCACACCCCGACGACGAAGTGGAAACCATGTATGAGGATATCTCCAAAGCCATGCATGGTTCCAAAACTCACTTTACCGTTGTCATGGGGGACTTCAACGCGAAACTGGGCAAGCGAGACGGAGATGAGCTGCAGGTGGGGCAATTTGGGTTTGGATGTCGGAACCACCGGGGACACCAACTGGCTAGTTTTATGGAGAAGGAGGGCCTCTATATGATGAACTCCTTCTTCAGAAAGCGTGAGCACAGGAAGTGGACCTGGCAGAGCCCCGATGGTGCAACTAAAAATGAGATTGACTTCATCATGTCAACCAAGAAGCAAATGTTCAATGATGTCTCTGTGATCAATTCGGTGAAAACTGGGAGCGATCACCGCATGGTAAGAGGCACATTGAACATCAATATTAAGCTAGAAAGGTCTCGACTGATGAAGTCTACGCTCCGACCAGCACAGATCCAGATCCAAAACCCCGAGAGCTTTCAGCTTGAACTCCAGAATCGTTTCGAGTGCCTAGGAAGCTCAGTGGACGAATGCAACGATGGATTCGTGGAAACTGTCCATACGACAGGGTCTAAGTTCTTCAAGACGCGTCGTACACAGAAGAACAAAAAACTCTCTGATCATACTCTCAAGCTCATGAAGGAACGGCGTGAGATGATCCTGCAGTCTTCAGAAGACGCGTGGAAATACCGGCAGCTCAATAGACAGATCTCTAAATCCTTGAAGAGCGACCTCCGCCGCTTTAATACCGAGCGTATTAAAGACGCCATTGAGCGGAATAAAGGCTCAAAGGTATTTGCAAGAGATCTGGCTATTGGGCAGAGCCAGCTCACGAAACTGAAGACCGACGATGGCAGAATTGTATCCGCCAAACCGGAGCTACTGAGGGAGATCGAGAGTTTTTACGGGCAGTTGTACACGTCAACCAGGAAACCCGTTGTAAATCTAGCGAATGACCCAAGAGCTAGACTGACCCGACACTACACCGAAGACATCCCGGACATCAGCCTGTACGAGATTAGGATGGCTCTGAAACAGCTTAAAAACAACAAGGCACCGGGTGATGATGGAATTACGGCCGAACTTCTGAAGGCGGGTGGAAAACCGGTACTTAAGGCCCTTCAGAAGCTGTTTGGTTCCGTCATACTCGAGGGCAAAACGCCTCAGGCATGGTGCAGGGGTGTGGTGGTACTCTTCTTCAAAAAGGGCGACAATGCCCGGTTGAAGAACTATAGGCCCATCTCACTTCTAAGCCATGTCTACAAGTTGTTTTCAAGAGTCATCACGAATCGTCTCGCGCGCAGGTTTGACGATTTTCAGCCTCCCGAACAAGCCGGATTCCGTAAAGGCTTTAGCACCATAGACCACATACATACGCTGCGACAGGTTATACAGAAGACCGAAGAGTACAACCTGCCTCTCTGTTTAGCGTTTGTGGACTATGAGAAAGCCTTCGATTCGATCGAGACTTGGGCTGTACTGCAGTCTCTCCAACGGTGCCAAATTGATTATCGGTACATCGAGGTGCTGAAGTGTTTGTACAAAAACGCCACCATGTCAGTCCGACTTCAGGACCAGACCTCGGAACCTATCCTTCTGCAGCGAGGTGTGAGACAGGGAGACGTCATATCTCCGAAACTGTTCACCGCTGCACTGGAAGATATCTTCAAGGTTCTGGACTGGAGAGGGCTAGGCATCAACATCAATGGCGAGTACATCTCTCACCTTCGATTTGCCGACGATATAGTGGTCATGGCTGAGACCATGGAGGACCTCAGTACAATGCTCGATGACCTCAGTAGAGCTTCCGAAAGAGTGGGTCTTAAAATGAACATGGACAAAACCAAGGTCATGTTGAATGCCCATGTAACACCCACTCCTATCAAGATCGGAGACTCTACTATCGAAGTTGTAGACGATTATGTCTACCTGGGACAAACGGTCCAGTTGGGTAGGTCTAACTTCGAGAAAGAGGTCAATCGTCGAATCCGACTCGGCTGGGCAGCGTTCGGGAAGCTGCGTGGTATCTTCTCGTCCAACTTACCGCAGTGTCTCAAGACAAAGGTTTATGACCAGTGTGTGTTGCCAGTGATTACATACGGGACCGAAACGTGGCCGCTCACAATGGGCCTCATCAGAAGGCTCAAAGTCACCCAGAGGGCAATGGAGAGAGCTATGCTCGGAGTTTCCTTGCGTGATCAAATCAGAAATGAGGACATCCGCAAGAGAACCAAGGTTACCGACGTAGCCCGAAGAATTGCCAGACTTAAGTGGCAGTGGGCAGGGCACATTGCTCGCAGAACAGATGGCCGATGGGGCCGAAAAGTTCTGGAATGGCGACCGCGAACCGGGAGACGATGCGTTGGAAGGCCTCCCACTAGGTGGACCGATGACCTGGTGAAGGTTTCGGGGATCCGCTGGATGCGAGTCGCACGGGACCGATCAATGTGGCGACACTTGGGGGAGGCCTATGTCCAGCAGTGGACGTCTTTCGGCTGAAATGATGATGATGATGATTTGAATGTCGTGCGAACATTGAGTTTTATAATGATTTATTTTCTACTAAGTATAAAGTAATAAAGCTCCCAGTCATAAAAGTGTTTTAGATTTTAAATTAATTGATTGCATTTTAAATACAGTTACTTCAAATTTTGTTATAAAGCGGTATCAGTATCTGCTTTCTCTTAAAATTTCGTGACAAATGCTTTAAAATTATACATTACAAAATGTTGAAGCAATTAATGAGGAGATAACGTAGCAAATTGGGAAAGAAGTAATTTAAGTCTTGTTTAGATGTTTTATATCAATTCGGAAATAATTTGTAATTCATTTTATTTGATTCGATTGATCGAAACTGGATTGAGCTGAGAATAGTCCCATAAATAGCCCACAAATATGTTTATCTTTTCAGAAAACATAATTGATTAAAATATGTTGTCATTTATGTGACTAGAATGTTAATTTAAGTATCTTCTAACTAACAAACAGACGTGACCAATTTCCTGGGCAGTTTGCTCCAATTGTTCTCCTCAACTAAAACACTAAGAAAGGGCGTAGAATGAGTATTTTGAGGGACATAAATAACATACCCTTATAGCTTACCCTCAGCTTTTTCGGACATATTATGTGTTCACCTCGGCATTGTCTGGAAAGGCTTATAATACTGGGCCGGGCAGACGGTAAACGCGCACAAGGCAGGGCACCACCAAGATGGGCAGACGCAATCAAGAAGGCTGCTGGAGGCAGCTTGTACCGAGCGGTTCACACTGCAGGAGACCGCATGGCTTAAAGACGTATCATAATTATGTGGTCACGATCCTCAGCAGTGAGGGAATGACGAAGAAGAAATCATAAGTAATTTTGATATTCTCAAAGTACTGACTGATTTACTGCAGCCTAGTATACAGGGTGGCCAAGTTTAGGCCAGAGAAGCCAGGGTCGTCCTAAAGCTCGTTACGAGTAGGTCGAGGGGAAAGGGGGTCGAAAGGGGAGGCCTGATGATGATGATACAGAGTGTTTTTTGTAAATCCCGATGAAAAATGTGGAGCTTCAGAATGATGCACTAAATACGTGGCAACCGTTTGTGCACCAGTGTCCCTCCAGCCTGTATAAACTTGATTTTTATTTTGAAAATAACTCGAAAAATTACAACAATTTGCTTCTCTTTACTACCGGCACCGGAAGATATAAAATCCTTCAGATATACGTTATGCTCTTCCCGAATCCAACACACTTAAACATCAGAAAATCCAACCACAAAATTAAAGCCATCCACAAATCCACGACTTAAAAGTATTTTGAACGTTCAAATTGAATGTTTTGGTGACCACAAATTATTTTGACCGTTCCTTCCATAAAAACAAATGGTCATTTAGTAGCATGGGAAGATGGAATGACGATATGGTATTCAATTTATTCTTCACGCTCACTGTTTTACGGGTCATCAGCAGTGTGATTTGGTTTGAAGTCTTTTATTTTATTGCGGCTAAGTTGAAAGGGGTTATTATATTGTTCGTGTTGTTTTCGTCTATAGTTCTTAAAAGGCCGTAATTTGGTACAAATGACTGGAAGTTTACTACTGTTTAAAATAATTTAATGGTATTTTATAACTACATAACATCTCGCCTGTAATCCCTAAAGAGTTAGGCAGAGATGTTCTTATAATATATTGCAGAACACTATTTAACACGTAACCTTCTGGTGATTTTAAATTAATTATGCTACACCAATTAACAAAGAAGACTTGTCATTCACATCTTTTGGAAATTGTGGTGGTTTTTCTTGAATGCTCAATCTACTCTATACAAGGTGTTGTTTTGCAACCTCGTCAAAATTCAGGATGTTGTCACAAAATACATAAATAATCAATATAAATTACGGTACCTAATTAATTATTTAAAAACACTGTTTATTTTATTGTTTAAATTTGTCAGTATTTTAGAATAACCCCCTTATCGTGGCTTAGAGAATAAGAAATTTTCAAATAAACGTTTGAGATTTTCTGTATGTGTGTAAGCGAGGTTATACGGCGAGGATATGACGGGCCGCGTTTAAAACAGGGGTGATTCACACTTGCCGATTTCCGTAAATAAGAAAAAAATAAACTTACCTACCCTTTTTATTATTGATTCGGGACGAGAATCATTACCATAGTTACCTCCTTGAATTTGACGAGAATGCAAAATTATCATCATGCCTGTAAAAAAAATAGGCAAAGCTGTACTTAAATAGTATAATGTCTCAATATATAAGAAACTACAATATTTACAGAATAAACCTACATTGTAAATCCATATCATCAACATTGCGACAAAAAACTAGACTTTCCTAGTACTTCATAAACAAGAACTCACATCTTTACATTTCTTTCACGAATGTCATGTCTCATGTGGCGACAATCGTGTCGCTCGTGCGCACATTACCACCGCGCCTAATGTCACGTAATGACTGACTCGTAACGCGTGTTAGGGTGCGCGCACACTCGCGACTTGCGACTAATGTGGTGCGGTTAGTGACGGGCTCATTATGATGCAGACAAAAAGTATTCGGTTTTGTAGTAGCAGTGTGTATTTTAAAGTTACAGTAGAAGCTCTTGGGATCTACTTTTGGATTTTGTTGGTTTTGAATAATAATTTAGAGGCAGTTTTCTGAGAATCTTTACTTTAGCTAAGCGATGACTAACTAGTTTGTATTGTTGCTCTAAAAAAATCGTAATTAGAAGGGAGGCCTCTTTTCCCCGTTTTTACATAATTCTGTCTTGCAAAGGCCAATTCTTTCGGTCAGACTCATTCCGTCTCTTGACCTGCCATCTTTATCTTTTTCAGCAATATGGTCTGGCTCATAATAGAAAGTTTCTTGTTGGTTCTGGATAACTTTGACCACTATAAGATTATACAAATTAATTAATGTGATTTTTTTACTATTATACATATTTTGTGAGTACTGATGCTTACTTGTATGCTTGCTTGCTGAAAGCAGCAAACAAGCATGCAAGTAAGCATCAGTGCTTTTGTTTTAATTTTCTGACGGTGAAAATCCATAACATTGAAACCAAGCAAAAAATCAATTCAAGCTTATAGGACATTCAATAATCAATATTTTATTTAACTTCTCCATTTATACTCAAGCATTATTAAAACCCTATCAAATATCAAGACTGATTGAACCACATCGACTGAATCCAACAGGTTTGAGCCAGCATCCTTCATTATAAATTCATTTGCGCACAATGTGCGATGTCATGACTTTGATTATTGCCTCTGATGAGTGTTATTAGGTCTTTTATTGTTTAAAAGTATTGGTTTTCGTTTTTTTTGGGTCAGTACTGTTGTGAGTCAGAGTCAGAAATAGATGTATTGATTTGAAGAGGTTACAGTAGTATTTAAGTAGGTATCTCTTGCTGGTTACGAAATAGCTGATTTATTATTGACCGAAGCTACAAAGACTAAACTGAAAGCATTATGATAATTATTTTCCTGTCCTTCTTCGAATACATTTGAAATCGGCGCAACATGTCTTCTTCTTCCACACTTTTTCATAAGTCATCATCTTTGTAGTCAACCCATTTATTTCTACAATGTACTATTTATCGCTGCAATGTACATGTACTATTTTACCCCAAGGCATATATTTTCTACACCACTTTTATTGCAAAATGATTGACCACTATCCTTTAGCATATTTCCTGACAACCCTTTCTAGCATTACCCATACCTGTGACTTGCATTTCATCTAATGGTTTTCCTGGACGTATGAAGGACGTAGCCCGATCTTAGACATGCATGTTTCTTAGCGTTCATTCTTATCGACATGAGATGCTTCGTGTATTGACTTGTCTGCCTATCTTTGATGAATGTGTGTTCTGTGTTTGTTTTTAGGTATTTATTCAACCATCTTTATTTACTTTGCCATGTTCAACTTAGTCATTCGTCGTGTATTTCTATTTATTTTTATTATTTTTGAGCCCAGAAATATTATCTAGCTAAGGTTTTAGTTACTGTTTTGGTTAACCCTGAACTTTAAAAGGGTATTTTTACGTACTATCTCAACTGAATAATCAACCAAAAAAAGGCCATACATTTGTTGTTCACGTACATACGTAGAAGTCAACAAAATGCTGAGAGATTGTACCTGTAGTAAATATTATAATTTTATTTATTGCGACAAAATTTAAAGATACCTACCACCGGACAGAAATAAGATAGAGCTCCTTCTGTATAGACCTATATCATTCTCACAATAAATTAAGATTAAATAATACTTACTGTTAGAAGTTGGTAAGTTCTCTGTCATATTGCATAATCCCCAAAAACACCCGTAAATTTTATCCACTATAAAAAACTAACCACCAATTTTCTTTCACAGGAAAAACCCCACAAATGCAGCCTTTGCTCCAAGTCGTTCCCGACTCCTGGGGACCTCAAGTCTCACATGTACGTCCACAGCGGATCCTGGCCTTATAAGTGTCACATTTGCTCCCGAGGATTCTCGAAGCACACAAACCTGAAGAACCATCTGTTCTTGCATACTGGTAAGTTTTAGCTCTCCTTTTTTGACTAATAAAGACCTACCAACAACACTTGTAACGGGATAATTACCACATTCTATGTTGTTGTAAAAAGACTTCTCTTTTCTTTTATTTTTATAGGACTATTTTGATTTCTTTTTCTGTACTGGGCTGTATTTTTCCATATTTTATAATCTGTGAATTAGCTAAGATGAGAAAAAAGGAAGAAAACATAGATTATGTGGATTCGGAGATGTTCAAATACCTACTTAAATATAATTGTGTAGATGTAGGGACTGATAGGTAATGAGTAAATAACTTAAATACACCAAATTTTTTTCGAGGTGAAAATGACAGCAATAGAATTTTATTTATAATGCGCAAGGTAGCGATAGTAAGAGAAATTCCAAGAATAAACCAGTAAATCAGCCCTCACACAAAACAAAAATACTACGTAGTTTCAATGTAATGTCAATGTGAATTGACCCATATCTACTGATTCTTAAAACATGATTTTTAATATTTTCTTTTCTTTTGTTACAGCTAAACATCAAAGGAACAGTGCCAGGGATGCCACTTGAATCCAAAAATAAAGTTTATGTATGCATTTTACACCAATTTTACATAAAGATGTATAGTTACGAGTACATTATTTTTTATATATTTAAGACTTTATACGTCTTACAAATTATAAAAGTGTGATATTAGTCTAATTCGTTTCTAAGTGTTATTTAATTAAGTTGTATTTATGATTTGCTTATTTTACATAAGGTTAAAAATAAGGGACTTAAAAATCTGAAGATTTCGGGGCTTTTTTTAATGATTAAGGTTTTTATACATGTGTATTAATTCGATGTTTTTATACGGTTTTTATGGACTTAATTTTGGGGTGTAAAGTATTTTTAAATTATTTTATATTAGTATTTTGGAAGAATTAAATAAGCAAAATCAATGTACGAAACGTGTATATAATAGCGGTTATATCAGTAGGATAAACTATTGCTATGGATAAATAAAAATAATCTTAAAAGTCAAAATTATTTATTTACGTGACATTTTATTTGGGAAACAGATTTAATGATTATATTCTGGTTTTCGTTTACGAACAGTTCGATAAAATTACCGCTCCAAAATTTTGGTCATCTATCTGAAAATGAAGTACTATTTCAACAAAGGACTTAAAAGTGAACAACTTTCGCGGAGCGATTATTTTATTGGACTAAAAGTTCACCATGATCTATTTCAAAATGATTTCAACTTCTCTTGCTACGGTGCACGATGTAGTCTACAATGTATCAAAATTTACTACATAGTTTTATGTAGAATTAGATGTAATTGTAAATATTAATTAAAAGGGCTTATAATATACCTACATTGAGTACGTGTATTGTGATTTACGTCTCCGTCCATTTCATTGTAAATATAGAATAAGGGTGATTACACGCAACGAATTTAAATTATGAATATTATTTATATTTTTAGATATGTATTTCAATAAATTAATTACTATTAAACAATCTGCATTTTATTCTTTCACCAATCTAGATTGATTTAAAACACCCATGTTCAAAAACGTATCCTTCACAAATATACTACAACACGAACGAACATATATTTATTATTGCTTGTATATTTATACAACAAATGAATTGGAATTTGGACGGTACCCAAAGTCATTATGTCAGACAAACGTCTCACTCTTTGCCCTTTAGAAATTTTTACTTACCAACTGTCAATATAATGAAAATAAACAGAAGTATTTTTAACATATTAATATTTAAATTTTCAACGCGGTGGAAGTGGCGAAGTTCTGGGCTAAAACATATAAAATAGTCGACACAATGAAAAGAAGAATTTAATTTTTCTAAGACATCAACAGAGTGTTTTATTATTCCTATTATGCCAGAACCAATGATTCAGTAATTATCTAAGAGCGCTTTCTTAACTGCAAATATCTACGATGCCACAGTAACGGAGAGCCAAACTCGGAAGTGAGTATCAACTGAATGTATCCCAGCACCAAACCAAGAATCAATAAACCAAAAGTGGCCAGCAGGTACAACTAAATGACGCTTTATATACACCCACCTGGATCTATATATATTGATAAAATAAACCTAGACAAGTACACGCATTGGTCAAAGCATCGAAGAGGCGTAACAGGGCCCCATAAACGACAGGTAGCTTATCAATCGATTTAGACAGGACAATAAACTGTCTCCATCGAACCAGACATCCAATGCACAGAAACCCATAAAATATGACTTAATAACATCATCATCTGTACATCATTACTTGTACATATGGTGGATGGGACCATGTCAACCAGCGTGAAACCGGCAAAACTAATCGCAATTTAAAACTATCTGCTTTATATTTAGAAGTTTCTCAAAGCGAGTAGGCGTTGTACACGCAAGCCCTCAACTGATTTGCATAAAACAACTCCAGTGGAGTGTATTAAGACTTAATTGTTGCTGCCGTGGAGTGTCCGTGCCTTGTGGGACGCTACATGAACCGTGGTCTCGATAAAAGCCATACCAACATTTCATTGGCGAGGAAATTCAATGTTGAACGTTATTTATTGTTAGATTTTATTATTACTTCGATTTTATTTGGTTTTGCGATTGTACGATGTGGTTCATACTTTGGCGCGATATGTGCATCTTGACTTGTGAGTCAGGAGTAAGAAATAACAAATTATACAGGATAATTTTGATTGAATTAATCGATAATACGTTAATCTGGAGAAGGAATTTTGATGAGTAAATATTTTTTTTAACTGGTTGTGACAACCCATTTAGAGTGGAATAAATCCGATATTCATTTGTCGCGTTGAAAATAGCTAAACTTGGTTTCTGCCTATTCCCATAGGAAAAAGGCATGAGTTTATGTATGTATGAGAGTTCAGTATGTCGTTTTGAAAAATCATAACTCGGGAAAAAGGTTGCAAGGTGTTGTATTTAATCAAATAAAATCATTAGGAGTAGCTAACTATAATGCAATGAGTTCGTCAACAATTGGTAGATCTTTAAATTAATTATGAAACAAATTTCATAACTAGCTCTCCGGCGCAACTTCATTTGCGTCACATTTTCCCCGTTTTCGCAACATTTTTCATTCCTGCTCCACTCCTCTCTATTGGTCATAGCGTGATGATGTATAATCTATAGCCTTCCTCGATAAATGGGCTATCTAACACTGAAATAATTTTTTGAAACGGACCAGTAGTTTCAGAGCCTATTCAATGCAAACAAACAAGCAATTAAATCTTTCCTCTTTATAATATTAGTTTAGATTAATTAGATTTTTATGGACGGTGGCATACTTTACAAGGGGTTCCTAACAAACTGTTGGTTATACTTAAAAAAATAGAAAAGGAGATAATAGTGCGAATCCATGGTAATGGACACTTTTCAAAGAGAAAAATGAAGGATTTAATATGTAAAGACTAATACTTAAAAGACTTGGACAAGAAGTTCAGTAAATTTAGAATACATCAGCAAATATTTGGGATTCCCAGAAGATATTATGACAAGAGAAGGAAACCGAGTCATATTTTTTTTTTGATATTTTGTCAGCATTATACTCCAGGTCTTCTCTAAAACTCAAACAGCTAATATTGTGCCATAATGGCTATTGAACAGGTCAGTGACATTCCTAGAACTATTAATTTTATGACACCTTCAGCTTTCCGGTGTCTGCCACACCCCCAAATTCATCTTAGAATCTTAAGATATTTACCAACAAAAAACTAATTGCACAAGTAGCAGAATCTCAATTAATTATATAAATTGGTTCGTAATATAATGTATAAAATGTTTTACATAACTTGGTCTGGTAAATAGTGGCTGACATAATCATTTAACTTTCACTCAGTCAAAACTAATAAATTAAACTTATTGATTTATTTATAACGATTCTCTAATGACGATGATAAATGCTATTGACTTGAGCAGCTACGTTTTCGTGAATTTATACAGCGTGTTTATTATTTGGAAGAGAAATTATTTTAACTTTAGGTAGGTACCTACTGCACAGAATACTGTAGGCAGGCTTAATATGGCAATCTCTACCAGTCGCCATTTTGGTTAAATAGGAGAAGTTAATTTAAAGGCTTTAAAAAAAGAAATAGCAGGGCTGTATTAGACATCAATGAAAAATTTAAGTCCTTCTCATTTTGGTTTTTTCTTCACAGATGTCGATTGTACATACTTATACCAAAATTTTTATATTCAATGTTTTGTTCTTACTTAGACAAAGTGAAATTCTATTAGCAACTTTCGATTACCTGCCTGCGTCGGTGTTCCTGAGTTCTTATGACTCCAATCTGTCTAAGTCGCGAGTTTTGCTCGTTCTATCTTCGACGTCATCTCTGGCCTTATGACAAGATTGAGGTCAAGAGTAGGCCCATTTGATATAGAAAAAAGATTTAGCAATTATGGTAATGTCGAAAACGCAGAAGCTACCGAAAAACCAAATCCACGTCAATTAAGTAGAAACGTTTTGAAAACGATTTTCTGTTGTCTTGTGGTGCCCTCTGATGACTTAATTGCAGTTGCCTGTACCTTACTTTGTTGTAAGTCAGTTTCAATGCACCTATCTTTAGTACCTTCCATATTTTAGTAAAGATGCATGCTAATGTGGGCATTATGAATGTGGAGGTAGTTTCGTACGCCCACAGTTCGGTTGAATCAGTATTAGTTCTCAATGTGATAGTGGGCGAGCCCATTGCCCATTTGAATTTGCAATCCTGTGCTATTACAGATTTTTTTAGAACACCTTAATTGCCTGGTGAAGATCTTGGACGTGATCATAGTAACCTGAACTAGAAAATGCACTGGTAAATATCCTTCTAAAAATAAGCTTCTGCAATTTCACTCACGTGAAGTTTGGTATTTTTCAGATAAGATAAGATAAGTCTTTATTTGCCTTAAACATGGTATAAAGTTGTTACAGTCAGGTATTATTATAAAGTCCACATGTTTAGCTATGCAAGAGATGTATCAATTGCATGCAAAATAATATTTATTAGTTATTTGTGGTTCAATGTCACAGATACAAATTCAATCAAATTATATTATAGTTTTATCCACATGACAAAAGTCCAGAAAATTATATATAGTTTATTGTTCAGAAAATCTTTAATGTCGTAAAACATATGTTCTTTCAGCCATTTCAATAGTCTGTTTTTCACATGATGATGTCCTCCTCATATTTCACATGATGATGTCCTCCTGGAAGGAACTCTGTGTAGGATGATATGGCAAGAATGAGGTGTCTGATGAGATGACGAGTAATAGAGAAGTATGGAAAAAAATGCTGCACCGACCCGTAAAAAAGGTACAAAACGAAAATCGGAGCTTTTTCTATAGTGTTCTTATTTATTTAGATCGATGGTATAGATATAAAAATCAAGCTTCCAGTGCAAATATTTTTCGGCAAGTTACCTCACGATAGTATTTTTATTAAAACTAACTTTTTTCGATTAGGTACTTTACCACCTAAAAAAAATATGTTTCTGGTATTATAATGATTTGGTTTATGAATGATTGCCAACCTGACCTTGACCTGAGCAAGCCAATTACTGAGCAATATGAATATCGTCCATGATTTTCCGGAATTGTCTTGAAAACCCGTTTTCACCAAAACTAGGGCCATCTAATATTAGTGAAAATGAGCAGTACGTTTTTATTTAGGCATTGCTTTAGGTCGAAATCTAGAGGATTACATCTTAAACGTGCACTGTGTTGGTTTCAACACTTGGCTCACCGCGTAACCTTAACAACTACGCATTTATTTTGATGTTGCTTAGTGCTTGGCGTTGGAGAAAATTGTCATACCTAACTAACGCATTCTTCTGGGAATCGAGCCGATTTAACGCTCTTTCCATGATCTCAAAATTAAACATCCAACGACAGTGTTCTCGATATAAAATCGTTAAATATCAAACTAAGTATAATTAAAACTTTAGTTTAGTTCTACATACCATATAACCGGCGATAGATCCAACAAGACACGTCAATCAGTAACATTATAAATCTTGTATGATGATACAATTATTAACTTAAAACAACCGGGTGGTCCATTGCTTATTGGACCCATTAGACCACCAAAACTTTTGGAACCAGTAAATGATCACGATGTTATATTAAACTCTTTCTTATTAACTATTAGTACAATATAATTTGAAAGGTTTGCCTCATTTTGTGTGGGTTGTCTTATTAGTTTTATGAAGTTGTTCTTTTTTGTTAGTGTTACATAAAATGGCTGATCGTGCTTAGGTGCCTTCAAGTGGTGATGGTAGATTTAGTGATGAAGATCTAAGACAATGATCTTTATTACTAATGAAATGATTCAACTGGATGAGAGTTGACAAGAATCGAGTTAAAGCCGTGCGATTTAAGAAGCCTATGTCCATATATGCGGGCTGATGATTATCAGAAACAGTTTAAAGCTTTGGGTACCATCCCAACTTTTATCAGAAGGCTTTAAAAAAAACTTTCCGAAAAGGTACCCGAAAAGAGTCTTAATTTTTTTTGTTAAAATCTAAAGTTCAAGTCGCAAACTTGAGCAAGAGACATTTTTTTCCCAAATTCCATTTCACTTTTTACCGAACCTAAGGCGATCATTACAAGTATTGCATTCACTACCCAAACGGTGATTACAAAAAGCTCGATTAAACTAACAATTGAGATAGGCGCGGCCGTACAATGCCATAGATCGCACGACGGGAGTCGGTGTACCCACTACTTGTACCACCAACCGTAAAATGGCCTGTACTTGCGAACTGAATGTTAGCAATGATAGCTCAGGAGATACTAGACGTTTACACAGTCCTATCGCTTGAACAAAAAATCTAATAAAGCTAAAGCAAAATAGAAGAGATGTTTGGATCAATATGGAGTGTTGTTCCGAACAAACTGCGTTGTCATAGACCATAATCGAGGTGAGACGGTGGCGGCTTTGTGCTCGCCCGTCATCGGCTTTTTGTAACGCTATCTGATGAGTATTGCTCCCATTTTGGTCGACAAAAAACTGATCGGTCGCCGCAACAATCGATGAGGTATATGCACCTACTATGACTGGATAGGTGGGTACAGATACAGTAGTGCGCTGTTGTGTGGTTTTGGGGTCTACAGAAAAACTTGTACTCGTAAAAACTTCCTGCATTAAAACAGTAAGAAAATCGATTCAGAAATCTGACATCCGCAGTTCGTGATAAAAAGCAGGGCAGTATTTTTCGGTAAGCCTGTGGTGAATTATTTCAGAACATTAGTAGGTACTAAATGGCATTACCGTGACCGTCCTCAACTTATTTAGGATAAGTGACGAGAACACGCATCAGAGTAGATTTGTGTTCAAGTGGTAATACAGACAATTGAAACTCTTCGCATAACTATTGACGTATCCCTAATCATTCAGAAATCTACAATCAGCGGTGGCTCGTTTTCATCAGGTGGAAAACCGACCAACATGTTACATAAAAAAAAACCAATAGAAAACGAAAATTTAATAACAAAAGCCATATTCAAATCACTATAAAACGATTAGCGGAGTGTTAATTGAGGAAGCTTTGGACCGATCAGATGATTTAAATGCCGTCGTTTTGCTCACTCGAATCGAGTCCTTAATAATCCCGATTAAACTTACGACCGCTGCTTGAATTAATCGATAATTGTTCATAAATCATCGGTGTTCGATTTGCACAAAGCAGTATCAGGGTGCGAAGATATAAATTTATAGTTCGAGAATAATATGGAGGATAGCGTGCTTAAGGTACATAAGTCGGGAATGAGCTGCAATCTTTGTTTATGATGTTGGCGAGAACCGGGCTCCCAAGCCCGGTTCTCGGCTGTTGGGACCTAATTGTGTGACTTATTCATGCGTTGAGGCGTGCTAGTAGCTAAGCAGTATCTTCGTTAATGTTTTGTTGTAACTGTCATGCTTGGTTTGGTGTAGGGGTAGTAGAAAAATCTTGACAGTTTTGTTACTTTCGTTACATTTGATTGTAATAGTTTTATCACGTAGCTGTAGATAAAAGAGGGAAGTTATATTGTTAAAATTACTTCAATCAATTTTTTTTACAAAACATTTCAAAATCGTAAACTTAGAAAATGACACATGGCCGAGTCGAGATTTGAAACACTCAGTATCAAATTGTTCACACGGTTCTAAAAAATATTAACTTGTACTTAAATAAGCCCCTTTTTTATGACGGGAAATCATCAAATGACTTTCTCCCGCTCTGGGCGGAGCGGAAGGGAGTGTCAGACTTGACTGACTAAAACCCATCCATGTTCCTTCTTAGCCCTTTGTGTTCCAGGGGCACGGTATCTCTTTCGAACAACCCGCAGCCCTGGCAGGCATCGGCCCTCTCGGACCCCTTCCGATTTGCTGACATCTCCTTGAGGCGCGCGTGGAACACGAACGCGCCGTCGGCACGGTCTGTTGTCTTAAGACGGACGGACGGTGAGCTAGCCCATTACTCACCGTCCACAGGCCCGCACCTACGGTGGCCGGGGGCCACTGGTTGCTCCCCGACGCCCGGGGCGTCTCCCGCGGCGGCTGGGACGTGAGGTTGTCTCCCTCTCACGTTCCGCCACCTCCTTCGCTAGCATGACTGCTTCGCAGAAGGAGGCGACGGCTTCCCATTCCCTCTCACTCCGGACCATGGATAGAACCAGGGCCGGACGCGAGAGGTCGCCGCCGCCAATCGCCGCTACGAGGACACGGCGGTGCTCAGCCCAAGCAGGGCAGAGCTCCATAGTGTGCTCCACCGTGTCCTCCGGCTGATCCTCGCAGTGGTAACACCCGGGCGTTTCCTCCCGCCCGATTCGGTGCAGGAACCTCCCGAAACAACCGTGACCGGTGAGGACCTGCGTCAGGCGGAAGGTGAGGGCGCCATGGCGCCTCTCCAGCCACTCCTCAAAGAGGGGACTTATCGCCACTATTGTAGCGTGCCCTGCACGGGGTTGCGACAGTCGCTCTCTCCATGTCGCCGTGAGATCGCGCCGTTGGTCTATCCACTGAGCGAGAATTTGCCGCAGCAGCTGAGTTTCCCCCCGGCGTAGTGCCTCCGCGCGCCATTCGTGCAGGCACGTGAGGAATATCGCCTCCAGATCCCATGGCGGCAATCCGGCCAAGAGGCTCGCGGCCTCGCCGGAGATCGTGCGGTACCCCGGGACCAGCCTTACGGCTACCACCTTCTGGGGCGCGTTCAGGTAATGGGCGGCTCGCCGCCTCAAAGAACGCGCCCACACCGGGACCCAGTAAAGGGCCATGGACCGCATGACCCCCGTGAAGAGCCTCCGAAATAAGCCCCTTCAACCCATAAAAAAATTCCACAATGATCATGTTTCTAAAACAAATACATAAAATGCCCCAAACCACGTAACTCGCAGTACTATTTCACGCATTATTTATTTCCCTTTTTACGATGTTAAAAGAAGAAATCAATCTCGAAACGAAATTGCTTCCGATCCAGATATTAACACTAAACAAACAAAACCGAGTACAATACGAGGTATTACTGACAAGGCAGATCAATATTATTGGAACCACAAGCAAATACGATGGAGGTGTAATTTCATCTAATGCTGAAACAAAAACTGTTACGATTGACCATCGCCTCATCGTGCCAATCATTCCAGCACTATTGAAATAGGGTTGTTAAGAGTTCCAAGGGACTTTTGAAATTAGTCATGAATTTCAGTTTCTTCTTTCGGGATTTTTTCTTTATTCATATTCATTTATTTTGCATTCCATATTAGAAAAAAGATGTTACAAGGGGCTTAAAGCTAGGTATAAATATGGACCCTGTAAGGGCACAGCATAGTACGAGACTAGGACAGGGCTTTAATTTTACTTTTAGTTGGCAAAGAAAAGAAACAAAATTAAAAAAAAAACCATTGAACCATATTAATTTAAAATTTGTCATTTAGGTATTCTTAAATAGTATAATTGCATATATATAATAAAAATTGTTGTAATTTATTTATGAATGAATTAAACTTTTATATTCAATGATCGCATTTTGTACTTCCTATTAGCTGCAAGATTAGTTGCTACGATCATATTAGGAGGAAAAGTGTATTTGTGCGATAAGCGCATTTGGACTTATCAGGTGAATATCGGTCTGTGAGACCGTTGGAAGTATAGGTGTTATAAAATTAAACAGGAACGTTAAACTAGGATAGTCTACATAATAGTCTGTTGATAAAAAGTTCAAAGATGTTATTTTACGGATATTTAGCAATCAACTTTGCTATTTACTTTTACTCGTACCTATTTCCAAAATAATACATAGTCGAAAATGTAAAACCGCAGGGAATTGGTACAATTTTCTTGAAATAATAACACTCTATAAGGATGCAATTTTTATCTTTTCTCAGCACAATATGTTCCACAAATTAGAAGGCCATCACTATTATGTCGGATTCTGATATCACAAGCTTAAAAACATTAGTAACAGTAGGTTTTGATAAAATAAATACACTATACTCAGCAAATTTTGCAAACCCAGAGTGTTCCCCGGAAGTACTTAAGTATCGTCACTTACGAAGGCTTTTAAAACACCCTCATTCACAATTAGAAGCCAACGCACCTTGATGAGGAACCTCTAAGCCGATACTTGCATCTGTTTTACAACCCACATTTCAATAAGGGTTCGATTTACAAGCGTCTTTTACACTAACACCTTTCCATATATCAAACTACCTTAATTTTTACAGGGACTAGACAAAGACAAAAAAATATATAACTACTGCAACTTAAAAATGAACATCGCTTTTTAAGCACAACGGTTAATTTAGTCTCAGATGCTAACACACAATTTAAATTAGCCTGCATGTAACCATCGCAAGACCTATAGAAGAGTTGATTGACATCTCATTCATTAAAATCCATCCAGCCATTTTATGCTTCATTTATAGATACGCATGAAAACTATAATCCAGTGTTTGCTGTCAAGTAGTCGCGTAAAAACCGACAGTCACGACATCAGAATAAAAAGTCGATAGCTAAGAAAGCACAGCCCTATGAACTGATCACCCTGTAGTAGGCTAGGTTAGGAGACGCGTGCCAAAGCAAAAACAATTTCGCTGGAGGAAAACACCACGATAACCCTGCACTTCCGTGATCGTTAAGCCAAGGTATTAAGTTTGAGTTTCCTCTAGCAAGTTTTCTGTTGGATTGTCGAGGAGATAGCTCACGTTCGAATCGTTGTTTGTAGTGCTGATTATTTTACAAGTGGTGTTTGTTGCAGCCTTTTATTTTCTTTGTGTACCTTCGATCATGTGTTCTGGTTTATGATATAAGAATTGGAGGATACTGAGAGTAGAAATTATTTGTTTTACTTCCGCATTTGGGACTTCGAAGATTGATAGTCCTGAAAAACATGTCATAAGATTTTTGTGGTTTATTATTTCTAGGTCCACTTGCTCAACAACTCATTAAAGGAATTTGGCGGTTAAAATACCTCTCTAATACCGCCAATCGTTTGAAGTTGATGGTGTTTTCAATATTTTTCACAACACATTTAGTAATTTATGGTGCAACGGTCTTAAGCCATTTCATAGGAAGAACTTTGTGCATAAACAGCAGGACTTGTAACTACTGGACCAGAATTTCGACTTCAATGTTTAAATTTTTCAACGTGCAACAGCTTTTGGTATTCAAACTGACGTAAACTGTCGGAAGTTCATCAAGTTATTAAAATTCATTAGTACCAACCAATTTAACCTAATTACTCCGCGATTACTTCGGTTACCAAACAATAAACAACTCATATACTCACAAAAAAAAACCATACATAGAAACACAAACGGAATTTACACTACCGACTAACCAATCAAGAAAAAAAAGCATTCCCCACTATTTAGCTATACAGATCCATAAGTCTAATCTACCCATCGTAATGTCAGTCGCATAAAGGAAGCGACCGACCGTTGGCAGGTGCGTAGTCACCTGTTTCACCCCCCCTCTCTCCTGCGCCCGCACCTCTACCCCACCCCCGCGACCGTTAAGTAATTCGGATACATTGACGTAACGTCTCATTATCAATGAAAGGGTGACCGGAAAAGGTGGTAATGATTTTTGTTTAGGTGAATGATTGTAAAATTAATGATAAATATTTTATGCTATGTTGCAGATGTCACGCTTTTGTTGTCTTTGACGTCTGTCTGCTTTTGAGTGAAGATGTATAAAGATTTGAAGAAAGTTAGGGTTATCAGGACTTTTTGAATGTCGACCCAAAATACGGTTGATTTCGGTTACCGTTCGAGTTTTTCTGACTTTTGTTGTTCGGTTGTGCAAAAATACTACGATAAAACTTCACGCGTATTTAAAAATCAAATCAGTTTTCTTGATTTTTCCTTTTTCAGATGCACCTTTAATTTTGAACGATTTATCTTTGCGTTGAACTCTTTTGTATGCGGCATGTGGGCTAACGTCCGGCACCCGGAACAAGGATACGTCTACCGCCTTTGGCGCCAACATGGCGCCTAGTAGTAGTAGTAATGGATGAGTATTTTGTAGATTCGTCAAATTCTAAATTCATTTTCCATGCTTCGGGATTCATAACTAAGCTTTTTCTAACTCGATGTAAACTTGATACTTGAAGTTGATGTAAGGTATAAGTGGCATGTGTATCTTATCCTGTTAATCCTTATTTACAGTAAGTTCTATGATAGACTGCGAAATTCTGAGTAATAAAAATCTAAAACCACAACAATCCCGCTTGACAGGTGGCGCCTGCTCAATCGTTAAAACATTGACAATAAAAGAGGGAGTGGCTTGTTCTGAGTCACAGGCAACACGGTAATGACGATACACGATCGTGTCCAAGTGTTAAAGTCTTACAAAAGATTCTAGTAAAACATTTAGTTTCGATAGTCTTCAAAATGGCCAAACTAAAAAAGGTTCTATTTCCAAAACAGAAGATTCAACTACCTTAAACATCTCTCACGATTAAGAGCTTTCTAACAACGTGAACTGTAAAATCGAATCAATGTCCAGATGGTTTCTCTTTTAAATTGAATTTGTTGCAATACAAAACCAAATTTTAGGCTTTCAGAGATTCTGAAAGGCTACAGTGGCCGGTCGAATCCATTCGACTTTGTAATCAATCGGAAAAATAGCACGTGAAGTAACGGTTAAACTGTAAATTGGATTAAAAAAATTACGTTGGCTGAAAGTGTCAAAGGTCATTTTAATTTCAGTATCAATACACTATTTAGATCGAACATTTTTCATTATAGTTATTTCATTGTTGTATTCTCGTATTTTTGGATTTGTTCGAACGATATGAAAAACCCGAATGCAGTCGCATTTTCTTCTATATTAAATTCAATTATTTATCTACTGTAACTTAAATTTGTATCGTATAATTATTTCATGCAGTTGCGATTTATATTCGTTGCAAATACGCGTGTAACCTCTTTGTTGCTGCTCGCTTCTTTTACTAGGCATTGTCTGGATTTGATAGGGTCTTTTTCAAAATATATCAGAATACTCAGTTCCCGTTCCTTAGCGCTTTTCCACCTTTTTACTTTAACCTATTAAAAATAGTTTATTTATTCTAATATCTATTTACCATCAATGTTGTCCACTTGTACCAAAGTGTTTCTAGTAAGTAATGCGTATTCATCTGGTAGATGATGTTAGCAGTCTATTTCTTTTATCATAAACAAAACTAGCTAGTTTTAAACAGATGCAGAGACGTTTTCACTGTAGACGGCATCAATTCCTTAGCACTTGGACTGTAACAGAAGCGGTTCCAAGATCGAGCCCTGTGGAACACTGCACTGTTTCAAAAGTTTATTTAAAGCAAGAGCAGTTTTAAATAACATATTCATCTGAGCCGAATATGGTTTATTTTTTAATAATTTATGCTGGTGTAGCATAAAACTAATTGTTTTCTAAATACCAAAGGGTCCTAGAAATTCCTAATAATATCAGGAGAAAAACAGAAGTAATAACAAAGCCAACAAGAACCAACTAGAAGCTTCAATACCTACGAATGTAATGAAACAACAGAATGTTAACCACACGGGCCGGGGTCGCGGGACAGGTGCCTTGCGCACGCGCCGACCGTTAGCAGTAGAAAGTGCGCGACCGCGTCGGCACGCGAATACTGTGACTACGATGTTACAATTAAAATATAGATATTTGTGTGAGTTTGTGAGTGTGATGCTCTTTCCGATAATGAAAGTTGTTAATGAAGAAAGCTGCTTTAGATAATTAATTTATTTTCTGTGTAATTTGTTTTGTTTTACTTGTCAAATATGTTTAAGGTTTAAAAAGGTATTTTGTTTCTTTACAGGAATGTTTCAAAGGACGATAACGAAGAGTAATATTTTTAAGAAAGCTGTCCCAAGTCTTTTGGAATTCAATAAAATTAATTGAAAAGATTTTATCTCAGCCAAGTACTCCTTGTTTATTAAAACTAGAGCACGGTAAACCCAACCACCCATAACGTCCTTGTCAAGGAAGTCCACCTTAACCTTTAAGGGTGGTAAAAGGAGTGAGGGATGAGGTATAATATTCCTAAATGGTCACGTGCTGATTCACTTGAGTTCCCATATGATTTAAGGTATGTTTGGCCCTAGAAGTTTTACTGTTTGGAACACCCGTTGAGGTATATTGATAGCTACAAAGACCCTGCAATAAAGATGTTATGAATATTTTTTATGTATAAATTAAAATAAAAACGGTCAGTTGCGCGTGATACGACGTTATTTACGCGTAAGAAAAGCTAAAATCATTTCAATTTTCGTCATTTATGGAAACGGTCTGACTTAGTCTAGATTCATTTCTTTACTGAGTTTTTTTGTGCTAATATGAACTTAATTATTTAAAAGACTCCCAAAAGTTAAAACCATGGCCACACTAGCGGCTTACCGAACTCACTAGTGTGATTAATGTCTGGAGGAAATTTGACGGGCACTGTTGTTTTATCTACTTAACTGCACGCCTTCGCGTTTTTTGTAGCCGACTAGCTGCCCAACGCAAATGTGGAGCAGTCGTTAATGCTACTAGCATTATGACGCTAGAGAGATTAAATTGGTAGTACTTGTAGAGGCGACACGTCTGGTCAAGTTATCGTCATTGACAGAAAGATTCAAGTGACGTCGAGAATTAAGTCTTGGTTGTAAACAAGATTAATTGTTGACGTTTACAGTGATTGCATTTGGATTGTCAGTTCAGTTTAATTTGTAGTTTTCGAGGTTAGATTTCAGTCTGAATGAGAGTGGATGAATATGACTGTTTGCTTTGATGAAAGTGTGCCTTCGACAGCGTTCCGGTAAAACTTTTCACTAGTTTAGCTTATTCTACTTTCTAGCTGTTGGATTTTAGACTAGTTCCTGCTAGACTGTTTATAATGTGGCGACATCTAAGACACTACAAACGAACTAAAATCACGCAAAATCCTGCATTGCGCAAGCAGATAAATCCTCTAGATTAGGAAGCCTAATCTTTAGATAGATTTTGATAGATTAGATTTTGCGTATACAACACCCCGAAAACAAGCGTTACTTTTGGGGCAGTAGCCCAACACTTGTATTTGCGCTTTAAACGAAGGAACCCTTTTCAATGAAAAATGAGAAACTGTAAGTACACCATTTTTTAAGCCCCGAAGATGTATAATACCCATAACGACGCCTATTTAATAGCGATTCACTGCAAATACAACTTTTGTCATGCAGTTTTATTCAATAAAATGTACCAAAGTTTTTTAAGATTTGTCATGTCTATAAATTTTGTAATGACTGCTCCAGATTCTAAACCGTATGAATAGCGTATTGCAACGGAGTCTGAAATTAAAATGATATTTTCGTGTGCAAATATTCGCTACCTATCATTTTAAGCACTATGTCATTATGGGCAAGTCTTAGGCCGCGTTCCCACTATGCCTGTATCGTGGATGCGTTAACAAACATTTAAACTCACAGACACAAACAGACAGACCCGGAACAGCTACCTGCAGGTCATACAATATTAGTTATGTGCGAGAATTGAACTCGCAACACGCAGTGCACAGCCAATCGTTCATCCGCATTTAAAGTTAAGTCTAATATTACGATGTGAGAAACGTCAGAGCAGTTCGTATATGGCAGTAGATGCTATTGATCAGGAGTGAGATAAAAAGCTACAGGGATAGTGAGGATGACATTTAGAAATAGACATAACCAACCCTGTCAAAGAACCTTAATTTATCAGTCAAAGATAATTTACCGATTATCAGCAAATTCTGTAGACGCGGTTACCACCGAAGAATCCATATGACATTACGGAAAACTCATTTGTTCAAGTGTCAAGCAATTCATTTGTTCAGAAAATCAATGTGAATAGTAATGGCTTTCAAAGAGTTTTGTATATCTTCAACTTTCAACCAGGGCTGACATCGGTACTTCGGTTGCTTCATTTCCATCATCATTATCGCGACGATCCTTTTTTTACTGTTGGGAATTCATCAAATGCCCCTCCCGATCTGGGCGGAGCAGAAGGGAGTGTTAGACTTGTACTGTCTAAAACCCAACCATCTTCCTTCTTAGAACTTTGTGTTTTCCAGGGCCACGGTATCTCTTTCGAACAGGCCTGCAGCCCTTCGAATAGTCTTGTAGCCCTAAAACTAAATTGTCCTGGTTTTAATCGCGACGATTCTCAGGTTTCGTTATTATTTTGAGGATCAAGAATCAACTACTTTCCATTCGAAACAAGAACAACATGAGAAACGTTGCGGTCAAACACTAGTCAATAAATTACAATAGGGTGGAACAAGTGGCTCACTCGATAATTTATTAGAGGCGAGCTTCCTTTGCCTTTAGTAACGGATGCACCAACTGTCCAAAACCTCAAGCCTTATTTTGCTGGCCCTCCTTTTATCGATGGAGTCATTATTTTGGTCATTACGTAATTTTCGCAAATGCTTTTTATGAAACTTCTACCAGAGGCGTATCGTGTTATAAAGTAAGTGGATCAGATAAGCACTGGCTCTATGATAATTATTGATATTCATCTGCTTTCAGTTAGACTGGAAGCCGATCCCAACATAGTTTGGAAAAGCAGGCGGATAATTATGCATTTTACAAAAGTTTTAGTTAGAATAGTGTTATTTCAATAACATTAGTAGTTAAGTTTTTTTAACATTAGGAACTAATATTTTAATCCCTAGCTAAAGGTTATTTTTAGTACCCAAAAAAAAATTATAAAAAAATGCACCTAATCATCGATACTATACCGAACCGATCGGATATAATCGTAGTCACAGTTTTTTCAGCCAAAGACCTACGACAAAGCGATGAATTCAACAAAAATCAAATTAAATCGTAACCACGATCTTTTTGGTGTCCGGAATACAGCGTAACGATTTTTTTCCGAGTCATTTACGCCGCTCGTGCCAGGACCACAAAATTTCCGTTCGTCACCGTTCAATGGGTGATCTTTAGCGTTCCGTAAGTTGTGGGTGAAAGGACCACATCTCGTTATACTTAAAGTACTAAGTATCAACTTTCCTGTTGTTTATACGATGACCTTGAAAAGGAGGCTTGTTTAGACTGGATGCAGTAGACGAAGGACAGGGTATTGTGATGCAGCTTGGGGGAGGTTTGTCTTCAGCAGTAGACTGATTTGATTGATTGATGACTTAGATTATCTGTATATATAAATTACGTGTTACGTTGTTAGTCGAGGACTAGAGGTACTCCTAAACTGCTTAACCGATTTTAATCAAATTTGCACACTGTGCGCAGTTTGAACCAACTTGAAAGATAGGATAGCTTAGATCTCAATTTATAGTCGCAATATTATTTAATTGCGAATTAAGTCACAATTATCTGTTAGCTCCAAACGATTCTTACATATGGCGGTATCTGTTGACTGGATTCAGTAAGTATTCAATAGATGGCGCTGTATAGGAGCGGAGCAGCAATGAAAAATATTGCGAAAACGGGGAAAATGTGACGCAGACGAAGTTGCGCGGGACAGCTAGTATGATTATATGATTTATAATACTATTTTTGAGAACCAACTTAGACAAATCCTAGAGATCTTTAGCTTCGGTTAGAACAGGTGTGAACAACAGCCAATCTTTACCACCATACACACAGATATGGCAAAAAAAAATCACTATCTCGCAATAAATAAAACCCCAAACATTCTTCCTTCCAGTATCTCAATTTCAAATCCACGGAACCACTCCAAAAACAACACTAATATCTACTGAACAAAAAACTGAAGATACAGCAAGGTGCAGAGCAGCGCACGCGGCTGCGTGACGGACCATGGACGGGGTGCGCACGCTTCCAGCATCCAACGGACCGTGGAGAAAAAAGTAAAGTTCCAGCCGGTACTGAAATAGTTTTGTGGTTGTCCAACGAGCGACAGAATCATAAGAACAAGAAGATTTGGCCCTAAATTAGATAGATCATGGATTTCGACTAAATTTCAAGGTCTTTTTATCCACGCACTGGTGCTTTAGATTTAATGACCAAGACACATAAGATTAAACTATCAAAAGACAAAGAAAAAACCAGATAATTTTTTGAACCGAAACCGAAACAAATACTTTAAACATACCTCGGCTCGATATTGAAAAATACAGTGTTATGTCATAACGTGTCATAGCGTGATATACGAGTACATTACATCAGCCAGCATCATCGTGATCATCATTGAAAAAGAATTGCCTAATCCTGCTAGCCTTTTTTTTTTTAGGATGGGAAATCATCAAATGATTTCTCCCGCTCTGGGCGGAGCGGAAGGGAGTGTCAGACTTGACTGACTAAAACCCATCCATGTTCCTTCTTAGCCCTTTGTGTTCCAGGGCCACGGTATCTCTTTCGAACAACCCGCAGCCTTGGCAGGCATCGGCCCTCTCGGACCCCTTCCGATTTGCTGACATCTCCTTAAGGCGCGCGTGGAACACAAAATCCTGCTACCCTTGGGTTACATCACCATTCTCCTGCGTATATCCCAATTTACATCTCCATCACTCGTCATCTTAGCAGTCACCTTTCTAGCCATACCATCCTTCACACAGTCCATCCACGGTTTCTTTGGTTTTTCTCTACTCTTATAGCCATCCACATGCGACACTTGGTTTACCTCTATTAAAAAAGAGCATACGTTTAAGAGTTTTTTTTTAGTTTTTACTCAAAGATTTGCAAGTGTATTTTGACCATAATTTAAACGGTTTTATAGACTTCTACCTCATCATGATCATCATTTCAGCCGAAAGACGTCCACTGCTGGACATAGGCCTCCCCCAACGCCACATTGACATTTTGAGGGGTTGCGCCATAATGGCCACGCTTGCCAGGCGGGTTGGCGATCGCAGGACGGTTGTTACAAACGCACAGAGAACGCTGCTGCCCATTTTCTGGCAAGTCCCTTTGTCGCCTCATACGACATCCACGGGAAGATATGGGACTTCTACCTATCGAAGAAGAATGATATGGCGCAAACTCAAAAATATGTTGTTATTCTTGACCTTACCCAAGATCGGTAGCTCTTAAACAAATACAGCAACATGCTACCTTCGAAACATCAAAAAAATATATCCAATAATTCATTCCCAGCAAAAACTAACCTACGATTTTTATCACGCGATGAATAAATAAAATATTCGTATCAATAGGGACCTTATGGTCCATTGAACATGTGTCGAGCACATGTTCCGTACCATAATGATACATACATATTCATAACAGCCTGGTAATTTTTACTCTATAACACCTTTTGTCCCGTTTTTTATTTCACCCTTTTATTCGGAATGGTAGCGAACAGTGGTTTAAATAGAACAGTGGTCCAAATTGAACTGAGGTACAATTAGCCCTATTGTGGTGAAAGATGGATTAGTTCGGCTTTTTGTTTGGTTTTAGTTATGAATGGCGGTTTGTATGAAACCTGTCGATGTGATGGACAAGTGTTTTGGTAGTTTAGGTGATAATTTTACGCGTTATGAAGTTTTATGTAGGTACTGTATGTATTTCTACAGTGTTTTTCAACAGATATGACTTATGTTTTTTTTTACTTTTCCGTTCACCCAGAATGCTACTTTATTTAGGCCCTATGGAAATTAGCGAAACATAATCATTTACACTAAAAACGTGATATTTGCCATGTTTACTCTTGCTATGAGTTCCCGATATTTAGGCGCTATTGTAAGCACCCTAATAACGGATAAATGCAGAAACATGGTAAATATCCCGTTTGGTTGGTGACTATGTCAGTTTAAAAACTTATATGGAGTAACATAGCTTAGATTTTTGGTTTGTATAAGTGGATAAGTGCAACCATAGCATTAAGCAAATAAAAATTGGTAGCATTGACTTGTACGTGACCCAAGTTTTAAAGATTTGTTTAGTGAAATGGTTTTCACAAATGAAATCTGCACATTAATACTACTATAATTAATACCACTTGAAATAATTATTGTGTACTTAATTGAAATAACCTTGTACTTTTCTTTTTTTCCTTTCCTTTCTTTTGCAGAATCCATTACTAATTATAATCCTGAACATCAAACCAGAAGATTAATACCCAGTAGAATTTTAAATGCAAAAAATATTTCAAAGTATCGGTCAGGCTATATAAAAATCGATATTGTACAAACGAATATAATTTACGATCCTTTTCTTTGATTCCGACAGGAAATTGTTTCTTAGCAAAAAATAATATCTGAACAACATTTGAGTGCTACCAACTCAAAAGCTACCTTAAAATCGTCACTTCAAAGCGATACGTTGTCTCGTGAACTTTCGCATTCCCATTGCCAGTTTTGTTTAAAAGATTCTAAGTTGTATCTTTCTGAGCAAGTGATGTATTTTGCAGAAATTCTTTTTATCGTTAGTTTAATGTAATTGTGAGGTTTCATAATAGTTTCAAGAGTAACATAAATTGTACATTCGTGTGAACTGGCCACGCCTGCCAAATGATACATACTTCAAGCGATCGGGAGGTAGATGATAATTATTTTATTAGTATACAACACCTTTTCGCCTATTTCCCTGAAATGATTTACTGTTTATTTGTAATTAATATCTTTTAAACGATTTGTTGGGTCGTTATTTTAGATTGCAGTTTTTTTTTCGATCTAGATTTTTTAATTATGCCGATTTAATGAGCGTATTTGAAAAGTAAGACAAGACAGCTGTAAATTATTTGACGTAAACTGTAATTATGTTAAATAAATGAGTTCAATTAGTAAAATATAGACTATACTAGCATGCCGCGTCTTTGTATTTAAGTGAATCTATCGGTTCCCTATCCATTTGCATAAAATTTTAAGACCTAATATAACTTAGCATAATTTTGTTTGGCATTATTATATTTTCGCATAATATAATTACGCATAACAGCTTACGGATAATTTTTTTAAGCATAATTTCTCTAATCATAATAATGATTAAGCATTATATTCTAAAGCATAAATTTATTAAGCATAAAGTTCTAAAGCATAACTTTTAATTAAGCATAATATCCTCAAGCATAAATTTATTTACGCTTGCTTTTATGCTTGCTTGCATGCTGCATGCAAGCAAACAAGCAAGCATGCAGCATGCAAGCAAGCATGCAGCATGCAGCATGCAGCATGCAGCATGCAGCATTCAAGCGAGCATGCAACATGCAGCAGGCAGGGTTTCTGTCACGGAACCGGCGCTGTGGGCCTCCGGCGGCCCCACGCCTGCTAATCGTCGCAGACGGCTTTCGCTCACCAACGCAGCTTCGGCTTGTTGGCCGACTTCGCCGGCCAGCCTCAGCCGCGGCGGCTCGCTCGCAGCCACCAGCTCCTCAGCCCGCGGGCCGCCTCGCCCCTACGCGCCTACGCGATTTTAAATTACACTCTAGGGGTAGGACAAACAAGACTACGTGGAGTCGGTTTTGCAGCAATTCGGTTCTGTCACTAACTTTTGTTGCACAGCATATTAAATTTTTAACCAACAATATTATTTAATTGTTACAGAAACTATAGCAAATTGGTTTGATCAGAATTATGTATGGGGCACTACAAATTCACCACCACCATTTCCACCCAAAGTCTCACAAAATTCTTCAGGTAAAAGTTATCTCGCGATTGAAAAATCATTTAAGTTACATAATGTTATGAATCATTTCCATAAAAATTGTTTTTGTTATTTATATTAATTGTATGCCTAAATATTATTATGGTAATAGTCATTAGGCCTACTAACGTTATGCGAATCAAATTAATGCCAAAACAAATTAGTCTTTAAGATGATTATGCCAACATAAAATGTATGCCTAAAAAAAATATGCCAAAGTATTATTACGCCAAAACAAATTGTGCCAAAATCGTTATGCCGAGGTATACTACGACAAAGAACATTATGCGAAAAGAAGGGATCCCGAATCTATCATTTAGTGGATGATAATACAAAAATGGATGGAATGGAAGGATGGCTCTGAAACAGCTTAAAAACAACAAAGCACCGGGTGATGATGGAATTACGGCCGAACTTCTGAAGGCGGGTGGAAAACCGGTACTCAAGGCCCTTCAGAAGCTGTTTGATTCCGTCATACTCAAGGGGAAAACGCCACAGGCGTGGTGCAGGGGTGTGGTGGTACTCTTCTTCAAAAAGGGCGACAACGCCCGGTTGAAGAACTATAGGCCCATCTCACTTCTGAGCCATATCTACAAGTTGTTTTCAAGAGTCATCACGAATCGTCTCGCGCGCTGCAGGTTTGACGATTTTCAGCCTCCCGAACAAGCCGGATTCCGAAAAGGTTTTAGCACCGTAGACCACATACATACGCTACGACAGGTTATACAGAAGACCGAAGAGTACAACCTGCCTCTCTGTTTAGCGTTTGTGGACTATGAGAAAGCCTTCGATTCGATCGAGACTTGGGCTGTAAATTGATTATCGGTACATCGAGGTGTTGAAGTGTTTGTACAAGAACGCCACCATGTCAGTCCGACTTCAGGACCAGACCTCGGAACCTATCCTTCTGCAGCGAGGTGTGAGACAGGGAGACGTCATATCTCCGAAACTGTTTACCGCTGCACTGGAGGATATCTTCAAGGTAATGGACTGGAGAGGGCTAGGCATCAACATCAATGGCGAGTACATCTCTCACCTTCGATTTGCCGACGATATAGTGGTCATGGCTGAGACCATGGAGGACCTCAGTACAATGCTCGATGACCTCAGTAGAGCTTCCGAAAGAGTGGGTCTTAAAATGAACATGGACAAAACCAAGGTCATGTTGAATGCCCATGTAACACCCACTCCTATCAAGATCGGAGACTCTACTATCGAAGTTGTAGACGATTATGTCTACCTGGGACAAACGGTCCAGTTGGGTAGGTCTAACTTCGAGAAAGAGGTCAATCGTCGAATCCGACTCGGCTGGGCAGCGTTCGGGAAGCAGCGTGGTATCTTCTCGTCCAACTTACCGCAGTGTCTCAAGACGAAAGTTTATGACCAGTGTGTGTTGCCAATGATTACATACGGGACCGAAACGTGGCCGCTCACAATGGGCCTCATCAGAAGGCTCAAAGTCACCCAAAGGGCAATGGAGAGAGCTATGCTCGGAGTTTCCTTGCGTGATCAAATCAGAAATGAGGACATCCGCAAGAGAACCAAGGTTACCGACGTAGCCCGAAGAATTGCCAGACTTAAGTGGCAGTGGGCAGGGCACATTGCTCGCAGAACAGATGGCCGATGGGGCCGAAAAGTTCTGGAATGGCGACCGCGAACCGGGAGACGATGCGTTGGAAGGCCTCCCACTAGGTGGACCGATGACCTGGTGAAGGTTTCGGGGATCCGATGGATGCGAGTCGCACGGGACCAATCAATGTGGCGACACTTGGGGGAGGCCTATGTCCAGCAGTGGACGGCTGAAATGATGATGATGATGATGATGAATACAAAAATGTTCTAAGTAATTTAATTCTAGTAAATTCGTACATCGTATAACGAAGGTAAAATAAATATTTTAATTACTAAGAAATTTACATTTTTAAGAAATGTCTCGAATCATTATGAACCTATGAATGAAATAAAAATATTTCCCAAACCCGACCTCAAATAGTAATTTCAAGAGGGCCCTAATTCCGATGATTTTCGAAGGGTTCAGTGGTAACTACTGTATTTTATACAGATTATTTTCATACTTAATTGAGAAACAAATTAACAAAGGAAAGATAACTGTTGATTGGCTTCACAAGAAACATATGACGTGTGGCTTATATCGGAACTAAGGCCATGACAAAAAAATTTTTTTAGCACCAACAGCGTTCCTACGTCTGGAAAAAAAGATCCTTGTTCTAAATTAAATAATTTAGTTAATCGAAGAGACAGACAAAAGCGATGCAGCACGTAGTAAAAAACACTGTCACTCATCGTTCTAATTTAGCTTACGCAAGACAAAATGCATCGGATTATAGCCGGCACACACTAAGTACACTTCCTAATCACCGTCAAAGAAATGATAATAAAAGTAAACATACAAAACAAGCTCACGGCGTCACCGTGATCGATTTCATATAACGTTTTCCTTAATTACGGGCTGCCTACGCAACACAACCGGAATTCTACCGCTCCGATTATCTTAGAAGAATTATTGATTTATTACTTTGCATTAAAAGTGGTATAATAAAAACGTTAGCGACCAAGTTTCTTGTGGTTGTGTGCTTTCGTTTATGTAATTTCAGGAATTGATGGTGTCGGGTCGTTCACACTGCGATGCTTTTGCTGCATAGCAAAATCAGTTTATAATATTCGACTGCTTTGTTGGTGGTATATTGATCGTAAAAGCGACTGCTGAGCATTAAGGTCTGGTCGATTTCCAGGTCAGGTAAAATGTTATAGAATTTGTACCTCAGTGATAGCAATTGGATTCCAGCAACGAGGGTCATCATCTACCTAACCTTTTGCTAAGAAGCTTATTGTAACTGGTAACGTGGAAGGAAAAAGGGGTCGTAGAAGATCACCAACCCGATGGACAGATGCGGTGAACGAAGTCTGCAAAGGGAGTTTCCCAGCATATGGCCGAAAACCCTCCAGCATGGAGAGCGTTGGTGTAGAAGGCGACGACCTCATGTGGTCATGACCCTCAGTCATGAGGAAACGAGGAAAAAGAGAAGTTAACCTAACATTTTCCTAAACTATCATGGGGTTGGCTTCCAGTCTAACCGGATGCAGCTGAATACCAGTATTTTACATGAAACGACTGTCTATCTGACCTCCACAACCATGACCTTGACCTCAACTACCTTGTAGTAACTGGGTAATACGATACGATACCTCTTGGCTTACCAAAGGGTATCGTATTACCTAGTTACCGGGTTTCAAAAGTCTGACATCCAGTCTTAACTGTACTTTTGGCTTCTGACTACTTGTAACGACTGTCAAACATCTACAAATGACAGCCAGGACTAACGGCTTAAAGTGAAAGAAACTCGGTATGTAATTATGGTCACATAATTATTTCTCCATCAATCCAATCCATCCTCGGACCAACCTCGGTAAGCACGGCTTAACCTTAAAGATCGACCCGTGCGGCTGTTATTATTTAGCCACGAGCTTCCAACGAGGGATATTACATGGGACTAAACACAACGAAAACATAACGAACAACCAAACGAAACATAACAAACTGTGGCGAAATGTGGTAGTACTGCAGGGTATGCTTCTATCCAGTCCATCGGGGGTATGGTATTTTGATAAAATATACCTATGCTGGGTACAGGCTTCCGTTCTATGAGATCGGAAAGGCTTTTACCACCACGTTGGCCCAGTGTGGGTTGGTGATGTCCCATGTCTTGAAATTTTTAGTTCTAGTGTTCCTTTGCATGATGTCGGTCCATAAAACTTCAATAGTGTTGTTGGCACATGGTACGACGATCTTTTATTTCAGTTGGTTGGTTAATAGCTTGGAATGTGGACTCTGGTGTGCAACTGGACAAGCATATTCATGACGGCACGGTTGGCGCAGTGGCTAAGCGATTGACTGCTGCGCTGCATGTCGCGGTTTCGATCCCCGCACGGAACAAATATTTGTAAGCCTACAGATAGTTGTTCCGGGTCTGGCTGTTTGTGTATGTGAGTTTAAATGTTTGTAAACGCACCTACGATACAGGAGAAATTCCTAGTGTGGGGCAAAGATTAAAAACTATATGTATATAGGTATATATACAGGGATTGTGATTTTAGATTAGTCTTGCCATTTACGACGGCCGCTACACAAACACTGCTTTGTTATGCTTGTTAGCTTTTATTAAACATTATTACCAAAAATAATTTGCAAAACTTTCAGACGAAAACTTGGACCATCTTTCAAACAAAACAAATGGAAATAATTAACGGTACTATGACTTTGCTATATAATTGGTTTACCAAATTCAGAAATACAAAAACGATCAAATCCTTCATAGGTGGCCACTAAATTACTGGCCATTAGTCGAGAATTTCTGATCAATATGAAAATTTAGAAAAAAATAACAATTCTATAAATAAACGAAAGTGGAATCTATTTTCATTTTACTCTCGTTATAATTGAAACTATCAGTAATAATGATTTTACGCGAATTATTTTCATTCAATTAATTGATTTCTAACGTTGATCATCAAAGATGGGCGCCGGCATAGAATCAATTAAAACTTTTTTTGTTCAATTATTTGAATGTTTGATCTAACTTATAGGTCCATTAATTAATGTTGGGGCCTATTAATTTATAAACAATTTGGGGTAATTTTTATGATGTTATCATCTTGTTAATTTACAAGGAGCCACGTGCAGAATTTACGCTAGTACTTACTGTGGTATGCTTTAATACATTAGAACAAGAAATATGTCAATTATGTTAATATTTACATTGCACGTAACATCATCAATATCATTATCACGTAACACATAACGCTACAACGACCACATTATTTCCTTTTTACGATAAACAAAAAATTTATGTAATTATTTACATAAAAGCATAGTCTACAATATACCACAATAACTGTAGTTATTCAGCAATTATTTCCTAAAATAAATGAAGTGAATAGAAACATGAACGGCATGGACCATAAAATCTATACAAATTTCAAACGTTCGGTCCTTCGAGTCACACTGGTAATTTTATATCGATCAACAAAATCCTGATGCCAACATAAAAACAAAAAATCATAACGCACCTCAGAATTATAAAACCAATATGGTTGAGAAAAGCTGACTCATGCGTCAAACTCGTGAACGGATGCTGTCTGTCCGGACCGGGACTAGTCAGGTCAAAATTGCAGTGGCATCTTTATTTAAAAGTCAAATTCGTTATTGAAATTAAACTTTGTGAGTAATTAATATTTTTAATGATAATCGTGCTTGTTCAATATGTAGTTAAGTTGCTAAGACTTCAGCCGTTGTTAGTTAAATAGATAGATAAATCATTTATTCAGTGCACACAAAAGATATGTTGTAGGGACGTTTATTGTTATTATGCTCAGTTTAAATTTTACTTAAGTATTTTTTTTATGTATTTTTTTTTCTAGTAAAAGAATGTATTTCATAGTATGTTTTATGTACTGGTACCTCGAAAAATATCAGTTTAAAAAAAAAAAAAACTATCTTTTTAAGATATTTTAATTAGATAGGTACAAAATGTTATTATTAAGTTAATTAATTTAAAACATTTCTGCTGTATTTTCAATTATTATATTACATTATTTAGAAACTGCAAATAGCTATAAGATAAAATTAAATAAATGTATAAGTATCAAAATTACAAGGCGTCGTAAAATTCGTCCATATCTCTGTCAACAGGAAAAGTGCCCAAAAGGCTGGCCGCATTGCCACGTTGGATGGCAAAGCTGTATTGAGTATGAATAGCATTTACAGTTTTAAATTATTCATGAATTAGTTAATTGTGATATTAATATTTGGTTACCAATGTAACAATTGACACACCTGGATGAATAGACCTGTATTGGTACAGGCCAGGCGACAAAGTTCAATGTATTATTATAAAGGGTGCAAATAGACCCATAGCAAAGTCGAAAGGCACATTTTCTCCCCGTCATTACAATCATTTTTTTTTTGTTTTGAACTATATCTGGGAACCTTCTAGTGACGGAGATAGAAGGTACAAGGAAATAAGATAGTACATTGTGTATTAAAGGCGGTAAGTAAGGTATTACGATCGAAGCTCTTGTAGAAGCCAGAAGTCGAAAACTGAGGGCTTTCTGAGTCGAGGTTCGTGATTTCCGTACCACCCGTGAAACATACAATATTTTTCATCACATTTGCGAGTTAATTAATAAAATTATAGGGCAGAAAAAGCTTATTTATTAAAATTTATAGTCACTGTACAATTAGTAAAATTAAAAAAAAAATACTTACCGACCTTGGGTTTCATGACAAAAAGAAAGGTCGAGGGTTTTATATGGGGCATTACGGCCAAGTTAACCTGTGTATTTAGATACTGTGTACGTGCAAGTGCGAAAAGATGAAAAAGTTTTTTTTTTAATTTTTATTTTAGACCACCTACTCGTTTACCATTTAATGCATTCATCAGCACAATGTTTTGAGTTTGGTAAATTGAGTTTTAACGTAAAAGGTGATTACACCAAAAAACTAAAGTCGTTTTCCAGCAATATTTTTTGCGTAGGGTTACTTAGTTTGTTGTACAGAATGCGCGGTTGAAGGTTTCGTGAAGAATCTATTTATACCAGCCTTATATTTGGTCGCCCGGCTGAACCAAATCAGGCCTTCCCGACCTGTGTAGCAACGCCTTATCTTACAGATTGGCTAATATGTTTAATGCTGCTAGAGTTAAGATACTGATACATAGGAAACTCTGGAACGCGCTATCCATTAGCATTAAAAAAGACGATAGAAAATTCAATTTTAAAAAGAAAGTTCGCAACTTTTGTTTAAGTCAGATTAAATAGCACTCAATTATTAAAGTCTAGTCATAGTAATTATTATTAGGTTTCTCGTTTTTTATTTTGGTAATTGTTATAATATTTATTAGTCTATTTTATTTGTTTAATGTGTATTAGTAGGATTTATGTAAGTATATGATTTTTTGAGAACTAGTAGTTACTTTTAAATATTTGTTTGTATTTTCACAATATTGTCGTTTTTATCCCAAAGGTTGACTGGTAGAGAATGCCTGGCATTAAGTACGCCTATGTACCATTATTGTACATGAAGTTTAAATAAATAATAGGTAATAAAACACAGTATAGGCTCCTAATTTAGGCTCCGTGTCTTAGGTAAAACCAGTAATCTACATACGGTGATACAGACGTATGCTTCATAAATACATCTCCATATACCTATAAATCTGTTGACAGTGTGGGCATCGTAAACCGTAACTACCAATATTTTAGCCAACAACTACAAATTTATTCTTCCATATGGACGGGCGTGGTGGTTACTATAAGGTAGGATCTCACCTGCCATTTGGCTAACAAATGGTCCAAGTTATAAATGAAGAGCGGTTTCAGAAGTGTACTTGCACGATCTAAAATTTGGGAAAGCAAGTGATGTAGGTAGAGAAATGTTATTATTGTTGATTGCCCAGAAAGAGTTCGATTTCAATAAAAACTCCTTCAAATTATCTTAGCGTGATTCGGTGCGTTTACTTTCTCGACGCCAAAACTGTAAATAAGTTAAATATAATATAGGACATGACTTTTTTGCATCTTATGCTTCTTCAACATTTTAAACATTTGTTAAACATATGTTTCTCCTCAGTTTTAAGTTAAAATACAAAATCGTAGAAAAGACCCAACATTACTTATATTCTTAATTTCTTAACAACGCCATTTAGTTTATATCACACAATAAGTGCAGGAGAGCAGCGGTGGCCCTGTGGTGGCAGCCCCGACTTACGAGCAGTAAGCCGTGGGTTCGAACCCAAGCAGGCGCGTTACTTTGTGTAATTTATTTCATCACCGCTGCTCTCAAAAACGTTGAAGGAAAACATCGTGAGGAAACCGGCATTTCCTAGAACTAAAAAATCGAAGGCATGTGACATCTACCAAACCGCACTGGGCCCGCGTGGTGGATTACAGCCCACTCCCTCTCATAGAGAAGAGGCCTGTGTCCCAGCAGTGGGAACATTATAGGTTTATGATGATGATGATGACACAATATGTGCCGACTTTAAAAAAAACCTCTTATTATAAATCCTGAACCATAGTTATTTAAGTTACATTAAATGTTCATGTCACTTCAAGAATGTGACATCTGAGGACGTTTACCCTAAGACGTTTAGTAAAGAAATTGCATTTTGACCTTTCAACTCTCGTAATCTTCTAACTTCATTATCATACTCATCATTATATCACCCCGGAATCTCCCGCTGCTGGGTATAGCTCTTCCCATTTTTCTGCCACACTTCCCGGTTCTGCGCGCCCCTTATCCAAGTCTTTCCCGCTACTTTGACGATATCATTGACCCAACGAGCTTTAGGACGGCCCTGGTTTATTTGGCCTAACCATCTTCTAACTTGCACCACACAAAACGCCCGCAGGCCGACAACACCTGAGCTGATCTATAGCCACAACGGTACTGCGGGCCAAATTGTTACTTGCAATAGTGTTTTAGTTTAAATAATACTTGTACTACCAACATTGTTTATATGCCATTTCTATTGACATTTTTTATTGTGTATTTCTGTAGAAATGTAAAAGACTGCGGGCGGTTCACGCAAGGTATGAGCGAATGGTGGATGGTTGGCATATGTTAGGAAAATATTGCAGTTGTTTGAACAAATTGATGGCATAGCTTTGTAATGGCAAATATGTTTGTGAGTAAAACGTGCATGATAAATTGATAAGATATCTGTGAAGCTAAAATTCGTTGCTCTATTTTGACATATATTTATAAATGTTTGAATTCAACGACAAACAGTTTCATGGGATTTTTAACAAAACTTTGTTTCGATAGAAATCCTATTACTCGTGATTTGTGACTCGTGATCCTTATGGTGCTTATAAAAGCTATTACTGTCGAAAAAACCTGTTTTCAAATTTTCGAAGAAAATACATAACCTTTAATTTAATACTCCCAGAAATCGAACCACTCCTCACTTGTTCCCCAATACCGTACCATACATTAAAACAAAAACGATAATTCTAAAGACCGTAGCCGATAACATCTGGTGTGCGTACATTCCGAAATAATTCTAAGTCTTGGCGCGTGCCCAAGTATCGACTTTCATCTCTCCGTAATAACTACTCATTGTGTGTTCATAAAAAAATTCGTATCTCCACATTACTGTTTTACCGTAATAGCTGGGAGCTGATTTCGGAGTCTATTTATTAGTTTTCTTTTTTTCTGTAACCATAGGTTTGACCATATGGTCGTTTTCGATGTACGTAGGTGGATAAGTGTCGGGCTTTTTGTCTTAAGAGTTCTATCCTGTCTTTTTAGATAGAGATTGTGGGATAAGGTAGGCCATAATTAATACCTACTATACGGTCCGTATTAGCCTCCGAGACCCCAAAATAGGTCAGGTTTAAGGTAGGTACTACTGGCTGTCGATAAGAATGACTGGCATGGAGAAATCTTGACAAGCGACATATTAATTTGTTTATTAGATCTCCAACGGTGGCTACGTATTATTTACAAGCATTTAAATAAACCTATTTTATGAAATTGCAACTCAGCTGAATTCCCAAAACAAGCGTCTATTTGGTAAATTTAAAATAAAATAGAATGGCGGAGATAAACATTGCATAAAAAAACAATTGAATGTATGTTTACTATTATTCTTCATAATTAAAGCAAATAAAGGGTTCGTATCCTTTACTAAGAACTTTACTTCATAATGCCATTGATCGTTTTAAAGTTTTATTTTAGCTATTATGTGCAGCGTTTTAGTAGCACATGTAAAACACAATAATAGTGAAAATAAAACATTTTATAATCTAAAATGAATAAGTGAATCTCTTTGATTACCTGTCTACCGCAAAAACAAAAAGTCATTGCAGCCCTACATTTTTTCCACAAATTACGACTTAATATCTAAAGGCTTGACTGTATTGCACGTATCAAAAGACAAACGTAAAGCAATATTTTTCGAAATTGCCATACTCATAATGTTTACATTTTTAAATAAACTATTAATCATCAATTTTCCGTAACCATAAAAACCCCGCCACATCTCAATACCGTCATAAAAATGAAGACTGTATTGATGCCTCCATGTACCTTTGTCTAATTTGTGCCATCAAAGCAGCCATCCGAACATTTATAAATTACTGCCTCTAGCGAAACTCGGTGACCGGATAACGTGCCTTAAAACTTTAAACCAACCGAATATAAACTTTCAAGGTGTTCAGATAAGGTAAAGCTTTGATTGGGACTACCAGCAGCATTTGCATTCTCAAAACCGTTGACCAAAATTAAGGCAGTTTCCGATTAATAAAAGCTATAACAATTTCGCCTCGAGCTTACTGCGTCTTGGTCGTTATTAGATACTTCCTCTCTGTATTTTATTATGTTTTTATTGCTAGACTAGAACATAGCATAACTGCATTAGCTGTTAAATGTTTTGACATCGTTAGACGCTGTTTAAGATCGCCGCGAATTATTTATTCGCGTTATTAACTGGACTTGTTCTGGTCGATTGGATTTTATCTCTTTGATGTAATTTTATTGGTATGGAAGAATTATAATGTTAATATTTTAACTTGCTTCCTCTTTTTGTTTTCTACTTAGGTCTAGGTTTTTCTTTCCCTTGAGCAACACCCAGGAACTTTTACGTGTCTTTGCTGTACTACTCATTCTGGTATACTTTTTGGGGTTGACTTGAATTTCGCTCTGTCATAACGAAAATAGTTATTCCTTGACGGTGGGTGTAGCTAGGCTACGTATTTAATTGAATATTCAATTATTTTTGTTAGAACTTACAGGCTGCTGCCATTTTCAGGTAAAATACACTACATGTAGAAACTACAGAAAGAAGATTATGTTCTTGTTGCAGACACCAATTACATTCCCTCACGTACTAAACCAAAACAGAATAAAAAACAAATATTTTCAAAATCATTACATCCAGCATTATCTCTATCATTGCCACAACAAACATTTCATTACAGTAACAGTCCACAGAAGCCAGAAGGATGTAATGACAGGATTCGTCAAAATTGATTATCAATTTGAACTGTATTGCCTTCCGATCAGAGGCGAGAGTCATATGGTCTTCGGGCCTATCTTATAATTTAATGTTCGAAGCAAATTGCATACGATGATGAAATGAACCTCAGTGGCTGTCACGTAACGTCATAATGAATCCCTCCCAATAATTACACTCGGGTAATATCCTGTACAGGGACGGACTGTAGATGGTCACTGAGATGTTGAGGTGGCTGATTTCCTACAGTCTTTTTTCGCCGATAGTATTTCTTGGTCACGTTATATTATCAGAAGACTTCGGCATTTTCTTCTCGATGGCAATCTTTAATGAATCGCACCATAAGCCATTGATGATCTAACGTCTCTTAATATAAGTAGTTTGTCTCCATCTTTGATGATGAAATCCGTGATTTGCCGCCTCAAAATTTAAAATCATTCTATTCAATTTGGTTGCTGGCAAAATTCACCCAAAAATCTGAGATGGAATGTCAATTTCGCTACAAGACATCAAAACGTTAACCAGAATTAATTTTGGAGGTATTGGTATTCCGCTGTATTATTATTAATACTATTTGGATTATTCGTAGACAGAGTCCAAGTAAAATGTATCAGAAGACACTCAATGAAAATAGTAGTTCCCCGATCCATCTCTGGCTACTGAACGAAAACCTGTTCAGTCATATTGCTACTCATTCTTACAAGACTGATAACGTTCTTGCTTATTGAATAGGTCCTGTCGATGAAATCTATTCATGATTGACTTTGTACTGGAAAATTTAATTTATTACTCGTATTTCTTCTGTACATAAATAGTATTATAATGTTACTGCCACTAGCATGATCTATTTAGCTTTTTCCCCAATATTTCACTCTATCTAGTTCTGGATGAGCTGATAGCTTAATGTTATAAAGGAGATGTTCCAGAAATGTATGGAGCCTGGGCTAGCACTATGTACACTATATTATGTAAATATTGCTAAATAATACAGTAACCGTTTTTTATTATCAATTTTCTTTAATTTCACTTCGTTTTATTGTACATTCAAATTAATTTGGTCAAAGAGAGCAACACAACATGGTGGATTAGATCAGCACGTGATCAGCAGGCGAAAAATGTCATTTTGACAATGACATTTGATTGACGTGTATTACGATACACGTCAATCAAATGTAATTGTCATAACTGCTTTAGTAAACAAAACAACTGGAATTTTGAAAATCTCGGGTTTTGGTTTGGTTTGGTTGAACAAAACAACAAGTTCAATCCAAACTCAATGCAAAGAAAGACTCAAAGACGGCACTTCTTAAAACTGTCAAAGTCAACAAACGTTAAACAACTGTCATGGCTGCTCTAAAAATAGGGTTATCGTAGTAAAAAACTTTTCAAACGATAATTATTGTACGACTATACCCTCTTCAAATATTTTTTTTAGTATTTTTATGATATTCCTCTATTTTTTTCCTATTTATCTATGTAGTGTACATAGTGGTAGCCCAAAATCAAACATCTCCTTTGACTTGATGATTCAAGTCAAATTGAGCTTTTGCTTATGGTTCCCAATGCTGGTTGACAGCTCCAAGATCAATGTGGGGTCCCCTCTCACATAGAGGTATGTGAGAGGGGACCCCACATTGATCTTGTGTGGTGGGTTACGCCTCCTTTGGTCCTTCTGTAATCAATTGACAGTCTAAAATCCAGTATTGCCAAGCTGTCTGTATGTCACATAAGCATAGTCCAAATAAACTACTGGTTAGACTAGAAGCAGGCCTCTAACAAAGTCGCAGATGATGCATTTATAATTGCATTGGTCCGGAAGGACCGATAAACCTGGTTTGATTTGCGGAAGCACAAATAATTTGAAATGGTCATCGGTTCTTGACAAACATGTTGATCAGAAATTCTAAAAGTACTTTGCTTTGCTTTTGTGTACTTGCTTTCAACTTTAATAATGTATTGCTTTATTACTTTAGATTCATCGAGAAGATTACAATAAACTTTTGAGGATCATTGTCAATTCAATACCACACCACTTCTTAATATACCACCAAATTATTTTCACAAAAAGATAATCGTGCGCAGAATTTTTAAACTATTAAGTTAGGTTGTAACAAACTCATACATACAAATGGTCATATTATTCCTACCATACAACCAAAATTCGGTTGCATTATGGTAATGACGTAATAATGCGCTGACGATTTACTATACCCTTGTCCAATGGTAAATTGGTCCCGTGGCTCATAAATTTGTAACCAAAATGCTTTAGGTTATGAAAAATTATGTTTTGGGACGAGTAAGGATCCTGTTTATTGGTGATTGATTCCACCGAAGTAATAATACATTGAGTGTGATGGTGAAGTTGAGAAGAGAGGTCTTTGCTCTCATGGTGGGTGTGAGCTAATAAAGAATATAATTATAGCCTTCTGGGTATTGAAGCTACATCCAATCATTGTTCAATTGTTTTCATCTAATTAAGTTCATAGCTTGCGATCTCTTGGCAACTTTTTTGGCAGAGAGCTAATTTTAAAGGCAACCACGATATACATTGAAACCATAGTCCTGTCGTTGCTGTCCGTCATTACGGTTGCTCAGTTTCCGGAATGCGGGATTTCTAAAACGTCCGGAATTTTGAAAATGAGAAAATTACAAACAGTATGATAAAATATATTTTTATTGAAATCAATATACGAATGAATGGTGTCACATAGGGTCATACATATAGTAATGTAGGTGGTGTTTATGAATTTTATTATAAGCACCCGGCACTTTTCAGCAACAAACCTTTCTTTATTGATATTGTCATTTCTCTTGCATCATTCCTATTGCAAAAATATCACAGAATTATATACTGCACAGTTCAAAGAAAAGAGGTGTCCGAAATTTTCTTCTTACTTTCAGAATTTTCTTCAGAAAAATAAATTATGGATCTAGGCACCCTAGCAATAGGGGGTTTTTGCCGTTCCGGGTCGCCTTCAGAGTTGTGCTTTTATAATATTTTGCATGGTGGACCCGGAGAAAAATCTATGTCATTTCTAATTTGATCAGTTAATGCCAAGATAAGACCCTCTCAATTGCACCATCCACATCTCACCATCAACTTTAAGCAACCAACAAAAACAGAACCTCATCTGACTAATTGGCGTTCAAATTAATAATGATTGAGACAAAAAATGTTCCGAGAACTACATTTGAATCCCCAATTAGACCATAAAGGCCTTATCATGGACCCATTAACCGACAACGGACGCGTAGGGAGGTTTATGAGTTTTACTACACAAAATCGTTGCCGACCATTTTGAACAATCCGAGTCGAATTTACAACCAATTAGCTAAGTAAATATATAAATGGTTTGATTGTGCTGTGGGCGATATTAGGGCCAGGAAATTGTGAGTAAATGTACTTCCTACAATTACTTGGATTTGCTGTTTCATACAGTTTTGTTCAAGAGAAATTTTGATAACAATTGTTTAAAAAAAAATTGTTGCCACACACTAGGAATTTCTCCTGTATCGTGGGCATTTGTGGGTGCGTTGACAAACATTTAAACTCACATACACAAACAGCCAGACCCGGAAAAATGTGCCGTCGTACTTGTGAAGCGGAAATATATTGCCCTTTTCTATTTGTCTCATCTTGTGGTAAACGATGACCACTAATTATTATGATCCACAATCCTTAGGAACAAAGTAATAAGGATTCTTTTTGTTTTTTTTTTTTTAACTCAATAATAAACTAACTTTATTTAACAGTTTCATCGCAAAAAGGGAAGATAAATAAATACTCAGGTTTCTTGGGAGATTTTTACTGGTGAACCTATTTGGAGATTTAGGATTCATTTTTGCGCCACCAGAGGACGATGAGTAGTTTATAAGTATATTCATAGTGCATACTAATAGTGCACTAGGCACAACTTAATTTAATTTATTAATTCTTATAAAAGAATTAATAAATAAAAATAAATAGCAGGCAGGGGAATATAAATTCCCCTGCTTTTAGTGTCTGTGTTATGTAAAAAGTTGCACAGTTGGCCTCTACAAAATAAAATCCACTCAAAGTCACGGCTAAAAGCTAGTTTATTGAAAGCATAATGATTGATGGTTAACAAACAGTAGCATTTTGACTTGTTCTATTAAAATCTAAAAAGCTTTCCGATTTTATGTTCCAATAATTTTTAATTACTCTGAAGATAATCCTGAGATACCGCCTTTTAAGTTAAGCGACAATGTTGAATTGATTTTTTATTTTATGGGAATAACTGAATCTGATAGATTGCCTCATTAGTCTCGTGGATGACCGCTTGCACTTTGAGGTCCTTGACTCAATATTAAATTAATTATTTTTAATTTATTATGTACAGTCGCGAAGACCGCGGTGAAGTGGTTTGACGATCTGATCTTGTTTGCGGGGTGAAAATGGCTAGACATTATACAGGATGCAGAAGTTTGAAAAGAGAAAGAGGGTGGCCTGTGCCTAGCAGTGGGTCTCACAATAGACTAACAAAAAAAAAGTACCTTCGCGGTCATGCAAGTCCTGCAATATTCTATCTATAGAACAGGATATCTCTATGTTTCTGGCTGCAGCAGTTTTTTTTTTAAAACAAAAAGTATTTCGGACAATCGCTTTCTTGTTTTGTTTCATTTGTAAATAATTTCACTGTAGTTAAGACTATGGATGTAAAATAATGGGTTTACTGTTTTCTAGATTCTACAAGAATAAAGCAAGCTTGCTAAAATGGTTTAAAATTGCTGACATCTTATTAAAAACAGTTACTTTATACATTAATCATCAAAACTAAAGTATGTAAGTCATTACTAAAATGAGTTTTATTCTAAAAAATCATATGAAATTGGAATATTCTTTCCCACCTTTGTGTCGCTCAAATAATTCTTGCGACAAAACACTTTGTTTCGAGTTAAAAACACGAATAGAGCCTTTCTTTCTTAATTATACATACGTGTATGGCGACGGGGCGATTTAGTATCGGCGCTTTTAAAGTAATGGTGTGGTCACGGATATAAGAGACAGCGATAATGTGTAGCTACATAAAAAATAATTGATAAATTTTTCACGAACTATAATTATTTATTATAGTTTATAGCTCAAAAAAATTATAATATAAATGAATGGTTTATGTAATATTTTCAACAATTGAATCGAATAATCACTTTTTTTTCAATTTCAGAAATACATACATTAATCCTAGGTACCCAAAAGCTTTCTGTTTAACACTTTCTGAATAGGTTTAACTGGATCAAGTATTTGACTCAGAATGCGGTACTCCTAGACACGGCTCGTATTGTTAGGAGGTTTCTTTCTCTGGAGTAGCTTGGACCCTGTTCCCGATACCGGTGATTATGAACCAACAGAGATTTGATTTTCACAATATTGTCAATTGCTTGATGTCAGGACAGGTCAAATCAAGCAAGATCATCAATTAAAATCAAAACACCGCAATAAAGGTGCATAATGGATCGAGAGCTAACAAAATTTTATGATCAATGTTTGCAAATCCAATAAGAAAAATAGGTATTTTATTAAACAACGTGTTTATTTCGTATCTTAATCAAGTTTTAAATTAAAATTGTCTTGTCCATCGCTACGGGACCTGGCGACTTTGCTTATCAGATTAACATTGCTTACCTTTTAGTATAATCTGCGGAAATAAATACGTTTGAGCATTACTATGTTCAGTAGTGCAGAGAGAGGAGCTCGTGTAAAAATAATAACAGCCGCACGGGTCAATCTTTAAGGTTATCCGTGCTTGCCGAGGTTGGTCCGTGGATGGGTGACCATAATTATTAATTACCTACCGAGGTTCCTCCGTGACTCGAAAAGCATGTTATGCTATTGGTCCCGGCTGTCATTAGTAGATCTTTGACAGTCGTTACGAGTAGTCAGAAGTGAATAAAAGTCGGTTCCTCTTCGTTTTCCGTCAGAAAAGTCTGACGTCCAGTCTTATTAAGGGGTATCGTATTACCCTGTTACTGGATTGTGGAGGTCAGATAGGCAGTCGCTTCATGTAAAATACTGGTGCTCACCTGCATCCGGTTAGACTGGAAGCCGATCTCAAGATAGTTTGGGAAAAGGCTAGGCAGATGATGATTAAGTTTTTAAACTGACATGGTCACTAACACAATCAATAACACCACTAGTGGTGCCGAGCGCAAAAAACGAACAAGAAAGCGGTAAGACCGATTTGTCTGCTCATAAACACTCACCCGCAATAACTTCAGTTCCGCGATCCGCGATCTTGCAATAGCACCGAAATATCAGGAACTCTGTTCTGTATGGTGTCGAACATTAAGAATAGCACAATCCCATATCTTCCCGTGGGTGTCGTAAGAGGCGACTAAGGGATTTGCCAGGGAATGGGCAGCAGCGTTCTCTGTGCTTTTGTAACAACTGTACTGCGATCGCCAACCCGCCCGATGTGTGGCGATTATGGCAAACCTCCCCCCCCCCTTCTTGGGGGAGGCCTATGTCCAGCAGTGGACGTCTTTCGGGCTGAAATGATGATGATGACAAATGAACATCAAGTTAACTCATTTTCTTTTTATTTACCTTTAAACGTAATACACTGAATACCTGAACTCACGACGAAATGCTGGTAAAAAATGCCAATGCCAAAATATCAATGAGGCGACACTTGGGGGAGGCCTATATCCAGCAGTGGACGTCTTTTGGGCTGAAATGATGACGATGATCGGGAACTCAAAACAAATAGCATGCATGGTAAATACTCCGTTTCCAGTAAAATTCATAGTAACACTGTAACTAAAATGTGCATGCTGCAGTAGGGAAGAACCGCGATCAAGGAGAGTACTCTTTGATTGGCCTTCTTGGTTTCTTAGCGGGGTCCACAGGAGGCTAATGAATATTCAATTAACTCCTATAATTATAATCTGCTCACAATAATAATGGTTTTAGCAAATACTTCTTGACTTGGCTCGCGAGGTTGTCATGTGGGACGTTGACTCAGCGATCATTGTGTCAATAGTGTTATCAGTCAATGCCTAATTGCCTCGAGCCTCGACCAATATCTGATGAGGCTCTCGTTAGGCAGTTGGATCAAGGGCTTGATTCAGAAATCGGTACTCCTGGACACGGCTCGTATTGTTAGGAGGTTCGTTTCTCTGGAGCCCTGACCGCCGGTAGCTAGGACCCTGTTCCAGATACCGGTGGGCTACTTTTTATATTTAATTTTTAAATGGTATTTCATATAGAAATATTATAAATGTAAATTAAATGTACAGAAATAATGCTTTTAAAAAACCGTGACTATGACAGCAGACTATTCAAGGAAATAATTTAAAATTGTCAAAACTTTTCTCTTTTATAGATATCTCGCTATTCTAACCTCACTAAGTTCTTTATCTCTCCGTCATTGTAAGTTGGTGATACTGAAACCTATGCGTGATGTTGATGGTCCAAATAGACCAGATGTTGATGAATGTCGGCGACAATTATTGTTTTGAAAAAACTACTATTACCTTGTGCCACTGTTTTCGTTCGTTACGTTTGGGTTCCGTAGTTAGAAAATTTGTTCGTGACAGGTCTCGATCTTTTCTATATTTCAAAATTCCAGAATGTTAATGTTTTCAAATTGAAATTGCTGGACAATATTTGATTCTTATCTCTATAATTATCATTAGGAATTCTTTGTGCGTTACCACTAAGTAACTATTGCTAACTAAGGGCAATTTTTTCGCTAAAACAGAACGCGTTCAGGACATTAACCTGTGTTCAAGAGCAGTCAGTGTCATCATTGCTATGGAGTATTGACGCTTGTTTGACTGTGTTAATCGCGTTCAATTTGATTGGTGGTATTTGCCTTAAATCCGATTTACTACTACTACTACACGCACATATATGTGCGTATAGTAATTCCACAAATCAAATTATACGCGATCAACACAATCAAACAAACGTCAGTACTCCTTAACAATGATGACACCATTTATTTTATAATCTTGTATATTATACAAGATTATAAAATAAATTTGCAAGGAATGTAAGTTTTTTAAAAACCGTCAAAATTATCTAAGTATTACCGTGTTCTGATTTAACAAATGGCTGGAATCTCGCTCCGCACGTACCAATAACAATTTCCTTCAGAATTTACACAAAGGTACCCTAAAACCGGTGGCTGGCATTGGTACGAGCTGTGATTACCATAATTTCATCGCTCCACGTGTCTGGACACTCCACAAAAACTGGTAATAATCACAGAACAGCGATACAGGCGCGCTCTAAAGTGTTATTGAGTCTAATAGATTTTAATAACATGCTCCAGTTTAGGCTTCGCAATTTGGCGCGACTATTAATATGATTTTGGCTTGTTAAAGATTGAAGGTGTGGACATTATTATGATAACCGTTGATTGGATCTGGTTGTGATCATATTAAATTACTGGAAGCTTTATTGGCTTGTAACGAGTAGGTACTGGTTTAAAATGTTAGCAAGTGTTTTATTACCTATCAGAAGTAACCATGGCCAAGTGGAAGTATCTTCTAACTTACCTATGCAATGTGTAGTCATGTCCTTGCTTAATGAGTGCGGGGTGTAAACACAATAATTTACAATTACATATTCACATACATAACATTCATAAAGTTTGTCAAATTATCGAGCACAACGTTTCTTAAACTTACGAAGCTATTATAAGAATTTCCTTCAAAATCCTTTGGATTATGATAGAAAAGTACGTTTCTAAATTCAAGTTCTGGTTATGTCCGTTACTGCGGTCGTTCTTCTTAATATCTTAAGTAATACCATCTGCATTTGTGCCCAGTTGATGGAAATAGGCTCGCACCCTATTAAATGGGACCTAAACTTATCTGGCGAAATATAGGTGTACTATTAGTTACACCTCTGCCTAATCTTTCGGAGATTACAGGCGTGATATTATGAATACCAACTTAGATATAAACCCAAATCACTAAATGCATTTGTCGGAAGCATTGTCCTATCGTGGTCTTAACAAATAAATCGAAACACTTGTCTCCCCGCCTGTACAATACCGCAGTATTCTCCTCCGCAGGGCGATGGCAAGGGCTACTGTATGGAATAATAGCTTTTTTTACTCTTATACAATGTCTTCAAATCGACTGTCATATTATTTTGTTACCAAGTAAACACATGGCCACTATGGCCAGAAAGGATTCTGGAATTTTAAAGTTATTGGGCAAAGTAAGCAATTCCTTTTTGTTATGAAGCAATATGGGAAGCGAAATAACTATTTCAAATTTAAAAGTAGCAAAATAATTACGTTTTATTTTTCGACGTTATTTCAGCCTTGGTGGCACGAGCTATCAGCTCATGCCGTCAAGGATAAGTCGCTCACTTAGACGTGTCCAATTTGCTTACTTCTGTAGAATTTCTTAAAAGCTTTCATGAAAAAAACATCACGCTTGTAATTATCCCTGAAGGTTAGGCAGAAACGTACTTACCTAATGTAATCTACATTTTGCCCGTTAAGTTTAATTTATTTGGCGCGAGATATATGGGGGCAAGCCTATTTCCATCAACATTGCACAAATCTTTCTAAACCGAGCTCTGTATGGTGTCGGACGTAAAGAATAGCACCATCCCATATCTTCCCGTGGGTGTCGTAAGAGGCGACTAAAGGACTTGCCACAGAATGGGCAGCAGCGTTCTCTGTGCTTTTGTAACAATCGTATTGCGATCGCCAACCCGCCTCCCAAGCGTGGCGATTATGGCAAAATCCCCCAAAAGGGAGGCCTATGTCCAGCAGTGGATGTCTTGTGGGCTGAAATGATGATGAATGATGAGCACAAATCTAGACTCCGAACTGCAACTGAATGCATTATTAAATTGTTACTCTTACTGAGAGAAAGAGGGCTATCCTCTCTCCTAATGTTGCTGTGTCCGACAGGGTCCATACTGATCTCTTATTTGATAACACAATCTTTGTAATACATATGGAATGCCTGATAATAAAACGTCTTAACCGACTTCTAAAAAGGAGGAGGTTATGTATTCCACCAACATACAATTATGACAATTATATTAACGAGGCAGTTGGTATAAAATTGATTATAATTCCCACACCTACCACATTTTTAGATCGCAATATTAAAACAGAAAATCTAATCACACTTAATACTCTCGATCCACGGATTGAGTACAAGATCTCATAAGTGTGAGCGATCTCAAGCCTGCTATTAAGTCAATGACTCGACTAAGTATCCATTTACTTACTTTAATACAGAATCATTATGATCGTAGTGTGAAAACGAGGCGTAATGCATGTAAATCATTACTTCAACATACCAAGGTATTGACTTCCTACTCATAAACCTACATGTTTATTCTAGTAGGTTTCTGCTGTTATTTCTCTTGGCAGACGCTATAAAAACTGTAATGTTGTTAGTTGTTGGTAACTTTTATTTTGCGATAAAAACCGAGACTTCACGGTTTTTAGATATTAAGCCAGATAAGAAACACAAATCGAAGTGTCATGTTTTTTCTACCTTAAATATGCTTGCGTCTGACTGCAACTCGCCTGATGTGAAGCAGTAATGAAACCTGGAAGAAAACGACTTACTGAAACTTTTAAGAGATCTGAATTATCGGGAAACAGAGAACTTAGTCCTTAAAGTGGACCATTCCGCGTTATCCATGGCGTCGATCATTTGTCATTCCAACCAGCCCACCGGTCTACTGGTTTCCTAATCTGATCTTCGTAATTAACCAAATTAATTCATCATCATCATCATCATCATTTCAGCCGAAAGACGTCCACTGCTAGACATAGGCCTCCCCCAGCGCCACATTGACATAAGGCGGGTTTTGCCATAATCGCAACGCTTGGCAGGCGGGTTGGCGATCGCAGTACGGTTGTTACAAAAGCACAGAGAACGCTGCTGCCCATTTTCTGGCAAGTCCCTTAGTTGCCTCTTACGACACCCACGGGAAGATATGGGATGGTGCTATTCTTTACGTCCGACACCATACAGAACCAAATTATATATAGAGATTATTAATTAAAATTAATTAAATTATGATGAGAAAATTCGGTTAGAAGTGGTAAAAATTTATAGCTATTAAGCCAGATCAAATTGCATTGTTGAGCATCAGTCAGTTAAATAACTAAGGAGCATATTTATCAAGCAGAAAATATTGAATCCGAATCCCCATCAAATTTTTATCGAACCCAAAATTCTACCTTTTAGATACTTGAAATCCATCGAGAATAAGAAAAGATTACTCTTCACTAACAACTCCTCAGTTAGAACGTCGGTTGCGTGTAGCGGCACGTCGCTTGCAGCATCGGATGGCTACCGATAGCGAGCGAGCCCGGGGCGCGACATTAGCGCGGCCCATCTCGCTCCCAGTTATTACAATCATGGTGACAGAGTGACCATGCGTTTGGGGTCCTGTAGGATTTGTTGCGCTCCTCTGCTAGGATGTTCTACCAATATTTTAGTGGTAAATCATACGCAACTTTTGTATTTAAATGCAAACAGGGTGGAAAAGACAACGATGCACAAACGGCTACCACTATACATCCCAGATGAGTATCGGTGTTTTTTTCAAATCTTGGTGAATCAACTCAGCTTGTTGCAGTGCACCTTGACATCCGGCTTCCACATCTAGTCTGGTTCAGCCATTTTTAAGGTGGTCGATCTATCTTACCGGGCGAATATCATCACACACAAGATTTTTGGACAGTAATTAAATAATAGCAGAAACTAATTAATTATATTTTCATCAATGCTTACGTTGATATAAATTACCATGGTCAGTTATATAATAAAAGTAATGAAAAGATGATTGTCATGGCCTATTATTGCATACCTTTGTTTTCCTCCTTTCTCTGATCCATAACCTCATAGGTTTTGGCGGTTTCATTACTCTATTTACTTTGCCTAAGGCTTGCGACTCTAAAAGAGCGTTGCAGATCTGAGAGCTTTGCAAAATAATTTTTACTGTGTTCCTTTATTCCAATTCTTTTTCTGTCAGGCTCATGCACATTATTGTTGTGCTGTTTCCTTAACGTAACGATGCTTACCAAAATACAGATGAAAACAAATAAACAGAGCTGAATTAACAAAAACTCGTAAGTCTAATGGTCAAAGAATTTTGGCGAATCCTAAGTTCCATTTCCATAGTAGGCAAAATGTTATTGGTTTTGCCCAACTGGGATTTCTAAGATGGAAAAAGCAGCCCCAATTTTCAATAGAAATCTGTATTTGTGCCCGGTTGATGGGCACATCCTTGCCTCTTATTACAATATGGTTCTTAAACTTAACTGGTAAAATATGAGTGTACTGTATCTAAAACTCTGCCTAACCCTCAGGAATAAAAACCCATGATGTTATTTTCAAGAAAGTTTTTTTTTATTCATGAAAACAAACAAACAGAGCTCAAAATTCGATTTTTTATTACTATGTTTATGTCCCAAGTTACACAGAATCCTGGCGAACACAAGGAGCGTACATTATGATTATACCGGGAACCGAGCGTAAAAAAACGAATGTTGTTTCTTTGATTACTTCACAACTCAGGCGCAGGATGATATTGTTAATTCCATTCGATATGTTCGTTAATCGCGATCCTCGTTTCGTTTAAACGCCTTTTTGTGCGTAATGCAGGTGCAGTTTTTGAAGAAGAAATATTATTTTAGAATGTTTTTGTGGCGTTTCTGGTCTGCGTAGGAATCACATTAAACATATAGGTGCCATATTAAATGGAAAAAAGCAGCAACTTAGAAGAAAAACAAAACAAGCCAGACTAAAATTTGGACTGGCTTTCAAGTTTTTTACGAAATATAATGGTATTTTCGTAAAAAATTTGCCCCTACATCACAATTGGCTAGATTATTAATCTAGGGATCCAGGGCCGATATTGACAGGCAATATCCCTAACGACCTTTGTGTCTCAAGGTATCGAATCAATTTCAGATTAAAGTCCTTTTAAAAATCGTCAACCTGAAAAGACTGGCAGTAAAACTAGAAAGGATAAAATATTTGATAATTTTGAGGCCCCTAAACAAGAGTAACTATTAAAGCAATTTCTATTTTATCCGGAGAAGCAACTAAAATACCCTAGCTGTCACCTTAAACTTCATCTTTCTGCCCTTGCTCCATTTTGCTAGGGGTCGGCGCAACACGTTCTCTTCATCCATTATACCCTGTCACCTAAATATTGCAGGTAGAATAGAATAGAATAGAATAAAACTTTATTGTACACCAAAAATTAAAAATAACGGGCTTACAAAACTGCTAATCTTATGGTTACAACGGCGGTCTTATCGCTGATAACGATATCTTCCAGACAACCTTTGGATGGACATTATGGAATATAAATAAAAAAAGGGGGTAGTCACTGGTGTACTTAATACACAAAAATGTAAAATAACAAAAGTTAAGTTATCACTTCATATATGTACATATACATGTATAATATAAATGGTACATAAATAAATATACTATATACGAGTATATAGATATTTGTGTTCTTAATATTTAAAAAAAAAAAACTAGAATGGTGACAAATTTTGACTGAATGCAATTACAGAGACTGAAAATGGTTTGTAACTAAGCTTTTAAAAGCAACGAGCGACTGTGCTTGTCTTACTGACACCGGCAATTCGTTCCATAAACGGACAGCCTGGACCGTGAAGGACTGGTCATAAAATTTGGTGGAATGTGCTGGCATCAAAAGTCGCAGGTAATTAAAATTAAAAAAGTGTACAAGCTAGATCACCTATTGAATCTTCTTTAGCTTTTTATCCACACTCAACATCATCCACTAGATTTCTTATTCATTTGATAATCTCTGGAAGTTAAAAGCAATTTATTTGAATGTTATTCAAAATAGTAACATAAATTACACTGCTTACTAATCAAACAAAACAAATAAGTTCTCTAACCCACTTCAGTTATTTTAGCAGCCCAACTAAACCAACATGTACTACTAATACTACGAAAAAAAAATCAGAAACACATAAGAATAAATATTAAGGTATCCACTTACTTTATGGCCAAAACCGTAATCTCATTGAGAAGGGTACAAAGTAATCAGGCGTCAGGTCTTTGGAAGTAGCTCCGCTGTATGATACGAGCATATCTTCAATTATCGTGCCATACTTAAACACACCGCGAGCTTACTGGTTTTGCATAGACTATGTCATTGCAGAGGGTATAAGTTTTAGTTACAATGCATTATTATCTCATAATATGTCTGTGTGGACTTAAAGAATAGCACCATCCCATACCTTCCCATGGGTGTCGTAAGAGACGACTAAGGGATTTGCCAGAGAATGGGCAGCAGCGTTCTCTGTGCTTTTGTAACAACCGTACTGCGATCGCGAACCCGTCTCCCAAGCGTGGCGACTATGGCAAAACCCCCCAAAATGTCAATGTGGCAACACTTGGGGGAGGCCTATGTCCAGCAGTGGACGTCTTTTGGGCTGAAATGATGATGATGATTATCATCATCGACAGCCCGACTTCACCCAAAGCTAGGTGTAACCATCTCTTTGCTTGTGGCAAGCTCCACGTACTTGTGCCAGCCTCATCCAGGATATTCCCACGATGGCAACAATGTGGATGACCGACGCTTGTCTTTCCAGTCCTTGGACGCCACTCGGTCACAGCTGTACTCCATCTGATAGCGTAACAAATGACAGGGGATAATCGAAGAAAAAAACGTGTTGCACATGAATTCTACAATCATCATTTGCCTAACCTTTTCCCAACTTTATTCAACTTAAACTAATTCCCTTTCTTTGGTATTGTTCGTCGTGTCGTTGAGCTCCTAGATTTATGAGTCGAGCTACACGATCACTTACTAATGCTTGCACTGACTGGATAGGTCTACTCAAATCTGTGTGGTTTTTTCTTCAAAAGACCATCTCAGACGCTAATCTACATGGTCCTCATATGACTTGAACTATGTCTGGACTTTAAAAGAGACAGTGACTACTGAGTTTGTTTCGGCTGTTTCTTCTCAGAGTAGTCAAGTACGTACGAAACACCGGCCTCATCTAGTTTAAAAAGACGACGTGTAAAAGTGTTTGTAAAAACCTATTTGTAATATATACATTTGAATTTATTGGGGTCGGTTTCCAGTCTAAGGATGCAGCTGAATGACCTCCATAACGCAGTTAGTACAAGGTAATACGGTACTCCTTGTTAAGACTGGTTGTCAAACTTTCGGACCACTAATAATGATGTTAATTTCGCAGTTCTGCACTAAAACATCAAAACGGATTTGTAACTTCAGTGCAAAATCGTGTCACATCTATAAACCACGCTAAATAATCTCTGGCAATACTTTTTACGTGCACTCAACCGTCAGTGATCAACTGCTCACTAGATGTGATAGGCGATCGGTGATCGGCAATCGCTAATCACCGCTACACTGACGGCCTAAGAAGCCACTTCCTGTGTTACCGTCTAATTTAAAGATCACTTCGCCTTTATAAGCCAAGCGTAAGTATGGTTTACTTTTGATGAAATCATATAGCGTTTTGGTTTTATTGAATCTTCTAATTTATTTGTAAATGTTTTAAGAGATGATTGTTGGGTGGGTTAGAGATTTTAGTTTTTTTTTCAAATGTTAATCTTCTACGGGCTAAAAGCAGAAAAAGCTCATAAAAATGGAAAATGCAGACATCAGTTAATGGAACTTGCAATGTTCTCTCTTCTTCCAAAAATTCACCCTTAGTAGCAGTTCTTAGGGAACTTATAATTCAAGGGAGAAAAGGAGCTTTAGAGCTGCTGGAGTGTGCCTTCTTCACCCTTGTTTCTGATCTTATCTGATTCCTGAGAGGACATTGCAATGATCTATGAAGAATTGCGTTGCACTTGTTTTACAGTAGGTGTCAATATAGTTTGGGACAAATAATTAATCTTTTGATTGCGAAACCCTATACTTATCAAAATACTTCCAACATCTTGGAAACAGGACACAGCATCAAGCAATACAATCTAGTAGAAACAAATAGGAAAATGCAATACAAAACGACTTTTAATTCTGATACCTTTTAAACCACACACGATAGTAAATTAATATCTAAACCTGCAGTCCTGTACCCATAGTGACAGGTTTAGCCCATGGCCTATTAGCAGCAGGTTGAAACCTGTTCTACTTCAATTAACTCCTACATGTTGTACGGGAAGAACTTCCTGATGCAACCAATATTTTTGTTTAACTTCTAGTTTGACTTACGAATGTATAGTAGAACATTTGAGCTTCAAAGTAAGATTAAACAGGAAAATTGCGAAGTCACTCACATTTTAGAGGAATGCTCTTTTCCTTTAAAGTCTGTTTATTTTTGTTTTGTACCATTTATTTCTTGAGTGAGCACGAATGCTACACACATGTGAATATGAATTAAATACACAAATATTAATTTCGTGTTCACTAACAATAGATAAAACCTGAAATGAATGCCTAAATATAATTTTCAACGCAAAGAGACTGTAGTAATGACTGGGCTTTAGGTAAGTTGGGTGTCCCGTAGTCTTCGAGAAATCGATTCATCTTCAAATTATTGTAAAATATGTACGAAAATCTTCACAATTAGACGATTTGAAAACAAAGCCATTTTCAACTTACTAAAGAAAGAAAATTCAAGTGTATTTAATACTTCTTTCTACAGACAGACACGATGGTTCACATTACCCATTACAAAATATGCTAATGTGAAATAAATAGCTTAATTCTCTAAACTAAGTATGATTCCTCCCACTTATTCCTTAATAGAGCAATAAAAACAATATTTACTAACATCGGCTTATCCTTTGGAACTTAGATCTTATTTCAGGAATGTCCCTAAGTAAGTACCTACTTAATTTTTATCAAGCGTTTTCATTACAATATTATTTCGCTTAAGATAACACCGATCGCTTCATTAAACATAATTAAGTAAAACTTAGTTGCAAATTATTTGCTTCTGAGGATTCTTAAACAATGTTGCTGAACTGTAAGTTGTAATTTATACTGATTTATTTATGAAATTCCGTTGTAATTTGTAAAAAGAATGGCGATTCTGAATGTCACAATAAATCTTAAAAGTACTTTCATAAGCAACTCTGATACTTATGAAACTCTTTCTATAGAAGACTCCGATTTCAGTATTTAGATAATACCAATTCATTATAAACACTGCTGTACTTTTCTTTACACTCTTGGGATGACGGAGGGTGCCGACGTTGGCATCCAAAGATGTCAACGACGGCGCCCTTAAGTTACATTCCACGCATTACCATTCCGGAAAAATAAACTGAGCGATTAAATAACTGAGATTAGAAAAAACCGGCCAAGTGCGAGTCTTACTCGCACACAGGGTTCCATAGCCCCAAACAATATTTTGAACTGTAATTCATTAGTTAGTAGTATTAGTTGGTAAACTTCAACTCAACCGCAAAACTAAATTGTTTTTTCATAGTATGTTAATGAAAAACAAAGTTACTGCTGCAGTTTGATGAAAAAGTCCCATATCTCAAAAATTGAACATCATATCTTATTGAAACCAATTTTCGTTGATAGTTTTTTTACGTTCTACGATCTTAAATATTTTCAGAATTTTCTTCCGAAATTAGAGGGGGGGGGGGGGCACACATTTTACCACTTTGGAAGTGGCTCTAGCGCAAACTATTCAGTTTAGAAAAAAATGATATTAGAAACCTCAATATCATTTTTAAAGACCTATCCATAGATACCCCACAAGTAGGGGTACGATAAAAAAAAAAATATGGTTTTCAGTTCTATGTATGGGGAAACCCAAAATTTATGTTTTTTTTTCTATTTTTGTGTGAAAATCTGAATGCGGTTCACAGAATACATCTACTTACCAAGTTTCAACAGTGTAGTTCTTATAGTTTCGGAAAAAAGTGGCTGTGACATACGGACGGACGGACAGACAGACACGACGAATCTATAAGGGTTCCGTTTTTTGCCATTTGGCTACGGAACCCTAAAAAGGGCACAAATAAGTAGAAGATTTTCAAAAATAAAACATCTTTTTAGGCAAAGCAACATAGGACATATACATTGGACATAGGCTTCCTTCAAACGTCAAGTCACAATAAAAAGGAAAAAAAGTATTCTTGGTCCTTTCATCTACCACTTACAATTATTCCATCAAACTCCACCATTAATTAATATACAATCAGAGCCGCAGGCAATAACTATCTCAGCCGCACGTATGTACGCCGTACACAGTATTGGTGATCATTTTACATCGTACGAACACACTGCCCTAATAAAGTCGACTTCTGATAATCACATAGAGACGCATCGGCTGACGCCAATAAAACGGTCAATCAATCAATCGCTGTCTGCGCATGAGATCATTAATGTTGCTAGTACTTCGGGTATTGGTGTAGGCTACGAAGTTCGCGGTGAAAGTGACTTTAATTTGGTATTGGCTGAAGATACTGACGTACAAAAACTCACACCTTTTTTCATGGCAGTAGGTCTTTTTTCAGTAGGTCTAAACGTAGTATATTAGGTATTGGTAGGTAGAAACTACAAAACAATACAAGCTTTTATTCTTAGTCCTTTTGCATGCGTACATCTTAGTAGTAGGCAGTTTACTCTCATTACTATGACGGTTATCGTAGTCTGCTTCCAGTCTTATAAATCAATTGATATGGCAAACTCAAACGGGTAGATTGATCAGGGAAATGAAAAACAATGTAAATAAGTTCTGTGATTCATGCGTTCTCATGCCATTTACAAACCGATAATAAACATATATGATAGATGCCAATATGAAAAGTGTTCAAAGTGTTTTACGAAGACAATAAGCACACCGATTTCGTCATAAGACACTTAACAGACAGAGTTAAGAAAGATCGCTTCTCGCTAACATCACCTCGATCGCTGCCTTAGTAGCCACACCAATACCGATACCACCACCTACTCATTGTAATTACTACTCTAGTTACAAAAAGTTTACATATACCATCCGGCACGTTTTATTATAAAAATCTGAGCCTATCTAATGAAATCGATACCAACGCAATATCGAGCAAATGGCTACTCGGAACGTGGTAGAAATTACTATAATCATGGATGGGACTCGATCCAGCTACCGTCTGGCTGCGTCCAATTTTGAGTTTACTAGCCGCTTGATTATATGGTTTTGTCACTTTATGATTTAGATTGGCGTTCTTTTGGAGGTAATTACATTGGCCTTATTTGAGGTTTAATTAAAAATAATCAGTATTTGCTTTGGTGCTGGTGTCATCGGGTCTTTGCTTGGGTTCAAGGTATGGTTATTTTTTACGTTTTTAGGTATATGTATTTTAATAATCATTCCTCTTTGACAAATCCCTAGTTGAAATTCAAATATTTTTACTTGATGACTTCTTGTAACTCACCGATGTATACAAGGTGTTGTTTTGCATCCTCGTCAAAATTCAGGATGTTGTCACAAAAGACATAAATAATCAATATAAATTACGGTACCTAGTAAATTATTACAAAACACTGCGTTTTTTTGTTGTTTAAATTTGTCAATATTTCAGAATAACCCCCTTAACGTAGTTTAGGGATTATGAAATTATCGAAAAAACGTTTAAGGTTTTTTGTTTGTGTGTAAGCGACGTTATAAGGCGGGGATCAGACGGCCCGTGTTTAAAACACGGGTGGTTCACAGTTACCGATTTCAGTAAATAAATGGAAAAAAGAAAATTACCTACTCATTTTATTATTGATTCGGGTCGAGAATCATTAGCATAGTTACCTCCTAGAATTTGACGAGGTTGCAAAACAACACCTTGTATATGGAGTTCGTCAAAAAGACATCATTTTAAATTAAATACGGTGTGAAAATCATTACCGACGTGGATTCAATAACCACCCAAGCAAAAAAAATTAAACGACCTAAATCACTACAAAATGGTGCATTGTTACACAACGCTACAGAATTTTTGATATAATTGAAGAAGCAATATCGAGACGCAAAAGCAATTTTAGATTTAGATCAAAAAACCATAAACTTGCTAGCGACGATGTGCTTTACAAGACTGAGGTTGCATTCTAGTGATGGGCAAGTATTGTGGAACAGTACCTAAATAACTAAACTGTTATTTGTACTGAGGCCGGAGACAATATAAAAAATAAAATTGAAGAAAGACTAGAAGCAAAAGCAGTTAAATGCGATTTTTTTTTTCACAACGCAGGTTTTCTTACTATCCTGAAGCTGCATCTCATGTTATAGTATGTGACTCAACCTAAATAAATTGCAAAAGGAAGCTAAACAAGTGAAAGGACACAATACAAAAGAGACAAAGTATGTAAGTGTATTTTATATGTCCGCAAAAACCGAGGGCTTTTCAAAGTTAGAAGCGACTTCCATAATACGAATACAAATACACGCAGCAAACACGAAATTGTAATACCCAAATTTAAATTAACAAAAACTAGCATGTCATTTCTTCTATACAGTATAAGCTTTTATAATAAGTTGCCAAAGTCATTTACAGAACTGACCGATGGAAAGTTAAAAAATTACATCAAACATGTCCTCATTAAAAAGCATATTGTAAAATTAAGGACTACGTTGAAGATAAAAAATGTTGGCTCTAGTTCCTTCTGCTCATGCGGCTTCCCTGGTAGCTCATAAATGGCACAAATGTGTGGATACAGTACTGATGACAACATTTGTGTCAATTGTTTAATTTAGTCTTTTTATAATACATATTTTCTTTTTCTTTTTGTATAGATTCTTTTTATTTACCGATTGTTTGTGAATGTGTGGACAATGCAGGCCTTGCAGATTCCTAGATGCTTGAATTCAAACGCAGTAACATACAAACATTGTAAAACCAAATAGTAACCATGGAGTTTCTTGCCGGTTCTTCTCCATAGGAAACGACCAACCAGAGCCGTGCACCTTTTGTCGATATTTATCAGTGCCCAAGTAGGCCTATGTGAAATAAAATATTATTGATAAGATTTATATTATTGATAAGGAAGTTTTCTTAACACCAATGGAACATTCTTATCTGATTCCAATAGAGATAGTGTTTATGAATGAGAAGTACATAAAAGTAGTTAATTACCAAATTATAGATGACCAACGGAAACAAGAAGCTACAGCCGGAGATGAATTTAACCCTAAATTAAGTAAAAATGTTAATTACTAAATTAACTGTGAACGTCAAAGGCAATTTTACGGCCGATACCTTATTGCATGGACGGAACATAATTTAAAGCTGTTAATTGAACATCAGTACCTTCATTTGCATAATTTATTAGATGCTTTGAAAATCGGTTTTTTGAAGATTATTTTTCCTTAACAAATCTTTATCCATTCTTATATTTGGGTTTCGGGAACACGCTCAAAATAGAGGCAGCTCCTAACAATACGGGCCGTGTCCAGAAGTATCGCTTTATGAATCAAGCCCTTAATCCAGCTGCCTAACGAGAGCCTCAGGAATTAGTCTAGGTTCTTGGCAAATAAGCAATCGGAAGATCGCCTTTAGAAGCTGTGTAAGATGAATTTGGCTAGGAAGGGGATGACTACTAAACTGATAGAGACTGATAGAGAAGTATGAAAGAAGAAGAATAAAATCCTGTGCCAACCCCAAAATAAATTGGGATAAGAGTAGAAAAATCATGACTGTTATAAGAATGAAAGAGGTAAAGTTCTTCCTAACATTGATGAGGAGGAGTGGCGTTACTAATATAACTGAACCAACGTTATAATTAGCAGCTATCAAAAATAACAGTTTTTAGTAGCAGTTTGTCGGTTCTTTCGTAACGCGTTCCTCAAGAGATTCAATTACGATACTATCCGTTTTATTTTACTCTCGCAGACGGGAGCCGATCATTACAATAATAATTGTATCACGAACGATTAATTTATTAACGTGAGTGTCCAACCCCATTCATATGCCTGATGGGCACTAGATTTATGGACAGACTATATTGGAAGTGACCAAATTGGGATGGTTTTAATAAGATTTTAACTATCAGACTGAAATAGATGTTGGGTATTGGCGTGGAGAATGCGTGGAAGTTAATTGGTTTTTACAAAAAGTATTGGTTTATTGAAGGTTTTATTGGTTATCGATGAGTGATTTTTTTTTCGCAGTTTCAACTTCGAGTTTCGTCCTCGTAACTTCGAGTTTTGTTAAGTCAACTTCGACTTTGATATTTCAGAATATTGGTTGGAAGTGACCTTCAGCCATTTGGCCTTAACTATATTTGGTCGTTTGATGGGGTCAGCAATGAGACAGTTTGAGTGGGCAATGGATGGTTTTTTTGTTTCATTCATTCATTCATTTCAGCCCTTTTAACATCCACTGCTGGACATAGGCCTCCCCCAAGTTTCGTCACATTGACATAACATGAGGGGTTTTGCCAGAATCGCCACGCTTGGCAGGCGGGTTGGCGATCGCAGTACGGTTGTTACAAAAGCACAGAGAACGCTGCTGCCCATTCTCTGGCAAGTCCCTTAGTCGCCTCTTACGACACCCACGGGAAGATATGGGATGATGCTATTCTTTACGTCTGACACCATACAGAACAATTTTAAAATGTTTTTTTGTTTAAAACTTGGTATTTAGGTTTCCTGATAATTGGTGAACTTAAATTATTGAATCAACTTGGTTCTCAGGGTTTTTTTTTTTAATGCATCGTGGGTGCGTTTTCAAAAATTTAAAGTCACATATAACAAACAGCCAGACGCGGACCAACGATCTGTAGGCCATAAAACATTTGTTCAGTGCGGGGATTGAACCCGCGATACACAGCGCAGCAGTCGATCGCTCAACCACTGCACCAACCGTGCCTTTAATGATGGTGATTCTTAATTGCGTAGTAAGTACTGCAGCTATGACTATACACATCATTATCCTTAAACTTTTCTTGAAATGTATCCCAAAGTCGAAGCCTATTATTTTCTTGAGATTTGATTCATACAGTACTTTACCCCGGCACATGCATCATCATCATCATCATCATTTCAGCCCAAAAGACGTCCACTGCTGGACATAGGCCTACCACAAGTGTCGCATTGACATTTTGGGGGGTTTTGCCATAATCGCCACGCTTGGCAGGCGGGTTGGCGATCGCAGTACGGTTGTTACAAAAGCACAGAGAACGCTGCTGCCCATTCTCTGGCAAGTCTCATAGTCGCCTCTTACGACACCCACGGAAAAATATGGGATGGTTCTATTCTTTACGTCCGACACCATACAGAGCTCCGACACCATACAGAGCACATGCATACCATATCTCCATTTACCAACACAGTAGTCCGGTAACCAGTATAAATAATACCATCCCACCGACTTACACCTGACTTCTTAAATCTTTTTTTACATCACAAATCACGAGCATATCACCTTGATAATGACGCAGCGATGCGTGTGCGTCGCTAATACGGCCCAAATCTTGTGGCACGATAACTGTAGCGGCTTCTAAGCAAAAAAAAACAACGGCCCTCGGTCCCACAGTTATATTTTGTGGGTGGAAGAAATGTGTGTGTATGTGTTTTCGGTGATATTTTTTGGAGATTCTGTCATTAAAAAGCATTTTTATTTTTAGGGTGACAGAAAGGGATGACTTTGTAGACAATTTTGTAGAAAACTCCTTTTCAGGAGCAACTTATAATTCGAAATTTTTTTATTGCTCTATTGGTCTAGTGGTCACAGGTTCTACTGTGAGCATGAGTTTCAGTTCCATTCTCGGGTCAGGCAAAATGATGTTGAGTTTTTGCTACAAGAATTTCTCGGTAGTAGGCTTGAGTCATGTTTTGACTTCAACATGACTTTAGAAATACGACTGAACTAAGGGTACACCGCAACGAAACCCTTTGAGTACAAAAAACCATATTGTTTTTGTATCTACGAATGTTCGTTAAAAATGTTGTAGTCTGAAATCGTAGCAATGCAGCTGCCTGCAACACCTACTCAAACTTTTTACATAACTCCAAACGCAAAAATACTTTCAACAATTTAAATAAAATACATACAAAATTAAATTATAATAACAACAATGTAACCAATAATAATTTCAATACGAAAGAAAAATATAAACTAAAAACAATTCACCTATTCGATTAAGCGAACAAAACCGGCTGGACGACTAGTTATTGTAAAAAGATTCCAAATTCTTTTGTAGTCTGCCGCCCAGGCAAACAGTAGCTACATTGAATACAATACAACACTTATTTATAGTCAAAACTGTCTTCGCCATAGCGTCCCGGCGAAACCAGTTGGGAGGAGTGTACACTGGATTGGTGCTGCTTAAAAAGGAAAGTTTTATTCTTTTGTTGGAGTTAAAAAGTTGGTGAATGTCATTTGTTTGTCAGTTATGGTATGCAAGCTATTGATTGTGTATGAAGACTTGAAAACAATCAATAATCTTTAAAACACAAGCAAGAAAAGAGTGTACCTCACCTATTTGAGATATGAGAACAATGAGAACTACTACTTCAGTTACTTATTACAATTATCAACGTTAAAAGGTGCCTTATGTGCCTGTCTATGCTTTTGCTTCTCCACCGTATCCTCATAATTATTAAAGAAACCTTTATCGACATCGCTTTAAACATAAATACAGCCTTACTTGTGGGTAACTTTAGAACGCCCAGATTTTTGAAAGAACGTATAATTATTATTTCAGCTGAAATTAATCTTTCATGGAACTAGATCGAAGTGCCAAAAATGTATTAAATTGGCATAAGCTACCAAAAACCTTACGTCAATTCTATTAAAATGGTTATAGAAACACGAAACGCCTCGGTTACCCAAAAATCTAGATAACCAAACTAGAAAAATAATGACACAGTAAGAAATTCTTTCTCATCTAAACTAATATTATAAGGAGGAAATATTTGATCGTTTGTTTGTTAGCATTGAATAGGCTCCGAAACTACTGGTCCGATTTGAAAAATTCTTTCAGTGTTAGATAGCCCATTTATCGAGGAAGGCTATAGGTTATATATCATTATGCTACAACCAAGAGCAGTGGAGCAGCAATGAAAAATGTTGCTAAAATGGGGAAAATGTGACGCAAACGAAATTCCGCCGGACGTGTTTAATAAACCCTTTACTCCAGTGTGTTAGCTCCGTAAAATGTTTGTATCATTCGCTCCTTTTGCGTCTTAAAAGATCAGAGGAATAGCTGCGCCCCATGGTTTTGCGGCAAAAAAAGGGATCAGTATAACGGTCCCAAAGACCGCAAGGTCAGCCCTAACAATTTTTGCATTTTTATTTGGTCCTTCGGTTCGCCGGTAATATAGTAATAAATACTTGGTCTTTTTGGATTATTTTGGTAGACTTGTATTTGTAAGGTGTTCAGTTAGTCTTTTTGGTAATGAATTGTACTGTATTTGTGTTGTGTAGACACCTACCAGTTTTTTTTGGAACATCATTAAAATTAATATCTTAAACATCAGTAGATATCTTGATGTTTATTGATTTGTTTTATGCCAAGAACTCGTACTATATGACAACATGTAGGTAATGAAAACCGAGGCATATTATTCGCCTTACTTAAAGTAGTTTTGTAAGTAAAGACACTTACCCTTTTCAAAAGTGTAGATTATTTTTAATCTAAAAGGGCAAGAGAATCTGTATGCTAGAGTAGGCCCTTCTAAATGTCATTACTTAAAAACTACCTTCTAGTATTACAATTTTAACACGACTTGCAGTGCAACTGTAAAGGCAATAGCAAACACCTTCTATAGAAGATCAAATCTTCATTCAATCCCTATCCTACCGTACTAACAAAAACCGGTATGTAAATCCAAAATTTAAAAAAACTGCGTTTTTTCTTCATGTTACAGAAATTTCTCCCATCAGATCTATGTAGTAATCAAATTAAACGATTTTTTTATTGGAATAAAAAATATCTCTCGGATCGTAATACGACCAGGGCTTTAAATACCGTTAAAAATTTCGTAACGTTACCTTCATTTGACAGAGTTACCGTTAATATTAGAATAACGTTAATAGATTTAACGTTATTTTTGAAACATTTTATCGTTAAACTTTATAACCGTTAATTGTTTAATAACGTTACTTTTATCGTTATTTTTAAACAGTTAAACTTCTGCCAACTTCCTCGCATGCGAGTAGGGATGGGACATAGTAAATAATAATCATAATCATCATAAATCTGTGGCTCGAGTGTCAAACTGACGAGACAAGTTTTTCACACTTTTTACTTTAATTAATATAAAATAACGCAGGACACTGATTAAACCAAAAAACAATTAAAAGGAAAAAAAAGAAAAGTTACTTAATACACAAAACCGGATCTAATTAAACAAAAATGCAATAATCTTATGAAAATGAAACGTCATATTTGTCATTAATGCTGACGAGACGCAGAGCCCGACTAAACGAAGCACACCCACTATCTCTGGGCTCGTCGCTGAGCTCCGCCTCGCAGTCACATCTGTGGGCGCTGAGTCGCCGGTCATTGCAGTTGCGTCGAGTTCCAGCGACGAGTTTTTCTCCCCGCCGTGGACGCCATCACCACCACGACGACGAGGAAGGGGACGACCACCAGCGGGCCTGGGACCTCGAGGCCAACAGGCCCCGAACAGGGTCCCCGCTGCCGGTGGAAATGTGTCGCGCATGCGATGGACTCAGTCCATTAATGAGAACGTCATGCGCGCATATTATGGGGCTACTCAGAGGGGAAGCAACTTGACTGCGTACCGTGGTCGGATGCTCTTTCTATTTCAGGTGCTTGAACCAGCTGTCAGCGTGTCGGCGCAGCGACTATCGGATCAGGTGCGGGTCATCCAACGTAACCATATGTTGGATGACACTGTACTTGATCGACTACGCCTCGACTCACGGAGTAACCTAATTACGCCTACTTCGCAAATGATTGCGGCGCAGATGCAGAATGTATCCAGTGCTTCGCCGCGATCCGATCGCGGTGGTGAAGAAGATGTTGACGAAGTTATAACCGTGAGTACCCAGTGCAACGCACAATTGAGGAGCGCTTTGGAGGGTGCATTCCGGGAGTATCGCTCTACACCACCTGAACTTAGACCACGTTTACCTCGTTTGCCCATGCACAAGAAAAACAAGGCGCTGGTGTGTACTCTAGATTCGCAGCTTTCAAACTGCTTTGACAACAGCGAAAGCCTTGCTGATACCCACTCAATATTATACTGCACAGCCGTAGCGGCATGTCGTGTAGCTCATGTCAAATTTCCTGACAGTGAACGAGCTAAACGACCAAAATTAGCTGTACCAGCTTGGCAGTGCAGGATTGAGCGGCGTATCGGTGAGGCTAGAGTACTCATCGGCAATTTAATCAATACTCGCCCTAGAGTGATGCGCTTTGTGAGGCGGGCGTTCTCGGGAACTGACATTAGTTCTCGTGATCATTTGGATAAGTCACAGAGCGTATCGACTTCCTGAAGCAGAAGATCTGTGCATGGGCAAGTCGTATTCGTAGGTACAAGCGGCGAGTGGAGCGATACACTCAGAATCGCACATTCCGAACGAAGCGATGAAAGGTGGGTATTAGGGCTTGCAAATATTCGACAATTTTTCAATTCGAATATTCGATATTTTTTGGGGTATATTCGAATAATTCGAATTTTATTCGAATATTTAATAAGTTTTTAGAAATCACGTCCTTAAATTTCTAAATAGTCTTAATTCTCTAAATAAAAATAATATTAGTCAAAGCTAACGCAGTCTTCCAAAAAAAAGAAAATAATACATTTTTACGCAATTAAACCTTTTATATAAAATCGTTTTCTTTATTTTAAATTGTCAATGTCACACTAACAATGTGTCATATTGATACTTTAACTTTAAATCTAAGTGATAACACAAATAATAAATCGCGAGATCAGATCAGATCTAGTAGTACAGAAAATTACAGTACATTTGTAATCCTTCCATACACCTTTGGCGTGTTTTTCAAGGATTCCCCTGGAAGTGGGACCTAACGAAACTTAGAGCATCCATGGAATAATCGTTTAAGGCTTTTTTTGAAGTTCTTTCTTGAAGTTTATTGAGTTTTCGTCATTGTCATCAAAGCTTTGCATTTGACTAAAGTATCAGTCATTAATCTCAGTTATAAATTTAACAATCGTGTCGTTTCCTGGAGATGGGAAAATATCCGAAGGTGTCTCTACGTAATATATTCTGGGATTGTGTAGAAATTTTAATGTACACACTAGATCTAGTAGGCGTTTATCAGTTATTCTTTTGTTCAGAGCCTGGAGTAGCTGATCACTTGTAAAACTGTTTGTCGCTTGAAGTTTCGCAACCATGAATTGTGGACCTGTTTCTGCATTAAGCAGATTTGCACTGTTACTTTTACAATATTGAGAGAAGTGGACGTAAAGCTAGCTCAGCAGAACTAAATATGTTTTTGTTGTTTAAATCAATAAGAGTCTTTATGATAGGCTCTTTTAGTATCAAAAATCTTGTGATCATAACAGCCAAGCTACTCCACCCACTTCATTCAAGCCAATTTTTTTTCTGTTCTTCTGGAAGGTAGTAACACTCAATCATGGTGCGTGATTTCCGAAAAAAAAAAAAAGATTATCTATAAAAATTTTCAGATTTACATTCCCGTATACATATTGATTCCTGTTCAGTTGTCTTTCAGTCCCAACTACAAATCCACCTTCTTCTTCATCACTGTCAGAGTTATCATCCTGTTATGTCACCCCTGTCTTCTGTAGATTCTTCCTGGGCTTTTTGTGTCTTTTTGTAAATTACATCCAACACTGTACATTAGATGCCATGTGCAAAACATAACGACCTATAGCACACATCACACTTGCTCCGTCGTCACCAGTAGAAAAAGACCATAGGATGCTAGTTTGTCCTTCAAAATATTGGCACAACGTTCTGCAGTTCCCCGGCCAGTTATTCTTGCTAGTCCCAAATTCCTGGACGGCTGCATCTTCCGAATGTTCCCGATCGTTATAGAATCCTGTCGTTGCACTCGTAACGCCTGCGGGTCGACGTTGAATGTTTTGTGCTTATCAGATTGTTGTGTTTGTATTCTAGGAATTGGTCGAATATTCGAATTTCTCAAATTTTATATTCGAATATTTGAAACAATTGATTATTCGAATAATTCGAATGTTCGAATATTCGAATGCAAGCCCTAGTGGGTATATAGGGCTTGGGAACGACCAGACCAAGGGGTGACTGACACGCGTCTGCTGGATGATGACGCCTTGTGTTCATTCTGGCGCAGCACTTGGTCGGTGCTTGTCAGTCACATTGAGGGCGGTTGGACCCGGGAGGTTGAACAAGCGTGTCATCCAATACCAGAAATGGGGGCAATTATCATCAGCCCCCAAGACGTATCTCGTGCAGTCCGTCCGTTACCTAACTGGAAATCTCCAGGACTGGATGGACTGCACAACTTCTGAATCAAATGGTTCCAAAGATCGCAAGCTCGCTTGGCGTCCCAGTTTCAATCAGCCTTAGAGTCAGGGTCGCTGCCCCAGTTCCTGACGACAGGCATTACCCACCTGCTCCATAAATCAGGTAGTACTGCGGAGCCCAAAAATTATAGACCTATCACTTGCTTACCAACGGTCTATAAAGTTCTTACATCCATTTTGAGAGCTAAAATTAACCAACATATTGAGAGCAATTCCATCATGTCTCCCTCTCAGAATGGATGTAGGAACGGTTCCCGTGGTGCTAAGGAGCTGCTCCTCATTGATATGGCCATTAGCCAACAGGTGTGCCGCTCCCAAAGGCATCTGTCTACATGTTGGATAGTTTTTTTTTTGTTGGAGTTGTACAAGATAGATAACTCTACGCGCCTTCCTTGAGTCGTGTATAGGGCAATGCAGGACGGTCCTTCGCTATCCAGGATGTCGACAGATGCAGGGGAACAGCAAACCGATAAGGATAGAGCGTGGTATATTTCAGGGTGATTGTCTGAGTCCATTGTGGTTTTGTCTAGCCTTGCACCCTCTTAGCACACTGCTGGAAGGTTCAGGTCTAGGCTATCGGTTGAGGAGAGGTGGTCAGGTCATATCTCACCTTCGTTACATGGATGATCTGAAAATCTTTGCCCCCAACAATTTGCAACTGATGAAGCTACTGAAGGTAACTGAACCTTTCATTAGCGCCATCAGGATGGAATTTGGTGTGGACAAATGTGCAGTCATGCATGTGAAGCGAGGGGAGATTACAGAATCCGTGGGAACTCAACTCTCGGATTCCGTACACCTTAGATCCCTCTCCTCAACAGAAACCTACAAGTATTTGGGTATGTCGGAAGCATTAGGCATCAATACTGCTGACATGAAATAATCGTTGAAGGAGCGTTTCTTTGGCCGCCTGAATAACGTGCTAAGCAGTCTTCTGTCAGGAGGAAACAAGGTACGCGCCTTCAACGGTTGGGTCATGCCGGTTTTGATGTATTCTTTCGGCATACTCAAATGGACTCAGACAGAACTTGATGCCCTAGAAAGGAAGGTCCGCGTACTGCTGACCGCAAATCGGATTCATCACCTACGGTCGTCAATGATGAGACTGTATATCCCGCGGAAGTGTGGGGGTCGTGGCTTCTTAAATGCTAAGATCCTGCACAACCGTGAGGTATGCAGTCTCAGGGAATACTTCCTAGAAGCCGACGTGGGGATGCACCGAGATGTGGTCTCAGTAGACAAGGGCCTTACCCCGATCTTCTTGGCTAACGAGAACTGCCGTAAGCCTGTAGTATTAGACACTAATGACCGCAGGGAGGTATGGCAGAGCAAGGAACTTCAAGGACGTTTTTACTGGGCTTTACATGGGCCCGATGTAGACTTCTTAGCGTCTTTATCCTGGCTGCGTTTTGGTGACCTCTTCGGGGAAACTGAAGGTTTTGTCTGTACAATAATGGACGAGGTTATGCTGACGAATTACTACCGGAAACACATAGTAAAGGATGGCACGGTTGACATAATGTCGGGCATGCCACCGTCCGGGAAAATCGATCCGACACATTATTTCTGGGTGTTCTCGTTTGGCTAATGGAGAGTAGTTGCATAGACACAACCTTGTTGCCAGGATTATCCACCAGCAACTTGCTTTGAAAAACAACCTTGTGGAATTAGAAGTGCCATACTATAAGTATGTGGCCGACCCAGTTCTCGATAATTGTAATATCACGTTGTATTGGGATCGATCTATCGTCACTGACAGGACTATTGTTGCCAATAAGCCTGACATTGTGTTGATAGATCGATTGAAGCGTCGCACAATGATTGTTGATATCACGATCCCGCATTACGAGAACCTCGTGAAAGCAGAGAAAGATAAGCAATTCAAGTATCTAGATCTGGCTCGCGAGGTTGTCGACATGTGGGACTTGACAACAGCAACCATTGTGCCGATAGTCGTGTCGGCCAATGGCTTAATAGCCAAAACCTACGACCAACATCTGCAGAGTCTTTCGCTTGACATCTGGATCAAGGGCTTGATTCAGAAAGCAGTACTTCTGGACACGGCACGTTTTGTCAGGAGGTTCCTCTCTCAAGAGCCCTGACCACCGGTAGCCGGGACCTTGTTCCCGATGCTGGTGGGCTACTATTTTTTATATTTTTTTAATGTTTTTTTTTTTAAATATAATTATGTAAAAATATTATAACTACGTAATGAAAATGAATAAAGGAAATCATAATTATAGTATTTAAAAGAATTGAATCAATTTACTTATAATTATTACTCTGATTCTTCGTAACTTGGCAAAATTATGTTATCCAAGTCGTTTTCCTGTCGCACTTTTCTAATAACGTTGAGTAAATTGACATAAGTTACTCTACGTTTTTTTTCTGGCATACGATCCAGTTCGAAAGCGACCAGTGTTGCGAACGCCGCATTTCGTGGGTCGCTAGGTCGTGGTTGGTCTTGGTTAAAATCCAACGGAGGTAAATTGGAGACGTTACAGCTTAATTCATTTACGTCCCATATGCTACGTTGGTACATGATTGCACTCGTTTATAACTTCTTTAAAAAACAAATGTGTGCTTAGTCGCTAATTGTAAAAACTATTTAAATTAAAGGACTAGATAGGTAGTAGTGTATACACAGCGACACATCAAGCTTTACATTTGCAATATAACATGGCCTCGTTTTTTATAGATTTCCCGTACAATGCGATTTTGACGCGTGCGTACTACTAAACATAAGTAAAATAAGCCTTGATTTCAATATGCGATGCTGCCCTCCCGCTCGGCCTCCACCACGCCGCGCTAACAACCTTGAATGTGACCGGGTTGCAGCTAAATTAACGGTAAAAGTAACGTTATTCTCGTATTTTACGTTAATTGTATTTAACGTTAAATTACTGGTAATGTTATCAATTAACGTTATATTTTGTAACGTTAATTAGGTATCACATTAGAATTAACGTTAAGTAATGGTTATTATTTTGTTAGTTGGTAACGTTAACAAGCCCTGAATACGACAAACACCTCACTTATCCAGGACCAGTTGAACCTCCAGCGTCGGACACAAGATGCCTGGAATTTTGCTGAACTGGGCCTATTTGGGGCTGCTATGCCGTAAGGACCACTGTTTCTTTTTTTTGTTTGAATTTCAGTTTTTTTTTTGTCATACTGTGTACAATGTGTGCGGCATTGGCCAAAAAAAAAATATGTTTCTTTCTTCCAAAACATAGTTTTTAAATTTTCCCTGTTTTCTCAAAACATTCGTTGCGTTACTGCTTTTTGGCTTGCTTCAGTACTACGCCCGCGCGGTGATCTCGTGCGCTTCGCCACACAACTTACGAAATTACTGGCGCTGTCAATCTAACGTTATCGCCTGTGACGTATCTATCGTTCATTTGATCTCTTTTTAAAACTGGTGCCCTGGTACCGCTTCATTGGTTTTGGTAAAGTGATTTTGGATCTTGTTGAATGTCTTTTTGATTCCTTGATTTACATTTTTGACACTGTTTAGATATGGGCCTTATTGAGCCCAATATCGGGTGTTTTAAGTTTTGGAAATGCCGATAGTCATAGGTTTTATAAAGTTCTAATGACTGGGTAAAACTGGTTTATTTTTATATTTTATTTTATTTGTAACAACAAACAATTACATAAAAAGCATAGAGACTAAAAACTTAAAATTAACTATTATGTAATCAACAGCGTTATTCACAGCATACAGGCAAAATAATAATAACGCGCTACAAAGAGAAGTTAAAAAACAAAGATAAATGAAAAAAAAACAATGATTTTAAACTTTAAAAAATAAGTAAGTGCAATTATACAATACAATAATCTAAGAGGAAAAGGATAAGATGTCTAATTCCTTGATTGTCTTGTGAGTCGAGTTTCGGAATCCACCCCGTGTATCACAGAATAAATTGATGTGTTTAGTCATTAGCAATAAGATAGGTGTTCGATGTATGTAATCATCTGCCTCGCCTTTTGCCAACTATGTTGGGATCGGCTTGTAGTATTCCAGTATATCAGTATTCCCATATTTCCAGCTTTTAATACTAGCATGGAGCGGTCTGCGCTCCACAACCAAGTAAGTACTGGGTAGTACGAAAACCTTTGGTAAGGCTGTTTGTCAGCCTTTCGGGCCACTTACTAACTATAAAGACTGTCAAAGATTTATAAATGACAGCCGGATCTAAAAGCTTAATGTGCTTGCCGAGACACGGAAGAAACTCGGTTTATAATGTATGGTCACCCATCCGTGGACCAACCTAGGCAAGCGCGGCTTAACCTGAAGATCAACCCGATTGGCTGTTATTATTTACCCACGACTTCTTCGATGTACATGCATATGTATAGTACCAAAATACATTTAAATATTAATATTCTGTGTTATGTTTGATTTTATATTTTTAGATAGATTTTTAAGTATTGGCTGTAAGTTTATTTTTCAATTTATTTGGTGTGTGTTTGCAAACCACTATTGTATTGGGGTTATCCTTTAAAGATAGCGTGTGTAAAATAAATAAATAAAAATAACTACATCATGGATGGCACTCCTAAACTAGATACAATGTTATCATTATTGTGTAGTTATGCTTAAATACAAAACAAACCAATAACAAAAATGCTGATTAGCCAAAATAATCTTTCATAAATAACAAAAATGCCAAAAGAATCGTTCAACCAAAAAATATTCCACAAAAAATATTTATGCGTGAAAACCCTAACCATCTATTGTCAATCGATTATCATAACATTAGGATCATTGACCATACCATATCAGTCCAAATCCCTAGTCCTAGACATATAATTTGACCACACTTATACCGAAAAACAGCTAATATGAGCTTATAAAAAAACTCGTTACCTTTATTAGGGGTAATAAACAAGGGTATAGTCAGGTACCATAATGCAGAGGTCATTAGCGTAATGTTCAGGATCACCGACATTGTGTCGCCTTCATTCTTGTTTTATTAATGATTTAAAAACTGTAGTTTTTTAGACGGAACGATATTATGGCAAAAAGATATGGTGGTATAATGAAATCTATTTAGTTATGGTACAAAACTCAAAGTTTAGTAAATGATGTTTATTTTGCAAATTAAATGATTATCGTTTAATTAAAATAAATATTTACATAAACTAACTAACTAAATATAAACTAACTTAAATACTTAATATTTACATAAACTAACTAACTAAATATAAACTAACTTAAAAACTTAATATTTACATAAACTAACTAACTCTAAACTAACTTAAAAACAATGGGAGGCTTAGTACAGCTTGGCAAAAGACTGACAGCGGTGACGTGAAGATGTGTGTTAGACGTCTTTTGGGCTGAAATGATGATGATGAATTACATGATAGTTAGGAATATGGGTGTACCCTAGAGTGCACCCATATTTTGTCAGTTATTTTTAGTCATGAATGACAGAATGCAACAAATGGTATCATTATTCATCATCATCATTCCAGCACAAAAGACGTCCACTGCTGGACATAGGCCTCCCCCAAGTGTCGCCACATTGACATTTTGAGGGGTTTTGCCATAATCGCCACGCATGGCAGGCGGGTTGGCGATCGCAGTACGGTTGTTACAAAAGCACAGAGAACGCTGCTGCCCATTCTCAGGCAGGCAACTCCCTTAGTCGCCTCTTACGACACCCACAGGAAGATATGGGATGGTGCTATTCTTTACGTCCGACACCATACAGAGCAACAAATTATATACCAGTATTGTATATTGAACATTTTAGAACCGAGCAGTACGAAAAGATTCTAACAAAAACTCATGCTTGGATGCACGAAATTGCAAAAAAAAACTATTAAGTACCACGTGCCATCAAAAACCCTTTGTGATGGAACCTCCACGGCCGATTTAAAATCAATAATACACTCAAATAGATAACTTTCCCGAGCACAGTGAGGGATCGATCAGTGATCTATAGATCTTTTGTTGAATGGAATCGATCTCGATTTTTGATTACGTCGCAAATGAAACGGTCACAACGACTATAGTGATGTGATTTTTTGTCGTTCTTGGGGTCACTGAGTGCCTGATTGGATTTTTTTTTGGAATCCAGACTTTTTGGAATCCAGAGGTCCATCAAACGGTCCTATTATGTTTTTTGGAATGTTGTCAATGTGTTTGAGGCTTTGTTCCGATATAAACATGTGGCTCCCTGGAAGGTTGGGCATATGTTCATGGTGGTTACGGCTTCAGAATGAAAACTTTTTTCGGATATTTTTGATAGCCAATCAAAACGCCTTGACATGAAAACTTATGACCAACACACGCACCACACTGGATTAGTCTTCAACAGGAAGCAAGATAGTACCCAGTTCTGTAATTGAAATATATTTTTAATGCAAGCGATGGTAACATTGTGTACAGTGAAGTTTGAGTACCATTGATGACTCGGGGACTCCAGAAACTTACGTCATACAACTAATAGCCCCATACATTCCCGACTACTTTTATCAAAAATCTAAAGCACTAATGTAACCGCAAGAATTCCAAGTGATTCATTAACTCGACGAAGAGATAAACTTAACAACAATTAATAAAGTCTAACAATTAAAGTTGTCACAGAACATTTGTTTGATCATACAATGGAGTGAGTAATGATCGACCTTGCAAGCGTGGTTTATCAAGATTTGTGGTTGATGTCATGTGGTGTTAGGGTTGGGTGAAGAATCATAATATAAAGATCTTGGTCATGTAAGATTTAAATGGACTAATATTTGGTCCTTACGGGCAAAGACCTGTAAATATCCTTTAACTGTTTTGGTCAAATTTTGGGTCCTTCGTGGGGAAGATCTTGGTGCTGTAAGATTTTTGTAAAAAATAATGTTTGGGCTTCCGGAGTGAAGTATGTGTTGTCTAGCAGGCATTCATTAAGCTCACGAGGTAGATAATGATATAATTAGAAAAGGGGTGAATAATGATTCAACTGACGATGAAGACGATATTATTGCGTCGCCCGAAAATAAACTAGAAAAACGTTAGGCAGATGACGATTTCTCATTCGGCACGCAAAGCAAGGCAAATTAAGAGCCAGGACTGAAATTACCAAACATTATAACTGAAGAAAAAATCAAATAACAATTTTATTATTCATAACAAAAATTATCTTTAAGTATATTAAAACGTCTATACGTATGCATGTCTATTGCAAGATTTGAGATAATTTCTGTGACAACCCTGGAGGACGATGAATCACGCGCACGCGCATAGATCGTTGATAGACCGTGATAGATTGATATGTGTAAGTTTGCAGATATTTTAATTTGGTTTTAAAGTAAGTGCCAGAATTACCTATATAATTATAAAATCAGAAAAGCTTTTGGTGAAAAAGTTTTTGGTGAAGCAAAAATTTTACATCCGATATTCCAAAAACTTACATCATCTGCCAAGCCTATACCCAACTTTGAGGTCCCATTCAAGTGTTACCAAATGCAGCTTAATACTGCATTTTCCATAGACTACCTGTCTATGCTTTGACCAACATGAAACTTCTTGATATGACTCATGGTTTTTAAACTTCTCTGTCAGCTCGTGACGACTAATTTGTAGGTAAATGACAGCCGGGAACAACGTCTGACGTGATTTTTAAAAACCCTTCAATACCTTGTAGTCGATGCAACAGCAATTCACACCACCTACATGAAAAACGACCACTTACTTAGAAATCTACTATCACCGCAAATCATCATAGATGATAAAGATATCGATATTAGATAGAAGTAATCTATAGATTAATATCTCCCATACATATGACAGCCTCAGGGGACAGTCGGGTATTGCGTGCTACTCTATTTGTAGGTAGCATGTGATCTATTTTTAGACACGAAGGTACTACATCTTCATTTAGTGGAAAATAAATTGCGTATAGCCGCAGCATTGGGACAGTTGCATACATACATTATGTGGCAACCTTACAGTCGTAGTACGCAATTTGATAGTTGTGAGTCTTAGCTTATTTCATGACATTGGCAATATCCTTTTATGTTGTTACAATTATCACAAAGTTTCTGCCAAAGTAGACCAGTCCGAAGGTGTAGAAAATGGCTAGACATCATTTTGACTCCTCAAAAAAGTAGAAGTGGATTCAAATTGAGTGTTGTAGGTACTATCCTGTACCGATCATACCTTAAGATGAGAAGATGTCTTAAAAATACTAAACGGAATAGTTTTTGAGTCTGACCCCAAACGAAAAAACTGAATGTACATGTTTAACTCAACTTTTTAGTCAATCTGCCACAGAGGTGTATTCATTACTTGTAGGAATTTTTGCTGATACTTGTTTTAGTCATATCAGGACACATAGTTGTGTAAACATCAGTATTACCATAATATGTAGCTTAACTGACTATGTTTTAAACCACGTATTTTCAAAACCACACGCAGTATCTTAGCCAATAGAAAATCGGCTTTCTTTTACTGAAGTGATTGCGAATGAACAATTTTATGACCTTCCTCTTGACTAAAGGTAGTTGTAAAGGTTTCTCTGCATCTGTATGTAACCCTCAAGGCTATGGGCGACAGATAGGTTTGCGTACCAGTGTGTGCTGCTTCGCTCCTTATGATTACTGATCAGCGTAGCTCGGAGCTTCGTGTATGGAGCTGATTAATATGTCAGTATAACCAGGTACGTGTTTTGTAGTATAATTTTGGATGAGGTATACCCTAAAGCGCAAATTCAAGCTTGGGGGAAAGCTAAAGGGGTTTTAGTGCAAAATAAAGATTTAAACCCAATCCTTCGAAAATATAAAAGCAAATCCTTGAAGATGATCAACTGGCCTACCATGACGCCTTAAAGCAGTATTGTTTTACTCTTATTCCAGTGTGAGAAACAGACAGAGCTATGCAGGATGTCTAGCACCATCTCTTTTCCACACTGGAAAAGGAGTAAAACAATAATGTTTTAAGCCGTCATGGTAGGCTACCTAGACTGGAAAAGTGCCTCTATTTGGGATTAGGTAAGTACCTATACCGCTGGATAAAACTGACGTGGTAAGAGATGGCGCTAGACATCTTGTATAGCTCCATCTCTTTCCCACACTGGAATAAGAGTAAAATAATACGCTTTAAGACGTCATGATACGCCAGCAGTTCAAGGACCAGGAAATCTAGTACCAATTTTCATTACCAATCGAACTGATTCACTCAACGAGTCAAAAAGATCAAGAAACTCCATTCCAAAAGGACCAAGTGCCACAATTCCTGTACCGCGCTATCCCCTTAGGGTGTCCCTACATTTTGTCTCAGATTAATATGTCCTACCTGTACCGTAGTAACTACTGTGTGGGACTGCCCCGTGAATAATCACTTCGATTCTATGTACCTAGCATATAGGACGGTAATATTATGTACCTACCTATATTGTAAATAAGTAGACGATTTATTGATATTGATGTAAGGGTTAGTGTGTAATTATAAATGAGATTTTTTCATATCGTTTGGTAGTAATAATTAGGTAGTCTTGATCTCACGAAGTAAATACCTAGGTTCCGTTATGATTTCGCTAAGAGTGTTAGTCGATGGGTATACCAAAAAGTATAGATATTTTGAATGGCTTGACTTTCCTCAGTTAGGTCATTAAAAAGAGCAATTAGGAAAATTAGTTACACTTAAAATGTCCCTGCGTTTTGTTCAAAGGGAGTTCAAATCAATTGTGGCATGCAGTGCCACCTAGTGGAGACGTTATGAACTAGCTGCATAGCTGGCAGTTACCATTAAGAACTCAGTCACAGAATAAATAGTACGCTCAGTGCGTAGTTTGATAGTGCATCAAGAAATACATAGATGGCGTTGTAATAAAGTGGTTCGGGTCTAGCTCCCTTTGAACGAAAAAGTTCAGTGTGTCACTGCTAGGAGGCGTTAAATCGAATACTGATAGACTTATAAACATTCTTCGAGCTTGTAATTTGGAAGCAGTAAACAATTGACATAACAGTTAACTGTAAATTGCTACTTTTATTCCATTGATAATTTCAATTTAATGTATAATATCAATGTTGGCTCTTTATTTAAATGGTCTTATTTGCCGAAAGAGGTATTTAGCAACTAAGTAGGTATTTAAATACTTACCTTATTGTGTTTTAGAGCAAATCTGGAAGGAAGTTATAACAATTAAAAACTTGAAGCTATTTAAAATGATTAAAACAAAGATTTCTAGGAGATACCTGCCTAGGTAGTAGCAATAAGGTAGATTTGGTTTATGATGCGGGATCATTACTTATAATGAAAGATACCTACTAAAGTAAGTCATTGATGGGTAGTGGCTTGCAGTTATCGAAATTTTGATAAAAATGTCATATAAACGTCATGAAAGGAACGAGGACCATTTACTTGGGTTCAATTATTACCAACATCTAAATTGGGAATTAAAATGTTTATTGCATGAAAGATGACTTTTTCTTGTCATTTTTAAGTACATATTTAATTGCATATTTTTATTGTAAATATGTGTCTTTTAACTGTACAATAACTTGGATTTGTCTGATAAGCTGTACATGTTTTCTCAAATAAATGAATATCAATAAAATTATGTTGGAATCTGATTCTGCAGGTTACATACAATGCAGACATTGAATCAATGACCCTACACACCGATGTGCTGGTTCTATTACCGCGCTATTGAGGTCACCAAGAATTGAAGACAAATAGGCACTAAGATGTTGGTAGTAGTAAGAAATAATAATATTTAAGATTATAGATACGATTTAAGAAGAGAGAGCAGCGGAGGCCTAGGGGTGGCAGCTCCAACTTACGAGCAGTAAGCCGTGGGTTCGAACCCAGGCAGGTGCATTACTTTGTGTAATTTATTTCATCACCGCTGGCTTCAAAAACGGTGAAGGAAAACATCGCGAGGAAACCGGCATGTTCTGGAACTAAAAATTCGAAGACATGTAACATCTACCAACCCGCACTGGGCCCGCGTGGTGGATTACAGCCCATTCCATCTAATAGAGAGGATACTGTGTCCCAGCAGTGGGAACATTATGGGCTGATGATAAAGCTGATTTTAAATACCAGTTCTATAATCTAATATGATAGCCCTGGTGAAAGACAAATGTCAAGATTAAATAGTGATCTCTGCGTAACGTAAGTAGAGATTTAATAAAGGTAGAAAAAGTTAATAAATCTACGACTAGCAAACGGTTTTGTTTTAAGTCATTAGTCTTTTTAACACACAGCTCTCCTTATTTTTTTCTAGAACTTATACTGGTATTTGAATAACTTAACTCTAGGAAAAGTGCAAAAGGCGTAAAGCAAGTATTATAATCAACTTTACTGCCGTAAAATACAAGTGCGTTTAATTACAGCATCACAATGTTAAGTTCATTGCCACGAAGATGAACGCAACTGCCTCCTAGATCACTCATAGTACCGTAGGCGACCCACTTTGACAGCCTCTTGCAACAAGCTTACAGTCTCCGACGACAGCTCACCGCGGCCGTACGCAACATGTTTTTCGAAAGTTTCCTCCTAAATCTCGCCATAATCATCATACTTATAATCGCTCTAATCATCGACTATGTTACCAAGTTCTTCAGTTACTGGTATGTACGACATGTGCCCTACAAGTCATCCGTTCCCTTCTTCGGAGGCGACTACCACCGAGTCCTTGGAATCAGGAGCAGCACCGAAGATGTCAACACACTTTACTCCAAATATCCCAAAGACAAGTATGTCGGCCGCTTGAAATGCAGGATTCCCGACCTGATAGTGAAAGATCCCGACACGGTAAAGAGGATGTTGTCAACGGATTTCGCGAATTTCCATAGCCGAGGTCTCTGCTTGGACAAATCTCAGGATGTTTGTTTACGAGACAATTTGTTTTACGCCGAAGGAGAAAAGTGGACCTTATTGCGCGAAGGCTACGAGTCTTTATTGAGTAGCATGGACTGTGAATTGGAGAGTTTGAGTGACTGTTTGCCGGGAACAAATGGTGATGCTAACGTTCAAGAGATTTTGTCGAAGATATTGGACAAAGTCTTCGAGGATTTGCTTCTCGGTAGCGGCGGAGGGTCAGTTGTGAAGGAAGTGAGATCAGCAATACAAAAGCGTTCATTGATAGAGAGATTTAAGAGTTACTTGAAGGATATTTTCCCGTCTTTGTACATTATGTTTGGATTGGCTACTATTTTCGGAGAACCTTCTGCAAAAACAAAGGCTGAAATCGAGAAATCTAAACTGTTGGCGCAAATCAAGAATTTGGGAAATGTTTATCAACTTGGAATTAAGGAGAAGAATAGAAAGCGTCATTCGGACGTCGAATTCGCCTATTCAATGATATCGTCATTCATAACTGAGGGGTACATACCTTGTCTGAATGCGTTAACTGCATTGATCTACGAACTAGCATTAAATCCATTGGTGCAAGAGAAATCCCGGAATTCAGTTTCGAAACACAATAGGGACGAGTATTTGGACATGGCTATAAAAGAGGCATTGAGATTACATCCACCATATTCCATCATTGCAAGACAATGCACGAAGACTTATCATCCTGAAGGTGGAATACTGATTGATAGGAAAATAACAATCAATGTTCCTGTACTGGCTTTGCATAGGGATGAAGAACATTATGTGAAAGCCGACGCTTTTAATCCTGATAGATTTTTGGATGATGAAGGAGCGTCTAAGCATTGCTATGCTTATTTGCCGTTTGGAGCTGGTCCTAGGAAGTGCATTGGTAAGATCTTTGTTTTATTAACTTTTACTACATATATATATATATGCAAAGGTCGTCTGTATGGTGTCGGACGTAAAGAATAGCACCATCCCATATCTTCCTGTGGGTGTCGTAAGAGGCGACTAAAGGACTTGCCAGAGAATGGGCAGCAGTGTTCTCTGTGCTTTTGTAACAACCGTACTGCGATCGCCAACCCGCCTGCCAAGCGTGGCGATTATGGCAAAACCCCCCCTTCTTGGGGGAGGCCTATGTCCAGCAGTGGACGTCTTTTGGCTGAAATGATGATGATGATGATATGCAAAGGTCTGGTGGCCTACCATGACGGCTTAAAACATTATTGTATTACTCCTTTTCCAGTGTGGGAAAGAGATGTCGCTAGACATCCTGTTTAGCTCCGTCTCTTTCCCACACTGGAATAAGAGTAAAACAATACTGGTTTAAGAGGTCATGGTAGGCCAGCTGATCTGTTTTATCTGTATAGGCTGTAAAAAATATCCGTATTAACGCCTTGTAAACATTATGTACACCAAAGCAAGTAACATTGAGCACAACGCATTTCTAGAAAACGACTCACAAAGTTACGGTACGCGCATTGTTAAACACACCAGTGCTTATGGGTGCTTGTAACGGTACAAAGGTCATTCCAGTTTCTAAAGTTCTTCATCAAACATATAAGCATTTAAAAAAATACTTGACACAGAGTTTTGTCTTCAATCTTCATTACCAGATAATCCCCCTACAAAAGATGATCGCAATGACGAGAAGAACAAATGGCTTTAGTCGTTGCTAAGTGTTTTATGCACTTATTAGGTATATCTTACCGTAATTTTTATTTTATTTTTATTTGTGTTATTGCCATGGCTATCATAACAGGCAGTCGTCATTGTTATTATATTCACACGATCTTTAACCCCTATTTCTACTGCTGATGTATGTATCATGATGTATGTATGTATGTATGTAAGTACACGTAATAACAAATGAAAACACAATTGCATAAGAGTAATATATATGTTACGATTCTTGGAATACTCAGTTCTCTAGAAAATTAATTATTTATTTTATGCGTAAATCATCTAAATCTGTCACGTATGTATAAACGCAGCAATGACAGATTTTTTAAAGGAATTTATGATTCAATTCGAAAACGTGATACTTGTCTATTTTGATGTTCAGACAAGGGTTAGTTTTAGGAAGTGCTGTCTGACTGTAGCAAATCATCATCTTCATCATTTCAGCCGAAAGACGTCCACTGCTGGACATAGGCCTCCCCCAACGCCTCATTGACATAAGGGGGGTTTTGCCATAATCGCCACGCTTGGCAGGCGGGTTGGCGATCGCAGTACAGTTGTTACAAAAGCGCAGAGAACGCTGCTGCCCATTCTCTGGCAAGTCCCTTAGTCGCCTCTTACGACACCCACGGGAAGATATGGGATGGTGCTATTCTTTACGTCCGACACCATACAGAATAACTGTAACAAATATTGATCTAAAAATGTTATTAATTTTATAGGCAATCGCTTCGTGTAAAATACTGGTTATTAAGCTGCGTCTGGTTAGACTGGAAGCCGACCCTAACGAAGTAAATTTGGGGTTACAAACATTGAAACTTACTATTTACTACAACTATTTAGTCATACAAATATTAGTTCCGTGCAGGGATCGAACCCGCGACACGCCACTCTCTCAACCACTGCGCCAAACGTGGCGTCAAAGTAGGTAAAGTGTAGTGAGACATTAAAATGGTGGATATAAACAGCTTTCAAAACTGATAATTATCACTATCCTAGGCAGTCAGTCCCTCTACACTAAACAACCTAGGTTTTTTTTAACCAGAATCGTCCATCTTTGGGTAAAGGCCTCCCGCATTGTTTCCACTTCTCTCAATTTTGCGCCTCTTCTCGCCAATTCATGAAGCGATCCCGCCATCTTCTCCTCAATCTGGTGCGACCACGTATAGCTGTCGCAGATGTCCAGTTTTGTGATATACAAGCCCCCAGCTTCTCCGGCATACGGCAGACATGGCCTAGTTAACTGGAAAATATTTTTACTACGTCATGGAATTTATTTTATGCCAATGCGAAGATAGAATAATAGCTTACCGTACTGAGTGATGCTTGCAAGCATTTACTGCTTTGTGGCTTTGAGTTCCATACTAATTAGTGTTGGTACCGTATGGATAAATGAGGAAGTACGAAGCAACGGTAAAATGATATTACAACGGTTTTTGTAGTCATAAGTCCATTGCTGATTATTCTTATCATATTCATAAGCCTTACCTGGCCATTAAAGTTAAATCTCTGCCTGAGTTTGTGTTTCCGAACGCTTATAACCCTAATTTCTTCAAAGTTAGAGTGAACAGGCTTCTGGGTAAGCTCGTACCATCGTCGACTTTGTTTCTGTCATCTCTGACCTAGACTAGTTAGTCTTTTTTTATGCGATGGGTTTGCTCATCGCATAAAAAAACACACACACTTTATCATATAGTCATTGAGCGTCATCCCCGTGAAACAATTTCAGTGTATCTATTTACCTTACCACCCTTGTCTTGTCTGTCTTGTCAAGATGACCTTGAAAAGGTGATATTATTCCTTTTATTTATTTGTCATTAACAATTAATATTGTGATTGACGTATGACATAATTCTAAAATAAACATGCAACAATAACAATAAAAAAATACGATGACTAAAAACTATAATAATATCAGCGGCACAAATAAAAATAATAATTAATCTGATTGGATAGTTAAAACTATCGTCAAGTTTAGCTCATTCCTGTAAAAATATGAAACAAGTATGAAAGCAACTGTTATTTGGTCTACTGTTATTTTTTGTGCTAAGGTCTATATTTGTCCATGTGATAGTTTGATAGTTTTTACCTCAGTGAAGTTTTAATTAATTAATTAAAGTATTTACGAAATTGACTATGAATACTTTGAATTCAACAAGTTTACCTCTTTGTTTTTCTGGTAAAACCATATTCAAATAAGTGACTTCTCAGAAAAACGATTTTCCTACCGCGAAAAGCTATTAGAATACAAAATAGTTTCTTAGGAAATTGAATAACGGTCGCAAGACATCTATCGAGTACAGATTTACTATTCCATTAAATAGTAAATATATTCCAGTAAATCTGTTTGTCCGTCTTTGTGTGTAGCGATTAAACTTACCTGGGGGGTTACAATGACGTCTTAAAGCAGAATTGTTTTAATGTCAGTTCAGTGTGGGAAAAAGATGGGGCTATAGGGAGATCCGCTACCTCTTTCTCACTCTAGAATGAGATGAAAACAATACTGCCTTATGACGTAATGGTAGAGAAGCTGAAACGTGCGCCAAACATCGAAAGATATACTTAGCAGTCACGAATAATTAAATTTATGCTCTGAGCATAAATTCAAAAGTGATATTCTTCTTGCAATACTCATCCTCCTATAATACTTGTCTTAAATCAATATGAAAAAGAATAATGTTTATGTAATGAAAAATCTCTTTTAATAGATTGCCCCACTAGTGACTGTTTACTCTTCCGGCCCTTGTTTCGTGCCCTGAGTTTTTCTATCGAGTCCATTGCCTTTACGGGCCGCTCTGCCGCATTTCACTAGTCTTTGTCATACTGTAATGAATTAATGATTAACACAACAAAAGTATTATCTCAAAGTACGTTATCTCCGTTATTATACGAGAGAGAATTTTGTGAAGTGTTTATATAGCACTAGTTGTCCCGCGCAACTTCGTCTGCGTCACATTTTCCCCGTTTTCACAACATTTTTCATTGCTGCTCCGCTCTTATTAGCCGTAGCATGATGATAAATGGTCCCCCCGATAGTGGCCTCGATAAATGGGCTGTGTAACTCTGAAAGATTTTTTCAAATCGTACCAGCAGTTCCTGAGATTAGCGCGTTCAAGCAAACAAACAAATTCTTCAGTTTTATTATTAGTAGTTTATATAGATTACATTGTTCTGACACCGAGATTTGCCTTAGAACATAAAATCCTTTTATCCTGGAGTAGATAAAAAAAGGACAAAACAATAAAAAGAAATTAAATAAAAAGAGACTAACAAAAACAAAAATAAAAAACATGCATTAAACCAAATTGGTCCTGTACCGGGCCAAAATGCCTCTACGTAAATACGTACGTACGTTTTCGACGGATAATTTCTGACCTCAAAGCGAGTGCAGCCACAGGTTAAAGCTAGTTATTAATACATTTTCACATTAGGAGGCTTTCTCCACTTACACAGACATCGAGGCCACAGAAGTTATTATGATAAATAGCACAATGAAATTGCAAGATCTTAACATCATATAGACGTTGTCAATAATTTAGAAACTTTGTTTACTGTAGACCCTGTTTTCTAGGAGCTCGTAAAAAAATAAGTGTGGTTTTAGTACTTTCATCAAGATTAAGTTCCTTGTTTCCAAAATGTGACTAATTAGTTTATTTGATCATGTTGGTTGTTTTCTGTGTTGGATTCTGCTGCATTTGTTTAAACTGGAAGCCGACCCCAAAATATTTGGGAAAAAACCAGCCATACTAGACATACGGTGAAAATTTTAACTAAAACAACTTAGCAATACAATACTCCAGCACGCGTAGCATGACCGCCGTAGAAACGGGCTATGTCAATGGAAGAATCGACAAACTGACTCATTGTCATTTTCTAACTGTCATTAGGTCGATCCTTCCGTAGACAAAACTCGTTTCTACAGTGGTAATGCTGCACGTGCTGGAATAGCCGAAGGATAAGACGATTTTATACCTTAAGGACAACGACATTTCTCCAATTATTTTGAATTCCATGTATCAGAGCATATTATCATTAACCGGTCACAAGTCCAGACTTTGTCTGCGATTGAGTAAATGATAACATAACATCACGCCTGTAATCGCCGAAACGATGGGCAGAGGCGTACCTAATAGTACACCCTCATTTCGCCAGTTTTGTTTGTAAGTACAAAGTAACAGAGAGCTAGTCAATTGCCTCGGAAAACACGTTAAGCCGTTGATCCCGGCTGTCGTTTATAGATCTTTGACAGTCGTTAAGAGTAGTCAGAAGCCAAAAGTCTGACATCCAGTCTTACCAAGGTGTATCGTATTACCCAGTTACTGGGTTATGGAGGTCAGATAGGCAGTCGCTTCATGTAAAATACTGGTACTCAGCTGCATCCGGTTAGACTGGAAGCCGACCCGAAGATAGTTTGGGAAAAGGCTAGACAGATATATGAATCAATTGCTTTCAACCGGCCACCAATGCAGACTCCGAGTCTGCTACAGACTGAGAAATACCTGATGGAAAAACCCCATAACATGTTGCCCTGGAATCCAACCCATGACCTCAAGCTCAGTTAATTTTGTTAAAAAGAGCCTATTTGATACTTTGGTAAAATGGAAATTCAAAACTGAAAAACTTATATCTTGTTTTGTATGAGCTGAAGGATAACTAACTAAAAAAAAGCAAGTACATGACTACATGATTTAGTCATGAATACAAAAATAATAAATTAAATAGGTAACTAAAATAAGAATATACTATAAAAGGGCGTCAAAAAACCCCTTCCCAACGCTGTCAGCTGGTAATGTGCCCAAGAGACTGGCAGCATTGCCACGTTGTATGAATGAATATGCAAAGTTTCATGCTTTGTCTTATAAGTTTTTAAAATTATTTAATAATTTCGTTATTTTTATATGGTTGCTGTTAAACGGTAATTTCATATTGTTGTCTACTGTTTATTTGGAAAAGACCAAAAGAATGTGGGATAAATAAATTGTGCAGTTTTTAAATTTTTAAAATAAAATGTTACATCAGCTACTAAAACAGTTTAATCGATTTATTTTTAATCGATTCGTAAAACCTGCAGCAACTGCATGACATATTTACATTAGAGCAAGACCAATTTTATTTTATAAATAAATATGCTCTGGCTGAGGGTCTGGTTTAAAAACTAGTTTTGCTTTTGCTTTCGTAGAAGTCATTTGGATTCCATTTGCTTTCGATATAAATATTTATGCTAATTTTCTCTGTGGTATGTGTTTATTTTTGGAAACGCATTATTGGTTTTGTTGTTTTTTTTTCCACAACTTTAATAATACACCTACCTTTTTTATCTAAACTATACTGTCCCACTGCTGGGCAAAAACCTGCCACAAATCTTTCCAGGAGTCTTTACACCGCGCCACCTGGAACCAGCCCTCGCGGTACGCGTCCAAGTCGTCTGTTTCCTCGAAGGGTTTCGACAAAGGTGTACAGTGTATCATATAATTTTACACCCAAATATTGTAAGAATAAATTTAAATCCAATGTTTTAAGAAGCCAGCCCATCAATCGGATACGAATCCAGCCCAGACTAGGTCTACACGGAATATTTACACTACGAATATTTTTTCACACTCAACTTTCTTGTTTCAGGAGAACAGCTGGCTTTGAAAATAATAAGGAATGTGAGCAAGGCGGTATTGAAGAAATATGAAATCGAACCATGTGCCAAAACGCCTTCAAAGTTGACCATGGTGGACCATAACTTTGGAAGAGTGGTAGACCGCGATATTTGGCTCAGGTTTAAGGCACGAGTGTAAGTAAAGGAAGTCGAATGAATATATTTATTATGCACTAGCACTTTGTCCGCAAAAATTGTTATACATATAATATATAGCCTATATTACTGCATAGCCTATGTTACTCGGTAAAGATGTAGCTTTCTAATGGTGAAAGAATTTTTAAAATCGGTCGAGTAGTTTTTGAGTTAAATCGTAACAAACAAACAAACAATCAAGTCTTTCCTCTTTAAATATAAAATATCATATGATATTAGTTTAGATAGATTTTATTTTTAATGAAAAAAATGAATAAGATTTTAGGTAGGTACGCACGTGGACTAATCAAGCTATTCATAACCAGTTTATGCGGATCTGTCATTGTATTGGAAATCTATATAAAGCGAAGCCTTGTTATACTGGAAGTGTATAGCTTGCTGTGTTTCCATGTGTACGAGAAAAACTTCCCTTATGCCAAAGGGGCTCACAAGGTATGTACCTACTATTTATACAGGGTGTAACGGAAAGGGTATATACATACTTAAGGGTGTGCTACAGACCCTCAAACTGAACACGTTTCTTATAGTTGTTTGTAGAAACTTTATGGTACAAAAAATACTTGCTTCATACTACAGACTATTTACAATGGTATACAAATTTATTTTATAATTGGTGTGCAGATTTATTTTAAGATTTACTTTTAAGTATTTTTAATTGACATATTATTATCAAGCTCAAGTACTAATAGAAGTAAGATTGACTATTTATTAATTATTTTTTATAGTCTGTAAGATATTTTCATGTATTGGAATTGAATATTCTGTCATATTTAACTAAAAACATAGTTTGCAAATACAGAATCTAATAATAACTTGAATTTATTTTTTTGTGAATCCCAAATAAGCAAGCCTTATGATTGGTAGTTGGAATATTAATAAGAAACTTTTCAAGTGTCTGTTATTTATTGTTTAACTGTTTATTTTCTTGGCTGTGACAAAATACTGACAGATCCTACATTAACAAACGAAACATCTACTAGCATTGCAATAAGTTCCAAACAAGCCCTATAACATCACACCTGTAGACCCCGACATTTCGCCAGTTAATTGTAAATCCCATGTAATAGGGGGCGAACCTATTCCCATCAACCGTGGACAAATCTCATGTCAAATCTTCATGTCTGTTACTGAGAAATTCCTGATGGGAGAAAAACCTAATGACACTGCTCGACCCGGGTATCGAATCCAGGACCTCATGCTTTAGCAGTCGCACTTGCGAGCATTGGACCAACGAGGCTGTTGAGGGAGACTTTTGTTCTTACAATTAAAAACTCTATCATCTATCTGTCCTGGAGTCATAGCGCTAGATGGCGCGTTTCTTCCTGTCTGCTCCGACTTTCGGTATCTCGGTTCACTCGTGCAAAGCGATGGCGAAATAGATCGTAGTGTTAAGCACAGAATAAACATTGGATGGATGAAATGGCGGCAGGTCACGGAAACTATCTGTGACTCCCGCATTCCCCTTAAACTTAAGGGGAAGATTTATATAACAATGGTTAGACCTGTCTTGTATGGGTCAGAATGTTGGGCCACAAAAGGGATGAATGAAAGGCACTTGCATGTGGCAGAGATGAGAATGCTAAGGGGGACGTGTGGTGTTACGCGAATGGATAGAATAAGGAATGAGTACATTAGAGGAAGTCTGAAAGTGGCGCCGGTGACTGAAAAGATGTGTGGAAATAGGTTGTCGTGGTATGGGCATGTGATGCGGAGGAATGAGGAAAATGTCGTGAGGAAAGTTTTGAGTATGAATGTGGATGAGTATAAGGGTAGAGGAAGACCAAAGAAACGATGGATGGACTGTGTGAAGGATGATATGGCAAGACAGGAGGTATCTCATGAGATGACAAGTAATAGAGAGGTATGGAAGAAGAAGACGTACTGCGCCGACCCCAAATGAATTGGGATAAGGGCAAGAGAATGATGAATTAAAAACTCTATCAATAACATTTGTAACGGGATATTTAACATGTTTACTATTTGTTTCGAAACAAATAGTAGACATGGAAAACATCCCGTTACAAATGTTATTGATTGTGTTAGTGATCATGTCCGTTTAAAAATTTTAAACTTGTTATAATGACTATTAAATGCTATTTTATTTTTAATTTAATTTTCACTATACTTACTATTCCAAGCTGCATCATATTCCAGCCTAAAAACTTCTGTACAGCAACAAAGCGTCAAAAACTATCATCACAGCACACACATTTTGATACCTCCAGCTTTCACTGGCATACACAACAGAATTCAATTTTCGTTTTTTTTTTTAATCGCTCAAGAGCGGCTTCTGAAAATCAATACAATTGACAATGACAAAGGGGTTGCTAAAAACGGCCAGCGTCCAAAGGGGTGAAAGGGAAATATTTCCCTTGACTATACGGCGTTGCATGATAATGGAGTTTGTCATAGAGAGGATGTGACTATACATACGGGTGATTGAGGATATAGCTCGCAGGGTTTTTTTTCTGTTGCAGGTTTATTGCTGAATATAAGGTCTAACTATTAACACACGACCTGGTCATCTCTGAGCTGCCTCGGTTTATTTTAATTATTTTATTTTAAAACTTTATTTTAGAACTATTGATTTCATCTTTTACTCTGGAGGCTCTTAACTTGCCCGTATTTCTACATCGTTCTCACATACTAGTAATTCTCAACACGAATGATGTAACCAAGATTTTGTAACATATTTTGATTTAAAAGAGTGTCCATGGAGTTTCTTGCCCATTCTTCTCCATAGAGATCTACGCTATGGAATGGGCAACTACAGTACTTTCACAAGTTATTATGTCTTGTGACTGGGACTGTAGCTTCGCGTTTTTTATGTTTTTTGACTTTCAAAAGTGCCTGTAATGGTCTAATTGAAATTAATGCTTTGAGTTTTTGAGTTTTGTAGACGAAATATTTTCAGAGAATCATTTAACGGCTATAGCGAAGCCATTTCAAGGGATTTTTTTTATCTAAGTAAAAAATAAATAATTTAATATTACCTACTTGACCCACTAAATAAATACTGTCTCCTTATTTTGCAATATCCATTACGCTAGTTTACTACGTCGTTTTTACCTTTTGTCGTTGAATTAAGGTTTTATGCAAAATGTCTCAAGAAATTTTAGAATTATTCGTTAAACAAAAACGTTGCTATGGTGACTTTACGATTTATAGAAGTTACTCTTAAAATATTTCTTGTTATCTAGGCTGCTGGTAGTCTTCGTTAATACCTCTGTCAGTTATATGTAATATTGTAAAGTCTTATTATATGTTAATTTACCGCTGTAGAATCAACAGCATAATCATCTATCCGTGTGTGGGTATGCTTGTAACTCTTTCTGGCAAGACCGTTTTGGGTAAAATTTAGCACACTTTTTTAATAAAAGAATTTAACCTTTATCGTGGGTGCGTGTACACATTTAAACTCATATACACAAACAGCCTTTAGAATTATTAGAATATGACCTGGAATACACCCACACATAGGCATACATTACAAAGATCACGAGCGAATCCACGGGGAACGGCCAGTAAAAGCTAAATACGTTTGTAAATTATTTGATTTTTAACCCCCGACCAAAAAAGAGGGGTGTTATAAGTTTTACGTGTGTATCTGTGTGGCATCGTAGCTCCTAATCGGATTACTTCTTTTCTAGTTGATGAAGAGATAAAACAACTTCCACACTGTCACTTGTCACTATGGCCATGTACAACAGGAAGGAGGGGGGATCGAGAAAATCTGCTTATCTGCTTGAAGATCATCACTTCTTTTCAAGTTGATGAAGGGATATAAACAATTTCCACAGGGCTAGTCGATTCGAAATTTAAAATCTTGTAACTTGTCACCATGGCCATCTACAACGGGAAGGAGGGGGGGGGGTTCACCACCCTCGCCCTTTCCTTGTTTACGTTAATTAGCGAGAAGAGTCAGACAGACAAAGCTAAAAAAAAGAATCTAAGCTTAAAAAGCATGAAATGAAAATTAAATTTAAAATTTATAAACCTCTAAATAACCAAAAATAAATTATTCCAAGCGTCGCGTCGTAGCGTTTGGGGATCGCAGTAGACCGTTTAGCACAAGCACAAAACAAAGCGGACCCCCGACGCAACGACGGCGACGCTTGGATTAATTTATTTTTGGTTTTTTGTGTTGGGAGTTTTTTATTTCCTAAGAACTAAGTGTAAACCAAAAATGAAAGTGCGTAGTGTTGATTTACTATTATAGTTTAATCTATGTTAGTAAATTTTTTGTTCAAACTCCATGACTAGAATGTACCGTTCATTGGAGTTATTACATTTGAAAATAATTATACCCCTACCTTGTTGCTATTCCACCAATTCGCACTAAGCGTTTTCGAACGTCTTTCATAATGCGGACAGCAAAGGAGTGGAACTCTTTGCCTGCGTCTGTTTCCGAACGCTTACAACTCTAATCTCTTCAAAGTTAGAGTGAACAGGCTTCTTCTGGGTAAGCTCGTCCCAGCATCGTCGACATTGTCTCTGTCATCTCTGACCTAGACTAGAGTCAAGAGTAAACCCATCGCAAATAAAAAATAATACTCGTAATTTTTCACACATAAGTGTTATTTTCGAGTAAATATAAGAACTGGTTCTTAATTGTTAATAGAGAAAGGTCTCTACTGTCCGTCTGTTTTATCATCAGTCATTGATAGTTGAAACTGGTTACTTTCTCTCATATGGAGGTCAGAAAAAAGTTGGTCAAAATCTTGGACCTCGGCCGTCTATTGATGTTTAGAGAAAAAGCGGTCAAGTGTGTGTCGAGAAGCTAGTGTCGTTGGTATAATATGGAAATAGAAATACCGATGCAACAATTTAAGCTGGTTAGTAATGAAAGCTTTAACTACCAGCACGCGTGGCATGACCACTGTAGAAACGAGTTTTGTCTACGGAAGAATCGACATAATGACAGATAGGAAGAAAGAAAGAAAATAAGTTTATTTGGCACATGTCACAAGTACACAAAATTAAACAAGAATTAACCAAAAATACTTAAATCTAAACAAAATAAAAAAATGAGGGATATGTATCGTGTATATAAACAATACAAAAAAAGGGATAATTATTGTGTGGCTCACGGCTGCACCAAATAGGGCCAGTTCAGCAAAATGCCGGGCAGCTAGGCTGCCTGACGCTGGTTTTCAACTGGACCTGCGAATGTGATGTGACGGACGTAAAACAGTTTCATGTTTTGTGTAAGAGTGTGATAGACAATGACAATGTGTCAGTTTATCGATTTATCCGTCAACATAGGCTGTTTCTATGGCAGCCATGGTACGCGTGCAGGTGGAAGTAAGTACAATACCAACACCGTCAAAACTTATGGAACATTATACATAAAAAAAATTCCGATTAAAAATTTCTAAGTGGGGTCGGAATGTACTTGTTATTGTTTTGTTCGTCGATGAAAATTAAATTAATATGTTGGGTATTTTTATTCATAAATATTGTCTATTTAAATGTAGTTAGTTAACCAACCTTTCAGTAAAGCTTAACTTCTCCAACTTTAAACTTTACTCAAATAAGGCTTTAAAATTTCTGGATCAGGGAGGCATAAATGTAAGGGCTTAAAAAGTATTTACTGTGCAAAGAGTTCGGTAAACAAGCCTTCACATACCATCTCCCATACAAAGGATTATAAACCTTCAGGAAACATAATCATAAATACAAATTAGAAAACACGCCCTAAATATACCATAAAAATCTGCTGCCAGGATTATCCTCCGTAATCTCATATTTTATGGGCAACGCATGCAAACATGTCCTGATTTATAACGTGCTCCATGGTTTATGTCTTACTTCCTACATAATGCTATGGATCAATGAGTGATAGTGTCGATAGTAGTTCCGTAGATCTAGTTAATAAGCTAAAAGAAAAATAGAAAATAGACTCCGGATCCAGGTTGGTCGCAGCAAGGAAACCAGCTCAGGTGGAGATTAATTAATGATTCCGCCCTGGAGTGTAAATGTGGTGCTGTTCCAAAACCAATGGGGTACTTAATATCGTGTCCTGCGTTGTCTGCTGTTTGTTTATTACAGGAACTTATTGACGATATTGAAGGCGCCTAACTAGTGGCTCAGTTCAAGGCCGTCACAATTTCAAGAACTAAAAGAAATAAAATATCGTTTCAAGTTCATAAAAATAAAATAACCGTGAGTATTTCGGAACCCCAGAGGTAATAAATAATTTTACGTTCTATTGTTATAATTTTAAAAATTCAAGCATGCAAATATTAGGCTAATTTTTAAACAGGATTTTGCCGTATTTGTTTATTTTGCTTCTTTTAGTGGACTTAGCAATTGTCACACATATTAAAATGCTTCACCTTGCAGCTGACATAGAAACATGTGACCGATAGCCACAAACGGAAACCATACCCTTAGAAACTCAGCTCAGACCAGTCTGGAACAACTGTGGACGCGAATCTGGACACCGAACTGTAACAGATAATATAGGTACCAACTTAATACTTGTACGACATTGACATTTTGGGGGATTTTGCCATAATCGCCACGCTTGGAGGGCGGGTTGGCGATCGCAGTACGGTTGTTACAAAAGCACAGAGAACGCTGCTGCCCATTCTCTGGCAAGTCCCTGTCGCCTCTTACGACACCCACGGGTGGTCATCCAAAAGCCTATTACGAAGACAATTTTTTCTTAGTTTCACTTGATTTTTGTTTGATGGTCGCGGGCCGGATTTATGTGTAGTCTGCAATCTGATAACACCAATTTTTAAACCTAAACCAAAAAAGAGGGTTGTATTATTACTAGCCTGTGTTAAAGTCAAGGCTAAGAAAAAATAATTTAAGTTTGAAAAGCATGAAATAAAAATTAAATTAAATATTTAAAAACCTCGGACACAAAAGCCTCTAAAAATAAAATAATCCAAGCGTGGTAGCTACAGGGGACCGCTAAGTAGTAATTTTTATGTCGGTTCTAAACAGAGTATATAAATAATCTTATTACACAAGAAAGTGGTTACAAAATTGTGCGAAGTCCCTGACTCCTGTGCTAGGAAATAGCACCTGTGTTACAAGAGCCAGTACCGGAGAGAACACTGGCTCTTGTACCATTGGCACCATGAGTGAAGGACCTCAAAACAAAATACCGTTCCTTAATTCTACTCGCAAAGAATATACGACTTTTCTACCAGACGTGCTCTTGAAAACAGTCACAGACTACAAAATTCGCAATACAACGTTTTTATGTGCAACTTTGTGGGTCAGTGATCTTACTACATCATCGTTAACAAAGGAACACGTCAATGGTCTGAATGATCAGGGTCACCGTCCGTACAAAAAGCAATTCTGAACGAATGAACTGTTCACAGTAGATTTGTATGTGCAATCTTTGTAATTATTAAAAAGGAAATTTTATTTAGGAGTGAGGGTAAAAATCCTTGGGTGAATTAGACACAGTCTGGAAGGCTGCAATTTTAGATAAATGTTGTTGCCTGTGTATGTCATGTTTGTGGTTGCTTTTGGCTAAATAATAACAGCTGTACGGGTATTCTCGAGGTTTAGCAGTGCTTACCATGGTCAGTCCGTGGATGGGTGACCATTGATTGCCATAACAAGTTCCATGACTCGAAAAACACGTCAAGCCCCTTAGGTTTCGGCTGTCATTTCCAGATCTTTGATAGTCGTTACAAGTAGTCAGAAGCCTGAAAGTCTGACAAATAGTCTTACCAAGAGTTACGGTATTAACCAGCTTTTGGAGATCAGTTAGGCAGTACTGTAGCTTCATGTAAAAACTGGTATTTAGCTGTTTCACTGAAACTCGAACCCAATATAAAAGGGAAGAAGCAATGTAGGTAGACGATCTTTGTCCGGTTAAGCAGTAGCCAGCCTCAGAGGCTGAACTGCGAGATGCCATTCATAAAAAAAAAAAAAATATAGGTAGACGATGATATTGTAATTTAAAAGACTTTTTTTTTTGCTTTGACTCACTAGGAATGTCTCCTATCATGAATTCATGAGTGTAATTACAAACACATAAACTCACATACACAAATAGCCAGACCAGCAAAAACTAACAGAAAGCAATACAAATATTTCGTTCTACAGGATTCAAACCAGCGACACACAGCGGATGTGGCTAATCGTACAGCCACTACACGCCAAAAAAAGTTTTTAAAGTTCCAAATTATTTAAAGTATAAATAGTTATTTAAAAGGTTTTAGCAAAATATCTTTAACGCTTTTAGCATGCTAGACAAATCAATCGACCCACCCCAGTGTAGAAAAAAAAGCGGCTTGTTTGCATTCTATAAATATTGCCCTTGAGTCTATAATTTGAAAATGAGAAGTGTGAAGATTCTTGACATTCAAAGAATGATAAAGCATTTCGATTAGCGTCCAAGTGTCAAATAGTATATTTGGATAGCTCAAGAAGGTTATCAATAAAGACGTAGGTACTGACATGCAATTTGTAGACTTTTCACAGTCGTTATAGGACTACCTATGACCGAAAGTCTGATAACCAGTGTTACAACAAACGTATTCCCCAGTACTAACTCGGTTGTGGAGGTCCAACCTATGCCTATAGGTTATTTACCAGAACCAACTGGGTTGTAGAGATCAGATGGGCCGTCACTCCATTTAAAAAACGGGTATTCAGCTGCATCCGGTTAGACTGGAAGCTGACCTCAACATAGTTGAAAAAAGACTGAACAGATGATGTGTTTCTAGTTTATAGAGTCTCTGAACGTGTTATGTTGCCGGCACTTTGCAGCAACTATGGACGCAGATTTCGAATTTGGATTGCCATCGATACATTAGAATGTGGGTAAAGACGATTGTATAATAGTAATAAATACTATGGCAAATAAAAGAAATATCTATAGTTGTTGGTTTCCATGGAAAAACCAACGAGATGCGTCCAGAAGAAAAAGACTTTAAATATTTGTGTTTGTTTATGTTTTCGAGCGTATAATATAAGCGTACTCGTGGGCTGCAGCTAAAATCAGCGTCAGGTGGTACACCTTGTGTTGCCATCTGGAATTATGCTGAGTTAAGAGCCTTTTGGCGTTATTAGTCTTGTTTGTTTATGAAATTTATGAATATAATAAAACGATTTATTGGAGACAGCCATGACAGCCGCATCATCTGTCATCCGCTGCTAACACACAAGAGCATAAACAATACCAGCCAGTATGTTTGTATATGGCCAGTACATACATTACACCCTCACCCTTAATCTAAAACCCCTGTAGATCTACAGTAAATAATAGACTTATAAGCTAAAACGCATACAAACAAAACAAACTTAAAACAACTTCTTAACAGAACTACTAAACTTAACAAAATAAACTTAACTGTATTTACACCCCCCTCATCAGAACTTATATCTAGCTGGCTTATCAATCCTGCATTGACGAACGGGACGAGACTGGGGCGGTTCAGGAGTAAGCAAGGAAGGTTCTGTTGTGCCCTGAACTGGCTCTTCAACGCAGTCTTCGAAATGCTCTCGTTCTCCAATATCCGGATATGTATTCGCAGTGGCTGAACCATCGCACCGCAGACTAGGCGCTTCCAGTTCCTGAGTTACCTCAACTGTCCCCGACCTCTCACCAACTGGGCTAGATGAAGAAGGACAGATTAATGAACTCTGAATCCGTTGTTTAAGCTGATCTACATGTTTGTGAGATTCCCTGCCTAAAGCATCCACTACCTTATAATCGGTGGTGCCCGTTCTCTCAGTAACCGTCCCAGAAACCCATTTATCCTGCCCGCGATACTGACGCAGCCAGACTTCATCCCCCGGACGCAGTTCACGTAACCCCCTTGCACCGTACTTTTGTTGAAATTCCTGAGCATCCCTAACTTTTTTATCTCTACTCGGTCTAAGAGCGTCGAATTTTGTACGCAACCTGCGACCGAACATGAGCATAAACAATACCAGCCAGTATGTTTGTGTATGGCCAGTACATACATTACAGTTTATTTATTTTGTATAATTTTTAAGGTGTTATTAATGCCAAAAAAAAAATCTTTCTTTCTTCTTTCTTTCCAGCGTGCTAAGATACTCGTTACTCGTGATAATTCACCGTTACTTACTTTATTAGACCAACAGCAGTAGGTACTATAAACATATTAGGTTGAGCTCTTCCTACTGTTTTATTTATTATTTAACATCTTGGAGTAATGACACACACTTCCGTTAGAATAACCTACATTTTGAAAGATAAAAAACATAATAACAAGTATCTAACATCAAAGGGTACTTGTCAAAATTAAAATCTCGACAAGAACCCGTCTCCTAGCGCTTGAATTATTTATATTTATTTCCTTAAACAAATTATGTACACAAATGAGCAATCGTTGTGAAGAACGCTTGTTTATATAAGTATGGTGCAAGGTACAAGAAATTGCGAAATTGGCCAGTCTCGCTCGCCTATGTCAATAGGGATGACCGTTAAAAGCTTATTGCAGATAGCGCGTCCATATCTGATGAAAGAGGTCAAGCTATTTTGAAATATAAATGACATAACCAGATTTTGAACTAATGACGATTGGAACCAGCTATACTAGAGCCATTAGTTTCACAGTTATAATCCCAATAGGTATGAAACGCGATCTCACGTGGTACAAAGCGATGAATGAGATCAATGACTTACCGAGCTTACCTAGAAGATGGCTTTTTATTCTTTCTCTGAAGTTGGAAGTTGTTGGGAAAACACAGACGTTGCCGCTGGCAGGAACTTCCACACTTCTACCTTAAAACTGAGATTCTAAGATTGTCTGTAAGATATTAGCGATAAGACCATAAAATAAGCAGTTTTGTAAAACCGCTATGTTTTATTGTTGGTGTAAGATACAGTTTTGAACCTGTATTATCCACTGCTGGGAAAAGGCTTCGCCCCTTTTTCTTTTTAACGCATGGGAAATCATCAAATGAGGAGTGACAGACTTGTACTGACTAAAACCCATTCATGTTCCTTCTTAGCCCTTTGCGTTCCAGGGCCACGGTTACTCTTTCGAACAGTCCCGCAGCCATGGCAGGCATCGGCCCTCTCGGTCCCCTTTCGATTTGCTGACATCCTTGAAGCACGCGTGGAACACGATCACGCCGTCTACACGGCCTGTCGTCATAAGACGGATGGACGGTGAGCTAGCCCATTACTCACCGTCCACAGGCCCGCGAAAGGCTTAGTCCTTAATTTTTGTTTGTTGGCAATTAGCTGGAAAAGGCCACACATAGCAAGAAGTAGAAAGCGATAGGCAGGCCATTGCTAGCGCACAGCGAAAAAATAAATACATTCTGGCTTCAGTTTTATTTTCAGTTTCTCTTTTTTAGCGTGTAATTTAGATTTCTAAATAATTTATCTATCCCGCTTTTTAAATCCGCTATGATCTTACCCTCCACACCACAATCCACCTCTACGGCCGTAAAAATGGCGTCGATCATAAAAATATTTGATTAGCTCGCTCCCTACACTCGCAATCCGCTACTCTGCAACATTTATCAGCCGCACGCTCATCTGATGCATTATTTAGTGTAATGCAAACGTAATTTATGAAGTAGCTTGCTATGATGAGATGAAGAGTGGCGGAGGAATTTTGTTTCAGTAGAAGGTGGGTAACAAAAGAACGGCGATGTTCAAACATTGTTTTCCATATCATTGAGATATAGGGTTCTACGTCAGACCCTAACATTTACACGTCAAACCTAGATAATTTTAATGATAAGTATTGGCAAGGAAATTAAAAGGTAAGCAGATTAAATACATCGTGAAATGTTTCATCCGACAACAAACTGATTGTAAGCCAAGAAGATGGTACTATCAATTCACTCGAGAGTCGAGAACGTGACATCAAACACCTTTGAGGACTACAACGGGTTTATATTCAGTGTTGTTTTGATTTACGGAATAACGTGACATAAACACGCTTGTGATTTAACACCAATGGGAAAATGATATTCTAAGTTTTCAAATTATTGGAAAATAAGGTCTAATACGCTTACGATAGCAAATAGAAATAAAATTGCTTAAATACACAGGTAGACGATAAAACCGAATTGAAGTCAATGGAAATAAATAATTTTATTGAAGGTGCGTGTAATAAAATTGAAAAATAAATTTTCGTACTTCGATTGCTCGTAATTCATCAAATACTTCATAAAATTTTTGATTGCTCATTTGGTTCGATTCGAAAATATATTTCGAGTTTTATTACTGTTTTCAAGCTAATATAAGATTCAGAGAAATCTATTTTATGAATGTACCTAACGTTAGTCGTAAAATCGGATCAATCGAATTAAGATGTTTCACTTCTAAAATTATTTCAAAATGTACATTCTAACAAGCGATAGAAAGTAAAAGAGGTGATAAGGATAATGTGAGAAAAATATAAAATAGTGAAGACAAAACTCAACTGTGTGTTGAAAGACGTTTGTGATTTCTTAAAACAACGTTTTGATTAACTGAATGTGGTTGACTAAAAGAACAGAGGAAGACCCAATTAACTAACAATGGATGGACTGTGTGAAGGATGCCATAGCAAGAAAGGAGGTTTCTGATGAGATGACTACTGGAAGAAGTAGATGAATGAGAAGATGATGATCATTCGGTAGTGTTAGGCATATTAATTTCATTACCAAAGGTTTGCCAGTTCATCATCTTCATCCGCTTATTTAACCTAAATATTAATCAAAATAATAAAACTATAAATGTCGTATGATACCTTACTACGTACATTCTGTCAACGCGCTTAGTACATAAGTATGAATTGAATATGTAAAGGGGTGGGATCCTGGTGTCCTGAAACACAGGCCTCAAACCTAGCTTAGGCACCAGTCTCCCACAATATATACTTACCTGAATTATGTATCAACTTATGTATACTGTGGTGAGAAAATAAAAGTTTATTATTATTATCCACAGACTTAATTCATCCACTGCTAAGATGGGTATACCATCTTATATTTGTTTTTGTGCCAATCTCTAAGTCCCTGTGCCAGCCAGTTTTTTTCAGTTTGTATAAAGAATAATTTTTCTAACTATTCATCTTCACTCCACATGCAACTTAAATACAGTTCGGTAACAAACTAAGAGATGGCGCAACATCTACTACCTACTAATAATAAAGTTAGTTCTTGATCGCGCTAATCTCAGGACCTTCTGGTCCGATTTGAAAAATAATTTCAGTGTTATATAGTCCATTTATCGAGACAGGTTCTAGGCTATATATCATCACGTTACGACCAACAGGAGCGGAGCAGCAATGAAAAATGTTGCGAAAACGGGGAAAATGTGACGCAGACGAAGTTGCGCCCGACAGCTAGTTACCTAATAAAAGTACCTAGTAACAAGGTAGGTAAGGTAAAGTAAATTATAACTACACGTTTCCCGAAACTACTGAATACGAACAGGAAACACCGTTTTCTCCATGCAATAAAAAATATCGTTTTAAGTGAAAACCCTCCCGTTCCATGCAAACTAAAACGGCAGAGGTTAGGCAGACAGTTACTTAAACAATGAGGCTGTGTCCCCAGTAGGCAAACTGTTAGCAGCCGACTGAGTTTGCGTATCGGTTTAGTACGCCCTTCCATATGTTTGAAATGGAGTGTCCACAGTTAGCTAGTTTTAAGATTCAGACGACTAGACGACACTAGTAGATTAGTCGATTTAAGACTCGGCTGCTAACAGTTTGCCTACTGGGGACACAGCCTAATCCACACGATAGCACCCGCATCACATCACAACAAACACTGTACGAAAAACAAAAGGTGCGAACGCACTGTCGAATAAAACGAAAAAGTTTAAATAAAGCTAAGCACACACACGGGGATAAAGCGCGGCGTTGTGTACACGCGCGATATCCCTCGTTCTCCACAGGTGGCACGTATTCTGTAAAGTGCACTTTGTTCCATTGATTACGTGTAAGCACGTATTTAACGAAGAGGATTGATTACCTGTGAATTTAGGGGGTAGGTTTTGTCTTGATTTTAAAATTAGGTAACGTTTATCTATGTATACAGGGTGTAAATCACCTCATCACGAAGCCGTCAACCAAGCATTCTGTACATGAAACTAAGTAACTTTACGCAAAAAGTATTGTTGGGAAACGACTTTTTTTTGGGGGGTGTAAAATCATGTTTTGTGGTAGAACTCAATGTAACGCACTCAAAACATTGTGCTGATGGACGGATTGAATAGTACGGGGGTTGTGGAGATGTTTAAAGTAAAAATCTTCCATTAAAAACTTGTATTTAAAAAAATACTTGGCAAAAAGTTGGAACTTTGGCCCCTAATATCTCCGTAACTAGAAGGTTCCCAGGTATGGTGTAGAACAAAAAAATGATCGCAATGACAGGGAGAACCAGTGCCTTTCGGCTTCGTTAAGAGGTGTTTTACACCCTTTATAAACTTTTTTTTTATTTACTCTTGGGTTATTGACAATAGCAAGATCCGTGTATCGTAATAATGACGATAGGTAGCAATGTTCATTCATACCTCATCATCTACCTAGCCTTTTCCCATACTATCTTGGGGTCGGCTTTCAGTCTAACCAGATGCAGCTGAGTACCAGTATTTTATATGAAGCGACTGCCTACCTGACCTCCACAACTCAGTAACTGGGTAGTACGATTCGCCTGGTAAGACTGGATGTCATACTTTTTGGCTTCTGACAACTCGTAACGACGAGAATGTCAAAGATCTACAAATGACAGCCGGGACCATCGGCTTAACGTGCTTTCCGAGGCATGGATGAAATTCGGTATGCAATTATGGTCACCAATCCATGGACCAACTTCGGCAGTCACGGCTTAACCTTAAAGATCGACCCGTGCGGCTGTTATTATTTAGCCATGAGCTGCATGTTCATTGATACCTTTGATGGATTCTAATAGCGCCAATCATTCACATTCTGCCAGCTTAGGCCTACAACTTTTCTAAACTAATATTATTAAGAGGAAAGATTTGATTGTTTGTTTGCATTGAATAGGCTCCGAAACTACTGGTTCGATTTGAAATATTCTTTCAGTGTTAGATAGCCCATTTATCGAGGAAGGCTATAGATTATATATCATCACGCTACGACCAATAGGTGTGGAGCAGCAACGAAAAATGTTGCGAAAACGGGGAAAATGTGACGCAAACGAAGTTGCGCCGGACAGCTAGTTTTATTATACTCAACCCTAAAACGAAATGGTATGAATGTAGGGTTCTTGTATATTCTATTTAAGGAAAACGAATGAGGTATGTTAATGTTAAAACATGGTTATTTTATGTTTCTTTCGAGTGTTATATTTTAAGGACCTACAATTCATCATTATCATCATCTGTCTAGCCTTGTCTCAACTGTTTTAGGGCTTTCAATCTAATCGGAAGGAGACAGCATAATAACAGTATTTTACTACAGGCCCGGTTCCTACTACTTTTTAATCGATTTCAAAAAGAAGGACGTTCTCAATTCGATCGGTATCTTTCTTCTATTAGATAGAGCTGCTATTATCACATATTTCACTAATAAATTCAAACAATGTAATCAAAATCCACTATGTTCAGTTTATCTTCAATATCCTGCATCCTATTAACACCCCTCTCCACCATAATATATACCTTTATCTTCCAAGTTACTTCCATTAAGTTATACAATGCCCTCGAGGACTAAGTTGGGTAAACTTAGATGGTGCTCTCGGCACACGGCGATTTATGACTGCAACTTGATGGGACATTTTTAAGAATACCTATATGATTCGCTTTGTCATGGTAAGATAATCTAAATCTAAGCAACTAAAGATTTTATCAGACAACCATTTCGTAAATAACCATTGTTTCGTTTACAAAAACTACGTTAACACCATTACACCAAAAGCCTCCTTACCTAACAACATGTAATAATTCGTTAGAACGCCTCTCTCAGTCGTAACTAACCATTTGAACGTTAACGTTGAATTAAACGCCCTATTTCCAATGACCTTTTGTATCTAAACGCAACGATTCAAAATCATTGTAATATGGCCATCGTTAACTGTGGTTTTACTGTGACTGACCACGGTTTAACCACAAAACAACTGCACTCATTTGCGGGAAGCGTTGTGTTATGTTATTCATATTTTATTGTATGTTATAGAAATTAAAGAGAATAAAATAAAACGCGTTTTGAATATTTTCATAAAATTGAGATTTAAATTAAGCTCAAAAATATATGACACAACATATTTAAAAATCTTTATTATTAGAAAAAATATTACAGTTAATTGGTCGAGTACAATTTGCACTTGGAAATCAATGGAGTGATCTGGCACTCGTGCATACAGCTCTATTAAGTTCTTACCCCCCCTAAAAGACATGTGCGTTCAAATCCATGTTGGGCCTAGTTGGATTTTGTATTTTTCAAAAACGTTTTGTCATAAATAATTTATTGTTTTTAAATATTTATTTTTTATTTTTAGTGAATAAATAAATTTAAGCTTGTATTTTTTTAAACTCTGTTTTTAATATTGTTTTTTTTTATCAATAAAACGTTAATACTACTATTATTGGGTATAACGAATAGCAATAATAGGCTTAATATTTACACAAGGTTCTTCAACGTATAAATAGTCCGGAGGATTCAAGACCGCTTGACGTGCATGACGTTGGAGTTTGAAATCCTAGGCATGACATTTGCTATTTGTCATGAATAATATTTAGGATGTATCACGAATGCCATCACCTTCTTCCAAACCACCTAGGTAAAATAGACCCAAGCGGCTGTTATTATTTAGCCACGAGCTACTCAGAAACAAAAACAATTACCGTCATAAATGTTTTTATTCAGATTTACAAAGGATGCTGCAGCATGCTGCAGCATGCAATGTAGTTAAAAATTCCAAATAAGCCACAACAGTGAATAAAATTGACAGGTTAAAGTTATCGACACGATTACTGACTCTGTTTGTTAAAAAGTCCATTTAATTGGAGATACCAGAATGTGCGACTTAGAGTTTAATAACAAAAGCCATTTGTATGCCAAATCCCTAGGCTTACATAACACAACTATCGAGACATATTATTCCTGTTCGTGTTATTTGATTTGATACTGTCGCCAGAGCAAAAAAAACCGGCCAAGGCCAAGGGTTCCGTACCATTATTTATAAAAATCACTTTTTTGTACGGGAGCCTCCTTAAATATATATTTTATTCCGTTTTTAGTATTTGTTGTTTTAGCGGCAACAACAGATGGACGGACGGACGGACAGACAGCGAAGTCTGAGTAATAGGGTCCCGTTTGACCCTTTGGGTACGGAACCCTAAAAAGTAACATCTGGAGATGAGCATACACTGGCACCTGCACTAAACTGTACACGTGAGGTTCTTATATGAAGAACTAAACTGCATGAGTAAATTGTGTTAGCGTGGCGGCTCGCTAGCTAAGTCTTAGCCATGGACACGGTTAAGACGAATATTATAGTAATCAATAAAATAATGAAGAGTAAAATTAAATTTATTATTCTTGTCACACTCACATCATTAGATATTTCACAATGGAGGGTCAGATTCTACAATATGGATATACGTCCAATTTATCAGTTCAATTCATTACAAAACAAACACTTTATATCTCTCAAAAACACAAGCACACAAGCTTTATATCTCTCAAAATCTTAATCATTGGGCACGCACATTAGTGAAATCAACAACGCTTTCAGCAGATGGAACATTAATCCTGATAAAGAAAATGCCAGGTTACATTTACTAGTAAAAAAAAATCTAAAGCAGAAAACTAAATGCGAATACAACTAAAGTGTTTCGACTAATACACATAGAACAGCAATAGAAACAAATATCGGAAAAGTAGTTAACTAGTAATGCAGTTCTGGCCACTTAACTCTATTGGATTCAGACAACTGTCTGTAACTTACACCGATTTCATTAGTATTAGTACAATAAAGTTTGTGGAGGAAGAGGAGCTCGTGGCTAAAGCCGCACGGGTCAATCTTTAAGGTTAAGCCGTGCTTGCCGAGGTTGGTCCGTATATGGGTGACAACAATTACATACCTAGTTTCCGCCGTGCCTCGGAAAGCACGTTAAGCCGTTGGTCCCGGCTGTCATTTGTAAATTTTTGACAGTCGTTATGAGTAGTCAGATGCCAAAAGTCTGACATCCAGTCTTACCAAGGGGTATCGTATTACCTAGGTACTGGGTTGTGGAGGTCAGATAGGCAGTCGCTTCATGTAAAATACTGGTACTCAGAAGACTGGAAGCCGACGCCAAGATAGTTTTGGGACTGGCTAGGCAGATGATGATAGTATGATAAAGTTGTCGCATGAGATGGATATAGTAGAGCAAATTCTCAGAGGGGTGCTATTTTGATAGATGATTAATTAATATAAAAATGATGATTAATTATTATTGTGGTGTTTCGTTTAAACTTGTAAAAAAACTGTCTGGGGATCAATTAGTCACACGTCATCTCTATATATGGGTGAAGAGAGCTTTTTGGATAAATACTTAGAAACAGCATTTGATAAGTCATCATCATCTGCCTAGCCTTTTCCAAACTATGTCGGGGTTGGTTTCCAGTGTAACCGGATGCAGCTGAATACCAGTATTTTACATGGACCGACTCTGTTCTCGACAACACACTTTAGGACTGCGTAATAAAATACCCCTGCTTGGTAAGACTGGTTGTCAGACTTTCGGGCCACTGACTATCTAACGACAGTCAAAGATCTACTAATGACAGCCGGGATCAACGACTTAACACAGGATAGTCCGATTAAGCAGACCACAACCTCTTAGGTTGAACTTCCAGATGCCATACACAAAAAAAAAACGGCTTAACGTGCTTTCCGAGGAAACACTTTCACAACCAAAGACAGAGCAAAGGTAGAGAAACAATTTTTCATATCCTTCCAATTGATTGCTCCATCAGTTACTTCATACATAAACGCGGCGTATACCGAGAAATCGTACAACAGAACATAATATGCATATTTGTAGTTCGTGCCATGGAGCAAAGTGAACGCACTCAAAGGATACACCTGAACGATGCTTCATGTTACTATGACACCGTGCGTACTATGGTGCAGGCTCTAGATTACGTGATACAAGCTATAAGCGTTTAGTCAATTGAAAATATTTTTCTATTTTTTTTTAAAATAATCTAACGCCAATGTCGCTTTTGGCGCTTTTTCGAGGAACCGAATATCTCTTTATTTTCTTGAACAACGTGCATCAAGTGTGCGTAAGTTTGAAAACGTATAGGAAAAGAAATTAAAAATGGACTGTGTGAAGGATGACAGGCCTAGGAAACGAGAAGTATAAGAAAAAGACTCAATACTCAATTATTTATTGCATTCCATATGTGTACAAAGATGTTATTAAATAAGAGATCAGTATGGACTCTGTCGGGCACAGCAACATTAGGAGAGAGGATAGTGCTCTTTCTCTCAGTAACAGTTACAATTTAATAGTATTATTATAAATTATTAGATCAATTTATCAACAATCAATATTAAACAAACTGTTAAAAAGACATAGCAATGCCTACCTCAGACAAACTGTTATAAGAGCATAAGAATGATGATGATTGTACTGGAGTAAATATTAACGGGACAGTTGACATGAAATACATTTAGAAATTTTATTGTTAAAGTTTGTTGAGACAAGCAAGATACGTAGAAGACAATAATTATTAACAATCTGCCTGTGATTCTCGCTAGCGCTCATGACTTACGCAACGAACATTGCGAAGCGCATAAATGGGTTCGCGAGGACATGGTGGACACGTGTGACAGTCTTCACGTGCCATCCCTATTTGCATATGTCACAAGGAATTCACTGTGTCCAAGTGCAATCTATTAGAGATGTTACATTAAAGTTTTTTTTTTTATTTTGATATTATGTTTTTCAGTTTCTTATGTAAGAAAGGAGTTTTATACTTCCCGCCACGAGAACATATACTTTTTGTTAACAAAGAACTTCTACTAAGTTAATAATAAATAATAAAAAGCCTTTAATTTCTACCATAAATACTTAAAACATAAATAAACTTAAGTGTAATAAATCTTATTTGACAAAGTTTTACAATTTCATTTTCAAAATTCATTTCTAACATTACAATATCAACATAACATTACATTTATTTCACAACATTACTCTATAGTTATCAATAAAAAATCAACATCACATTATCAACATTACATTAGATTTCATCACATTAGCAATACATTTTTATCATTACATTCATTGCATTCATTACCTTCATTACATTAATTACATTTATTGCATTCATAACGTTAATTACATTCATTTCATAACATTCATTTCATTACACTAATTAAATTCATTCATTCATTTATGGAAGTCGCCTCTGCGGCGTAGGCCTCCCCCAATTTTCTCCATTTTTGCCTATCTCTCGCTTGTCTCCTCCAGTCAGGTCCACATCTTTCCTTAAATACATCTTCCCAGCGCTTTCGCGGCCTTCCTTGCTTTCTTTTTCCATCTCTAGGCGCCCACTCAACGATTTTCTTTGCCCATCTTTCGTTTTCCATTCTACAGATATGTCCTGCCCATTGCCATTTCAGACTTCTTACTCTTTCTACTATGTCCGTTATTCTAGTTTTTCTTCTTATGTCCTCATTAGTCATTCTGTCAGACAATCTTATGCCCAACATACTTCTTTCCATTTTCCTTTGCATGACCCCGAGTTTGTGCTCGTCTGCTTTCCGTAGTGACCACGTTTGACAACCATATGTAAGGCATGGTAGAATGGCTATTTCATACAACTTACTTTTCAGCTTCGTAGTTATCTGGGTGTTCTTCATGATTTCTTTAAAACTCCAGTACTTTTTCCACGACATCGCTATTCTCCTGTTGATCTCTCTTTCAGTTTGGTCTTCAAATGAAATGGATTGTCCCAAATAGATGTATTCATTTACGTATTCTATTCCATGCCCATCCACAATTATTGGCGTTTCCGAACCGTTTGTTAAAATCTTGGTTTTGGCTGCATTCATCGACAATCCTACTTTCCTGCTTTCTTTCGCAAGTTCCTGTAACATATCATCTAATTGTGCGGATTCTTCCGTGAACACGACGATATCGTCTGCGAAACGTAGGTGGCTTAAATATTCTCCGTCGATTTTTACGCCTTTATTTTCCCAGTCTAGGTTTCTAAATATTGTCTCTAGAACCGACGAGAATATTTTAGGTGAGAGTGGGTCACCCTGCCTGACGCCTTTTCGTATGGCAAAAGCCGGTCCTTCCATTTCCAATTTTATTTTTGCAGAATTCTTAGAATAAATACTATAAAGTAACTCCACATATTTTATGTCTATTCCTTGCTCCGCTAGTGATTGCCATATTGCGCTATGTTCTAGAGAATCAAACGCCTTGGTATAATCTATGAAGCATAAGTACAGAGTCTTGTTATATTCTTTGGCTTTCTCTATAATTTGCGTCACCACTTGGATGTGATCGGTTGTCGAGTAATGTTTGCGGAATCCGGCCTGCTCGCGCGGTTGATTTTCATCTAAGGTTATTGTGAGTCTATGTAATAGTATTTTCGAGAAAATTTTATAAATGTTGGACATAAGGCTAATTGGTCTGTAATTGCTCAGATCACCTCTGTCACCTTTTTTATGAAGAAGAGTTATTGAAGATTCGGACCATTGCTTTGGAGTTTTCCTTCTTTGTAGAATATTGTTGAACATGATTTGCAGCGGGTATTGCAAAGGTTCTGATAGAGATTTCATTAACTCATTTGTTATTTTGTCTTCTCCCGGTGCTTTATCCTTCTTCTGACTCTCGATAGAAAAGCTAATCTCTGATATAAGTATTTCGGGCAACGGTTCGTCGACATAGGTTTTGTCTTTGATGTGCTGTTTTAAATCGGAACTTTCTTGAGACGAGTAGAGAGTTTTGTAAAAGTTGGTAGCTTCTGTAATTATATCCGATCGTTTTGACATAGCCTTTCCGTTCTTGTCCAACATGTATGTTGCCCATTTTGTAGTGCTTTGTAGGTCTTTGTATGCTTTTTTAATTGCTCCCTTTTTTGAAAGGTATTCCTCAAACACACTTTGTCTGTATTTGTTTCTACTCTTGGATATTTCTCTATTTATTTCTTTACTTATTTGGGTAATTTTTCTTTTTATTTCCTTTGTTCTTTTTTCTTGGTACAGTTGTTTTCTATCTTCCAGTAGTTGTCGCGTGTGTGTACTTATGGGGTATTTTTGCTTGCTCTTCTCGCCTGGTATCTGTGTTACTATATGTTTCATACCTTTGCTGAAGTTATCATATTGTGTTTGGATTTGTGTTGATGTTTTGAGCAGGTCAATAAATTTTTTTTCCAAGTGTATCCCGTCTTCTCTTGTAATTTTTGGTAATTTTCTTGTGCGATTTGCGTTCATAGATTTGGTATAACTTCTTCTTTTCGTGTTTTCTAATTTTATCCTGCACCTTATCATTCTATGGTCAGTGTAAAAGTTGAGATTTCTTATTATATCGAAAGCAACAATATCCGAGCTTTTATTTGTTAAAATGAAATCAATTTCGTTGTGGTGCTTTCCGCACGGCGATAGCCATGTCCATTTTTGGTTTATCTTTGTTTTAAACATACTATTCACAAATTTAATGTTCTTTTCTAAAGCGAACTCGAAGAAACAGTATTCGGCAGATACTCGCATGGCAAAAGGTCAAAACACGGGCAGAAATTGATCGAGTTCTACTAAGTTACATAGGGACAATTAATCAAAAACAATAGTTCCAAATTTAATCAACTAAAAGTGACTTACGCGTAGTACGAAACTAACGAGCAATTTCACTTGGTTGGGTTATATTTTTGCGATATAAAGATCTGTCGTCTAATATTTTGTGGTATTGGAATGCGTTTGACTTACTGAAACGTAAACATATGGGCCGCAATTCGAGTTTCAAATACGTTTGTGTTTGTTTTCGCGGATAAGGTTATCATTTGATCCAAAGGTTGCGAACTTCTCCATGTATTTATATAATACTAGCTGTCCCGCGCAACTACGTCTGCGTCACATTTTCCCCGTTTTCGCAACATTTTTCATTTCTACTCCGCTCCTATTGGTCGTATCGTGATGATATATAGCCTATATTACTTCTAATACCTCCAAGAATATATATGTGTACAAAAGTTTCATAATGATCGGTTGAGTAGTTTTCGCGTGAAAGCGTAACAAACAAACTTACATTCACATTTATAATATTAGTAGGGAAGTACGCGGAGTAAAGTAAGCTAATTATAAAATAGTAACTTAGTACAACTTTTCATGTGGACTGCTTGCAAAAAATGCTGCTTTGGGAATAAATCAGGAAAATTGAGTTGTTTCAGTGAAACAATCAAGAATCGAATCTGTCATTTCCAGCAAGCTATATTGAAAATTAGCAAGTTTCCTATCTTCCTATTTAGCCTTGTTATTTTTTTACGGATGAGAAATCATCAAATGAGCCCTCCCTCCTCCGCGGAAGGGAGTGTCAAACTTGTACTAAGTAAAACCTGTTCCTTCTTAGCCCTTTGTGTTGCAAGGTCACGGTATCTCTTTCGAACAGTCTCGCAGTTCTGGCTGGCAACGGCCCATTCGGACCAGTTCCGATTTGCTGATTTCTGTGCAATTTAATAAACCTACAACATAGCTGAAGTTAGCACAAGGCACTTGTGTAAGGGTCAAACATTAGCAGTTACTGCTAGTAAATGGCTGAACTTGGCGGCAAACTACACTGTATTAGTTTAAGAGTGCTAGGACTTGCAGAGGGTACTTTTGGAAAAACAATGGTTTGAAATAAATACCAGGGCAGTATAGCCTAGAAAGGATGTGACCGCTGAAATGACGAGTAATAGAGAAGTATGGAAGAAGAAGACATGATGCGGTCACCCAAAATAAATTAGGGTAAGGACAGGAGAATGATGATGAAATACGAGGGCATTACCAGAAATAACCGGCTTGACTAAGAAAAAACAAAACATCGAGTAGTGGTAAGTAGGATACAAAATAGAAGGGACACCACCGGGTACTTTTGGGACTGCCCTAGTAGGAATTATAGTATAGGATCCCGATATAGAGCTGGTTAATGGATAAAACGTATTTTATATTCAATTTATTATGTGTGTGTATTTATTTGTTATGCCTGTTTGTACCTACCTAGCCGAAAGTTGTGACGGGAAAAGAAAAGGCAACCGAACGTTTGCATATTCTATGGGCTTTTTTTGTTTTTGTTTATTTTTTTGACAATCGCTTCTCGCAGTTCAGCCTCTGAGGCTGGCTACTGCTTAACCGGGCAAACCTGTGCATGCCTTGAATTTAAGGACTCCAGCCAGGCAAAAAGCTTATAAACTTAGCGACAACGCTAAGGGCACCCCCTGTGGGGTACGAGCCTCGGCTTAGGGCGTCTGGCTTTAGACTTTCGTTTGGTATGGAATTTGTTTAGGGGAACTATATTTCTTGTCACCAAAATTTATATTTGTCATCAAAGTTGTATCACCTAGTAAATAGATCTATCGCCACGAAATATTTTCGTTCTCAGATAAACAAAAAGTGTTCCCAGGTATGAATTTTCAAATAAATGTTGATACATGTGTAAAATAAGAGATGGATTACCAATAAAATTGTAGTGCATTAGATGAATATAAACTTCGTTCTTATAATAATAGTTTTATTACTTAAATAATAGCTTTGTGCTCGGAATGGTAGAGCTGTCACTAAATAAATAGATCAGTTCCTTATTTCTATGAAGAAATGCTTTATACGAGACATTGGGCACACCGACTCGGACAGGTTAGGTTCGAAGAGGATGGCGAGCGAACTAAGACCCCGACATCCCCTTCGTGTTAGGTTACTGTAAACCCTGCAGACAGAAATAGGAGCCCCGCATAGCGGGGCTACGTCGACAACGCCTTAGTTTGGACCTGTGGTTTGGAGTTTTTATGTAAACATTTTTACATTGTTTGATGATTCAATTTTCGTGACACTTTTATTATTTTTAAACGTAATAAAATTACTTGATGATTGATATTATTTCCAAGTAATTCTTAATTAATATTTACGTAAGCGTTTTGATATTATTTGATGATTCAATTTAGGTGACAGATACTATTTTGGGAACAAATATTATTTATTAGGTCAATGAAAATGCATTTATTAGGGTATTGATAAAATCATACCCTTTGTCTAATAACCAAACCGGTGAAATGTTTCAAAAAAAAAAATACTGACTGGAATTTTTTAGACAACCCGTATGCTATATATTTATTGACATATTAAATTTAATATAAAATAAGTTTCATCCCAGCTCCACCAGCTCGGTGAAGGTCGTTGTATATCTTAGACTATTTGTTTTATTTTAGAGCTGATGGAGTACCAGGAGATTAATATAAAATCCGCTCAAACGTCCGGGCCTCAAAATACGCCTAATAATTTTAGTCAAGGTCACAAAACATATCAAATTTCAACGTTCATTCGCAAAAATGCGCATGCGTGAATTTTTGGCGCGAAACACGGCGCACTTAAAGCTTATTATCTCGTAAACTACTGCAGCTACACAAAAACAAAAAATACGTGTGTATAGCTGAAACAATGCAGAATCTAACTATGTTAAAACTAATTACAACAATTAGATAGAAGTATTTGGAAAAAAATGTGAACTTGAGAATATATGTTGAATGTCAGTTTCTCCAATAAGAATAAAAGTTTTACCAATTAGAATTGTAATTGGTATCAATAAAACCTATTTATAATTAAACTAGACTATATAAGCTTTGTTTTAATACCCATATGTCTTTACTTTGGCACTTTCTTAGTAGCTAAATTAACCAAACAAATCAACCCCTGCTCTGATCGATTCGATACCTACTGATTTTGTCGTGTTTTCGTAAAAAATTCGCTAAGATTTCGTTTTTTTTTACTGTTTTATATTGCGGAGACACTAATAATTACTTAATTGAACTAATTTTCGTAATACGAGCACTATTTTAACTATTTTTTCAATAATTTCTAAAAAAACATTATCAACATACCAAGATCGACATGGCACCACTTTTACATTTCGATATTATCGTTTCAACAGACTTTTAACCTACGATGTTTTTAGATATTCGTAAAGCTCGATTAACGAGGTTTATTTTGATATATAACACTATATATATTGGGTTAAAATAAAAGAATACTCACGTTTTAAAACCAGAGAACATAAATCACAACACGGCATTACGGTAAAATTAGACAACTGACTTTTAAAACTTTTTTGACATTTAATTTTGACGGCTGATATTGTCGTTCTTTATGCCATAGACGCGGAATTTAATACTGTATCCATAAGAGGGACCATAGATGGTAAATTCATAGAGATTTTAAAAGTTTTAGTAAGTTTTTTGGTACAACTCTTCGAGGCGTATAAGTACGCCCGGACGTTTGACGGGAAAAATTTTTGGGCGTACTTTGAGTGCTGGACGTTTGACGGGAAAAATTTTTAGGCGTATAAGTACGCCCGGACCGCTTCAACCGATAATAAATTAAACAGTAGTAACAGCACCTATGGTGGAAGCGACAAGGTGGCCCCCAAATTATTTTTTTTTAATGTTTTTTTTGCAATTTGCCGGTTAGTATAGTTGAATAAGATATGATATGCGGCAGTAAAACGTACGTATTTACATAATTATAGTCATTAAAATCATCAATACAACCCCTTTAAGTTAATTTAATCCCAATTAATGACTTATATAGGTTATAGGTTATTCAGTAAAGTAGTTACGGCCGCGTATCATATTTTATTCAACATAAAAACTGACTGAGCGGCAAATTGCAAAAAACGTAAGTAAATTTTAATTTCGCGGGCGTCCCTTTCGCTTCCACCTTAATGTGGCACTTCTTGAAGTATGCGATAACCTCCAATCGGATTACTGTATTTTCCTAGCCTAGTAGTGTTGGGTTAAACGAGACAAAGTCTAGCATATATAAAACCATAACCACTAATGGATTAAATTATTTATCAAGAACCGAGTTTTAATAATAATAATAATAAATAGCTGGCAACACTTACGTCACATAAACGTCTTCTATTCTGATTTACCATTTTTACTAAATATTTAATACTTAATAGTTGAACTTGTGATTTTAATTTACTCCATCCAATTCAAATAGACTTTTCTAATATATTATATCAATAAAATGGCTAAATGTTTCCGAAAAAAGAAAAAACCACAACAATTCATTGATCTGACATACAGTGTCAGATCACGTCACAAGAAAAAATTTACACAATAAAATGAAGAATGAAGACCAATGTTGACTAGATCAGCTGCTCTTCGTGCACGCCTACCGCCTCCGGACTCGTCGCCCCGCTCCGCCTCGCCGCCGCCGGAACCCAGCCTCACCGTGAGTGCTGTGACACCGCCGTGGCAGTTGCGTCGAGCGACAGCGACGAGTACTTCTCTCCGCCCACGACGCCACCACCTGCTCGTCGACGGGGAGGACGCCGGCCGCCGGACGGCTTAGGACCGCGAGGCCCACCGGCTTCTGATAGGGTCCCAGCTCCCGGCGCAAGTGTGCAGCGCATGCGATGGACGCGAACCATCAATGAAAATGTCATGCGCTCATACTATGGGGCTACAGAGGGAGGAAACAACCTGACCGCGTACCGTGTTCGGATGCTCTCTCTGTTTCAGGTGCTTGAGCCAGCTGTCAACGTGTCGGCGCAACGATTGTCGGATCAGGTGCGGGTCATCCAACGTAATCGTATGTTGGACGACACCGTACTTGATCGCTTGCGAACTGAAATGCAGAGTAGCCACGTCATTGTCCCTCCGTCGCAGGCTGTGGATCCACCACAGTCTAGTCAGTTATTCCATCGCGCTGACGAAGTGAGTAATGACGTGGCTACTAATGTAAGTACCCAATGCAGTGAGGAAATGAGGAGTGCTTTGGAAGGTGCGATTCGAGAATATCGGTTCATGTCGCCCGAACTTAGGCCACGCTTACCTCGTTTGCCCATGCATAACAGAAATAGGGCGCTGGTGGCTGTCCTGGATTCGCAGTTGTCAAACTATTTTGATAACTGCGAAGACCTAACTGATGCTCACTCAATCCTGTATTGTGCGGCTGTAGCGGCATGTCGTGTAGCTCATGTAAAATTTTCTGATGACAGAGCTACACGACATAAACCTGCCGTTCCGGCTTGGCAATGCAGGATTGAGCGACGTATTAGTGGGGCCAGAACACTCATCGGCAAACTAATCTGCTTCAGGAAGGGCAACAATCGCCCTCGAGTGATGCGCTCTGTGAAGCGGGCATTTGCGGATACTGATATTAGTCCTCGTGACTATATGTCCCGTATCACAGAGCGCATCGACTTCCTGAAGCAGAAAGTGTATGCATGGGCAAACCGTATCCGTAGGTATAAGCGGCGGGTGGAACGATACACTCTGAATCGCACATTCCAAAGAGATGAAAGGTGGGTTTATAGGAGTTGGGAGCGACCGGACCAAGGTGTGGCTGACACGCACCTGCCGGATGATGACGCCATGTGCTCGTTCTGGCGCAGTATCTGGTCGGTGCCTGTCAGCCACACCGAGGGTGAATGGACTCGGGTGGTCGAGCGAGTATGCGATCCAGTTCCAGAAATGGGGGCTATCACTATCAGCCCCCAAGACGTAGCTCGTGCAGTCCGTCCGTTGCCTAACTGGAAATCTCCAGGGCCGGACGGACTGCACAACTTCTGGATTAAGTGGATCCAGAGGTCGCACGCTCGCTTGGCGGCCCTATTCCAGTCAGCTTTAGAATCAGGGTCGCTGCCCGAGTTCTTAACTACTGGAATCACCCACCTGCTCTATAAATCTGGTAGTACTGCGGAGCCCAAAAATTATAGACCTATTACCTGTCTTTCGACAGTGTATAAAGTTCTTACATCCATTTTGAGAGCTAAAATTTGCAAACACATTGATGACAATTCGATCATGTCCGCTTCTCAAAATGGATGTAGGAATGGGTCCCGCGGTACTAAGGAGCTGCTTCTCATTGATATGGCCATTAACCAACAGGTTCGCCGTTCCCGAAAGGATCTGTCGACATGTTGGATAGATTATAAGAAGGCCTATGACTCGGTGCCACATACATGGCTTATGAGGGTGCTACAGTTGTATAAAATAGATGCAACTCTGCGCACCTTCCTGATGTCGTGTATGAGGCAATGGAGGACAGTCCTTCGCTATCCAGGATGTCAGCATATCCAAGGGACCAGCGAACCGATAAGGATAGAGCGTGGTATTTTTCAGGGCGATAGTTTGAGCCCGCTTTGGTTTTGCTTAGCCTTGAACCCTCTAAGCACGCTGCTAGAGGATTCAGGTCTGGGCTTTCGGTTGAGGAGAGGTGGTCAGGTTATATCTCACCTTCTTTACATGGATGACCTGAAACTCTTTGCCCCCAACAATTTGCAACTGATGGAGCTACTGAAGGTAACAGAAACTTTCAGTAGCGCCATCAGGATGGAATTTGGTGTAGACAAATGTGCGGTCATGCATGTAAAGCGAGGTCGGATTGTGGAATCTGTGGGAACCCAGCTCTCAGATTCCATAAATCTTAGATCCCTCTCAGCAACCGAAACCTACAAGTATTTGGGTATGTCGGAAGCGCTGGGCATCAATGCTGTTGACATGAAGCAATCGTTGAAGGAGCGTTTCTTTGGCCGCCTGAGAAAAGTATTTAATAGTCTTTTATCAGGCGGAAATAAGGTGCGTGCCTTCAATGGTTGGGTCATGCCGGTTTTGATGTACTCTTTCGGCGTACTCAAATGGACTCAAACAGAATTAGACGCCCTGGATAGGAAGGTCCGTACATTGTTGACGGCTTATCGAATGCATCACCCACGTTCTTCGGTTATGAGACTGTATATCCCGCGGAGTTGTGGAGGTCGAGGCTTTTTAAACGCCAAGACTCTCCACAATCGCGAGATATGCAGTCTCAGGGAATATTTCCTAGAAACCGACGTGGGGATGCATCGAGATGTGGTCGCGATGGACAAGGCCCTCACCCCGCTCTCCTTGGCTAAAGAGAACTGGCGCAAACCTGCAGTGCTTGACACTAATGACCGCAGGGAAGTATGGCAGAGTAAGGAGCTTCACGGACGCTACTTCAGTGCCTTGCATGGGCCTGATATAGACCATGCAGCGTCCGTAGCCTGGCTACGTTCCGGGGAACTCTTTGGAGAAACCGAAGGTTTTGTTTGTGCAATTATGGATGAAGTTATGATGACGAATAACTACCGGAAATTTATTGTGAAGGATGGCACGGTTGACATATGTCGGGCATGCCACCGTCCGGGCGAATCGATCCGTCACATTATCTCCGGGTGTTCTCGTCTAGCTAACGGAGAATACTTGCATAGACACAACCTTGTAGCCAGGATTATCCATCAGCAACTTGCTCTGAAATACAGCCTTGTGGAATCGGAAGTGCCGTACTATAGGTATGTGCCCGACCCAGTTCTTGAAAATGGCAATATCACACTGTATTGGGATCAATCCATCATCACTGACAGGACTATTGTAGCCAATAAACCTGATATAGTGGTGATGGATCGATCAGAGCGGCGCGCAATGATTGTTGACATAACGGTTCCACATGACGAGAACCTTGTGAAGGCCGAGAAAGATAAACAAATCAAGTATATTGACTTGGCTCGCGAGGTTGTCGACATGTGGCCTGTTGACTCAGCGATCATTGTGCCGATAGTCGTATCAGCCAATGGCCTAATTGCCAAGAGCCTCGACCAACATCTGATGAGGCTCTCGTTAGGCAGCTGGATCAAGGGCTTGATTCAGAAAGCGGTACTCCTGGACACGGCTCGTATTGTTAGGAGGTTCCTCTCTCTGGAGCCCTGACCGCCGGTAGCTTGGACCCTGTTCCCGATACCGGTGGGCTACTATTTTTATATTTTTAAATGTATTTGTATTTAATTTTGTAAAAATATTTAAAAATGTAAAATGAATGTGTATAAAATGAATAAAGGGAAAAATAATAATAAAAAAAATGAATAAAGGAAATAATAATAATAATAATTTTATTATCAGGCAACTAAGGCCCATACATAAAATACACAAAATAATATAATAAAATAACAAATAAACTAATACATATTAAAAACCTTAAACTATAACTAAACACGTAATGTTGACGGCGTCGTGTTCCGCTGCGTGGTGTCGCGTAACCGTCCACGGAAACGTCGAAATACGACACCTTTCGGCCAAAAGTCCTCTCTCACGCAGGTCTGTAGATGCTGCGTTGGAACTCGTACCACGAACGACTTAAAGTTAATGTTGTGGCGCGATTCCAACCTTTCTACCCGCAGAGTCCAGTTGGTCTTCACTTTCACGTACTGCACGACATCCTCAACCGTCGTGGAGTGATGCAGACGCGAAATGTACAGCTGCGTCGTAGGCACAGCAGGACGCAGCAGCATGTTGGGTCCACTCGGTGCGGTACCGCACTGGTTTCGCGAACAGGGCTTCTTCTTCTTCCTTTCCACTTTCGTGAAACCCTCTTCATCAACTTGGCCCATTCTTGGCAAGGAGGTCTGGACCGCGGACAGGGCAGGTTGAGCAGCCTTTTTCTGTTTTTCCCCTGTTTTGTTTTGTCGCTTAGGTTGCGACGCAACTGATTTGCCGGTGACAATAGCAGCGTAGGCACGTTGTGGGGTCGACGTACCTACGTGTGACGTTTCCGCAGCCGGTGTTGAGGTGCGGGCGACGGGGGCGGCGGGCGGCGCTTGGTCAGCAATATCGGCAGCTGGTGACGCACTTGTGTTCGCCGACTCAAAACTGCCGATTGATGCATTTTGCGCCCCTCGACGTGTGTTCACCTTAGAGGCCTCAGGCGACCCAATTACTGAACCCACTTTGCGCAATAATGCTATTTCCGCACGTAGTTCAGTATTGGTTTTTTCCGAAACCTCCATTCGGGACTGCATCTTGGTCACCTCCACTTTCAAGGTAGTGATGCCCTTTAGCAGCCGTGTAACGTCGACGTGATCGAACGTGACGGTAGGCAGCTTACCCAGCTCCTTCGCCACGAAATCTGGCACGTCGTCCGGGTCAGTCTTCTTCAACATATCAAGAATATCTTGAAGACTCTTCTCCGTTCCATCTCTGCGGCGAGACGGCATCTGGTCCAGCTTTCCAAGTGACTAGAACAGTAACAGTTTTCCACTGCTGATCTCGTCCTCCTTGAAATTGGAGCGGCAAATCTGCAGGATGCTCACCTCGTCCATGTAGTCGATGGCATGGACTAGGAATGCCAGCAATTCATTGACTATGAGTGGTTTGGAACTCATAGTGATAGTACGGGCAGCGGCTAGGGCCGCAAAAAAAAAGCCTTGGAGTGTAATTGGCACCATAACGCAATAAATGTAGGTCTAGAATAATCTAATGTATATTTAAACGTATTGTATTGTAATCTACGGCTTGTCTGCAACGTTGTTTTAGCTTAGTGCCCTTACTTGGACCTCTGTCAATTTTGCTCCAATCTATTTTCTTAGGATCTTGTTAGAAGGCATCTAGTAATTGGATAAAGAGCAAATTATTGGATCGACACTTAAGGCAATTACTTGTTAGTTACTTGGAGAAATTGAGTGGAGATAGATAACAAAGCTTTAGATGAACAGTATATTTATCTAGTGCATGATAGGTCACCGTTGTCAGTGTTAGATACAGAAACATAACATAATACCACGCCTGTAATCTCCGAATGGTAAGCAGAGGTGTACCTAATAGGATACCCACATTTTGCGAGTTGTGTTTAATTCGTAATGTAATAGACGGTGAGCGTATTGTCATCCACCGGGCACAAATCCAGACTCCGTGACTGCTACTGAGTAATCCCTGATGGAAAAATCCAATAACATTTTGCCCGACTCGGGAATCGAACCCAGGACCTCATACTCAGCAGTCATGCTTGTGACCACTAAACCAACGACAAGATGATATAGAAAGAACGGAGGTGACTTATACCCTTCGGGGGTTACAAGCCGTTACAAAAAAAAAAAACGATAAAACAGTACATCCAAATCAAATCAAATCAAAATCCTTTATTTCAAGTAGGCCAGTTACAGGCACTTTTGAATAACAATAAAAATTAAGCTACAGTCCCAGTCACAAGACAGAAGAGTAGAGTGAAGGTACTGTAGTTGCCCATTCTAAGGCGTAGATACCATGGCGAAGAATGGGCAAGAAACTCCATGGACACTCTTTTAAATCAGAATCTTGTTACAAAACCTTGATTACATCATTCATGTTGAGATGGGACATTATGTGAGAACGATGTAGGAAGTCTTCACGTTAAAAGTGTCCATATAGCAAGACGTGCACTTAAAAGTGTCCATAGCAAAAACAAAAAAAAACAATTAAAAGATAAAATAATTAGTTCGAAATAAGCCGTGGCAGCTAAGAGACGACCAGGCACAACTGACAGCGCCCGTTCACGAACATGACGCATGGATCAGCCATCATTCAACTCTACCATCGTTTCTTTGGTCTTCCTTTATTCATATAGCTATCCACATTCATACTTGAAAACTTTCCTCGCGACTTTTTTGCCATAACCTACTTTAACCAACAAATATAAAGTCCTTAACCCCATAAAAAACTCTCTAAATCCAGTTAAGCTTACGACTGCCCATGCTACAAAGTCATCTATTACCCAGGATTTGAAATTAGCCACATACGAATTCCCCTTATTAATCCAAAGGGACAGGTGATCTTTTTGGCAAGATTGATTACGGTCAGCGTGTTACGAACGTAATTATATGGAGTCTGTTTAATTTTCATGCTAATTATGTTTTAATTTGCAGTGTAGGTTTGTTTGGACTTTGTAAATCATGAAGAAAAAGATTTGTTTGTGTTTTCTAACATTTAGCTATCGTCTAAGGGACACTGATGTACTAAATACGTAACCATTGATGAACCGTTAACCCGTACTGGCCCGCGTGGTTGGTGTTGTGTTTATAGATGTCAATGTGAGACGATTTTGCATGTGTGTGTTTCCTTTAATATATTAATAACAAAACTGTTTACGAGTTAGTAGAAATAAATCCTTCGCCGCATCACCACGTCTTTTCATTCATAACTTCCTGCAGACCAAAGTGAACTTTAACTATCAAAACATATGGTCGAATTTCGAGCCGGATATCTGTGTTACTTACAACGTTCTATTCATCGATTGCAATACAAAAGAACCACATTCCTTAGATAAGAAGCAAGAACGCTAATGAGTTATTTGTGCGGATTTGAAGTTTTTGTCATCGTGAGTGTTTTAAAAGAAATTACGATCTATAAATCTACGATTAGATATAATAATAGCAAACATTGCAAATATGTCTACACCGGAGCAGTGTTTATTGATACTCGAAGATACTGCAATGTTGCTGCAAAAGGCGCAAACGAATCTAAAGAAATGCCCTAAACAACGACTGACCAAGGGTTATATTGAAACACGTATACAATCAATTAATGAATACTGGAATACGTTCAGAAGCGCTCATCAAGAACTCGTCAAATGTGTCCCGAAGGAGAAAAAGTCTGACTTATCGTATTTTACTAATGAAGATTATTTTATTTACGAAGACTTATATTCGTGTTTACTGGCCGATTTGCGAGATTTATTATCCACGTTTTCTCATCTAAAACCAACGGAAGCAAGCTCATGTATAGAAGGACAGGTTAAGTTACCGAGAATTCAGCTTCCTACTTTTTCCGGAGTGTACGATGAATGGCCAGAGTTCAGAGATTTGTTTATCTCTTTAGTGCACAAAAACACGTCATTGAGTAATGTACAGAGACTACATTATTTGAAAAGTAGCATGACTGGCGATGCCCAGATTCTCCTGAAACACATTCAAACCACTGAAACGAATTATGAGCAAGCTTGGAACACACTGAGTACACGCTATGGAAATAAAAGAATTATAGTGAATTCTCTTTTGAAAAAATTATTTTACCAACGGAAAATTCCCAGCCAAACCGCCAACAACATCAAATCATTATTAGATGTTACTACTGAATGTATCAACAGCCTAAAGAATCTTAAGGTTTCAACTGACTCTTGGGATCCAATAATTATATTTCTGACAGTTCAGAAATTGGACCCAGAGTCACATCGAGATTGGGAAGAGTTTGCATACCGGGAAGATATGGATGAGCTGCCGAAATGGGAAGACTTAGTCAAGTTTTTGCAAACAAAGTTTCGTACGCTCGAACTCGTTGGCCCTCTTTCAAAGGAGAAACCTATACCCAAAGGTACATCTGCAGTCCACATAGCAGCGTCAGAGACTACACCAGTACGAGCTTGCATACTTTGCGAAGAAAATCATACCTTAAGTCACTGCAAGGAGTTTACGAAACTAGAACCAAATGAAAGATGTGACGTTGTGAAAAAACATAATCTTTGTTTTAATTGCCTTGCTGCCGGGCATTATACGATACGTTGTCGATTGAATATGAATTGTCGGAAGTGCAATAAACGCCACCACACCTTAGTACATTCAAGCGCGCCGGGGTCCTCCCCCGACAAATCAGATACGATTCAAGCAAATCATAGTGAAGTTCAAGAGGAAAAAATCTCAAATGATACAGTCCCTGAAGAACCAAAGGTTGAGCTATCGTCCTTTATAGCAACACACACTACTACTGCTCTATTGGCTACTGCTCTTGTACCAGTGCGAGATGAAACCGGACGCACCATCGTGTTAAGAGCTCTAGTGGATCAGGGTTCACAGGCCACGTTTATCAGTGAACGAGCTGCCCAAATCCTACACCTCAAAAGAACCCCTGTTCATGGAAAAATTACGGGAATTGGTTCAACACAGACTGCAGTGAAACACGCAGCGGACATCGAGATTTTATCAAATCACGACGACAGTTTCAAGATTAAAACTAAAGCGTACATAATGCCAACGCGACTCACCGCGCAGCTACCTTCACAACGATTGTCTACCAGCAACTGGGCACACTTAAAGGGACTAGGCCTAGCAGATCCTGGATTTAATCAGCCAGGACGTATAGATATATTGCTAGGTGTTGAAATCTGTGCCCAGATCTTAAAAAGTGAAATAGTCAAGGGACCACCAGGCACACCATGTGCACAAAATACCAGCCTGGGTTGGATCCTCTTCGGCAAAATTCATAGCAACAAGAATGATCATGACTTTACCGTCATGCACCTTAATCTAGACCTGAATTCCATGTTAAAAACTATGTGGGAACTTGAAACTGAAGACAGAAGCGTACTTACCTTAGAAGAAAGGAAATGTGAAGAAATATACAAGGCTACCCATTCCAGAGCAAATGATGGAAGATATATAGTGACATTACCTAAAGGGAAAAATGAAATGTTATCAACTGAAGGACAAACCAGAGATATAGCAATAAGGAGACTGTACCAACTAGAAAGACGATTTGAAAAGAACACCCAATTACAAACAGAGTATGTGAAAGTAATGGAAGAATATAAACGAATGATATACATGGAAGAAGTGCCAAGGAATGAAATAGAGAAACCATCTATATATCTGCCACATCACGCAATAGTTAAGCAAGAAAAGGAAACAACAAAGGTAAGAACAGTATTTAATGCATCACAAAAGGGAAGGAATCATATATCCTTAAACGAAGAACTATTAGTGGGTCCGCAGTTACAAGAAAATATGAGAAACTTAATAATAAGGTGGAGAATGAAGAAAGTGTGTTTTGTCTCGGACATTCAAAAAATGTACCTCCAAATTTACGTCAGTAAGGAAGACAGAGACCTTCAAAGAATTCTTTGGCGTAGTCACCCCCAAGATCCTGTTAAAGATTACAGAATGACGAGAGTCACCTTTGGCACCGCATCTGCTCCTTATTTAGCTGTCAAAACCTTGCAACAAGTAGCTGATGATGAAGGCGAGAACTACCCTGACGCGGCCCAGGTGATAAAGGAAGATTTTTATATGGATGACTTAATGTCTGGGAGAGATACGATACCAGAAGCAATCAAATTAGCCAAAGAAATTGATACTATCTTAAGAAAGGGCGGCTTTGTGCTTCAAAAATGGTGTTCAAATAGCGCGGAATTCCTAAAACAATTTGAACCTTCTTTAAGAAGTTGCCATGCTAATGTAGATATCACTATTGACGGCACTATCAGAGCCCTTGGCTTAAGCTGGAATATGGGAAAGGATGTTTTTCAATATAAACTAAACTTACCTCCGCCAGCTGAGAAGATCACGAAAAGAACCATTTTAGGAGATATCCAAAGGTTATTTGACCCGCTAGGCTGGTTGGCACCTGCTATATTACCTGCAAAGCTGCTTATCCAAAGGCTATGGCTGCAAGCCTTTACCTGGGATGAGGAGGTTGACCAAGCAATAAAAGAGGAGTGGCTTACCTTAAGAAGTGGCTTACATAATATAAATAGCTTTGAAGTCAAACGATGGTTACATACCCAGTCAAATTTCATGCCTAACGTAACTGTCCATGGCTTCTGCGATGCCTCGAATAAAGCCTACGCAGCGGTAGCCTATATCCGTGTGCATCAAGACGATGGTACTATTAAGACCAATATAATAGCAGCTAGGACTCGTGTAGCTCCAATCAAACCTGTGTCGCTGCCGCGTCTCGAGTTATGTGGTGCTGTGTTGTTGTCTAGACTTCTGAAGCAAGTAAGGGAAGCCACTAGAATACCCGCCAAAAATATCTTTGCCTGGACGGACTCAACAATTGTATTGTCTTGGTTGTTTGGAGACCCCATGAGATGGCACACTTTTGTAAGAAACCGGGTAGTAGAAGTCATCGATAACGTCGGAAATAACTGGTACCATGTCGCCACACAGGAAAACCCTGCGGATCCAGCTTCTAGAGGAATGTCATGGATAAACCTGAAAGAAAATAATATGTGGTGGGAAGGCCCTGAGTGGTTAAAGAGCGAAGATATACCTTACACTAGACCTAGTAACTTGCTTACTAATTTAGAACGGATACAAGCCGTTCAAATTAATATGAAAATAGAAACCGAAACTTCAAACATCCTTATCACAAAATTTCATGAATTTGAAACCCTAACGGAGCTATTGAAGGCAGTCACTTACTGTAAGCGATTCCTGAAGGGCCGGAAAATGGCGGCCAAAGATATTGCGATGACTCCAAGTGAGTTGCATGATTCTTTGAAAACCTGCGTAAAATTAGTTCAGAGCAATAGTTTTGAAGACGAGATCAACAGTTTGATTCAAAATAAATCGGTAAGAAGAGAAAGTAGATTGAAGACTTTACACCCTTTCGTAGACAAGGAACATGTACTCAGGGTGGGCGGAAGATTGAGACACGCTAATCTAGACGAAGATGGCAAACACCCAATGATATTGGATAGCAACAATGCCCTCGCTGCTCTCATAGTAGAAGACGCTCACTTAACAACGTTACATGGTGGGATACAACTAATGCTGGGCTATATACGTTCCAAATTTTGGATACTGAGAGCCAAGAAGTTAGTTAAGGCTAAGCTACATAAATGTTTAATCTGTGCCAAACAATGTGCCGCAAGTAAAACCCAACTAATGGGTGATCTACCTAAGGCCCGAGTGACACCTTCTCGTGCCTTTTTGAATAGTGGCGTGGACTTTGCCGGACCCTTTCAGGTGTTGATGTCCAAAGGCAGAGGAGTCAAGACCTCTAAGGCTTATGTATCTCTCTTTATATGTATGTCTACGAAGGCTATCCATTTAGAACTCGTAGGAGACCTTACCTCTGAATCCTTCATTGGGGCCTTTCGGAGATTTATTGCCAGACGTGGAAAATGTTCTCATCTATGGAGTGACCAGGGTCGCAATTTTGTTGGCGCTAATAAGGAACTTGCTACTGCCTGGAGTGAAGCCCAATTAACATTTGATGGACCAATTGCTGAACAGCTTGCACGGGAAGGCACACAGTGGCATTTCATCCCGGCATACAGCCCTCATATGGGAGGTTTATGGGAGTCAGGTGTAAAATCATTAAAGTACCACCTGAAAAGAGTGCTGACTTCCCATTTAACCTATGAAGAGATGTCTACCCTGCTATGCCAGATAGAGGCCTGCCTTAATTCGCGGCCATTAAGTCCTATTGATGATGCTGAAACCGATCACATTACACCATTGACGCCAGGCCACTTTTTAATCGGCGAGGCTCCTATAACTGTACCAAACCCTGACTTATCCGAAATACCTACGCACCGGTTATCCCGGTGGCAGCATATGCAACAACTCCTGTCTCACTTTTGGCGGAGATGGCAAAGTGAATATTTATCTCGTTTGCAGCAGAGACCTAAATGGCTTAAACGGATCCCGGAACTAGAGATTGGAAATATTGTTCTGATTAAATATGATAATTTACCTCCGGGCAAATGGATGCTAGGTCGCATTGTGGATAAACACCCAGGCGCTGACGGAGTGACTAGGGTTTACAGCGTTAAAAGTGGGGATAACGTAGTTCAGAGAGCCATAAATAAACTATGCCCGTTACCGATAGACGATTCCGATTAACAAACCTAGAGATATTAATTCCTATAATGTATGTTCTATTTTGTTATTATTAGGTACACAGATTTTGTATTTTTTTTTTCATAGTACCATAGCGATGTTAGAACTAGTATTCTTGATATTTTGGTTTGTATCCATGAAAAGGGAGATTATTTTGCTTATTAAAAGGCCTCTATAGCCTTTTGGTGGGCGGGATGTTGTGTTTATAGATGTCAATGTGAGACGATTTTGCATGTGTGTGTTTCCTTTAATATATTAATAACAAAACTGTTTACGAGTTAGTAGAAATAAATCCTTCGCCGCATCACCACGTCTTTTCATTCATAACTTCCTGCAGACCAAAGTGAACTTTAACTATCAAAACAAAGCCCTCTCCCTCTCATTGAGAGGAGGCCGGTGTTCCTGTGTTGGCTGATGATGATGATGCTTCGGTATCCCCTCCACCCTGTATAGACCTATGGGACTGAAATATCACGCTTTTTCTAGTCGATTAAATTATTTTTCATTACTCATACTCTGAAAGTAGGTTTCAAGTTGCCTGAGGAGCGGGTTGAAAGTAATACTTTTCATCCCTAGGGAGAACCGCTTTCAACTGATAGATGTCAAATTATAAAAAAAACTAGTTATATTTTCACATTTTTATTGAACCATGTCCCAATATTCTATGCAGCAACGATGCAAAATTGAAATAACTTATAGTTAAGCATTGATTAAAGAATATATATTTTTTAAATAACTTTATTATAATTTAGTTTCAACAATTTCTTTAAAATAACATCGATTTGGGCAAAATATTTACCATTTTTTCAATGATGAAAATGAAAAATAAAAGCTGAATAGTTGGCTGGCCACAGAAAAAAAACCAAAATAGGCGGGAAAGCGGCAATCCGAAATAACATTAACTAATTTTTTCTTTGTATTCGTAATGAAAAGCAAAGTGTTTACCTCGGGTTAAAGACTTATTTAGTCCCTCGAACTATTGGCGCCCTCCGGGACTAAATAAAGTTACTTTCACCCCAAGGGTAACAATGTACTATTTTTGAATTCATTCTGTTTAGTTGTGGAAAACATAAGGATAATTTAATATCTCGTCTACAAATATAGACGATATATGAAATCGAGAATTCAAATCAATATCTGCAATTTGTTGCATGAATTAGTTGGCTAACATATTTTTTGAATATTTTATTCAAGGGTATAATCTCCCGGCAACTATTGAATTCAGAAAAGATAGCCAAAGAAAAACAAAAAAATAATGCTATAATAACTTTATTCGCTCATTTTTAGTAACGATGCTTATTCAATAATTTATAAAAAACCAACAAAAACACGTAACAAAAATATAAAAAAATATCACAGTCTAGTTTTGTTGACTCAATGTTTTCCGTGGTGGAAACCCCAGTCTTTATGGTCACCATGACCGCCCTTCTTGCCGTGATCATGATGATGATGATGATGTTCCTCATGGCCGTGATGACCGTGGTGTCCTTTATCGTCGTGATCGTGATGGTGCCCGTCATGGTGTCCGTGCTTGCCGTGATGTCCTTCGTGATGGCCATGTTCGTGATGACCGCCCTTCTTGTGGTGTCCTTCCTTATGCTCATGATGTCCGTGATGATGTCCATGTTTGTGGTGCTTTCCTTCCTTGTGATCGCCGTCGTAGAAGTGGTGGTCCTTGTGGAATTCGTCCTTGTGGTACTTCTTGTGGTATCCGTCGGTCTTCTCACCCTTGTCGTGATGCTCATGATGGCCGTGTTTTTCTCCTTTGTGGTGATGGCCATGTTCGTGATGATGTCCGTGATGGTCATGTTCATCCCAGTGCTTCTTGTGGTCGCCGCCGTGTTCGTGGTGGTGCTCTCCGTGATGGTGCTTGCCATGGTCACCGTGCTCGCCTTTGTGGTGGTGGTGATGTCCTTTGTGACCTTTGTGTCCTTTCTCACCATGTTCGTGATGGTGGTCGGCGTGATGCTCATGACCACCGCCTGATTCATGATGGCCGCCGCCGCCGCCGCCACCGCCACCACCCTTTCCTTTGTGGTGTGTGGCTGCTGCCACCAGATCCTTCTCGTCCTCTCCCAACTCCCGACCGTAGGCTGCTGCTAGGCAGCACAGGAGTACTACTGCTATGAACAGTTTCATGATTGCAGGTTGACTGTGCTGATCTCCTATTGTAGAAGCTATTTATAGTATTCATTTAGTTTAGATGATGAGGAAAGCGTTGTGTAAGCGTCGCGGCATTTCAGGGTCAAGAGTAAATGGCTTCCGCGCGGCGAAATTAATTTGACAGTCTTCAGTATTTCAGTGTGCTTTTCCGATTTGCCGCTTGTAATCAGTGTGTAAACTAAATTAAATTGTAAGAACGAGATATATTTTTGTATGGAAAAGTTTGTTTTTTGCATGCATTTATAACATCTGTCGTCAGGAAATGGTAACGAAATGCTACAATTGTTACACGTGTCCGAAAAAAACTTCTATTCACTCATTCCGTTGGCTTCATATTGTAAGCTTAATTTTTAACATAAAATTACATCACGCCTATAATTCCCGTGCTGTACCTGATAGTTCACTCACATTTCGCCAGTTATGTTTTAGTCTCATGTGATAGGGGAAAAGCCTATTGCCATCAATCGGGCATGCATCCAACATCCTCTCAGCTGCATTTTTATACTACTATGAAGTATTTTAATATTCCACAGGGAATCGGTTTTAATAATAGTACGATGTTTTAAAGTTTTATACGACGGAGAAACAAGAAGAAAGCAGAAAAGTACGCTGAAAATATTATTTTTTTAAGTCAACTTTAGCTCCACACACCAACACCATAAACCATATTTTTTTTGGTAAATTTATAATAACCTGTTTTTAAGTTACCTTATGTTTAGTTAGTACTTTATTTTATATTACTACTATTTTTGCTGTTGTAAAAAATAATTAATGTTATATTTATTGTGCTACTTAGTAAAGTTTATAACCTTGAAAATGGAAATTACGTAAACAAAATTACGCGTACGCTGAGCAAAACACTCTTTTAGTAAAATTTGGAAGTTTTCCAACGTCTTTCCACTTATTAGTCTAGTTAACAGATCTTTTAATAGTTCCAATAAAATCAACAAATGCAATTTACGTTTAATTCTTATTCTTAATTATAATTATTCTGGTTCGTTGCGTAGGTATATTGTGCTTAAACTTAGTCATTGACTTACATCCAGACTGGATTCGATCCTACTTTTAGTTGCAAAAACCTGAAAGACTTAAACGGGACTGTTATGAGAATAATAGCCCAAAACAGGAGCCTTGAAATAGTCGGATGGGACTTGGTAGATTAAGGAAGGAAAGGAGAGGCGAAAACACTACAGAACTACTTTTGTAGAAGTGGAAGGAATAGAGGTACTCCCTAATTAAAGGCAATTTTTAACAGTTTTCTATGTCATCATTGGAGTGGAGACCGTGAATCAGCTATCGTAATGTGGGATGCTCTTAAGCTAGGTGAAGCAACAGTCTGCGCTATAGGCTGATGATCTTCTTCTTTGCCCTGGCCTCTTCCCGTTACGCGGGGTCAGTTTTCTTAATCTTTCAGCGCCATTCCTTCTACACCTCCTACTTTGATATGGAAGCTCTCCGACAGGCCGGCTGGACTTCTGATACAGGTTTGTACATCATGATACAAACTGGTGTGATGATGTGGGGTGCTTCGCTTCATGTCTTGCGGACTACTGCGCTGGCGCTATTTTTTTCAGCTGGCGAATTTGCGTGCCCCACATGAGCTCATGTAAAGTAAGTGGATACAGCTCTGAATGAAACATCACTGGTTACCTTAAACCGACACCGGTACAGATGCTGTACCCACTGGCAGGGATAGCGCCACCAGAAGTTCGCAGAACAGTGGCAAGCTCTAATGAAAGAGCCAAAATGGCTTCAGACACACGACACCCTCTGCACCTAAATACTCTCGTGTCGCCATGGCTGAAAAGCCGAAACAGAGGTAGTGCATCCTTGCCTTACCCATTCGTTCCACCTGCTGAAAGTCTTCCACCTGGACATGAGTTGCCATGGCTGACCTGGAAGTCTATAAATAGACTTCGGACCCAGGTTGGTTGCAGCAAAGAAAACCTGCTCCGTTAAAGATTTATAAATGACTTTGCCCTGGAGTGTAAATGTGTTGCCGTTCCACAAATGATGCAGCACTTAATATCGTGTCCTGCATGTCCTGCTGTTTGTTCATTATGCCTATCTCTATACTGTTAGCATGGTAGCAGGCATGAAAGACGCTTAAATGTTCCGACTATTCTTAGGTCACCGGCTCGAACTCTACAACTATAATCAAAAAAAAAATAGAATCACTTCTAGTGTGCAACCACACTAAACGCGGGGTGGTGGAACCCTGTGGCGGACGCGACGGCGTGCGGCAGGGGCGTGTAGTGGCCACAGTGACAAGCGAGTAGCGTAATTGTAGCATCATCATCATCATCATTTCAGCCCAAAAGTCGTCCACTGCTGGACATAGGCCTCCCCCAAGTGTCGCCACATTGACATTTTGGGGGGTTTTGCCATAATCGCCACGCTTGGCAGGCGGGTTGGCGATCGCAGTACGGTTGTTACAAAAGCACAGAAAACGCTGCTGCCCATTCTCTGGCAAATCCCTTAGTCGCCTCTTACGACACAATTGTAGCGTTTAGGCGTATTTCAGGTGTTGCAAACTATGGACGAGGATTTGTTATTTTATTAAATAGTCCGATCCTGAGATGGGAATTGTTGAACACAAGAGATGACATGCACAAAATAAATAAAAGCAGACAAGTTAATGGTGATTTATTTAATTTTTAGGAAGAACTGAGATTAATAAGATCCTACAAAATTCTTTGAGTACACTGAAATATCGGTGTCAATATTTGAGTACATCATCAAATTGTTCATAACTCTGAGATAAGAAAAAAAAAACAAAATTTATGATATACTTATAGGTAATATTTATTTAAGTAATTGTTAAATTAAATATGGAAAGAAGTAGTCTTATTTTCAATACATCAAATGGAAATAAATATTATATTTACGCGAACCCACAGTATTCTACCCTATAATATCGCTCATAGCGGCTGAAGCAGTTTTCCATTAAAACAAATCAGACACGCTTATACCGAGCGATAAGACTGAAATGGTTTGATACCCCTGCCACCCGCACATTGGGTCGCTTGTGCTTGTCGCCCGCAGTGTGACCACAACGCGCTTCTCTTCCGCCTGTGTCACTTCAGTGTGGCCATAAGCGGCGGTTTCATATGTTTGAAATTTCGTACCCATCGTCGTCACCGCGCTAGGCCTGCAGTGTGGAAACACGGTGGAGCATACCGTAGAGCTCTGCCCCGCTTGGGCTGAGCACCGCCGTGTCCTCGTAGCGAATATTGGCGGCAGCGACCACTCGCGTCCGGCCCTGGTTCAATCCATGGTCCGGAGTGAGAGGGAATGGGACGCCGTCGCCTCCTTCTGCGAAGCAGTCATGCTAGCGAAGGAGGTGGCGGAACGTGACAGGGAGAGAACCTCACGTCCCAGCCGCCGCGGGAGACGCCCCGGGCGTCGGGGGTCGACCAATGGCCCCCGGCCACCGTAGGTGCGGACCTGTGGACGGTGAGTAATGGCCTAGCTCACCGTCCGTCCGTCTTATGACGATAGGCCGGGCCGTGCCGACGGCGCGTTCGTGTTCCACGCGCGCCTCAAGGAGATGTCAGCAAATCGGAAGGGGTACGAAAGGGCCGATGCCTGCCGGGGCTGCGGGACTGGTCGAAAGAGATACCGTGGCCCTGGAACACAAAGGGCTAAGAAGGAACATGGATGGGTTTTAGTCAGTACAAGTCTGACACTTCCTTCTGCTTCGCCCAGAGCGGGACACACATTTTTAATAATAGTGGTAGACTTCGACACATCATTCCTCGTCTTTCTTGTGTCGTATCAATAAAACTGGGGGTTGTGACCACATCATCATAGCTTCAAGATCTTCTCTATTATGATGTTTCTCCACCAGCATTCATTTTCAGTAATATGAACGGCTTCCGAGACTTTGATGTTTAAAACGGTACGAATTTGGTTTGACCAGCGTGTATGAAAGGAAGAAAAAAAATACGTGTGGCACTCGGGGACTGCCGCGGTAAAGCTATTGCATAGGATTTTTAATCAACATGCAATTATAATATTCATGCAATATTATTTTTTTTCTTTGATATTAATTCAAGTTTCACTTTTTAGCGTGGTGACCGATAAGAAAACAATTTTTTTGCCCTGAATTTTTTTTCACCATTTTTTTCAAATTCGTGGTGTTAGATTTTTTTCGTTACGGAATATCTTGATTCGGTCGCCGCGCTCAAAACCCGCGATAAAAGCTATGCAATAGCTTAAAAAAGAGAAAGGGGTTCTCTTTGTCATTTAACCTCAACTTTAACTTAAATAGTTGTGCGTAAACATGGACAGTAAGTAGCCTATGTTTACTGGGCACTTATTACATTCAACACATTAAAAATACATACATACAAACCAAAGAAAAGCTCTGCTAAATTTAAACTTTGTTCGACCACATTTTATTGGCTTTGGTTCTATGTGACTTTGAAAAATCTAGTGAAAGTTTACTTGGAGCAGAACCGCTTCACCAGATGAATAAATCATTAATTTGATCTATATAGATTTAATTATATGACTTCTCACCTAATTATATCATCTAAGGAAAGGAAAAGAAAGTAAACAAAGGTACAAAATTAAATCTTAAATTAAACTTTGTGACTCTGTTGAGATGATTATTATCAGATTGAGCAATATTTATTACGCTCTATAACATTACCATCCTACACTGATCATTTCAGAATTTAGCAAAATTTTATATTTTGCCATTTTTATTGAAAAATGTTACTCTGACTTGCATTATGACTGTCAACCTCATCACACATTATGCTACAAATATTTCTGAAGTTTAGTATAACTAGCTAGTAGTATAAGCTTTGATATTCGTAACATCTAATCTCAATATTTTAATATGTTACTTATATACGTATAGTTTACTTATTAAAGTTTCAAGCGAATGAAATCCTTCTTGGGCTAGTTTATTCGCTTCAATTTTTTAAACTTATAATCATTGTTGTCAATCAAATTTAGGTGAAACAAACAAATCAATAAAAATATAACAACTTTATTCGCACATTTTTGTATCGATGCTTATTCAATAATTTATAAAAAACTAACAAAAACCCGTAACAAAAATATAAAATACTATCACAGCATATTTTTGGCAATTCAGTGCTTTCCATGATGGAAACCCCAATCCTTGTGGTCGTGATGACCTCCCTTCTTGCCATGATCATGATGATGATGATGGTGTTCTTCATGGCCGTGATGACCCTTGTGCCCCTTGTGGTCTTCGTCGTGATGGTGCTTGTCATGGTGTCCGTGCTTGCCATGATGGTGCTCATGGTGTCCGTGTTCGTGATGTCCTCCCTTCTTGTGGTGTCCTCCCTTGTGTTCGTGGTGTCCGTGATGCTTGCCATGCTTGTGATGCTTGCCTTCTTTGTGGTCGTCATCGTAGAAGTGATGGTCCTTGTGGAACTCGTCCTTATGGTACTTCTTGTGGTAGCCGTCGGTCTTCTCACCCTTGTCGTGGTGCTTGTGGCCACCGTGTTTGCCTCCTTTGTGGTGGTGTCCGTGCTCGTGATGATGTCCGTGATGGTCATGTTCATCCCAGTGCTTCTTGTGATGGCCACCATGTTCGTGATGATGTCCTGCCTTGTGGTGCTTGCCATGGTGACCGTGATCGCCTTTATGGTGGTGATGATGTCCTTTGTGACCTTTGTGTCCTTTCTCACCATGTTCGTGATGATGGTCGGCGTGGTGCTCATGACCGCCACCTTCCTCATGATGATGGCTCTTGCCACTGGCTGCGGCTACGAGATCCTTTTCCTCTTCACCCAACTCCCGACTGTAAGCCGACGCTAGGCACAGAAGTGCCACTGCTGCTAACAACTTCATGTTTGTTGATTGACTGTGCTGATTTGTTGTTGCTGAAGCTATTTATAGTTTATTCTTAGTTTGGATGATGAGGAAAGCGTTGGGCAAGCACTGCAACACTTCAGGGACAAGATCGAGACAACCGGTGGAGCGTTACACCGATTGCTGGGACAGTACAAATTACATTTCATTGTGATTTGATACAGTTGTGTACTTATTGCAGGTGTATTGGAAATTAGAATTATCTTTACATATGGCTGTCTAACGGTTTGACATTGATTCGTGTTTAATGTAACCAGTTTTTAGTACTGGTATGTTTATGTTTTAGTGTGTCGTTGTAGATATTGGACTATCCTGATGTGAGAGAAATCGATGAACCGTTACGTGCACGCTACTGCGATATTTTTTGTTGTTGTCACAGTCATGCTTAATTTAACCGATTCAACTATTTTTAGATGGTATTATACGGTTTAGAATCAAGTGCCGTATCGTTGGATTCCCGTACATTTTATCGTTACATTGTAGTTGTTACATTATTATATGTATATAAAAAATATATTATTTGTTTAATAAGCTTCTCGTGATGATTTGGGAGTCATCATATGACTGTTACAGTGCCTGGAACTAAAATCATTTTGTTAGAATTACTGTAGTTACTACCGTATAAGTTGGAGCTCAATTTATCCTATTACAACAGGTCGTGGCCTAGAAAAGTATCCACAGGTATAAAAAAAATTGAAGACTTGCAATATACAAAATGCATTGAACAAACTCCCCTATTGCAGTCAAAAGCGGTTGTCAATAAAAATATTTCTAGTTCGATCTAGTTCAATTTTTCCGGTGCTGCATAAAAAGAACAATCTGCATTTCTCTGTCAAAATTTAATCAAAACAGAAATACGGATTGTCCGCAGTCGGGACCCACTCTGAAGGTTATTCTGTAAACTAGAACGGGGTAAGAGACTTGGTCCTTTTTCTTTTAAGTAAAGTGGTCTTTTAGTACGAGTCTGTTTGTTGTGGATTTGGAATGTACTTACTAAAGGTATTTGGAACTAGTAAGTTTATATTTTCTATTAAACATGAAAAATTGTGTGAAAGTCAGCCAAGCTGGAATAGAGACACTCATTTTTTGTAATTTTAATATTTTGTAGATCTTCCGATATAAATGAGGTTATTATTACAAATTATTTCATAGATAGGTAAATCTTTCCACTTCATTTTCGATTTAGTATATGAGTACTTACTTTTAAGACCAATGAGCTTGAAATAATTAGAAATTACCATGTTCACCGTACCGACGCATTTATTAAACTATTGACGTCATTTAAGCGTTAACGATAACAGTTGATGTATATAAACAAACACTTGGAATGACAAAATAAATTGTGGCAAGATAGCAAAAGGAGTAGGAAGTGTTTGTCCGTTCAACAGGTCAACAGGTCAGGTGGTTCAGGACTCAATCGTTTGGTTGTTCATTTATAAATATTAGTATCTTGTCGTGTTAGTGAAGGGCATATACCTTTTTCTTGTGAACAAAGTGACAATAATATAACTCAGAGATTTGGTTTGGACGAGTTTCAATAGACACGATGAGACACTGATCCATATTAATTGTATTATAACCTTGACCAAGTAAACTCAATTTGATAGTCTTTTTAGAACTAAATACTGATAAAGAAAAAAAAAGATAAACTTGTTTGCTTTCTTCCGCCGGAATTGGTGTTTCAAGGTCACGCGAATAGTTTAAACGGACCGGTTAGTAAATAGTATTATTGAACCATCATAACGTCATGTCCGTTCATCTGTCCGGTCTGTGAGTTGACAAAAGTACCTACTTGGAACTTACCAGCTTTATATTTCCTTACTAGCTGTGCCCGCGACTTCATCCGCGTTAATTTAACAAAAAAGTTATTTAGTTTTTTTAACTATAATTTTAGATTATATATAAAATAGAAGTAGCCTAAGTTACTCCTTATTACATCAGCTATCTGCCAGTGAAAGTCCCGTCAAAATCGGGCCAGCTGTACAAAAGATTAGCCGGAACTAACAGATAGACACAGACAGACAAAAATTTTAAAGAATAAAATCTAGAATCGGCTTTTGCGCCTATTTATACGACCACGTTGTTCTTTTAAAATACGCAACGCATTTTTGTGTGTGTTACACCACCATTTAGAGAATTTATCTAAAAACTAGTATATTATAGTAAAGACTTGATGAAGACAAATACATTAATGTTTTTCTTCCTTTCTCTTTTTTTGTCGTTAATAAGAAGTGGGTATCTACTACGAGAATAAAATATAATATGTGCCCATGCCTTTACCTAGTTGTAATCATTCGTCTAAAAATGGTTCACGTTAAGTTAAAAAAAAAACTCAAAATCCCGGTATAGTGAGCATCAGAATAGGCCGCCCCTCAAAGAGGCTTTCGTCCAACGACCCTTTTGGGACTAGGGACACTGGCCCACCTACCGGGCAAATATTTTTAAGACTCTCACTACCGTTTGTATTCCTAACTAGTACTACAAGTTAGGTGGAGTGGCTCCTTTATTTTCTTTAATCGTATTTCCGATTAGTAGGGAAAAAGGATAAGTTGGTTCGAGTATTTGGGTATAATCAGGAAAGGTTTCTATTTGGCTGAGTACTTTTGTACTAATGTTTTTGCGTTACAAGTAGCACAGATAGTGATAAAAGTAGTTATTTTACCAACTGTGATATAGACAGAATAAATCATCATCAACCTATAATGTTCCCACTGCTGGGACACAGGCCTCCTCTCTAAGAGAGGGAGTGGGCAGTAATCCACCACGCGGGCCCAGTGCGGGTTGGTAGATGTCACATGTCTGCGAAATTTTAGTTCTAGGACATGCCGGTTTTCTCACGATGTTTTCCTTCACCGTTTTTGAAAGAAGCTGTGATGAAATAAATTACACAAAGTCGCCTGTCTGGGTTCGTACCCACGGCATACTGCTCGTAAGTCTGCTGAGAGGGCTGCCACCACTGGGCCACCACTGCTCTCTATAGCATACATACTCCTACCTTAATAATATCCACAGTGTCTACAGACGATAACATGATCATAGGAGCATCAGGTGGCCTACCATGACGTCTTAAAACTTATTGTTTTACTCCTTTTCCAGTGTGGGAAAGATGGCGTTAGACATCCTGTATAGCTCCGTCTCTTTCTCACTCTGGAATAAGAGTAAAACAATACTGCTTTAAGCTGCTTCATGGTAGGCCCGCAGGTGAGAAAGTGATTAAACGCGAGCCTTGGTTTCTGCTGACTTGATGCGCAAAATAACTTAAGTACCAACATTTGTGTGGCAACTTGGTAAAATGTTGACTGTGTCTAATAGAAAACTACTCAGACAGATTGATTTGTTTTGTGACCACAAGCATAACTCGATTACTCAAATAGAATTGTAGAAAATGAAGGCTCGATTAGGTAGGGAGAGAACCTCACGTCCCAGCCGCCGCAGGAGACGCCCCGGGCGTCGGGGGGCAACCAGTGGCCCCCGGCCACCGTAGGCGCAGGCCTGTGGACGGTGAGTAATGGGCTAGCTCACCGTCCGTCCGTCTAATGACGACAGGCCGTGCCGACGGCGCGTTTGTGTTCCACGCGCGCCTCAAGGAGATGTCAGCAAATCGGAAGGGGTCCGAGAGGGCCGATGCCTGCCAGGGCTGCGGGTTGTTCGAAAGAGATACCGTGCCCCTGGAACACAAAGGGCTAAGAAGGAACATGGATGGGTTTTAGTCAGTCAAGTCTGACCCTCCCTTCCGCTCCGCCCAGAGCGGAAGAAATCATCTGATGATTTCCCATCCTAAAAAAAAAATGAAAAAAAGGCTCGATTAGGTAGTATTCTAAAAGAGCAGTTACTCGTTTTACCCAAAATGCCTTTTAAACGTACCTAAACATAAAGTAGGTCTATTTTTAAAACCTGTCCTTAAGTACTAAAACCCCAAATCAAAATTCACAGCCCAAAACTTTTATGGATGAAGAAAAAACCTGAAATTCGCAATGGTTAAGTTTGATCGCCTATAAAACGATCGTAAACCTGTCTGTTTCGATATATTGAAATAATAAAACCGTTAGCAGTACTATAAAGGTATAATTTTTCGCTTTTTCGGTAAAACTTTGACAGATAGTCTGAAATATTGAATCTGAACTGCTATGGCTATTTTTCTGGTACCATATTATGCAGTTTTCGACACGAAGACCTAGACAGCATCATCTCATTATCTGTCTAGCTTTTTCCCAAACTATCTTGGGATCGGCTTCCAGTCTAACCGCATGCAGCTGAGTACCAGTATTTTACATGAAGCGACTGCCTATCTGACCTCCACAACCCAGTAACTGGGTAATACGATCCCCTTGGTAAGACTGGATGTCAGACTTTTTGGCTTCTGACTTCTAGTAACGACTGTCATAGGTCTACGAATGACAGGCAGGACCAACGGCTTGACGTCCTTTCCGAGGCACATAGGAAACTCGGTATGTAAATATGGTCACCCATCCACGGACCAACCTCGGCAAGCACAGCTTAACCATAAAGATCGATCCGTGCGACTGTTATTATTTAGCCAAGAGCTCCTCACACGAACACCTAGACAACACCCCTAAATCTAGATAGGCCTTGATAAAATGGCATTTTATAAAGGATAATGATGTTAAGAAAATGAGAAAATCTTGGCTAAATATCTAATAACAGCCGCTCGAGTCAATTTTCAGGTTAAGCCGCACTTGCCCATGTTAGTGCATGGGTGAGAGATCACCCATTACATACCATGTCTCGGAAAGCACGTTAAGTCGTTGGTCTCGTTTGTCATTTGTAGATCTTTGACAGTCGTTACAGAAAGTTTAACAACCAGTCTTACCAAGGGTATCGTACTACCCAGTATTAACTGGATTGAGGAGGACAGATAGGCTGTCGCTCCATATAAAATACTGATGTTCAGCAGCACCCGGTTAGACTCGAAGCAGACCCCAACTTAGTTGGAAAAAGGCAGGCATTTGATGATGTAGAAGCTTTTCTTCTACGGTAGACATTAACGTGTAGATATCTTATCTGCTTGACTCCTTGACTACCAACTACATGCTACATTCAGATGGACCTCACCCGTAAGGGCGGTAAATTCAGTCAGAACAATGTTCACTAGTACAAGTGACAAGTGTCTTGCGACTATTGACAGGCAAGTTGCATCGCCCGTGGTCGTGAACGGAGCTTAAGGTGACGACACGGTTGGCGCAGTGGCTGAGCGATCGACTGCTGCGCTGCGTGTCACGGGTTCGATCCCCGCACGGAACAACTATTTGTATGGCCTACAGATAGTTCGGGTCTGGCTGTTAGTTTAAATGTTTGTAGACGCACTCACGGTACAGGAGAAATCCGTAGAGTGGGGCAAAGCTTTTTTTTTTTTAAAAACACGTACACTTCTGAAGTTGTAATAACTATTTTATAAAGCTTAGGTTCGTGAAATATAGAACTAGTTTCGAAGTTAAAATATCAAACTCACCAAAACAAAAATGTATGACAGCCACGTAGACTGTGCTCTGGGATTTACATTGCAGTTATTCTTTTAAAAAATTTCAAACACACTATTCCTATTGTAGTCTTTTCAAACTTATGCTACTCGCTACAAATGTGGGTGATTTGTATGTAAGTCAATTCGTGTCATTACCAGAGTGCGGGGCTATTTCTTGGTGAAACAAATCAGCATTGCCATCCAACGTAGCAATTTTCGCCTTCTGGGCACTTGTCCCGTTGACAGCGATGTGGACGAATTTGTGAAGCCCGTATTTTTTTCTGATTTTTTCATATAAATACATACATCGTTGTTAGGTCCTGACTTATTTCACTGAAATAATCATTCTAGGTACAAACATTCGTGAGCAGTAAAAAGGCATACCACAAAGTGGACAATTCTTATACTTTATTTATTTAATACAAAATTAAAAGAAATATACACTAATTGCAATACATAGCTTATTTATAATATTTATTTATTTATTTATTAAAACTTTATGCACAAGTATAAAAAACACTGTACAAAGGCGGACTTAATGCCTTGGGCATTTTCTACTAGTCTACCTTAGGGTGATGCAGAGAGAAAACATAGTAGGTGCAGCATAACAAATGGTAAGAAAAAAATAAAAATTACAAATATAATATAACAATAAATACATAAATACATACATATAAACATAAAGTAAAGAGAGAGACAAACTAACAACTGTTTAATTATGAGATGATTCTGCCAGCTTCTTAAGTAAGTGTTCACGAGCTTTAACTTTAAATGTGAACCGACTGTTGGCCAACCTGATGTTCAGAGGGAGTGCATTCCAAAGGAAGACAGCCTGGACAAAGAAAGACGATTTGAGAAAACCAGAGCGGTGAGAAGGACAGCGTAGAAGACGATTATTGGTAGAACGAAGATTCTTACTGTGCGCAGAGCATAAATATTGAAAATGAGTAGTCACATAAGAAGGAGAAGTAGGCTTATTGAGAAAAGAAAATAGGGTAGTCAAAGCTCTCAACGCTCTGCGCTGTCGGATAGGCAACCATTTTAAAAGTGACCGATGTGCGGAGACATGGTCATACTTACGAAGATTAAATACGAATCGAATGCAGTTATTAAGAAGTCGGTCAAGTTTATTGAGGAGATCTGCATTCAGGTCGTAGTAGCACACATCACCATAGTCAATTATGGGAAAGATTAGGGACTGTACAAGCATTACCTTAATGTGTGATGGGAGAATATTTTTTAGCCGATATAGCGACCGCAAAGTTCCGGTGACTCTCTTGCTCACAATCGCGACCTGCTTACGCCAGTCAAGGCAAGAGTCAACATGCAAACCCAGATCCTTGACGTCAGAGCTAAACGGAATGACTGTGCCGTCAAAGGTAACTGGTGGTACCGTTAAGCCATTCAGCCTTCTTAGGCTATGGGGACTCCCTACAATAATAGCCTGGCACTTGGTTGGGTTAACTGCCACCCCGAAACGATCAGACCAATTTTTGATATAACGTAAATCCCTGTTTAGCTCCTCGATCGCAGTGGACAAGCTGTCAACACTTGCCTGACAGTAGAGCTGTAAGTCGTCAGCGTAAAGATGATACACACACTGAAGCTGGGTAGTTATGAGATCTATAAAAATAGAGAACAAAAGTGGAGATAAAATACCGCCTTGAGGGACGCCAGCATTAAGGTCACACCAGCTGGAGTTAGAGTCACCAGCAAGAACTGACTGCTGACGCCCCTGAAGATAGGAAGAAAACCATACCAATACCTCGGGAGAGACCATGAGATAGGAGAGGATGGATAAAAGGACTTCATGACTGACGGTATTGAAAGCATTGGAAAAATCGATTAACACCAAAACCGAAACTTTAGTGTCTTCCATTCCCCGCCTTATATCGTCAGTCACTTTAAGAAGGGCTGATACGGTACTGTGGCCGGGCCTGAACCCGGATTGCAATGGACTGATAAGAGAATTGTGGTGGATGAAGTGGGAAAATTGCTTGTGAACACAGGCCTCGAGTACTTTGGATAAAAAGGGAAGGACGGAAATTGGTCGAAAGTGACTGAAGAGAGTGGGGTTAGGAATTTTAGGGAGTGGTCGAACATGGGCTTTCCGCCATAGAGAAGGGAAAACACCGGAGTAAAGGGAGAAGTTAACGACATGGGAGATTGCAGGAAGGAGCTGATCAAGAGCCGTCACAATCATGTGACGACTGATGTTATCACAGCCCACGGCTTTGGACTTAATGGACAGGATTATCTTCTTGACCTCTCCGGGATCGACTGGGGTGAAGACAAAGGGAGAAATATTGGGTCGCGTCAGACCAGCAAGATAGTCAATGGTTTGACATTTGGTTAGACTATCAAGAATAGGGACAGTGGAGAAATGGCGATTTAGATCGTCCAAACCAAATGCCTTAGGAAGGTCTGAATGCCGCGATCTGCCGATACCTAGAGTTCCAAGGAATTTCCAAATATCAGCAGGAGAAGCAGAAGTGATATTATCAAAAATGTGGCGGCGTTTAGCGTTGCGTATCATCTGATTACAACGATTGCGAGCAGTTTTGAAAAGGACCCAATTGTCCTCGGACCGATCCTTTTTATATTTCCGGAACGCGCGATCCCTTCGTCGCATTGCCATCCGAACTCCGTTATTCATCCATGGCGTAGGTGGGCGCTTCAGTTTGACTTTTCTGACAGGAGCATGGGTATCATACAACTTGACTATAACCGCATTAAGATAGTTTACTTTTTCATCAACTGATGTAGCTTCCTCCAGGGGCGTCCAGTCAATATTGGAAGCATCCACAATAAGTTTTTCTCTATTCATCCGCGCAAAGGCACGCCTGTACTGGAACGTAGGTTTGGGTTTAGGAGGTTTAAGGACATAAGACAGGAAAATAAGGTCGTGATGGGAAAAGCCAGGAGCGACATGTTGACCATGTGAGGAAACTAGGGAAGGATTAGATGTGAGAATCAAGTCGAGCCAAGTATCATCCCCGACAGTGTTATGATGTGTAGGTTGGAGAGGCAACACATGCAGACTAGCTGACTCGACCAGATGTAGAAGTTTACGGGATCGAGGGGAGTTGTGGGCAAGGAGATTGGTGTTGAAATCCCCCATGACGATGTGATGTGCATACTCCGAACCTAATGATTCTAGGACCGATTCGAATTCGATGAAGTAATCAAGGGACGGGGGACAATACACAACTCCAAGAACGGTTTTAGCTCCTTTGACACAAACTTCTAAAAACAGAAATTCAGCCAGATTATTAGTGGAGGAAGTAGCAAGAATTTTAAAAGAAAAATCTGCACGAAGGTAAATTGCTACACCACCGCCTCTCTTACCGATTCGATCGTTCCGTAGAAGAACGAATCCTGGGAGAAGGTAAGTGGCAGATGATAGCTCAGGTTTTAGCCAGGTCTCTGAAATCAGGACGGCATGGACGTTATTGTTCGTAAAGGTTTCATACAGCTCGTTGTAGTGGCTGGGTATGCTCTGAGCATTGATGTGACAAACATTGAACAGTCGGTCAAGACTATGGTTGAAGCTTTGACGTAAAATATCACCAAGGGTGTCTGTAACGGAACAAAAACTATCATCAGAAGTGGCAGTAGATTCGTGAGCTGAGAAAAACGATTCATTATCAGAAAAAGTTGTCATTGATACAGATAAAATAAATATATAAAAATAGTTGTAAAATTAAAATAATTAATAAAAAAAAAACTACACGCAAAACAAGTACGATGGTTGCATCTCTGCACCACCCGCCAGCTAACATCATCATTATATAACACAGTGAACAACCAAGAAAGGACAATGAGACATGAAATAAAATAAAAAAACAAACGCATAATAAATACAAAAGTAGTAAGTGGTAAGTACAGAAAGATTATATTATGGCATTCGGAACGCACCTTACACCCTCAACAAAACACATAATTTACGTGAACGTATCCGATCCGTAAAAACGTGATGTCAGATTTGACAGTAATGACACTTTGGCATTAGCAAAACTTGTAAAAAAGGAAATTAATGACAAATATAAACAACCTTGTTGAGGGTAAACTATTGTACGCGAGACATGTACAGACATATAATATCTCAGAGACGAGTGAGAAAGAAAGAAAAACAAAGTAACAACACAATGATTATGAGCAAAAGTAATTAAAGGTTGTCATTACCAAAAAGCGAAAGATAGCATATTCAAGGTAACTATATCCTACGCAACGTAGGTATCTAATACGTGAAAATTGTAAGATTATATAGGAGTTTTATTACCAAAATTAACGAGTCTTGTTTTTCAGGCTATCTCCAGAACTTTGCACCTTGGGATACTTCAGCAGCAGCGGACTCAATTCTTCAAACGATGTGACCTTATGCTTACTTCCATCGGGGGCTTTAATTACGATGACACCGTCCTGAGTCCAGCATGACCGCATAGAAAAGTGGAGCCTCGCCTTCCCAAAGATGGATTGTCGGGTCTTGGTCAAGAATTCCTTGACGGATACAGATGAACCCTTAAGACCTGTCTTCGCTCTCCATATCGCAGACCTATCGTCATAGGTAAAGAATTTGACCAAAATAGGCCTGTGGTGATCCTTGTTGGATGCACCTAGTCTGTGGCAGACCTTTATGGAGGATGCGGTAACTGATTCAAGGCCCAGCTTCTTGTTAATGAGATTGAGGATCACTGTGCTACTGACCTCTCCTTCAACTTCTGCGATGCCCTGAAAGATCAGCGCCTTCCGACGATGCCTGGTCTCCAATCCGTCAACCTGTCTAGCACACTCGCTGATCTGTCTCCTAAGCAGACTTAGCATGCTGAAAATTAGCTCCCTGAAGGTCCGAAACTCCTCAGCTACCCTCGCCACGGTATCTTTGGCTGGTCCTGCGCACTGAATTTGTGCCTCCAGTTCACTCATCTTCCGGACAAAACTATCCTCGAGGCTTTTCTGTGCCGATACAATCTCATCAAGTTGAGACATGGTGTTCTTGTGACCAGTGACAGTGAAAAAAACGGTAAAACTGAAGTGATGTGCTGGCAGGTGGTGGAAAGTTATAGTGTAAGTCACATGAATGTGCTACAAACGTAAGTACTTGCTGTGCAGAGGTTATACACTGATATTTTATGAAAAATGGGTGAATAAACTGAGTATTTCTAATTAAAATATTAAATCAATATAGGAGATACGTCTGTCTTTTTTTACACCTACCCGCGAAAAAAAAAAAATCAAATGATAATAATAAAAATGATAATAATAATAATTCAAAGATATAATAATGACGAGCTTAAACCAGAAATGGGGTTCTAATGTAAGATACTGAGAAGGTGAAATTTCATTCGTAAAGAAGAGTACAATCTTTTTAGGAGCGACGATTGCGAATTATGAACTTGCATATAATTCACAATACTCGGTCGGTCGTCTCTCACAATACATACACAATTCGTGTACCCCACAACCGAACTCGGGAGGATAACATTTTGTCGAACCCGCTGTCGAGTTTAGAAATAAATTTAAAAGCGTGCACTAACTTCAAGCCACGTTTGTTTGAAGGAAACTCTGCCCCTGTGGAGGGGACGTGCCTTTTTTGATAATTTTCAACCGGTCCGAAGGTTGAAACTCTTTTAAAAGATTTGTCGAGGTAAGATGGAGACCTAGATTAATACTGTTATTTTTTGTTATTCAGAACTTCGTATTCATATTCATTTATTTGCGTTCTACAAAGTAAAAACATGGTGTTAACAAAATGACTTAGAGCTAAGAACCGTTGTAGACCCTGTCAGGGCACAGCAAAATTTAGGATGACATATTTCTTGAAGTATAAAATTAAATAAAAAAATAAAAAAATATAATTCGAACATGCCAAAAATTAAAATAATTCAGCCCGATCACTATGTACGGTAAGCCTATCCCTTGGGAGAAGCAAGCCAAGTACTTAGCAGTCTTACTTGACAACCACCTGTCTTTCGCGGCGCACATCAAAGCAGCTTGCGACCGAGCTGCCTTTGCTATGGGTAGGCTTCATTTCATGATCTCGGCAAAAAGCAAATTGTCACTCAAGTGCAAGTTGCGCCTTTATACCGCGGTGATCCGCCCCATTATGACGTACGCTTGCGTCGTGTACGCTCACACCAAGCCTAAATACATCCATAGGATGCAAACCTTGCAGAACCGGTTCTTACGTAGAGTCACGGGAGCCCCTTTTTATGTCCGTAACGACCGTCTACACGTAGACGTTAGAATGCCCACCGTCCTTCAGTTTATGAAACGTCTTTCGAAGCGTTTCTTCGATAACGCCAGTAAACACCGTAATCCCCTGATCGCAGCGGCCGCCCGTTACGAACCCTCGCGCATTAGTACAGTACGCCGTCCTCGGCATACCCTCGTCACTCCCGATGATGCTATCACCCTCCTCCAGGAGAGTAGTAAAGAGACTAGCACTCTTAATAAGTACAGACACAAACCGCCGTCTTTCCGACCTCGCCGTCGAGGTCCGTCGCGACGTCCCGGTCCATGCCCTCCCCGACCCTCGCTCGAGCTAGCCCGCGATGCTGTGCCAGTAGTTTTAAATCAGCCCCTAAATAATGATATCATTCAGATCCAGCCTGTCCCCATACAGTCCTCCCCCAGCGACGCCCTGAGCCGAGGCTCGTACCCCACAGGGGGTGCCCTCAGCGTATAGTCGCTTAGTTTGTAAGTTTTTATGCCCTGGCTGGAGGCCTTACTCTTAAGGCACCCACAGGATAGTCCGGTTAAGCAAACGACAACCTCTTAGGTTGAAATGCGAGATGCCATTCATAAAAAAAAAAAAAAAAAAATTAAAATAAAAGATCACATGAAAACTAAAGAATATCATTTGCAAAAGAAAAATATAAGAAAAGAATAATGTAAATTTTAAGTTAAAATGTCAGTCTTAATGTCTGTCTTTGTCAGTGTTAAGTCTTGAGACTGTAGCAGAAAGTAATATCAATTGTTTAGTGCTTATAAAAATACTAGCTACCGCCGCTGCTTCACACCTGCCTTTCAATCTATCTTACTTTTCTTGCTACCTTTTAAGCTATCTTACCTTTCAAGCTGAAACTAACCTGTATTTCGGAAAGGGCGTTGTTAGCTGCGCCACAGTTTATACTTTTGCAGCTACCATCGTTTTTACTTGTTGTACCTAGTCTTGTGTTTTTGTTCCGAAATAAACTTTTATTATTATTATTTTATTATTATTATAACCATACACATTCGCAAAATGTCATTGAAATTGGTTGGGTGGTTACGGATATTAGCGTGTAGGTACGAACAAACTGACACGTGATTCAATATAATATTATAATAAAAATAACAGGGTATATCAAAAATCTAAGTAAATGTCCACACAAACACACAAGTATTTTGCATTAATTAATAATTAAATAACTATCCAGAGCACCGATAACAATTTTCAGATGAAGGAACAAAGTAGGGAGCTAAGCTAGAATTTCACGCAATTTGACTCCACTTTTGAAGTCTTTCTCTTTAAGTGCCTTAACACTTCCCTATTCCAATGTCACAGGGGTGCTTGCACCCCTATAGATAAAAAAAAACGAGGTAACAAACTTCGTAAAAGTTTTACACTCCGTATAATTGATCTTGGCCGGTCGTTCAACTTGGAAGGGTCCGCAAACAAAATGTTCGTGAAAAAAAATATAAGTTGATGCAAAAACTTGGGCTAACATTCTTGATAGGAACCCCTTTCTTCCACACCATAAAACTTTTATATAGGAGGTGACGTCCCGATCGTGTAGTTTGTGCAAAGATGATAAGAAAAGGGGGTTTTAAAATATACTACGTGAAAATACGCGGTTTTCTTTTTTTTTGTGAATACTTTACTGCAGGCGTTTCTTTGCTTTTCTATACCGTCTGCTCAAGTAACAATAGTAGATTGTTGCATCGAGCGCAAAGTGAGTTATTAATGCACGAGTGTTATGTTGCTCGAGCGCATGCGAGGGCACTAAATTAATACGAGTGCATTAATAACTCACTTTAGCAAGGTGCGTAATCTACTTTTCTTTCAACTACCGTGACAAAATATACCTACTTAAAAATAAAAACTCAAGTTAACGAAACAAAGTTTAAGTCATCTTCCCTCCAAACATACAATTATTAAAAGTGCAGTTATTAAAGGTTATTAACAACTTCATTTGCAGCTGTTTTATACTTTCTGGAGTTGAATTCATATCGCTATCACTGTCAATTTCTATGTTTTTTTAACTGTTTTTTTGCTAAAGTTTTACAATGGTACAAAATGCGCGTCATTTGTTTTTTCACCAAGTCCGTTTTATTCAGCCGATTTTTACATTCAGCCAGTATCTTTTTGATCTAATGCATACATTTTATTAAACTAAATAGGAAGCATTAATCCTCGGTGGTAAATTTAATTCTTAATTTAAAATTTAAAACAGTGCAGTAATGAAAATCAGTGCAATAATGAAATTTCATGTAACTTTTCTGCACTGTTTTGGTTCCAAGCAAAAAAGACATCCTTCGTGATCGGTTTTGTAGTGATTAATGATAACATTACTGCGTAGTTGAAAGAAAACATGGTTTTGTCCTTAAATAAATAAGTATTTTCTTTCTTTATCGTAATTATTTAGTGCCTAACCGGTATCAGGGTTTTATATGTTGCCCATGGGCCTCTGACTTGGTTTTACATGCCATCGCCAAATTTCTCTCATGATTGCTGGTTTACTCACATTTATTTTCTTAACCGAAGCAAGTGATAATTATATGTCGGAGACGGATTATTAGTACGGACTATGAATCGAAAGCGCGCCAAAGGTCAAACGACCTACTTACCAGTCTACCCACACCTAAGCGCGCTTACTACAGAGTCGTGATGTTTCTGGCTCGCTGCGAGTAGGACAGTCTGTGTCAGACCGCTGCGGAGTCAAGACGTCCCGAAACTGTAACCCGATTCATGGTGCCTAGTGTTATTGTGTTGGATTGTAATTTCAAGTAATTTGTTAGTTCGATAAGAGCAGTGTACCGTGTGTGTGTGTGTTTTCATTGCACGAAACCCGTGTTCTGCCCACATGATGAACAAATCTAAAGAATAAAATCATCTAGCTGCGACATCAGAAGTGCGATCAAATCGTGCTAATGCAATCACACGCGAGAACAGTGACAATAACAATCAGTGACGGTTACTTTTTAAAATGCAAAACGAATAATTGCACTCGCGATACGAACTTAAACTCAGTCAGTGAATAGCAAGCTAGTGTTGGCGGTTAGTGTTTTTGTTAAGTGTGTTAGCGGATTTTGATCCTGACAAAACATAACATATCATCACGCTTGTAATCTCTGAAGGGTTAGGCAGAGTGTACCTAATAGAATACCCACATTTCACAGAGTGCGATGCGCGCTAGTAATGCGTCATCCATCGCTGACTTGTTTAGTGTAAAATCTGGTTCTTCTAACCTAACAGACAGATGTGTTGCTGGGGAGTTTGTTCCGCCACTTCTTCTTCCCAGCTAAAACACTTAGGAAGTGGCGAAGGGCGGGCGTTTTGGGGGACTGTCTGTAAAATATGCACAATTATCTACACTAATAGTTGACTCGCCAACACGCCACCGCACAGGCCGACAGTTCGACAACGACTGCCCGCCCCACTACTCGGACCGGTATTTATAAACGTGCGACGTGCGCGCCCGAGGCAACGTCACAGTACTGTAATCGGTTTGTAGTGCGATGTAATGATATCTACATACACTACATCCCTTCCTTGTTTTAACAAGTTTTATGTAACCAAAACCATAAGACATTGAGCATCTCTGGCACAACAAAATCACAGCACAATAATATTTAGTAAATCATTATACTATGATTTAGTTTAAAGTTTCCTTTTACCCTTCCTCTTCTTCTATTTCATTTTCTGATTCATTTATATCTTCTCCTATGTTAATTTCTTTATTTTGGTCACTTATAACTTCCCATTAGCCTTCAACTTTCTTCAAATGAACTACATTTCTTCGTGATCTCTTCCCAGTTATATCGTTTCGAACACTTATATCTCCACCTTTACTCTTTTCTACAGTATGGGAAGTTGGGTCATAATTTAGGCTAAGTTTATCTTTGACCATATTCTTAACGTAAACTTTATCCCCAGGCACTAGTTGACATTCACGAGCTCTTCTTTTCTTATCTGTATATTCTTTCCCAGTTTCTTTCTTTTCTTGGTCTCTGTCTCTGACATCTGAATCTTCTGGTTTATGTGTATGTGTGATGTCTCCTGCCATAGGTATATTGTCACGGTATTGCAGTTTGAAAAATAATTCTGTAGGAGTTTTACCTGTAACACTATGCGGGGTACTGTTATACATAGCCAGATACTGTAACAAAGCTTCTTGCCAGTTTTTTCGCTCAACTGGCAAATTTTTTCCGCTTTAGAATGTCTCGGTTCTGACGTTCCACTTCTCCGTTCTGTTGAGGCCACTATGGTATCGTATTATGCAAAACTATATTCCTTTCAGTACAGAATTTTTTTGAAGTCCTCGCTGCAGAACTGTCTGCCATTATCAGCTGTTATCGTCATCGGGTTACCAAGTCTGCAAAAATCTCTTTTAAAGATTTTATTATGTCGCCACTGGTAATATTACGACAAATCTTTACCTCCTTGTATCGACTGAAATAATCAACGATTACTAATATGTAATCGCTGCGTGGTAAAGGGCCCAACAAATCAATACAAGTATCTACCCAAGGTTCACATGGTAATGCCCGTCGTTTCAATGGGTTTGGAGGTTTTGGAGCTGATACTAATGTACAGCCTTTGCAGCATTTGACCAAATTCTCGGTTTCCTTGTCATGTCTAGGCCACCATACTGTGGTTCTTAGTCTCACCTTCATTAGGACTATTCCTGGGTGTTCTTCGTGACCAGCTGTCAGAACCTGACTGCGCAATGTTTTTTGGAATAACAATTCTAGTGCCTCTCAATAAAACTCCGTCGTAAAAGCATAATTCGTTTTGGAAGATTTTGTAATTTTTTTACCTCTTCATCCCATTTGTTGTTATAAAGGCCTTCACTTACTTTTAATATTTCCTTGTCTTGTTTTGATGCCTCCATAATTTCTTTCAGTGAAACTGCTATTAGCCTGCTTCCTTCAACAACTTGGTGTATATAGTTTTTAGACTTGTCCTGTGACGTTTTACTTAATTTACACAATCTTGATAAACTATCTGCTATATTTTCTTTGCCAGGCTTGTATATTACTTTAAATGCATATGCTTGAAGGCGTAGTATCCACCTTTCTATCCTTGCACATGGTTTTGATTTAGGACCGAATATAACCTCTAGTGGTTTATGGTCGGTCACCTATTCAAACTCTTTTCCAAACAGAAAAACATAAAAATGTTCCACAGCCCAGACCAGAGCTAAGGCATCTTTTTCTGTCTGGCAATATCGCCTTTCAGTCTGTTTGTGTCCGGTGACCATACGCAATAATGCGAGGTTCATGATCATTAATTTGAACTAATACTGCTCCTAGTCCTAACGGACTAGCATCTGCTATTACTATAGTCCGATCTTTGACGTCATGGTATCCTAGAGTAGGAATATTAGACAAGGCCAATTTTAATTCGTTAAATGCAAATTCCTGTTTACTGCCCCAAAGACTTTAATTCTGTGGTTTTGGTCTGTTTCTTCTTATGCAGTTCTTTTAATGGTTTTGTAGTTGTGGCCAAATTAGGGATCCATTTTCCAACATAGTTGATTAATCCCAAGAAGCTCTGAAGCTCACCTATATTCATAGGTGGACGAAATTCTTGACTAGTTGTCACGTACTTATCTAATGGTTTTACACCTCTGTGATAATTCGTATCCTAAAAATTGAACCTTTTCTTCTATGAAAATGCACTTGTCCTTTCTCAGTACCACATTATTTTCTTCTAGTTTTAATTACTGATTCTTATCTTCGATCATGTTCTTCAAATCTTTTCCATATACCAAAATGTCATCTATAAAATTAATAGTTTCATTACATCCCTCCCAATAACATTCGTTCTAGGGTTTTTATAAAAATTTCCGGGGCACAGGATATTCCAAACATTAGCCTTTTGTATCTGAACAGGCCTTTACTTGTAATAAAGGTTGTAATGTGTCGAGAGTCGGGATGTAATTCAATCTGTTGAAAAGCATCTTTTATGTCCAGTTTTGAAAAGTACTTCGCACTTTAAATTTTTAGATGCTTGTCCATATTGGGCAATGGGTGATTTTCAGGTAGAATTGCTTTATTTGTCCCGCCTCATATCTATGCAAATGCGAACATCTCCAGTATTTTTCAAAACCGGCACTATTGGTGATACCCAACTTGAGGATCCTTGAACTTCCTCAATAATGTCTTTCTCCAACAGTTCTTTTTTTTATTTTTTTATTTCAACTTTTTCTTCCAGTGGTATGGGGGGATCCTTTTTAATGGTTGAGAAACTGGTTGTACTTTCTCATCGGTTGGTACCTCCACTAAAACATCCTTGAATTTGGGAAACTCTGTCTTAGTTTCCATTTGGTCGATTTCTAATCCAATTTTAAGAAAACCATAGCCATGGTAGTTTCTTTCCCAAGCAGATCTCTGGTTCCATCAGCGATGACGTAAAAAGTTGCATTTTCTGATCTACCAGCGGTTTTTATATTTGCGTCAAATGATCCTTTTAGGTCAAGGGCTTCTTACTTTCATAACCATAAAAAGTCTTATTGCAACTGTTTGGTTACGTTACCTTATTTTGTTTCATATTGTCCCAGGTTTTGTTTGTGATCAAGTTGCATTTACACCCAGAGTCTTCTAACATTTTAACCTTCATTCCGCCAATATGGCAATCTAATACACTGTCATCATCGATTTTGAACACATATTGTTTGTCTTCGGGCTCTGTTTGATCTATCTGGTTCGTGTCGTTTCTTTTGTTATCTCTTTTCTTTTTTTTCTTTTTTTTTTCTTTTTATTTTTTTAATTTTTTTTGTTGTTGTTTCCCTCATATTTCCTTTTATTCGTTCTGTCTCGTGTCATTGTCCTGCAGAATTGTCCAAAATGTAGGCCCACATTTGTGGCAATCTTTTTCTTTTGCTGGGCATTTGCTGTCTTGAGACGCGTATCCTGAGCTCCCACATCTTCCACATCCTGTGTTTCTTTTCCACTTCTTATCTTGTTTTCCTGTTATTCACTCTGTTTATGTTTTCAGTTGATGTGCTGCTTTCTCCGAATTCTTCCATTTGTCGACTTACAGATTAAAGAGTATTTGCTTCGACAATTGTATTTGTTAGTGTTATTGCGTCTCCTGTTTGTATAATTCTCTTTCTAAGCTCTTTAGAGGAACACTTTTCTGTAATTTGATCGATTATATGATCGTCTTTGTCCTTAAACTGACATTTGTCAGCTTATTGCCAAAGCCGTACTAGGAATTTTTCAAAATTTTCGTTTGCCTCTTGTTTTAGCAATCTAAAAAGGTGACGTTCATAGATCTTACTTTGTTTAGGTAGAAAGTATGCGTCGAGTTTGGTTATAGCCACTCCGAAGACATCCTCTTCATCTGCTGGTGATACATTTGCATCTGGTATATTATAGAATATTTCCTGCAATTATAGTCCACCAAAATGTAGCAGCGAAGCACGTTCCTTCGCACTACTCTCAATTCCAGCAGCTTCCAGGTAGATCAATAGTGCCCGCTTCCAGCGTTCCCATCTCGTTCCTACTGTTGAAGGTTCACCCTCACAATCAAATTTCTCTAACGTGAGTTGAGAACTCATGTTATTAATAAATAACCTGGAACCATTATATAAAGGGTTTGCACTAATCTGCCCAGTTAAAATATTTGGCAATTTAATGACCAGTATGTACATCCAAAGTACCACTACTGTTGACACAAATGTTCTTTGATGGTTTGTCAATTTAATGACCAGTATGTACATCCAAAGTACCACTACTGTTGACCAAATTTTCTTTGATGGTTTGTCAATTTAATGACCAGTAGGTATATTCTCCTGCTGTTAGTCATTCTCTGATGACTTGTCAATTTAATGACCAGTAGGTATATTCTCCTGCTGTTAGTCATTCTCAGATGACTGTCAATTTAATGACCAGTAGGTATATTCTCCTGCTGTTAGTCATTCTCAGATGACTGTCAATTTAATGACCAGTAGGTATATTCTCCTGCTGTTAGTCATTCTCTGATGACTGTCAATTTAATGACCAGTAGGTATATTATACTGCTATTACCGTCATTCACTGATGACTTGTCAATTTAATGACCAGTAGATATATTCTACTGCTATTTGATTTACTAATCATGTAGCACAAATCAAATAACTAAACATGAGGTCCCAGTTTCGACTCCCAGGTCAGGCAGTGTCACTGAGTTTCTCCATAAGGAACCTCCCTGGCGTCCGGTTAATGGGAACAGGCATGCTCAATGTAATTGGTGAAACGTGGTTGCATCACACATCTCTGATTACCCCCTTGGGGAACACAAGCATGATGTTATGTTGCAAAACAATACATTAACGAACCACTTTTTGTTTCAGCCTTCACAAAATTATTTATTTACAGTTAATAAGTCTAATGAAAGATTCTAATGTATTAATATTTTGAATATTTCTTTCCGAAATACAATTAATTATCTACCTGTAGGAGACTACCTTTCCTTTTTTTTATATAAAAATATAAAACTTACGGTTTTCTCCTCGTCGCCAATGTAAAATATGCACAATTATCTACACTAATAGTTGACTCGCCAACACGCCACCGCACAGGCCGACAGTTCGACAACGACTGCCCGCCCCATTTTTTTTTTTTTTATGAATGGCATCTCGCAGTTCAACCTAAGAGGTTGTCGTCTGCTTAACCGGACTATCCTGTGGGTGCCTTAAGAGTAAGGCCTCCAGCCAGGGCATAAAAACTTACAAACTAAGCGACTATACGCTGAGGGCACCCCCTGTGGGGTACGAGCCTCGGCTCAGGGCGTCGCTGGGGGAGGACTGCATGGGGACAGGCTGGATCTGAATGATATCATTATTTAGGGGCTGATTTAAAACTACTGGCACAGCATCGCGGGCTGGCTCGAGCGAGGGTCGGGGAGGGCATGGACCGGGACGTCGCGACGGACCTCGACGGCGAGGTCGGAAAGACGGCGGTTTGTGTCTGTACTTATTAAGAGTGCTAGTCTCTTTACTACTCTCCTGGAGGAGGGTGATAGCATCATCGGGAGTGACGAGGGTATGCCGAGGACGGCGTACTGTACTAATGCGCGAGGGTTCGTAACGGGCGGCCGCTGCGATCAGGGGATTACGGTGTTTACTGGCGTTATCGAAGAAACGCTTCGAAAGACGTTTCATAAACTGAAGGACGGTGGGCATTCTAAGGTCTACGTGTAGACGGTCGTTACGGACATAAAAAGGGGCTCCCGTGACTCTACGTAAGAACCGGTTCTGCAAGGTTTGCATCCTATGGATGTATTTAGGCTTGGTGTGAGCGTACACGACGCAAGCGTACGTCATAATGGGGCGGATCACCGCGGTATAAAGGCGCAACTTGCACTTTAGTGACAATTTGCTTTTTGCCGAGATCATGAAATGAAGCCTACCCATAGCAAAGGCAGCTCGGTCGCGAGCTGCTTTGATGTGCGCCGCGAAAGACAGGTGGTTGTCAAGTAAGACTCCTAAGTACTTGGCTTGCTTCTCCCAAGGGATAGGCTTACCGTACATAGTGATCGGGCTGAACTGCCCGCCCCACTACTCGGACCGGTATTTATAAACGTGCGACGTGCGCGCCCGAGGCAACGTCACAGTACTGTAATCGGTTTGTAGTGCGATGTAATGATATCTACATACACTACACTGTCTCTTGTAATTTTGACGTTCAAAAAGTGCTGATTATCAGCCTAATTTGAATGAATGACTTTTGATTTTTTCTTGTTGAGTGCAGTGGAAGGAATCCAGCTTATTTGGACGTTAAGCAAGGCGTTGAAGGGCTCCGCATCTACATAGTGTAACATAGTATAACACAGTGTAACAAAGTGTAACAGTGCTGTAACATAGTGTAACAGTGCTGTAACATAGTGTGCCGCGGCACACTGGTGTACTGTGGTCATTAGTTGATGTGCCTCGGAAAATGAAGGTGATTTTCCATCTACAGTGTACCTCCAAAATGTACTACCGAATTTCTAGATGTACCTTGAACACAAATGTTTGTGAAACACTGAGAACCTATCCAGGTTTGACGTGGGACCAGTTTAAATAATTGTTCAAGGCCAGATTCGTGTGTGCCGTAACTTTTACGACTACCCTCATTAACCTGAGTAGTGACAAACCAAAGGAGAACCCCTAAAGATAATGCGCACTGACCATGACGGGGTCAAGAAAAACGTCACAAGTGTTCACCGCTACCGAAAATCAAGTGCCATGCTTGCGGACCAGGGAGAAACCAGGACTCAACGAAGCGGATTGGCAATCAATTGATCGGGCAAGCGACAAAGGGCCGCGAAGGCCTTGCTGTGCGTCAAAAGTGTCATGCCGGTTCACGTAGCCATCCGGCGTACGTGCGTCGGTGGTAGTATGCAGTGCTGGCAGTGTGCAGCGGGCCTGCTGACGGCGGGGTGCTGAGCCGCGTCGATGTCTGCATCGTACAAGCAACATCGCGGGCACGTTGCAACACAGGGGTGAGTTGTTACGGTTTACTAATTATTCTGATTCTGAATACTTGTTGGTGAAAGAAAGTTTTCCATCGAAATTTAATGGCAAACTTGTTAGTCACGTTGTTGCTAAGACTGGTATAGTTCAGACACGAGTATTCAGTACAGCACAGATTTTATGTTGTGTAGTGATTAACGATTACCCTATCGAAACTTTGTTGCAATGTTTGCCTAATAATTATTTACAAAGTGACGTCATGTTAGGTGGCGAGATTTTAAATCGGGGTTTTGTTGCAAACATGTTGGCAAGAGAGTTTTCGTTAACGAAAGTCCTTTGTGTACGTTCGGTGAGGCATAATAGTGGTAACAAGTTTCAATCGGTTTTGACTGTTATCGCAACGAATGTAACTAGCAATGACTAGCCAAGACTTAATCAGTGCTACGTCCAGGCGTCTTTCACCGTCATATTCAACACAATGGTAGGTCTTAATGCCTATGGTATTTAGCTCATGCTCTCCGATGGTCGGTAATCAGTAATTTCCACAAGTCTTCTCGTTCACCTTGGTGCTGAAAAGACTACTGAAAAGCTTTTCGATTATAATTGGTTTCCGGGAAAGTCTCAGTACGTTTGAAAATTCGTAAATAGCTGCGTTACGTGCTAAGTAGCGAAGTCTCACTCCGGTAAAGTACAAGCCGAATTGCACCCGGTACCTAAGGTGACGAGCCGGTGGTACACGTTTCGTATAGACGCGACGGGTTATCTTAGCTCAACATAAGAAGTGTGCCGAGTAGACGAAACGATGGCAAAATTAAACGTTTTGCGATTGGTGATTTTGGGTTGTTAAAGATTAAAGGTCTGTTTAGAGTGATTGAGGTATTAGACGGTTATCCTTAACACGGAAAGCTTTAAATTCTAAGCGTACCTACAGATACGCACGTGGTAGGCTAAGGAAGATGCCAGCGGGTCACGTACCAGTCGAAGTACTAGAGGGGGATCGCTACACATTGAGATCATTAAGTTCTAAGCGTACTTACAAGTATGCACATGATGGGTTAAGGAGAATGCCCGAGGGCCAAGTACCGTTACCGTTTGAAGTAAATGATTTAGAGTTGAGAGATAGTGTGGAATCTTGGTTCGGATGGTCAGACCGTACCAGTAGCCATTTCGTAGCCGTAGTCCGTTAGAAGTCGGTGTCTGCTTATAGTAGTCCGTGGATGCGCGGTGCGCGGGTGGCTCTGGTGGAGGTCGGGTCTTGTAGAGACCATAGAGTCATGCATGTGGGACTCGGCGTTCTTGAGGAACGTAGTAAAACAAACAGGGGTTTGTTGGAGGGCCTGAGTGTTGCCCATAGGCCACGGATGAGATTCCTGCTTTATGTGGTAATTAGATGGATGAAGAGGTACTTGGTTGCTCTTGCATTTTAATTGACCTAATAGTTTGTTTGATCAAATTTTAGTTTTGATCCATGCGCTGGATGTGTGAGAGCAATGCGATTGCTGGTTGGCTAGAGAACCGTGGCGTTAGTGGCTTTACTCGAGGGTTTCTATAAGCTTGGTAGTTTTTTTTTTGCAGTAGAGTTTTAAAGGTTAACGACTATGGTACATGGCCCAGGGTTATCATTATTGTATTTTCGATTATTTCCAATCGGTTCGGTTAAAACGAAACGGCTAGTTCTACAATGTTCTTATTTTCACCACCCCGTTGAATCTAAAGTTTGGTCAGGAGTGACAGAGTGGAACAAATTTCTGTCGTGGAGTATTTGTTTGCAGGGGGGTACCCTGCAAACAAATACTCACACGAGGACGTGTGCAAGCAGGATGGCCGTGTCGGAGACGGATTATTAGTACGGACTATGAATCGAAAGCGCGCCAAAGGTCAAGCGACCTACTTACCAGTCTACCCACACCTAAGCGCGCTTACTACAGAGTCGTGATGTTTCTGGCTCGCTGCGAGTAGAACAGTCTGTGTCAGACCGCTGCGGAGTCAAGACGTCCCGAAACTGTAACCCGATTCATGGTGCCTAGTCTTATTGTGTTGGATTGTAATTTCAAGTAATTTGTTAGTTCGATAAAAGCAGTGTACCGTGTGTGTGTGTGTTTTCATTGCACGAAACCCGTGTTCTGCCCACATGATGAACAAATCTAAAGAATAAAATCATCTAGCTGCGACATATATAATACCGAATGATCATATTATTTAATTAATGATAATTATGAATCCGAAAAATCAAAGGTACGTCTTGGGTTCGAACTTGAGACAATGTCTTTGGATTTCGACGGTCATACCATTAGGCTATCACTGCACAAAATAGTTTACATCATCATCTGCCTAGCCTTTTCCCAAACTATCTTGGGGTTGGCTTCCAGTCTAACCGGCTGCAGCTGAGTGCCAGTATTTTACATGAAGCGACTGCCTATCTGACCTCCACAACCCAGGAACTGGGTTATACGATACACCTTGGTAAGACTGGATGTCAGGCTTTTGGCTTCTGACTACTCGTAACGACTGTCAAAGATATACAAATGAAAGCCGGGACCAACCGCTTAACGTGCTTTCCGAGGCACGGACAATAAAATAGTTTATATGATAGAATAATTTAGTGATCTGAAATTATAATGTCACATAGGTGAATGTAGCTGTCTAAATAGATAAACCACACAGCCAATTTCTTAAAAATATTTGGCAAACGTTTTAATCCATAAAAAATTCATAGCCCTTTTATACTCTGCACCGATTTCATGAATATCAGACTAGACAATATTTTTATTAATAAAACTTATACAAAATTGATAACGCTATCAAAATATCATTCAATTTATTCATACTATACAAAAAGAAAGATCGTAAAACAAAAATCTCTATTTATAATTCAGTGAAGGCTTGTCATAAAATGTTCATTGTCTCCGCGTCTTCCCGACTTTATACGTAAATGTAAGTTTTATGACCTAACTCTTGAGAAATAATAGCACAACAGGAAATTATCAGAAATTCCACTCCAAATATGTATTTAAACCGCGTGAAAGGCGCATTTTTAGCAAAATAGAGGTTTAAACGAAAAGACGAATAAATACTCGTAGTCCTTCATTTTGCTAAACTATCAGTTTCATCATCATCATTTCAGCTGAAAGACGTCCACTGCTGGACATAGGCCACCCCCAAGGGTCGCCACATTGATCGGCCCCCTCGCAGCGGATCCCCGCAACCTTCACCAGGTGGCCTACCATGACGTATTAAAACATTATTTTTTACTCCTTGTCCAGTGTGGGAAAGAGATGGCGCTAGACATATAGCTCCGTCTCTGTCCCACACTGGAATAAGAGTAAAACAATACTGCTTTAAAACGTCATGGTAGGTCAGCAGGTCATCGATTTAGTCCCCTAGTAAATCATCAACGTGAAAAATGTGTGCCGGGTGTGTTAATTTTTTTAAATGTAGCTAGTGGCGAAAATAGTCACACATAGGTTGACTGAAGACGGCCGTTGTTGCCGAGGCAGGCCCAAGAAACGCTGGCGTGACGATATGGACTCATTCTTTATGGATTGGTCGAAGAAGCCAACGTTAAAGAAAATTATAAAGGCATGTGGTGTTTGCCCAGCAGTAGGACATAGAAGGCTGTAAAAGAAGGTAGTAGTAGTGTTTAGATTTGCGTTTACGTAGCGCTGTTACTATTTTTATGTCGATGGCGACAAGATAACTACTTTACTTGAAAATATGACACCTACGCGAAAATATGGTATATGTAGCAAAACGTATTATTTAAAAGATATGTTCACCGTTTGTCTTATTTCTTGTTGTTGTGAGGTTTCTGTATCTATCTTTTCATTTCACAATCTAATGAAAGTCACGTTTTAATACTAGTAGGTTACTTTGCGGCTAAGCCCTCTAAAACATTAAGTTTTAACGCGTAGTAAAGATTATTATTTAATAGACTTTATTTTCTTTTCCGTTTTTACTCGAACCTCCTCTTCATTTTATTATAAACTTATACTTCAGTTTCGGCTAAATTTCAGATTTTGTGTTTGTTATTGTGCCAATATTCAATACAAAGTGTAATGGTGTTTATCTATTAAAAACTCCTCAGTAGTCGCGGTGGATTTGTGCAGGATTGATGGTAATAGGTTTGACCCAAATTTTACATGCAACCTAAACGTTACTGGGAAAATGTTGGTGAAGGTACAAGGAGGTCGTGGTACAGAAGTGTAACTCTGTTTACCCCTCGGGTAGTACAGGCGCGATGATATGTTATGTTATTTAATATAAATGTAACGTATTTTAGTTTTCCATAAGCAATTTATAACCAAACAGTCACAGAATCTCCACATAAAGATTCATGAGAAGAATATTTTTCTTAAACATTACGACGCCTGTACAAAAAGACCTAAGGAATATCAAATTGGATCACGTTTTCTAAACAACAAAGCTCTTAGTAAATATGATTTTTTAATGAAAATGACACAACTCTTTGTGGTCACAGAATACCACTTTATTAGGTTAGGTTGGGTAAATGAAAATAAAAGCAACAGGCTACGCAAGTACATAGGGTCGGGTTACAGAACTTTGTAGGAATAGCCTCCGAGAAACTCGCTGAGAATTTTATTAGTTTAAATAAGCTTAGGTTAGGTTGTGTGTACATCTGAGGTTTTGATGTGACTGTTTTAGTTTGTGTTCTCAGCTTTATTTTGGTTGACCTGAATTTGACCAAAATTGGGGCGAATGGTGATGTACCGTGTGCATGATCCTTGTTTAGGCAAGATATTCTGAGATGTCGTATAGAAACGACTGTTTTAATTTTTATGTTTATGTACTTCGCATCATTTCCTGGACCAAAACACTCACTAAGCAAAGTGTCACCATACTTCCTTATTACGTAAGAGTTGGTGATTTTAGTCTAGTAAGACATGATTTTCTCTTCTATAATTATTTATTGTTCTTTATAAAATCTTAAATTGCACCCAGCCTAACCCGATGGGTCTAAAGGGAAGGGTTTAAATAAAAGAAACCATTCCCTAAAGGGGGTACTAAGGGATACCAATATACCAGGCCCCTCAGAAAGTATTGCGAAAAAAAGTTTTTATATATGGGAGACTGGCCAGTTATTATGTTTTTCGAAAATATGATTATTTATAAGTAAAAATAAGTAAGTTCCAATTTCAAAATTTCCCTCCACATTTTTTGCGAGTTAATTCAAAGTATTGTGTCTCACTGAAATATGGATCTGCGCCGGGAACATTTTAGAGCTATGATTTTATACGATTTCAAGTGTCGCCTGAAACCGGATGAATCGTACGATAGACTTCAAATGGCATTCATGGATGAAGGCCCTTCCAAGGCAACCGTGTATCGTTGGTATAACGAATTCAAGCGCGGTCGACCAACTTTGGGGGATGACGAAAGAAGCGGTCGCCCTTTGACGGCTGTTACCGAAGAAAACGTGCTAGCAGTGAAAAATTTAATCCAAGACAATAGGCGAATTACATATCAGGAGATTCAACACATATTGAAGATTGGATCGGGAAGCGTTCACGAGATTCTACACAGCCATCTTCGCGTGAGGAGGATAGTATCACGCTGGGTGCCGCACAACCTCACCGATGCTCAGAAGCAGGCCCGGGTGGAATGGTGCCGTGATATGCTTAACAAATTTGAAGCAGGCTCGTCTCGGCGTGTTTACGACATCGTTACAGGTGATGAGTCCTGGATTTATCAATACGACCCAGAAACCAAGCGCCAGTCGACTGTTTGGGTGTTTCAAAATGAGCCAACGCCTACCAAAGTGAAGCGATCTAGAAGCGGGGGTAAGATTTTGATCGCTAGCTTTTTTAATTTGACTGGCCACTTGGTATCAATTCCCTTACGGGATCAAAGAAGCATTAATGCCGAATGGTATACTTCCAAATGTTTGCCAGAAGTTTTCTCTGTTATAAGCAACAAGCGACCAAACACAGGGCTCCGCGGGCTACTGCTCCACCACGACAATGCACCTGCGCACACCGCACTCAAAACGAGGGACTTCCTGGACAGCACGCCAGTCAAACTCCTGGGTCACCCTCCTTACAGCCCTGATCTAGCACCGTGTGACTTCTTTTTATTCCCAAAAATAAAAAATCAGCTCAAAGGGATACAATTTTCGTCGCCGGAAGATGCGCTGGCTGGGTTCGAGCAGGCTGTAAACGAGGTGTCTGCGGCGGACTGGAAAAAGTGTTTTGAAAACTGGTTTAGGCGCATGAATCTTTGTATAGAGGCTGGTGGAAAGTACTTTGAAAAGATTTAATAAAAATATATGTACGTATAGAACAATTTTTTTTAGTTTCGCAAAACTTTCTGAGTGTCCCACGTATAGTATGTTCGTCATTTTTTCCAATGGAAAATATCACTGTCACTTAAATTACTTTGTCTTTGGTCTAGTGGTCAAAAACGTGAATACTGAGCATACTTATATTACTGTATCGCTGGTCTGTCACAAGCGTAACTGCTGAGCATGAGAGGTCCTGGTTTCGATTCCCGGGTCGGGCAAAGTGTTATTGGGTTTTTTCATTAGTAATTTCTCTGTAGCAGCCACGGATTCTGGATGTGTGCTTGGTTAATGGTAATAGCCTCGCTCAATATTACTTAAAAACAGAACTGGTGAAATGTGGGTGTACTCTGAGTTACACCTCTGCTTAAGCCTTCGGGGAGTACAGGCTTGATGTTATAGTATGCAATAAATATTATTCATAGCGCTTTAAAACATACAGCGCTTGAAATCATTCAGCCATTTGCCAAATGTTTTAATAATATCCATACTTCGTGGAGGATTACCCGGTACGTGAGTAAGTATATCATTTTAACAACCACACACTCTACAAACCCGTCTTATCTGTCAGCTACCAAACAAAGGGGAATTTTTATTCGTCAAACAAAATCGTCCGGTTTACCCACTCTTGACATAATGGCCCATTTGCCAGTTAAAGTACCGGTGGATTTGACGTGAGGCGATAAAGGAGTGCCGTTTGTTTTTCACCTGTCAGGGTGTTGGCATCCAATCGGATGTTTATTGACTGCTGCGTTTTAGTAGCTGTTGTAAACAGGCTCTTAGATCTTGGGAGAATGTTGTGTGTCTTTGAATTTTTGTGGGAGCTGAATCTAATGTGATGGACATAATTACATAACGAGTTTCCTCTATGCCTCGGACAGCACGTTTAGCCGTTTGTACCGGCTGTCATTTGTAGATCTTTGACAGTCGTTACGAGTAGACAGAAGCCAAAAGTCTGACATCCAGTCTTCCTACGGGGTATCGTATTACGCAGTTACTGGGTAGTGAAGGTCAGATAGGCAGTCGCTTCATGTGAAATACTGGTACTCAGGTGCGTCCACTACTGGAAGCCGACCGCAAGATAATTTGGGAAAAAACTAAGCAGATGATGATGAATCTAAGATGATGGACGCAAATGATGGCGTAGCAGTGGGACTCCTGCTACGTTTTATAGGTACACAAAAAAAATATCCGTTCGTTTTTTAGTTAGTGATGGTTTCGATCAAACGATTTTGGTTAGAATGGTTCTTAAGACATAGTTAATTCGCAAATGGGATTCCTTTGGTCAATATTACTAACTATAGGCAGCCTGTGAAGGCTGTTTTTCATGGGAAAGGATGCAGATATAAAAAAATGGCCCACATTTTAAAATCATTTAATCTTTTTTTTAAACGAACCCATCTCAACCTCAAAACTTCATATCTTTATAATTCGTCCGAAAAAATTCAAATGCCTCTGCCAAATCCTTTCAGACCTCGGCATAATATTTCAAGTGAGCAGGTGTCCAACCGTGGGACCCTTGTCAGGGCGATTATCTGGCCTTCAATGGCTTTGCACTTTTATACACCGCTTTGTCAACCTGCACGCGTTTGGAAGTTAAGGAAATAGCAGAAGGATATTGATTTTCGTTTCGTTGAGCTTTAAAGGGTGTTGTCATTTCCATAGGATTATATGGAGATTGTTATGAGAGGGAAGTGCAAGATTTTTATGAAATGTTTTTCGAAGGATTTGTTGTTTCATTTTCACCAAGATAAAAGTATAAAGCATAGCACATGACAGTATAAGCACACTCTCTCCATTTTTAAAAACCATCTCTCTTCCAGTTGAAGTTTTAACCATGCTTTTAAGTGTGCATTTCTTATAGTCTTAGATTTCTAGACGCTCTGATTGAGGCGATGCTGATCCGGTGTGTACCTTTCATAACGTTCTAAAAAACTAAAAAATCTCGGAAAATTTGCAAAGTGAAATACGTAAAGCGCACGTATTTTATGTAACTTGAATAACATGGCAACATTAAAAGTGTAGCTTAGCCAACAGTCATGAACTCAAGCCAGAAAGAAAAAAAGACGTAAACGCTTATTCATTTTATCAACAATTTTCTCGCCGGTATTCTTTAAGATGTGCCAATATTACAAGCATCGTAAACTGCTCATAAGTTTCAAATTGTTAAGATCAAAATCGTTTTCCACAAGTGGTAGAAACCGTGTCTAATCTCTTTAAAAGAGAAAATATCTTAAGATAAATAACAGTTTGCTCTACAAAGTATCAATTTTTAAAGGTCCAAATCCAATTCAATGAAGTATTTTTTACTTCACTGAATTGGATTAGATTGGATTTTAAAGTCGATACGATCGTTTTTAAAGCATTTGAGTTTTGTACAAAGACTTTCAGCCGGATTGACCTAAAGTATGACCACCTTAAGTGTGCTGTTCAAGGTGGCGTTGCTTCATCATCATCATCATCATTTCAGCCGAAAGACGTCCACTGCTGGACATTGGCCTCCCCCAAGTGTACATAAAGGGGGTTTTGCCATAATCACCACGCTTGGCAGGCGAGTTGGCGATCGCAGTACGGTTGTTACAAAAGCACAGAGATCGCTGCTGCCCATTCTCTGGAAAGTCCCTTAATCGCCTCTTACGAAACCCACGGGAAGATATGGGATGGTGCTATTCTTTACGTCCGACACCATACAGAACTGGGGGCGTTGCTTGCTAAGAACCCCTGTCCTACACCGGTAAGTTGGTTTTCAAGTAGCCGTTTGTCAAATTTAATTAATAAAAAATATGGCAACATATTTCATATTACACTTATTTCCACATCGGGTACCAAGACCTAACATCCAATATAATATTAACTCATTTATCATCTGTGGAAAACTTCCAGCTAACAAAACAGATTAAAAATAGGACGTGAGACTGACAGCCAGTTCTAAGCGTCTTTACTTAAATTAAAAAAAAAAAAAAAACAGAAATATGTAAAGGGTATGAACAACACAGCAATACCACAAAAAAAGGACAACTAGCAATTAACCATCATGGCCTAAAACCACGACCACTGCATTATTTATGAAAAAAAAAACCTTTCAGCCACCACACTCAAAACCAGTTTTATTTTTGTTTGGCCCTTCGTTAAGCTCCAATAAATCGTCACCTGCTTAGTCTTTTCCTAACTATGTTGGGGTCGCCTTTCAGTCTAACCATATGCAGATTCATACCAGCATTTTACATGGAGCGACTGCCTATCATCTACAATCCAGTTTGTATTGGGGGATACGATACCCCTTGGTAAGACTGGTTGCCAGTTTTGGACCACTGACTACCAGTAACGACAGTCAAACATCTACAACTGATAGCCAGGACCAAAGAATTACCGTGCTTTCCGAGGCAAGGAAAAAACTCTTAAGAAACATGGTATGAAATGTGTGGGAAGTAACCCGGTAAGTAATCTGTGGTCACCCATCCACGGACCAACCAAGGCAAGAGCGGCTTAACCTAAAGATCGACCCGAGCGGCAGATACGCTGTGATAAAAAAAAAACTTTGAAAAAAAGAAATACGAGGATGATCTTCATCAATATTTCTGTATCCTAATAAACGTAACTCTTGACAGGAAATTCGCAGAACACTTAAAATGAGACTCAAAGCTTTCGACAGTGCAGTGTATCGACGTTGGAAGATACTTGAGTGCGCGCCTTGCTCTAATATAATATGTATCACGTGTCTTATGTTTAGGCCTTACAACGCGAGGTTGAGGTTTAGACAGTTGTGAGTTACACCAAAATAGTATGAATATTGTAAAAAATGGTAAGGATGTCTTTTAATGATGTCGAAGTCTGAGTTATGATTTCAACATTCAAACGTAGCCATTGCCACCAGGTAACTCTACTTCAGGTCTACATTCGTGGATCCACAATCGTTCTTGAAGATCAGCGAAATTTTGGTATCTCTCTGGTTAAGAGTAGGCCTATTTAATATTAAAAAGGTAACCAGCCATTTATAATATTAAAAAAAAATGTTGTGTAAATGTATGAAAAGTGCTCTGCCTGCTAGAGATAAAGCTCGAGCTTAGTGTAAGAATACAACAAAATAAATAATTAAATTAAAATCAAAAAAAAGTTAAGTCCAACGATTTTATAAGATTATACCAGCTCTGAAATAAATAGTGCTCATAACTTAACAATATAAATCAATCTCTTTACAAATTTAATTTGTAACATAGCACTTTCACAATCGCTATTCTAAAGGCCCAACTCAAACGTCTCCTCACCTAAGGTTTCAAGTTTCAGAATAATGTTAAAGTAAATTGCCATGAATTCTTAATAAGCCATACGGAATTAACACTACAAATGCATTAGGGAAGCGGTCTACGAGCGGTAGCTACGAGTCTCTGCTACAAGAGTCTGGCCGTCAGTGAGGGGTCATTTTCTGAAGACCAAGAAAACAAGCCGTTCGATATACACCGTTACATTTTAATCGTTTTAATTCCTTGGAGGGTCAATTCGGTGCATGAAACACTATCGATTTGTAGTGATAAAATTAATAATAATTACCTTTTTTGTAACCTCGAACCAATTTTCGCATTAGTGAAAAAGCAATGTAAACCAATAGTAGTACCATTTGAAACTCATTTCGTACCATATGACCACACACACATTTTGCGAATATAACGTTATCACTTGCTATTTTTAGGGTTCCGTAGCCGAATGGCAAAGAACCGAACGCTTTTAGTTTTTTGTTTTTATTTTAAGCGATACAACGCTGTGTAAGTTGTTTGTGAAAAGTATTTTGAAAGTTGAATCACCCGTCCAAGGGATCAAAATTTGACGGTGTATACTGAAGGTTTTTTTTAACATGAAGGGCTATGTGTGAGGATTAACGTGTTAGTTCCTTCTTTGCGTGTGGTTATGCTTTACTTGGTCTCAGAGTTTTTATGCCGCCCATGGGCCTCTGACTTGAGTGTGGAACCTAATATAGCAACATACTTGTACCATACCACTACATGCAGAAAGCAAAGTTAATAGAAATCCCCAAAATAAATAAAGGGGAAAAAAAAGTTAATAGAAATCTATATTCCTAGACAGCACGTGTCACGCCGAAAAAATTGGCTTTACATGCCGTCAAGGAATATCTCTAAGGCATGCTGGTTTCGTTTCCTTACGATGTTTTCCAGCACCGAAGCAGGTGATAATTATACAATACGCACATGAATTCGAAAAATCAGAGTTGCGTGTCTTGGGTTCGAACTCGACATCTATGACTTGGCAGTCCGACGGTCACACCACTAGGCTATCGCAGCTATTTGAAGTGTAACATGTAAGTTTAACTACCTACTTAAATTGTAAATAATTTTAAAAGAAACCAAAATCTAAATCGTAAAATAAAAATATTATGGTCAAGATTCAACTTTAATCTACATTAAACCTGATTTGCTCATTAGCTATTAACAGGAAAAATGGCTGCAATTAGAAATTAACAATGTAATGAAATGAAAATATGGCATGTTATGCTGAAAGAGTTAAGACACCCGTCTCTCGTTTTACGTTTTTCTATCTCTAACAAAATAAAGAGTATTTAAGAGGAAGTTTAAAAGGAAGGGAGTCGTCTGTCTTGGTATGGACATGTGATGAGAACGGATGGAACACATGTGATTAAAATAGTGCTGAATATAAATTTGGATGGATGGAGAGGGAGAGGAAGACCAAGAAAAGATGGATTGATTGTGTGAAAAATTAGATGAAGGAAAAAGGAGTAAATGATAGCATTACGAATGACAGAGGAGAATGGAGGAAAAAGACGTGTTGCGCCGATTCCAAATAAAATGGGACAAGGGCAGGAAGATGATGATGAACAAGATAAAGTCTGTGATTTGATATTCGTATACAATGATAAACAGAAACCTCTAGAATACATATTCCCCTTTAAACATGCCATTAATAATTCCTGTATTTTCCTTTAATACCGCAAAGTAACAAGCAGTACTTATGGTAGTACTTAATTAATTGGAAACCACAATTTAATTGAATTATCTCTACTTCATTGAGCTCGCATAGTTCGTGAATCAACTAATAAATGTTTAGCAAATATTTACTAAGTACTTAAGGCCCGTTCATGATCCTCGCATGATGCGACTTGCGCCACGATTTATGTCAAGCGACACGTGCCTTCGTCACTTGTGTCAAGCGACAAGTGCGTTCATCAATTGTGTCAAGTGACATCCGCAAACGTCAATTGTTTCCTGCACTTGAGTACCATTGCTCTATTCACGTCGCGATGACTCGTGGCAAGCTCTATACAATTTTTTTTTCACAGTCGCTGTCTTAATATGCGTGCTTCGTGGCCAAGGTTTAAGTGTTGTATCGAATATTTCACCACTATTAACATAGATCGCTTAATTACAAACTTCTAAACGTTAGAGAACATGGCATTGTTTGTTCGTGGTTGCTGTCAAAAATTCATTAGGAGCCAAAATGTTTGCGAAAACACTCTAATTTGATTAAGCTTGCTGTGGAAAATTATGTTTTAGTTTTAGCTGTTGGATGTGGAGTTTGTTGAGTTTGGTCGCGTTTTAGGGTTTATAATAAACTGATGTGAAATAATAGTTTATTTAGTCTAGTATTCAATACTTAAAACAACAAGTTGGTTCTCGTTTAACCCAGCATCCATTACAAAGTTGATTGTATTATTACTATAAAATAAATATTATTATTATTATAAAGACTTATTGAACTAAATAGAAAAGTAAAGTTTAATAAGAATTGAAAGAGTTTCAATTAATCTAAACCTAAAAAAATAGGAAATAATTTTTTGAATTGAGTAATTCATAAGATCTTTATCGATAAACGCGGAGTTAAGTTATTTCAAAACTAAGTTCACAAAAAAATGGTCATGTGGTTTTAAATATATAAGTTTAAGCCTAGTTTTAATTAACAAAGTAAACGTTTTATCATAGCCTATATACAGAGATAACAGTATCTCCTTAACTCCAAAAGGCGTAAACCTATAGACAGATCAACTTACCTCGTAAAGAACTTGATTTTGACGTAGTTTTCCATTTGGAAGTTTTCTCTTAAGGTTTGAAACTTAGTTTTTAGAGTGTTGAGAAGTAAACATGAAAGTGTCGCAACTTAGAGGGCACTTCTTTGAAATGTTGTAAAAGATTAATGACTGAGATCTCGCAAGTAGTGGTGAGGTTTTGAAACCGCAACTTTTGAGGAAGTTCGCTATATCTCGCGGAGCTCAATCTAATCTATAAGTCAGTAAATATTTTAGATTCGAGTCTGGACTCTTTTATGTAGGATTGTCAAGAATATACAAGCTGTTGTTTTCTATCGACGTCAAAATTCAGGAGAATGATACAAAAGACATAAATAATCAATTTAAATTACGGTGCCTAGTTAGTTATTAATAAACGATGATTTTTTTGGTTGTTTAATTTTTTAAATCAGAATGACCCCCTTTAGCATGGTTTAGGGAATAAGAAATTCTCGAATAAATTTTTGAGATTGTTTGTACGTGTGAAAGCGCGGTTATAGAGCGTGAATCAGACGTGCCGCGTTTAAAACACGGGTGATTCACACTTACCGATTTCCATAAATAATATAAAAAAAATGACCCACCCGTTTTATTATTGATTCGGGCCGAAAATCATTAGTATAGTTACTTCCTTGAATTTGACGAGGATGCAAAACAACACCTTGTATATGGGAAAAAAAAGCGAATGAAAAATCTATGAATATACCATAATCACCGGAATACTAGGAAAAAAAGAAATAAATGTTACAAAAACATTGAGAATCTCTTAATTTCATAAAAGGGAACTAACTACCTACACAGGTGAATTTTTCAAGTAGGCGTGGATGGCCAAATCTGAAACTATGAGGAATATCTAAAACACTCAAAGGAGACTCAAGCCCGTCTTTTACGAAAACTAAAACTGCATCATTGGATTTTTGAAAAATCAATATTCCTAACCCGGAGTCGAAACCGCTGATTTTCAGAAAAACTGTTGTTTTTTGTTGAATTATGCTACGGTAACTAAGTATTGTGGTCCAAGAGATCCCAACATTTTCTTCACGGCATTGTAGTAAAAAACACTATTTAAAACTGCAAACAACATGTTATATTAGTTCAACATTTTAAATTGTCATAAGGCACCACCCAAATGTCATCCACATTTTCAACACCACTAACAAAACCTTTTCTTGGCCACCTAACCACCAACACAATCTTATTCACTTACCCCACACAAGTATAACGTTACCAACCCTGTTGTTATTGCAAAATTAATTGGCGTATAATTGGCCCCGCCCGGCTGGTTTATGTCTGAAGGCGTCCTGCAATTGACTGCTAGTTAATTAGAGTCGAACGGCGGAACAAACGGTGCACCTAGCCGGAATAAACGGGACCAAGGTGGTACCAAATGATCCTGGACCATGGTGGATTATTAAGAGTTCGATTAAAACCTATTAAAGTGCATAAATGAGTTTAGAACTTTGTCCCAAATCTTTACTGTCTGTTTGTATTTCAAAATAGCAGATTTTTACTGAAAGCATGTAAAAGTATATGCGGTAACTTAGGGGTATGGCGACAGGGTGTAAAGTTCCTCGGTACTCCATTGAAAAGGGAGGATCCTCCGACCAGACAGGTGTTATGTCTAGTGGGCACCTGCCCGACAGTTGTTGTCGGGTTTTCCTATATAGTCTTATTAAGTCGATGTAAACTTTGCTTGCGAGAATCCAGATCATGTTAATTCTTATATTCTTATATTCTTATATTCTCGATCATGTTAAACTGAAGAAAAAGTACTTACTTTTTTTGTAAGTTGGTTTTTGTAGGTCGCTACAGTACTTATAACAAAAACATTTTGTCTGTATGTCTGTCTGATTGTTCCCGTTAATCTCTGAAACTGCTGGCCCGATTTTGGCTAGACTTTTACTAGCAGATAACTGATGCTATAAGGAGTACTTCATTTCAGCCCTTTTAACGTCCACTGCTGGACATAGGCCTCCCCCAAGTGTCGCCACATTGACATAACATGGGGGGTTTTGCCATAATCGCCACGCTTGGCAGGCGGGTTGGCGATCGCAGTGCGGTTGTTACAAAAGCACAGAGAACGCTGCTGCACATTCTCTGGCAAGTCCCTTAGTCGCCTCTTACAACACCCACGGGAAGATATGGGATGGTGCTATTCTTTACGTCCGACACCATACAGAACCCTAACTAAGGAGTACTTATGCTACATTTATTTAAGAAAATAGATTTTGGTTCCGGGCAAAAAATAAAACCCATGAAATTCTTGACAAACAAACAAAATCCGATCCATATTAGTAATATTTGATATGATAATTTACACTGACGAAGGTCTCGGGCTACAGCTTGTCAAATATTGAACTGAGAATAGACCTTTGGTTAATCATGTAGTTGTAATAGACTCGTCAGATTATATTTTCATGCTTTAAAGATATTGAATTGACTACTAATTAATTATAACCGAACGGTGGAACAAACGGTGCATCCAGCCGGAATAATCCTGGGCCATGAAATGGTTGATACCAATCCTTCGATGCTGTAAATAATAAAAACCGCCCAATTGCGAGTCGGACTCGCGCACGAAGGGTTCCGTACCATTATTTATAAAAACGAAAAAAAGCTTTTTTGTATGGTAGCCCCTAAAATATTTATATTTTTCTGTTTTTATTATTTGTTGTTATAGCGTCAACAGAAATACATAATCTGTAGAAATTTCAACTGGCTAACTATCACGGTTCATGAGATACAGCCTGGTGACAGACGGACGGACGGTCGGACGGACGGACGGACAGCGAAGTCTCAGTAATAGGGTCCCGTTTGACCCTTTGGGTACGGAACCCTAAAAAGGGCACACAACTAAGATTTTTGAAGTGAAACTTCTAAAGCGACTTCCAACAAGGTTGCGTTAAACGTTTAACGCTACCATGGAGGGGGTATGAAAGCACTCATTTCCACATTACAAACTTTCACTTCTTCCGCGCGGAGGGACTGAACGCACTATTTTTAAATTTAAAAAAATACCAAAATATACTTGACGCGTTTGGGCTAAGAAGAAACCAGTCATTCTTGTTGTAATAGAGTGTTTAACATAATGAATGCCTTAATACCAACAAAATCATCTTTAAACTTTTGGCTCAGAATAGACCCTTAAAGAATACTCTAGTTGTATTAGGCGTAGATATATATATGTATGTATGTGTATTATTTTATGCTTTAAATATATTCAATTTAATGCTATTTAATTAGAGTCGAACGATGCGACGGAACAAATGGTGCACCAAGACGGATTAAACGGGAAATGGTGGTAGCACAGGTATTGAATGGACCACCATGGGATGGAATGGGACCATCATAATCATCAATCTATAATGATCCCACTGCTGGGATACAGGCCTCCTCTCTACGAGAGGGAGTGGGCTGTAATCCACCACCCGAGCCCACAGCGGGTTGGTAGATGTCAAATATCTTCGAATTTTTGTTCTAGGACATGCCGGTTTCCTCACGATGTTTTCCTTCACCGTTTTTTTTTTCGAAAATAAACTGCTTTGAATTAAAATAATATGAATCTGCACCTTGGTAAATCCTTTAGATATAAAAGCCTTGTCAGTTATTAACTTATTACAGTATCATTATTTTATAGATACGCAACTAATAGTGTATGTAATAGGAGTTGAGCAGCGGAATAAACTTCACCGACGTGGGTTTATCGTTTTTCTCTCGAACAACAATGATATAATTAAAGAAAACTTGTTTATCACTGCAGTAAACCTATTGAGCGATTCATTTCGTTTTCGAATCGGACCAGTTATTAAAAGATTGGTGAAAGGTTGACTAATCACTGAAAAACACCCTTAGTTAATTGAATTATTATTTTGCCCAAATAAGTCCATTTGCCGCATTAATAATAATTTTGTGTTTTTCAGTCAATAGTCAACTTTTCACCATAATTTTTCTTTTCAGATCAATTTATTGATGTGATAAAGACTCTTACTCCGAATAAACTTTTATGCGATTCAGTCAAAAAACTCAACAAGAAAACTTAATCAATTTAGGCATCTGGGTACTCGTATACATCTACATCATTATAAGCCTATAATGCTCCCACTGCTGGGATACAGGCCTCCTCTCATAGGAGAGGGAGTGGGCTGTAATCCACCACGCAGGCCCAGTGTGGGTTGGTAGATGTCACATGTCTTCGAATTTTTGTCTTCGAGTTCTAGGACATGCCGGTTTCCTTCACCATTTTTGAGAACAGCGGTGATGAAATAAATTACACAAAGTATTGCGCCTGCCTGGGCTCGAACTCTCGGCTTACTGCTCGTAAGTCGGGGTTGCCACCACTGGGCCACCGCTGCTCTCTCTCGTACACATAGCTGAGACAAATTGACCTAAATCTGCCTTGTTTTTGTTCCGGAACAAAGAAGAAGTTCAGTTAATATTCAGCTGTATCAGGTTGTGGTCAGACTGGAAGCCGACCCCAACATAGTTAAAAAAAAAAGTTCTTAGCGTGTAGATGAATTCAAATTACCCGCTTCTTCCCCTCAAGTGCCTACCCAAAAGAAGGATGCCCCTGAAGTTGTCTCGACGCCTGACATTCAGAACTGGATGTCGATTATCGAGCAGAGCCTGAACGAGGTGTGCTCTATTGCAGCTGAAGGAAAGTTGAATGTGGAGCAGAAAACGCGCATCATTAACCTTAGCCGGAAAGTTAGTCATGGGACCTCGCAGATGGCCGTCATGTACCAGTCCGTCAAAGCAAAAGCCCTCCAATCGCACTACAACATCAGGACTCTCGAAAACCAACTCGATCTTTCGCAGCAGCTACAAAACCTTAAGCTGAAAATCGAAGATTCGACGAAACCTGTCCAGGGATCTACCTTCGCTGACATGGTAAAGAAAGGTGCCAACAATTTCATCCAGCCGAGTTATGTAAGTTCTGTGGCCATCTATCCAAGTGACAAGCTGAAGACCAGCGATGAGACCAAAACTCTTGTCCAAAAAATTATCAGCCCCGAACAAATGAAGCTCCAGGTGAGAGGCCTGCGCAAGACGAAAAACGGTGGTGTTATCATCAGCACCGAGACGAAGGACGACATCGAGAAGCTGAGACAATCGGTGCAGCTTACCAAGTCAGGCCTTACAGTCGACGAGCCCCATAAAAGGAAGCCAAGAGTTGTGATTATAGGAGTGCCGACATCTATGCAGGAAAATGAGGTTTTTACCTGTTTATACAACCAAAATCTAGCCGAAAAACTTCAGGACTGCAGCCTTGAGACGTTTTTGAACTCAATTCAAATAAGTCATAAGTCAGGTAAGAGAGACGCTGAGACCTGTAATTACATAGTTGAAGTATCTGCAGTCATACGCAAAGCCCTGATATCGCAAGACCGAGTTTTTGTAAATTGGTCATCATGCCCTGTGAGGGACTTTACTTTGGTCACACGATGTTATAAGTGTCAGCAGTATGGACATGCGGCCAAGTCATGTCGACAAACATCGCATACCTGCGGCCACTGTGGTGATCAAGGACACTCTGTAAAAGAATGTCCAAAGAAGGCTGACGAACCAAAATGCGCTACTTGCTTGTTCTTCAAAAAGCCAGACAAGCATAACACAGGTGCTGCGGACTGCCCGGCTAAAATAATGGCTGAAAAAAGGTATATCAACTCTGTAGATTATGGAGGCGCCTAAGAGCGCCGTTAATTAGTAATTTTTCTGACCTTTTTTTAAACTTCTATTTTTAACTGCAATTATGTTAAATAATTTGATTAATGAGTTAGATAATTTCTCTATATCAGAGTCCAAAGTTTGTGAAGCGGAAAACTGCAAACAATATCTATCCGAATATAAAACCCCACTAACCATACTAACACAAAATATTCGCAGTGTCTTTAAGAATTTTGATAGCTTTACTACATTTCAGCAACGGTTAAACATAAATTGTGACGTTATTGTTTTAACAGAATGCTGGCTTGCTAAACAATATAACATACCATTAATACCGGGATATAATATGTATAAAAGTACTATAAATTACAACCAAAATGATGGGGTGATAGTTTATGCAAGAGATCATCTAAATGTCTCTGTTCAGGAACCTAATATGCACGAATGTAACAGACTGTTAGTTACAATTGGATCAGAATTTGCGATATTAGCATTATATAGACCGCCGTCATTTAAAAATACTAGCCTCTTTACTGACTCTTTGAATGAGACCTTGCAAACCCTGTCATCCGTCAAAAACACGGTTGTAATTGGAGACATTAATATCAATATTCTACCAGGAAGTGCTGATGCGTCTGCTCAGGACTACCTCAACCTATGCGCCTTTCATGGCATGCTCCCAGCACACAGCTTTCCTACACATCACAGTGGCTCCTGTTTGGATCATGTTATGCTTAAATCGAATTTCCCTTCACTTGCACTTGTTGTTAACTCAACAATAACCGATCACTGTGCTGCCCTACTTACGCTAAATTGTAAATTACCTAAACAAGACACTCGCAATATTTCAAAACTGAATATGAATAAACTTGAAGAAGATTTACGCGTCATCAATTTTGATCCAGTCTATAATTCCGCTGACCCGCAGTTTTGCATGATGTATGTACTTGATAACTTACGAAATGCAATTCAGAAAAACACAATCATATCGCAGTTGAGCAACAAAAATCACAACTTAAAACCATGGATTACACCAGGTCTTATACGCTGTATGAAATATAGGGATAAACTGCATGTGAAAGCTAAATCTAATCCGGACAGTACAGTTTTGCAAATATCGTACAAAAGATATCGAAATTTCTGCAATGATCTCCTTAAAAAAATTAAAAGCAACTACGAAAAAGTGGAATTGGAAAAGGCTGGAACAAATAGTAAAAAGATCTGGAAAAATATTAAAAACGCAACGCATAGCACGAAACAATATGAGTCATCTTTAGGTTTATTACAAGCACACTCGTCACCGCTGGAATCCGCTAACATTGCAAATAATTTCTTTGTTAATGTTGGAAAGTGTCTGGCAGAAAAAAATCTGTGTCAATCCCAAAATCTAACAAGCACTCCTTTAACATGCAGCACTGCTTTAACATCCTTTGCGCTGCTAGATACTGACGAGACTGAGGTGGAAAGTATAATTATGACCTTGAAGGAAGATTGTGCAGTAGGATGGGATAACATATCTAGTAAAATTATCAAAAAATTCAAGGACATTTTGGTACGGCCATTGACTTGTATTTTCCGCCTTTGTTTATCTTCAGGTAATTTTCCAGAGTGTCTCAAAAAAGCTGTAATTGTCCCTGTCTATAAATCAGGCAGCAAAGAGCAAGTGACAAACTATAGACCTATTTCTCTACTGCCTTCAATATCTAAAATATTGGAAAAAATTATAAACAAAAGGTTGTTAAAATATTTGGAAGATAAATCAATTCTCTCTGAACGGCAGTTTGGATTTAGGTCTGGAGTTTCAACTGCTGATGCGGTACACCATCTGACTGACTACCTAGCGCAAAAACTGGACAAGGGTAACCACACAGTAGGAATTTTCCTGGACCTCGCTAAAGCTTTTGACACCGTTTCCATTCCTGTTCTGTTGCGCAAGCTTGAGATCATGGGTATAAGAGGCACCCAGCTGAAATTGTTCAAAAGTTATTTAGAAGATCGTTCCCAATGCGTGAAGATTGGCAACATTCTTAGCGCTTTTCAAAAAAACACATGTTTTGGTGTTCCCCAAGGAAGTATTTTAGGACCCACCTTGTTTTTGATCTACATAAATGACCTGTGCAATCTAAAGCTAGAGCATGGCACTATCATAACTTACGCTGACGATACTGTTCTACTTTTTTCGGCTGACTCAGAATATGAAGTCTACAATCTTGCGCAACACGGTTTTAATATTGTAAATAAATGGCTTCAAAATAACTTACTAACTTTAAATGCAGAGAAGACAAATTACATTAAGTTTTCGATGCGCAAGCAATTATCGAATATTCCCTTATCGTTGCATGCTCATTGTTGCCCAGTCCCTGGAGATAACCAGTGTAAATGTCCTAATATTAAAAAGACAGATACAGTAAAATACCTGGGAATTATATTAGATGAAACCCTTTCCTTCAAACTGCATATGGAAGCTTTAAATAATAGAATTCGTAAGCTGATATACATATTCAAAAAGCTACGATTTATCGCAGATCCAAAAATAATTAGGCAAGTATACTTTGCTCTTTGTCAGTCAATATTGACTTACTGCATCACTTCTTGGGGTGGGGCGAGTAAGACTTTGCTATTGGCCATTGAAAGAGCTCAAAGAGCTATTCTCAAGGTAGCTACTTGCCGTCCTTTCCTTTTCCCCACAAACCTCCTGTATAAATCCTGTGAAGTGCTAACAGTTCGACAGTTATTTGTAATGAGCACTGTACTAAAACAACACGCAGCACTTCCATACAGCACTGAATTTACTAAAAGGAGACGAAAAGATATAGTTTGCCCTCAAAAAAGTACAAAACATGCTTTTACAGCAAAATTTTATATGTACCTCGGACCGCTACTCTATAACAGGATAAATGAAAATGGGAGCATGTACTCCCTAAATTATAATAATTGCAAAAAATTCCTTAAGGAAACTCCACAAGCTATGTCCTATGAAGATACAGAGAAGTTATTACTTGTGCTAAAGTAAATATTGTTAGTTTTTTTGTTATCTTGGTTTTTTCAATTAAGTTAAGATATTATAATTTTATATACCTTTTTACACATGTACCAATAAGTTTAAGATTTTGGTTTTTCAATTAGTTAGTAAGTTAAGATATTATAATTTTATACACCTTTTTACATATGTACCAATAAGATTAATATGAAATGTGATTATTTATATTTAATCAATTAATGTTACCTCCTATCGCCTGAAACACAGGATTACCTAGTTCAGGCACAAACCATGAGTGAACATGACATAGATTTAAGAAAACTTGTATTTAATGTGTACCTTATATTTTTTTGAATAAATTATTATTATTATTAATATTAATAAATTGTGTCGGCCCAGACCTGAGCCATTAGTTTGGCGCCCTCTGTAGCGTCCATCAGTTCCTGTAATGTACAAACAGCATGACACATAGGACACGAAATAAAGTGCCCCATAGGCAGATGATGATGAACAAAGACCAAGATTCGAAATCCTATAGAACCTTCATTAGCGAACAGTGCATCCTTTTGCCTCAGTTATCAATTGAAGTAATTACAGCGAAACAATAAGCGAGATAATCAGCCTAATTGCCCAATTAGGACATTTCTCAATCATTTATGGCCCAGTGGAGCTGACTGTACCTACATGGTCCACTGTTCATGTAACATTGCTGTTAATTAAGACAGACATAGGTCTATACTCTATAGCTAGTTCGGTAGTAGCACTTAAGCTGATTACATTATTGTAGTATTTCGTATATAAGCGAGGTTATGTTTTGTTTTATTTCAATAAGAATAGTTCAGCACGGAGTTGCAGATATTGCATAATCAGGATATATGAACTTAACCAGAAAATTCCGGACGCATGGCAACCCTTGCCGTCCGGGATTTTCTCCCAAAACCGGAGCCCTTTAACACTGCCTAGTGTTTTAGCTGGGAAAAATTGGCGAAACAAACTCCCGAGCAACACATCTGTCTGTTGTGTCACAGTGGTGTGTTCACTCTGTACGAGGGAGTGAGCAGCAATCGAGAGCCTAGTCTGACATAGTAGATGTCACATTTCTATGATTTTGAAAGTTGTGGTGACATGAAATAATTTTAGACAAAATAAAATGCTTGGATGAATCCTAATCTACTACTTGCGACCGATTCTACTTGACAAAAATAGATACAGTCGAACATATAGAACCTCCTTCTTTTTTAAATCGGTTAACAATATTATTAGGTACACTCGTATCTATGGGTATGTTTAAATTATTACAGCAACCATTAGCTTTTTTCACAGTTTTTACTTTTACTCAAGTAATTACTTTAACCTGTTTATAGATACGGGTGTTAGAGTTTAAACAAAATAACTTTCAACTACAAAGAACTCCTACTGAGCGATGTGTATTAGAAAAATTGACGCAGGCGCGCGAGTGTTATAAAATCATCAGGCGCCTTTCTTTGAAACAAAAATGTCAGTCGATATCAATCGCTGGTCGGGAGTACTACAAAGTTCGCTGACGGTCTGCCACTTTTCACCCTTATTACTCAAGGAATTAGGGTGTAAAGTGGTCGACCGTCAGTGAGCGTTGTAGTACCTAGGTAATTCCGTTACCTGCCTACTTTCTAATAAGACAAATGAACTCATTTAACTAAGGGAAACTTTCAGTAAGCAAAAAACGGAAGGCCCCACCGCTTCCCCATTTAATACAAGAATACTTATTAGCAATCTGCCCACCCATAAAATAGAGCGAGCGTCAAGCTATCAGGCATTACCGCTTACCCAATCTCCAAGAAAAAGGGTCTTGTTAGTGATCGCGGTTAACTGCGGAACCGGATCAGGTAAACGTATAGAATTAATCACACGGGCGCCGTGTGATAGCGCTGTAGTCAGCGTTTGGTTATGTGGGGCTCGGAGAACAGCGGGTGAAGTAGCGGAGCGAGCAGCGACAAATGAACAGGTTAGTTACAGGAAACAACAATCTTGATGATCTTGGAAATTCTGACTCCGTGTTGAAGATTGCGGCAATTCAATGTCATTTTTAAATTTTTGAAGGCGTGTTTTATATGCTCAAACAACATCAAAAGGTTTTTTTTCTAAGTAATTCTCATGACCAGCTACAGATATTACCTACATATTACGTGCAAACAACCTGTAAAGGTCTTTTCAGTAGAACCAAGAAGCACATTGAAATAAGAGTACACAGTCAGAACATCTAAACTAATATTATAAAGAGGAAAGATTTGATTGTTTGTTTGTTTGCATTGAATAGGCTCCGAAACTACTGAACCGATTTGAAAAATTCTTTCACTGTTGGGAAGCTACACTATCCGCGGGTGACATAGGCTATACTATATTTTCAAAAAAATTAGGGATCCTTACTAAAACTGCAATTATGTAACCAAAGGTGTATAAAAATTACCTGAAATATTCTTTACATCGCGTGCGCTGCGAAAACTATTGATGATAGAATAAAATAATGTATTACGACTTTGCAGAACACATCATTATTTACAAAAAGTGTCGCGACAGCATATGTCTAACTATTATATTTATGCCACAATAAGTGTTCTTTTATTTAAAAAATATATATTTTAATGCCGCCGTTAGAAAAGACTCTGTATTTGTATCTTGGTATTAATCCTTATCAAAATAAATTAATTCATATTCAAGACTGCTTCAATACCTTTATATAACTTTTTGTGGTCTTTTTTTGTGGTCGCCGCTCACCCTGCTCAGCTGGCTAGGCATCACCTTATACGATGTAGGCGTCACTGGGGTACGGGCCTTACATTATCATCATCATTTCAGCCAAATGACGTCCACTGCTAGACATAGGCCTCCCCAAAGAAGGGGGTGTTTTGTCATAATCGCCACGCTTGGCAGGCGTGTTGGCGATCGCAGTACGGTTGTTACAAAAGTACAGAGAACGCTGCTGCCCATTCTCTGGCAAGTCCCTTAGTAGCCTCTTACGACACCCACGGGAAGATATGGGATGATGCTATTCTTTACGTCCGACATAATACAGACGCCCGACACCATACAGACGGGCCTTACGGGAGGGGAATATTCAAACTTTGTTTATATTTTTTTTTTTTTTAGTTTATCATCATTCATCATTTCAGCCAAAAGACGTCCACTGCAGGACATAGACCTCCCCCAAGTGTCGCCATTGACATAAGGGGGGTTTTGACATAATCGCCACGCTTGGCAGGCGGGTTGGCGATCGCAGTACAGTTGTTACAAAAACCCACAGAACGCTGCTGCCCATTCTCTGGCAAGTCCCGTAGACGCCTCTTACGACACCCACGGGAAGATATAGGATGGTGCTATTCTATGCGTCCGACACCATACAGAACCCGACACCATACAGAATTTCACACCACAGAGATTTTTTTTAGTTACCTGACGCAAATAGAAGGGTTTTTTATGTTTGTGTATTGTTAAATACCCGTGCGAAGCCGGGGCGGGCTGCTAGTAATTTATACAAGCAAAAATATAAAATATCTGTATGACCGTCCCTAGAAATTAGCTATTGTTACATGCTTAACGGGTTTTATGCCGAAGGGAATACGCAGGTTTTCAGTTTTATCCGTAGTTTTGGTACAGATATTCATTAAGATAGGGAGTATGGATACAAAAATTATTAAAGACTTGCTTGGTTGGTCTAGTGGTCGCAAACTCGACTTATATGGCCTGGGAGAGGGTTCACCTTTAGGAATTTCCAAATGTAGGTACAACTCTATCTAACTCTTCAGGCGTCATGTTATGTTTATCACTTACAACACTACTACAACGCTCATTTTATACCCCCACCACCACTCACTCGCTCGAACCTTTTCTCAGTCAGAATAGATTCTCATTCAATTATCTAAATGAAATCCGGATAAAGCTTGTGATCTCCCGACGTTAACACAATTTGCGCCCGTCCAAAGCTGGAGGAGAATAATTAAGAATCAAAGTTTTTGGACTTAGTAATCTAATAAATGAGCTCAAGCGTGACTTGGTAGGTTTTTTTTTTCTAGATGTTCAGTTGTTTCGGGTTTAGCTGTAGAGAGGATATCGGAGATAGTTTTCCAATGTCAAGAATTATTCAGACGAAACTTTCAGGTAAAGTTAGATTACAGCCGTAAAGGTGACGTACACTTATGCCACCTAGGCACTCTGAGACGGGGCGAGTGCAATTTATATTTATTTTAAAATATAAATTGTTTATAAATGAATTTAAAAAAAAAAAATATAAATGGAGCTCGTCTATCCTCGATGTTCCTCGCTTGCTTCCCTTCGTGTCGGCTTATTGTGACACGTTTCATTGACGGCTATTTTCAATATCACACCGAATCAAAGAAGGTACGTACGTATATACAGGGTGCCGACGACAACACGAAAATAAATGAAACCTTGTATACCTAATGAAGTTCTCAGTCTGCATACTAAAATTCAACCGAATATATCCAGTAAATTATTACAGTATAAATCCAGTAAATTATTATATTAGTCACAGGAAATAATTTTTCTTTATTACATGACAAGCTGACCGGCGCAACTTCGTTTGCGTCACATATTACGTTTTCGCAACATTTTTCATTGCTGTTCCACTCCCATTGGTCGTAGCGTGATGATATATAGCCTATAGCCTTCCTCGATAAATGGGCTACCTAATACTGAAAGAGGTTTTCAAATCGGACCAGTAGTTTCGGAGCTTATTCAATGCAAACAAACAAACAATCAAATCTTTCCTCTGTATAATATTAGTTTAGATGTAGATTAAAAGGCTAGCAAGGACATGTTAACCAACCCTGCATCGACATAAATACTACAATAACACGTGTAGCCAATTCGCTAATTTAATTTCAAAACCTTTGCCGAATGCGTTACTTAAATAGTTCGTTAACGATTATTGTTACCTAAGTATTTAGTTAGTAAGAAAAAACATTTTTTTTTTAAATTTGTTAGTTTAAAAATATTGCTATGAACTAGTATTGCCAGTGTTGCATTTATTGTCATATTGTCCTCGCCATTTTGTATAATTCTGTAATAGGTACTTGCAAAAAGTAACATAAAGTAAAAACCATAGCATCTCTCTTTTCCCAAATACAGCATATTATTTGAGAAAATATGGTCATCCTTCAGTCTAATCAGATGCAGCTGAGTACCAATTTTAAATTCAGCAATTGTAGATCTGACTTCCACATTTCTAAAACCGTGTTTACAATCTCATAACCACTAAAATAATTTACCTTCACCAAAATGAGGTACCAAAAATAAATTCAAACTTCGCTTACGTCATTCCCGTCGCGCCTTGGCGCTTTTCGCCGGATGTAAAGCTCACACCGCCGGATGCTGCCGGTATACCCAGGATATGATGTACAAATTCCTGATATCCGCATCACCGACAGTGCTTATGTTTGTGTACAGGTTTTCAAGTTTGAAAGTTTAAATAAGAAGGCTTTTACGAACGAAATTCAATTATAGATGTCACTGCGAATTTGTAAAAGTATTTTTTTGCTATTTTTGGTACGCGTGTTTCGGCTTTGGAGAAATAAGAAGTTCTGAAATGTAATTATTTTTAAGGCCAAACTTATTAAATAGGTATATCTGATGTCTCTTCGGAAATAGGCTTATAAAACTTTAGTCAAAAAGGAATGTTTTTTTTTTTCGGAACAAAATATTATTTGAAAACTACTTATCATCTTCCTGCCTTTGTCCCATATTACTTGGGGTGGGCGTAACACGATTGTTTCTTCAATTCTCTCATGAATGTCAATTAAAAAATATTATGTATCGTTATTTGCTAACTACTGGTACCAAGTAATATTTAAGCATGATAATAAAAAGACACCTTATTAATGAATGCAACAGTTTGCTGTTACAGTTAACAAAATTAACCAAACATACCAACAGATGCATCCATTGAAACTGGAAGCTGACACCAAAGATTTTTTTTTCAAGATTGATTCTTTCTTTATCATTTAGTTACGTTAACCTGGTGTCAAGAGTTTTTATGCCTTCCATGAGTCCCTGGCTTGGCTTTACATGCCGCCGAGAAATATCTCTCTGGCATGCTGGTTTCCTCCCGATGTTTTCCCTTACCGACGCAAGTGTTAATTATACAATACGTAAATGAATCCGAAAAATTTGATGTGGGATTGGGTTCGAACTTAGGACCTATGATTTGGCAGTCCGACTGTCACAGCACTAGGATACCACTGCTATATGAGTGTCTGACTAACTAATGATAGAAAACTGTATTTTGAAACCCAACTAGGTAATCCAAATTCAACAAAAACTAACTAGACAAAAAACATAAAAAAGAAATGGCCTTGAGATAAATGCTAATAACAGTCTTAAGAAACAAAGGCTAATTTAACACAAAAGTACCTATTCACAACCTACCACTTAATGTTAACCCTTTCAGCAAACGGAAAAATAGAACCGACGAGTAATAATTAAATCCTTTGAGCGTTTCTAAGAGGATATCATTGTGAAAAAAAGAGAATTTAACTGAACATTGTTAGACGAGGAGAACGTTAATTAGGTACCGGAACTTCTCCAGGATTAATAGGATCTACATCGATGAGACTAAAAGATGTCTTCATTTATTATAGCTGTATTTGATCGAGATCGTTTTTCTTGACATCTATTTTCTAGGTTTTTTTTTAGAAACAATGCAGTGAATCTCTAAAATGATACTTAATATGCAGAATTTATGGTTAATAGTGTTACAAAAGTGACAAAGATATTTACATCCCTAGGTCGAATTTGTGAGCCAGCAACTTGACATGTCTTATATTATAAAACTTTTTTGCAAAAATAACTAACCGACTTCCAGAAACTGACTTATTCAACCGTAAGCCGTGGGTTCGAACCCAGGCAGGCGGATTACTTTGTGTAATTTATTTCATCACCTCGGCCCTCAAAAACGGTGACGGAAAACATCAGGAACCCGGCTTGCCCTAGAACTAAAAATTCGAAGACATGTGAAATCTACCAACCCGCACTGGGCGCGGTGGATTGAAGCCCACTCTCTCTTATAGAGAGGAGGCCTGTGTCCCAGCAGTGGGAACATTATAGGCTGATTATGATGATGATGATTCAACCCACAACCCAAAACTGACCTGCAAACTTCAAAAAACATAGCAGCTACCCTGTCGGGCGCTTCCACTTAGTTAGTAGGTACTGCAAGATTTAACGTTATCTCATGGCCCCGGAACAAATGGGAACACTTACCAAAAATTGAATTTTATCTATAATTATATTTTCAGGAAATCTTGTTTTTTTTTAGTCTCCCTGAAAAATGTATCGTCTCCATTGGCAGACAACCTTTACTCGAGCGACCACAAAGTCTTGACTTCACAATTTACCTTTCCTTTCTTGCATTTTATCAGTAGACAATAAAATTAAAAATTTAAAAAACCCCCGACACAAAAAACCTCTAAAAAGCCAAAAATAAATTAATCCAAGCGTCGTAGCGTCGGGGGTCCGCTTTGTTCTGTGCTTGTACTAAGCGGTCTTCTTAGCGGTCCCCCGACGCTACGACGCTTGGATTAATTTATTTTTGGCTTTTTAGAGGTTTTTTGTGTCGGGGGTTTTTTAAATTTTTAATTTAATTTTTTTTCATGCTTTTTAAACTTATTTTATTTTTGCCTAGCCTTGACTTTCCTACTCCTGGTTAACGAAACCAAGGAAAGATATAAATTAAACAAAATATAAATTGGGGGGGGGGGGTGCACCCCCCCCCCCTCAGCAATGCCCATGGTGACAAGCGACAACATTTCAAATAGACTACCTGTGAAAGTTTTTAAATCCCTACATCAACTAGAAAAGACGTGATGATCTTCAAACGGCTGAGCAGATTTTCATGAAACATAGCTAAGAACACTCTCGATTAAAATACCTTTCAAACGACACCACTTTTATCCAAATCGGTTCATCCGTTTAGGAGCTACGATGCCACAGACAGACACACAGATACACAGATACACAGATACACACGTCAAACTTATAACACCCCTCTTTTTTGGTCGGGGGTTAAAAATACAATCTTTTACTTTAACTTTCTTTCTTCAACCTGAACTAGGGCATGCAATTATTACTAAACCATTTCTCTGTTGAAGCAATTACTCCTTGTAGCAAAAGGCAAATTCCAACACACAATTTTAAAACCACAATTGATATAATAAAACCACAATAAATTTATTCATAGCATCGTTTGAAATAGTTTGTCTGTGAAAAACTGCTCAGGTGTAAATCACATACAGGCAGTTATCGATATTTTACGAATCACTATGTATGCTCATACCTAATATATTGCTCAACTTTATCGTAACAATTTTGAGTAGAGACTAGTATAATAAATGTGTAAGTATGTGTATTTAATTTCGATTTTTGTTGCCACGAAGATTGTTATAGAGTCTGTGATGAGCACTTAGAAATCGTAAAAGATGAGGTCAATAACTTTAACAATCAGTTTCAATTACGCATTTTAAATGGATATTAAATACGAAATGTTCTTTTGTTCTGCCTTATACATATATCAATATAACCAAGGTTTCATCAAAAACTATTGTAACTTTGGATTTATTAACAAATTATCAAAATTAACACAGATCTCAGAGTATTAAACACGAAATAAAAAACAAGATTCGTCGTAACACATGAAACAATTCCCAAAAATTAATGAGCTCTAGTTCCACGTACATCATTCATTAACACAAAATCCCATTTCGCAACCAGGAAAACAAACCACAGAAACACAAACTGTAAACCAGGAGCCGCCAAAAAAGTAACGCTACACATATCCAACCTTTTCTAGCTAGTTTTTGTACCACACTGACCGCTCCAGCATCATGAACTAAGCACCAAATACTCGTATAACAAAGTTAACGAACCACGAATGGGTGCAGGAGAATAACCCAAAATGTTGAATTGCAACAATCGTGCAAAACGCAGTAAATTTTGTCAAAGTGAACAAGTTGAGGACATAAGCGAGCGGCGATTTTGTCGTTTGTGCTTTTTCTGTTCTTTTTCACAGCCTTTGTTGACGGAATGGGACTCTCAATGTAGAATATGAATGTGTGATGCGACCCCGACTTTTGATTTTAATTTATACTTTTATTTTTTTAGTTATTGCCTTGGAAACCGGCAGCAAGTTTGTCATAATCCCTTAGGTGTCATTGCTTGAGGTAGCGTCGGGGGTCGGTTTACCTCCGTCCCTCATATATGGGGAGGGGGGTAACCGCTGATCTTCGCGTTATGCTCGTCAACGGGTGCTGCTTGTGGTGACTGGTCCACTTGTTGACCAGTTTTATGTAACTGTTGTTAGTAATTTGTTTTTAATTTTCAGGACCTCAGAAGTTTTGCAAGAATGACTATTATATACTTGGCTGCACTGTACAAACTTCATCATCGACCTAGGCATGATCCAAAAATGTTAGGGACGGATTCCAATCTAACCAGGTACAGCTAAATATCAGTATTTTACATGGTACGACTGCCTATCTGACCTCCACATCCCAGTAACCAAATACAATACGCCTTTGTAGGACTAGTTAGCAGACTTATGGCCTTCTGACTACAAATGACATTCGGGACCAAAGACTAAACGTGCGTTCAGAATTGCCTTTGAAGGCGCGTTTAGTCGTTGGTCCTGAAGTGCGAGTCGTACTTACACGCACACAGGGTCCGTAGCACAAAACAATTTAATAAAAGTATTTTGAAGACTTATTCATAAGTTGTATTGAATTACTTTCAACAGCAAAATTAAATTTGTTTTTTTTTATAGTACGTTAATTAAAAACAAAGTTACTGTTGCAGTTTCATGAAAAAGGCCTATATTTTAAAAAAACTAAACATCAAATGTTATTCAAACCAATTTTCGTTGAAAGTTTTTTTTACGTTGTTTAATGCCACATTTTTTCAGAATTTGCCTCCTCTTACTTTAGAGGGGGGGACATTTTACCACTTTGGAAGTGTCTCTCCCGCAAACTACGAAGTTTAGAAAAAAATGATTTTTGAAAAATCTATATAATTTTTAAAGACCTATTCATAGATACCCCATTGTTTGGTACACATTTTTTTTTAATGTGATAATCTTAATGGGTTCACAGAATACATCTACTTACCAAGTTTCAACAGTATAGTTTCGAAAAAAAGTGGCTGTTACATACGGACGGACAGACAGACATGATGATACCATAAGGGTTCCGTTTCTTGCCATTTGGCTACAGAACCCTAAAAAGGGTCCCTAAAATGTGACCACCACAACGTGCAGCCACCTCCCCCCATTTGTTTTTCGTAACCCTTATTCTTCTTTGTTTTCTCCCAACATTAAAAGCGGAAAATTAGTTTCCTGAAGTGACTCCCCCAATTAATACTGTCACTTATAACTTGTTCCGTTTGTAGTACAGCACCCACCCAGCCATTTGTATAAAGTTGTACGGTGGAACTTCGAACGAATTATTCATTGCCATAGCGGATAGAACGGTCATGGTGGAGTTGGCCTTAGACCGTTTTAATGATTCGAAATTTAATATTTATTAGTTAGTCATTCTTTTGAAGTTTGGAACGTACGTTCCAGGTATTTTTGTGGTATATCACTAGAGCCTGCCAGTTTGAAAACTTTACTTTTAATTTTCGAAAGCAGAACTGTTAGATGGTTTGGACTATATGACTTGTACCAACATTGCTTCGTTGGCTGAGTGGTCACAACCTCGACTGCTGAGCCTGAGGTCCTGGGTTCAATTCCCGGTTCGGGCAAAGTGTTATTGGGTTTTTCATCAGGAAATTTTTCAGTGGCAGCCATGGGGTCTGGATTTGTGCCCGGTTGATGCCACATGGTATGATGGGACTTAAACTTAGCTGGCGAAATGTGGGTGTACTTTTAGGTACATCTTTGCATAAACCTTTGGGTATTAAAGTCGTGATATTATGTTATACTAACAAAAGAACTACATCTGGAATGTGAGATAAATTTTAATATAGCCAGTAGGTAATTTTTTTTTTTTTTTAAATTTAGTTTGATTTGATACTTTCATTATTATAATTTTCCTGGAAATTATAATCTGGTAGTTATAAGGGTATTTAGTATGAAAGGGATATTTCTGCGAAACCCTCAATATAATTTCGTTATTGGTAACTAGATTGAATAAACATTGTCTAGCCTTGAGATTCTAATTCTGTAGTTCAATTCTGAGAGTCGATAAGATGTGTTTCAAGCTTCAATGTCTAGTGCTATCAGTATCTTACAAATTAATAGACAATTAGCACTTATTAAGATAGATATAGATAATAGCAGTGATAGCCTACTGGTGCGACTTTTGGACTGTTATGTCACGACTCGAGTGCGAATCCAAAAATGAATCCGAAAAATCAAAGGTGAGTGCCTCTAATTTTTTGCATTCATTTGTGTAATAATTGTCGTTTTAATTTTATTTAGTTAACTGTAATTGGTCGTTAACACAACCGATATTATGAAATAAATAAATATTCCGAGGACAGGTAAAATAATTAACTATACAATTGTATTAATTTCAAAGTGTAAAATGGTTATTTCATAGTTTAAAGTAGGCAGCATAAAAACTCAGACGCCAGGTTGGGCCCTAGCCACACAATAAAGAAAAGATTTTTATAGAAATACGTTCCTTAAGTAAGCTGTCCTTATGACTCAAAATTAGCTAAAGAAGAACTCCTCGGGCACACTCATCTTGGTTGTTTTTTCCAATTTCTTACGAATAATTGCGTTTTTGTCTTTGCACGTTAATCCTGTGGTCCCGGCTGTCATTAGTAGATCAGTACAGTAGCACGTGGCCCGAAAGTCTGACAACCAGTCTTACCTAGGGGTATCGTATACCCAGTACTTACTTGGTTGTGGAGGTTAGATAGGCAGTCGCTCCATGTAAATACTGGTATTCAGCTGAATCCGACCCCAACTTAGTTGGGAAAAGGCTGGCCAAATGGTCTTTGGAAACTTGAAGCAGTCAGCACTGCTTTGTTAAACAATAAACAAAACAAATTCAAATACTCGTTCCTACGACGAGATACCAGGTTCCTATAGCAAAAGTATGATCATCATAGTTCAGAAACAAACACGTTCAATGCTTTTCAGTAGCGGCCCATGATGTCTCCAAAGACCTCCCCATCGCCGCAGCAGTTGATCCAGTTATTTATTTGGCAATTAGTATGCATAGCAGCAAATAATAGTCAAGTTGTTCCGTATAATATCGGAGTACCATAGTTACTGTAAGTACAAATATATATCTACATTATTTAAGTTAGCTGGCACAACCAAGTTTGTTTGGCGAGCGGTATAACTTGTATGTAGACGATGTTATTATACTTACAAGCGGGTTACCTGGTAAATGAGAAAAACTTTGATACTGCCCACCTAAATACCTACTACTATAAGTTTAGTAAGTCCAGATTCAGATTTTAGATGAGTTTTCTTGGAGTGCTACCGAGTACAGATGGTGTTGCTTTTAAACTTAAATATCCACTTTACTCCTAGATATGGTCTGTACGCGAAAATACTGACAGTACACCTTAAACTACTACGCAGGCAAATACATACGTACCATAAAACATAAAATCCCACCTGTAATCCCTGGCTAGGCAATAGTGTACCTAATACTACGCACACATTTAGCTATTTATGTTTAATTCCCAAGTAATAGGGACGAGCCTATTGCTACAATCGGGCATAAATCCAGACTTCATGGCTGAGAAATCACTGATGAAAAAACCCAATAACGACTATTTGCCCGACCCGGGAATCGAACCCAGGACCTCATGGTCAGCAGTTGCGATTGCGTCCGCTAGACCAACGACTTTAAATTACGGGGGTGTTTCTTTTTTGTTGATATGGCCACTCACAGGTCAACCTGCTAAGGTTATTTCTGCTCAACCGGACTATCCTGTGGTGACCTCAAATGAATTTAAGGCCTTTAAGTGGTGTCTAATTATAGGTTGTGGTTTCAACATATACATTAACATTGCCGCCAGGTAACCAGCCCTTGGGTGTTTTAAAGGTTTTTTGGAGAAATTAAGTGACGGAAGAAAATATATTGTTTTTTGTGTAAATGTATGAGAAGTGCTCTCTCTGCCTGCAGAGATCAGCTACAACTAAAAATACAATTAATTGAAATAAAATACCATAACAATAATTTAATCCAACGATTTTATTATAAGATCAACAGAAGCTTTGAAATAATAGTGCTAATATCTAAGCAATTTAAATCAATCGCCTTCCGATTTTAATTCGTAACATATCAATTTCGCACTTCGTTGGCATGTACCCAATTATTTTTACAAATCAGCCTGTAACGTTCCCAGGGCTCAAAAAATGCTTGCTATAAGATAAAGTCGATCATAATCTACAACAACTTCCATTTTGATATACCAATATTTTCTATGACAACATTTATACATAATACTCTCTCTATCTCTGGATGTGCAATTTTCGTCGCCTCCCGGTTTTATTCCAAATGCAGCACGAAGGTTTCACCATTATTCCCAAAGCAGCCACACACAAACACCAACCTACCCAAGAAACTCCACGTACTCCTCATATAGAGAACTTTAATACAAAACACCAACATCCAGTTATGTCCATAACACGGGTAAGCTGATAGTTACATAAATTACGCTCCTTGCCGGACCAACTTTAATAAGGAAGCCACCTGTCTGCTAGCTTGGTTTCTCTCTTAATTGCTGTTCACCATTTTACCTGCAATATATATAAGTTTGTGCGAACTTAGTTCTTAAGTTAAAACGTTCTGCATTTTGATTAGAGAGTTAATTGCTTGGGAAAATGATTTTTGCAGTTTTTACATGAAATTTAATAGCCCGCAGTTGCATTATCTTTGAGCTGCATTTGTTTATAATTTCATGATGAGCAAGCAATGGGAAAAATAAAATGCAACTGGTAATTTGTAACTGTACGCGTAGCATGACTGCCGTAGAAACGGGCTATGTCAACAAAAGTATCGACAAACTGACACATTTTCATTGGGGACCGTCCATTAATCACGTGAGGATTGAAAGGGAGGAGGGGGTTTAGCAAAAATCACAAGTGGGGAGGGGGGGGGGGGTAAAAATGCTAAAAAAACATCACATGATCAATGGACGGCCCCTTGTCAGTCATTATGTCGATTCTTCCGTCGACACTACTCGTTTCTAAAGTGGTCATGCTACGCGTTCTGGTATGTAGGGGGGGTGTAGTAAGATATCACGTGTATTTATTTTTTTGTCAAACGCGCGATTTCAAAACCGAAAAACGGCGTGTAGTGTGACCTTGAGTCGCCGTTGCCAGGCTACGAACGAAGTACTTACCTGAATCTAAGATAATATTCTAAAAAAATTAAGATTCTTTGTAGGTACCTACCAAAAATACACGTGATTTTGGGTCGGGGCGGGGGTTAATCTTAAACCTCACCACGTATCACCAAGGGGGAAAGGGGGGGGTAAAAAGCTAAAAAAAACATCACATAATTAATGGACGGCCCCTTGTCTGTCATTATGTCGATTCTTCCGTCGACAAAACTCGTTTCTAAAGTAGTCATACTACGCGTGCTGGTATGTAGGAGCTCGTAGATAAATAGTAACAGCTATTCAGGACCATCTTCAGGTTAAACCACGCTTGCCTAGGTTGGTCCGTAGTTGACTACCCATACATACAGAGTTTCTATCAAACCTCGAAAAGCACGTTAAGCCGATAAACGATTACGTAAAGATATACAATTGACTGCCGGGACCAATTCCGGCTGTCAATTGTAGATCTGAAAGTTTGACAACTAGTACTAACTGGGTTGTGGAGGTCAGATAGGCAGTGGCTCTATGTAAAATACTGGTATTCAGCTGCGTCCGGGAACTTGAAAATGGCTGGATTTTTGTATCGTAGACGTACTTTATGTGAAGTCTACTGTCTAAGGCAAACACTTACTAAGATTTAGGGCCACTACCACGTTGCGTTGATTTAATTTGACCACAATGTCATCATCATCATCAGCCTATAATGTTCCCACTGCTGGGACATAGGCCTCATTTCTATAAGAGGGAGTGGGCTGGGCACGACGCGGGTCCAGTGCAGGTTGGTTGTAATCCACCACGCGGGCCCACTGTGGGTTGGAGTCACAATTGTAGCGTTGTGAGGTTCTCAACTGAAATTAGTCGAGTGATTCTAAAATGTCACTATTAGTAAGTAACTAGGGACCTCACTAAAAACGCGGTACAACTCTAGTTTTTGACAGGACGCTATGGCTCGGTCATTTCTTTTCCGCTGGCTTAGCTGAAGGAAGTTATTCTCTGACCTCAAGATTCTGTGAGCCCCGGTTTTAGGGTGAGTTCCACATTAGTTAAGTAAATATGCCTGACTCCCAGCGCTGGATAACCTATATTGATTTCATCACCTATGTGATATCTGATTATGCCAGTGTCTATGACACGTGTGGCTGTTACATTGTCCAGCGCACAGGAAATTGTAATTGTATGTGTATTACTACTGCATCGGTGGTATAGTGCTCTTTACTGTGTTATTTGTAAGTGATCATGTATTCTTTATGCATATTAGAGGTTCATACTTAACCTAACTTTTCATCTGTCAATGTGCTCACTATGTCTGCCCACTTTTACCTGTAAACCGCTGCGATGTACTGAGCCTTCACCTACAATGCTTCCCACACCGTTCCTTGGCTCAAAAAGGGGAGAAGCTGGTACATCGCATGCGGCTTGCTGCTAACTGCATCGCAACGCATCTAACATGCGCACCCTATGGTGCTTCCAGGGCTCTTCGCTCAGGCTGAGTGCTTTACCCTTGCCTACGCAACACGTGCTACCTAAGCGCGCTACTAAGCACGCTATCTACTGCTGCACCCTTGCCTGCTCCTGCACGCTGCCTACGCTCGCTACCTGAGCAAGCTGCCAGGTCTTGACCTGCCCACCTGCGGCCTACCGCCACGCGAGCCGGTGCCTGCGCAGTCTACCCTGCGCAGCCCTGGCCGCTCCAGTTCCGGAGGTCTACTGCTGAGCCCGTACTGACAGGCCCCCCACGTCTGCACGTGCTGCCAAGGGACGGTACCCTTCTTGTATACCTAAGTGCTAGTGAACGGACAGAACTCTGTGACAGCTTACCCGCGACCTATCTTAGACTTAATATATGTATCAACTAGTCCGGCTGTTTTACTAACAATACCCTACCTACTTGTCAGCGGCCTACGCATCCTACCCTGCGTAGTCCTAACCGTTACACAATGTACTCTCGAGTTAAGTTCAAAAGCATTAGGTTTATATAATTGTCAATCCACTTCCTCTGCGACGTAATCCTCAGAATTTATCTCAAAGTTCTAACACACATTGTAAGTACGTACGACGCCTATTTTTGCTAACATTGTGACATTTACCCAACTGCGTACAAAAAATGAGTTAAACCCAGTCCGATATGATAAAAACGAGCAAGAAAAGAGAGGTTGTAGGGAATTAATAGCGACTAATAATGACTTTATCTGGCGGAGCTGTAAGATGGCGCTTTTGATGTGACATTAAAACTGGTAGGTAGGTATTAGTTTCAAGGTCTTTTTCCTCCTGAATAGTTTACAGTCGTATGTTAGCAGTAAAAACTGAGTCAGCTTCTTTAGATATCATGCAGCATGCATCGTTTTTTTTTAAATGGTATCAATAATTTAATTCGAAGAAAATAAAACTGCATCATTAGAGACAAAAATAACACCTTGTATAATTGGACCAACATCCGCCGCTGCTCATACCAGCAGGCCAGCCAGCCCTAAGGCTAACCCTTCAGCCGCTTCTTCAAAGAAGCTGAAGCCCCCTCCCCCGCTCTTCATTCAGGAAAAAGGGAAATGGACAGACGTGTCCAAAATGTGTGTTGAGCGCCGCATACAATAGACAAGCGCAAAAAGCAAAATGCCCCAAAATCCGTAACCATCTCATAACCCACATAAAAGCGTATTCTTAGCTTCCCCACAATCAGATAGGTAGGTCACACGACAGCGACAAATGTGGCTGTAACTCACACAGCCTCCCGAGATTTCTTATACACTGGTTATTACGGGCATTACCTTCCTTCCACCTTCCACCGTGGCCAGGATGGCTGGGCTTCCTTTTACATTTTTATCTGCGATATTAATGTAATTATTTAGCGTGTTGTGGCTCGTAGGGTAAGGAGGTTTATTAAACTGGATAGGGGGGGAAGGTGATCATGGTAATAAATTGCATTTTCGCAAGGAATCTGAGGTTATTGCATGTTAGGGGATGCGTTTAGTTTGTGCCAGAAGAAAAGGCTCGTACACTCAATCGGAAAAACATCTAGAAGAAATATACAAGCGGTTTTTCTGCATTCTCGTCAAATTCAAGGAGGTAACTATGCTAATGATTCTCGTCCCGAATCAATAATAAAATGGGTGGGTATTTTTTTTATTATTTACTGAAATCGGTAAGTGTGAACCACCCGTGTTTTAAACGCGATCCGTCTGATCCTCGCTCCCTATAACCGCGCTTTCATACCTACAAAAAATCTCAAACGTTTATTCGATAATTTCTTATTCCCTAAACCACGTTAAGGGTGTTATTCTGACCAATTTAAGCAGCAAAAATAGCAGTATCTTTTAATAATTAACTAGGTATCGTAGATTAAATTGATTATTTACGTCTTTTGTAACAACTTTCAGGTTTGATTGTTTGGATTTTGACGAGGATGTAAAACAACACCTTGTTTATACTTTAAAAACGTAATATTTTTATGACAACTGACATATTAGGTCAATGAGCTGGTTTACAATTTGTTCAGCCAATTTTAGCGTCTCGTGGATCTTCGTTGCTGTGGCTAGCGCTAGAACTGAGCATGCGGTAGATTCTGGGGTAGATTCGCAGGTCTGTGTAAGTATTCTTGAGATTTTCTATCAATAATTTGTCAGAAATAATCCGGAATGTTGTGCTGTTTATGGCACTTGGCCATCAACAGCGTTACGTTTAAAAACTCTTAAGCGTTAAAACTCTTTACGTCTAAACGTAAACAGCAAAATGTGAATATGCTAAAGATACACTTCTGGCAAACCCTAATTTATTATACAAATGCCTTATTACAACATCTTCACCCACACACTGTCAATATCAAATTGTGCAAATCGATACTTCCAATTGAAAAGCTCGATGTAAGGAATAGCCCGGTCGTTATCTAAGGGCATCTATCTTGTTCGAGACGTTGGGAAGCGATTTTTCCCTATGCCTCCGACATGGAACAAATTATCATTCAATTTATATCAGTCGGTCTTTTATCGGTCCCATTCCAGACGTTAATAAGAAAATTTTCTGGTGAATGTTTGATGTGGCGCTCTTTTTTTGTGCTTTTATTTTTGGGAAATAAAAGGGAAACCAGGATTTGGATGTATGTGTTTTTGTGTGTGGTTGGTTAGAATTTAAGGAACTTCTTTTATTTAAACTTTTTATTAGGGTGAGTATAACTCAGCAGTATTAGTAATCTTAGTTTAGTGTAGTAAAGAGATAGAGATAATCATCGCCTCGTCGTCGTAGCGACGTCCTCGCCTTTTCCAGCTAAATACCATATTTTACATGGAGCGACTGCCTATGTGACCTTCCACAACCCAGTTAGTACAGGTTATACGATAACCCTTGGTAAGACTGATTGTCAGACTTCGGTGCTGCTGAATACTTGTGACGACTAACAAAGATCTACAAACAACAGCCTGGACCAACGGCAACGGCTTAACGTGCTATCCGAGGCACGGAAGAAACTCAGTATGTAATGGTTGGTCACCAATTCATCCACAGACGAATCTAGGCAAGCAATGATTGATCCGAGTGACTGTTTTTATTTAGCCATGTGCTCCTCAAGCTATGCATCCCGTATAGCTGTTCTCAATAAATAAACGAATTAATATCACGCATTTAAATGATCTACAGCAATTCCTATGTCTCAAGTTTGTATTATTATTAAAAACAAATTTAGACACCTGAATAAGTTACCTGTCGTTAAGTCAAAAGTAAGTATACTGTGTATTTACGCTCGTTTAGTTAGTCAAAGCTTTTTATTAACACACAAAACCAAATTAAGAATCCAAAACTTACTAAGCAAACAAAAATATTCAAGAAACATTCCTCCCCCGTCTGTTTTTCCTAAAGCCACATAATTATTGTATCAATTTCCATTAGAAGCTGTCCCAAAACGTTGAAGAATATGATTAAGTAACCATAATTCGTCACCAGCTGTGCTCAAGTGCGGTTATCAAATAAATTCTCATTTACTACGAGCAAGATATTGAAAAATTCAGGCATCTGGTAGCGCGACCCTTAATTTTATATTATCTGTTTAAGGACTGGTTTTGTTAATGCGACCTATTAGTAAATTGCTTGTGAAGTTTGTCGTAGTGATAAATCAGTACCTACTCAGCTTGATTTCTCTTAGATATAAATGGCTGTAAATAAAGGAGATGTTTCATTTTCGGCTATAACATGTAAATGTATCGAAAAAGAGAAAAAAAAACCACGAATTTAGGAAAAATATTCGTTCGTGAATTAAAGCCTGATTTGTTAGGTACAATAGTAATAGTTTTACAATTATTGCGATATTCTATTAAACATGGTGTCTTACAGTTTGCATAGTTGGCTGTCGTTCTGAAACCATGTCACAAAAAAACATAATATCACGTCGGCGTTAAATATAAAAATGTATTCTTGTAATCAATCATTCTTATTAATTATTTTTATATAATTTTCGTGTGACAAAATCATCGTAAAAAAAAAACAATAGGTAATATTTTTCTCGAGTGTACCTACTTTTGAAAAAATCAAAATGACTTTTGCTTTGGCAAGTTCCTCAAATAACACTTTATCTAAAACCTGGCATGGCTGTTATAACTCTCATGACAAACGTCAAACATTTTTATGATTGTAAGACGTAGAACCAGAAAAGAGACCTCAAAGAGATATCATAAAATATTCGAGCGCTCTCCCACATCTTTTGTCCTTTTCGCAGGTGCGTTCATAAGCTTTTCTGTATAAATTAGCGAAATAAACCGTATTTCTATAATAAAGGTTAATAAAACTAACAAAATAAAGATGGGTGCTAATTAGGGCTTCTAAACACAGATTTTCTTAATAACCGGTATCAATACCGATATTGGTACTCAATACCGTGATCACGGTGTTAATACCGTGGTACTGAACACAAGTCCAATAAGGACATAAAAAAACCATTAAAATAATTATGTTTTTTTTTTATTATGTTTAAATAACAATTTGGTATTGGTTGATTATTATTTAGGTAGGACAAAGCGCCCAGTCATGTCAGCCATACGGCGCCATTTGTCTTGCAAGTATAAACTAGTATTAACTTCACTTCCTTTTTATACATTTCAACAACATATTTTTGTGACAAACCATTATTTGTAGGGGACTTACGAAAAAGTTTGACTGTTCTTCTCATTTTATCTATGGGGTTTTGTAAATAAACTCAAGCACGTCTACAACCGCTAGTTAAATTCCATGCACCAGGCAGACCTGACAGTGCCCTCAAGTTTTTTTCCCATTGTAGTCATCATACTCGCACAATCTGTTGTAAAAGCTATTATATCTTCATGTAGATTAATGTCGAATGTGCGCAAGATCACAACTTCACAAGTCAACACAAAATTTACAACACAATGACAAAGTCTACACGTTAACCCGTCGCTTTTGCAAAACTGTCTAACAATAACAAAAACGACATCAGTATAGCTTGTTTTAGGCATTGTCTCAGGCGCCGCATAGGATGGTGAGCTATAGACAACAGAGGGACGTTTCTGCTGGTGAAAACTAGTGAGAGAATAAGACCACATCTAATGTTTGTAATATCGTAATCACGGTATTAGATGATCAATACCGGTATTGAAAAAGGCCCATATTAAATCCGTGATCACGGTATTACGGGAAAGCTTTAGTGCTAATGCTAAAATTTACAAGCTCGCTGCGCTTGCTCTTGAATCCTTTTTTTACGATTGATAGACTTTGTGGACAAAGTTACTTTTTGCATGACTTAACAAACGAAAAATAAACTAACAACAGAGATAGAGTGACGATCTGTTTTCATGGAACTGAAGGTGCACCTACCTGGAAATAATCCTGCCGGCGCCCATGCATGACGCTTAAACATAATTGGCAAATTGTGAGTGTACCTGTTTTAGTCTTATCCTCATAAGCGTGATTTTAAACAAATAAACGATAAAAGTAGAAAGTAAAGGTACAAGAAAACTGTTACCAAGAAAACTGACATTTTTCGAAGTATTCTTATTCTTCTTATTCTTTATTGCACACAAAAAAAAGAAAATATACATACAAATTTAATTGCAATATAAAAACTTATGTACAAAGGCGAGCTTAACCCAGAATTGGGTTTTCTTACAGCAAACCATTTTTCGATTGAGAGATTTGCAAAAGATGATAAACTTACGATTATGTGCAAAACAGTACATTCAAAACTTAAATTAACTACTACATACGTAATACATACAATACATATATAAATAAACATATATACAAAATACTATATACATACTAATAACATGTTGACAGGAAATCTTCTCTTATTCCTTTCTTGAACACGTCTAACGAAGGGCTATCCCGCAAGAAGTGTGGAAGTGAATTCCAAAGGCGTGCGCCTTTGGAATTCACTTCCAGCACGAACAGTTAAAGATCCATCGTACCGACTTGAAGAGTGGGGAGGGAAACAAAGGAGAAGAGATGATGATGAGCGACAGGGCTTACCTCTAGGTACAAGATATTCGAAGCGTTCCTGAAGAAACGAAGGAGCTTTAGGGAAGTATATTGTTCGCCATGGCGCAGCGACGGAACCACACCTTAAAGCTATACCGTGATAAACTTTATTATTTTCATTAAGGGCAGGTGATTCAATTAAATTAGAGCTCAAAACGATGCGCCACGCGTGCCCTATCATTAAAATTGCTAACGAAGGCAAGTGTATACCTACTGTAATATACAGGCACTTTAATAAGCTAGCAAGATGTGTTGGGTATCGATATCTGCACAAGGTAAAAAACCAGCCAAGTGTGAGTCGTACTCATACGCACACAGGGTTCCGTAGTACTAAATAATATAATTACAATATTTTTAACGGACACTCAATAGCAAAACGTAGTAAATTTACACTCAAAAGCAAAACTAAATTTGTTTTTCATAGTATGTTAGTGAAAATCAAAATTACTGCTGCAGTTTTATGAAAAAGTCCCATATGTCAAAAACCAAAGATCAACTTATTCAAACCAATTTTCGTTGATTTTTTTTTTAAGTTTAACGGTCATAAAGTTTTTGAGAATTTTCCTCCTCTTACTTTAGAAATAAACATCACGACTATCACCACATTACCAGTTAGGAAATGTCTACCTTTGAAAAGATTTACTTGGAGAAAAAATAGTTTTAGGAGTTTTAGGTATAGCTTTGATGAGATTTTTGAAGTGAAAACTTCTTTAGCGGCGTTGTGAACTTTTGTAACGGGTAAAAAATGTTAAACTCGCGTCGTCGAAAATTCGTAAGACGGAATGACATTAGATTACGAAGGAATTTGTACTTTATGACATCTGTCATTGAGTTTGGGTTTCCAAAACTGAATAGTTATCTTATGCACAAAGTAAATCTTCGGTTTTTCCAAAGAGGTAAAATTCGTAAGACGGATTGTAATAGTTCGGAAGTGTTACATTTTTAATCTTTATATAAATAATTCTGAACTCTTCCTAAACGGCTGGACCGATTTGAATGAGTTTTTTGTATGCGTTTGGGTGGCGCCCTGGATGGTTTAAATCTTTATATCATCACGCTACGACCAATAGGAGCGCAGCAGTAATGAAAAATGTTGCTGAAACGGGGAAAAAATGACGCAGACAAAGTTGCGCGGGACAGCTAAATATAAATTGTCATGTTTGTGTACGATAGCGCAATAAATGAATATTGTATTTAACCACATAAATGATAGTACTTTTATAGTGAGAATTATAGCAATTCGTGAAAAATTATTCCCTAACCATTCCAAAATATCAAAAATGCACAACGTTAATATTAAAGTTTTCACTTCTGCCGGCACTCCCGGAGTCCAACCCGTTTTTTTTTTTTTGTTTCAATTCCATGCTTGGTTTTTATCTTTTATCTCTAATATAATAATATTATAAAGCTGAAGAGTTTGTTTGTTTGTTTGCTTGAACGCGCTTATCTCAGGAAACACTGATCCGATTTAAAAAATTCTTTCAGTGTTAGATAGCCCATTTATCAAGGAAGGCTGTAGGCTATATCATTACGCTACGACAAATAGGAGCGGAGAAGCAATTAATTATGTTTCAAAAACGGGGTTTAGGTTTTATTTTCCTTTTGAGAGCTTCCGCTGCGTGCGCTGCGTAAACGGTTAAAGTTTCGCAAAAATCATGTATGACAGAATTGTTTCCCTTTAAAAGTTCTAAAAAAAAGTCCGCGACGGCATGTCTATCTTTTAAGGTTGACTCACTATAACCTTTTTATGCTAATCAAATTTGTTTAAAAATAATGCATTATTTTCGAAGGTGTTTTTATAAACATGATATTATTCCTTATCCAAATAAATACGTTATCCATCACAAATATTTAATTTAAAACAAAATTGCCTTTTGCATCATTCGATTTCAATGATTATCTATACTTATATTATAAAGCTGAAGAGTTTGTTTGTTTGAATCTCAGGAACTACTGATCCGATTTGAAAAATTCTTTCCGATAGCCCATTTTTCGAGGAAGGCTATATCATTACGCTACGACAAATAGGAGCGGAGCAGCAATTAATAATGTTTCAAAATCGGGGAAAATGCGACGAATACGAAGTTGCGCGGGACAGCTAGTATTTGTATAATTGTCGTAAACCGGTTAACAGAATACATCTACCTACCAAGTTTCAACTGAGTAGTCTGAATAGTTTCGGAATAAAGTGGCTGTGACATACGGACGGACAGACAGACAGAAATGACGAATCTATAGGGGTTCCGTTTTTTGCAATTCGGCTACGGAACCCTAGAAATGATATGATTTGATGATTATTTTTGGGTTACTAAAAAAACAATAACAAACTTAAAAATATCAGTTCAAGAATCTGTTCTTTTTTTAATTTACAAACCAAAAATAGAATTCAATAAAACTTTATTTTAAAAAAAAAACTTTTTTCAAAAATTGTAAATAACGGTTTAAAAAAATGCTAATTTTATATGGTCACAAAGGCGGTCTTTTCACTGATAGCTCTTCCAAACAACCTTTGGATGAACATGGAGACAAAATAAAAAAGGGGGTACTCAGTGGTGTACTACACAAAATTTACCAAGATGTATTAATGATACATATACTCGACATCACCATCGCATCATCATCAGCCCAGAATCTCCCACAAAAACTTATAGCACCAGTGGCCATTAACCTTGACCTCAAAAAGTTCATCATCAAATATTTTTTTATTTATTTTATTTTATTTATTACGCTTATTTATTGTATTTTTGTTTCCAAGTCACTTAATTCCTTTTTTTTTCTGAAGAGATAAATTACCTTTATTATCGCTTTGTCGTTCTAGTTACTTAGTTGTCAGTCAATTAGTGAAAATTGTTTGTCGCAAGACTTAATTGGATATTGTGAAGAAAAATATTTACTAGAATAGACTTAAACGTGGAAAAAAGTAGGTAATATCAAGTTGGCTTATTTTATCTATAAAAATGTGAGGGTCCTATTTGTGTTGCATTTGAAAATGTGGCAAAATGTTAGATATATAAGTTTTTTTTGTTATCTAACATCACAACATAATATACTTATAAAACGTTGTACACTCAAACCGAGGGGCACGGTTCTCACAAGTAATACTTTTCATACTTTTTGTCCGAAATTTATGTTAAAAAGTTTGTCCATTTCTCATTTTCCCCCCTATACCCGTCTCTCACTGTGTGAACGATTATCATTCTCCTTTTTCTTATCCCAAAAAAAAAAATTCTTTTGTCAGTGGTCCTTTTAAAAATAGGAGCAATGAAACGTTCTACATTTAGATGTTATGTTTATTTAAATTCGCGTTCTTATTACAAAAATATATGATTTTTCGTGGTCCTTAATTGGAATTTACTGTCTCTGTAGTTGAGTCTGCTTCCTGTTGCCTAAGAATTGATCACCTTCTCCCCTTTGTAGGAGCGTCTAAGTGGCTGCCTCCACTCCTTAGGGACATCGTAATTTACTGTAAGTATTTATAAAAGTATAGAGGTGGATGTAAAGGTTCTATTAGTACGGTACACGAACATTGATCCTAAAAAGTACTTAGCGATTCTTTAACACTTTCGGTGCTAATTACCCGAGACCCAGGTTGAACAATAATTAATTCATGTGCGCACAACCCGCCTCCCGAGTCGTTTTTATACCTAGCTGTAATGACTTGTGCATACAAGTAAAAATGATTTATTTGAATTTAGCAGCGTAAATGTTAAGGAGTTACAGATGGCGGGTGAAAGATCATCATCATATAATAGTAAGGATAAGGGCTGGAGAGCCCTTATCTCGATTTTGGCGTTGGCGCAGCATGTCTTCTTCCTTACTCTTCTTCATGTTTGCTTCTCAGTAAAGGAGTGTAAAAAATAACTACTCAAAAAGGTTTTATAATTTATTGTAACATCGCTCAAGTGCACATCGCGGTTGCCATCACTATCTACCTATACAATTATTTGTTCAAGTGTTCACATAATTTAACATAAATAATTCGACTAGGTTACTTTTCGTTGTACGTATTTAAAGACTGGTAGTAACTTCACTGCTCCTCAAATCTGGAACGTTAAGTGTAAAATGTCTATTACAGCTACATTTTGTGGGACCCCCTAATTTACCTTTGGCAATACAAATGTTCGGTGAGCGATATTGTTCATCAGTGCTCTTTTTCTTACCTCTGGGTATTGTGTGAGTACCATATATGGATCTTATACCTCCATACACATGGTTATCAGTGTCAATATATTCATTTTTATTATAATTCATATAGGTCCTTTGGTACAGCTCGTTTCTATATAGTTCGTCTTGGTATTTCTTGTCCAATTCTTTGTTATACGTAATGGTTGAGTAGTTGTTAGGTTCGGAATTTGAGTCGTTGTCTGTGCTTAGTGTTTCGTTGACATATCGTTGTGACATCCATACGTATCTCGCCATGGGTTCTTCTGGGCCCCATAATCGGGATGGGCGGAACGCCGAAGCTAATTTCTGAAAAGAAGATATTATTTTAAGTTTGCCTTAGGATGATATTATAATCAAGGCATAGAGAAAATGTCTGAACCGGAGAAATTACATATTTATATCTGTGACAAATAATCTGGTTATATTGTTTTGTTACGTTTAAAAAATCGGAATAAACATGTTTAGAACGGTAGGTTGTAGTATCTAGCCAAGTTTGGTTCATCTTCTGTGTAGAAATCACAACCTCTGCAGAATCTGTAGCAAGGCCCGTTTGCACCACAAATCACTAGATGCATTTAGTTTTAGGTATATAACGATGTTAAATGATGTGAAACGGATTTCTATTGATCTGTGATTGCATTGATTATTGTAATGCAAACGGGTATTAAATTTAATCATCATCTCAGCCCGGTATCACCCACTTCTGGGCATAGACCTCTCCTTTCTTTTGCCACACTTTTCGGTTATACCGACATTGTCAACCCGACCCTGGTTTCATTGGACTAACCTTAGCCAACGCTCGGTCAGAGCTTTTCTTCATTGGCCATCGCGTCTAGTCGCGTCCAAATGTCCTGCCCAAGTTGAGACGTACAGCCAGATCTCCGACGTCCAAGGCTTTCGTTTAACGACGGATTTAGGTGTCACAACAAATAAGTATTAACAATACTTACTGTAACTAAATTAAACTGCTCCTCCTTAGCCACAGCTATCGCTGCCAACATGACCATGACCACTAATATTACAACAAATACTGCTAACAAAGGCCAGAGCGTGAGGCCGTCGCCCCAGGATACCCTTAGTAGGGACCGGAGCCACCAGCCCGAAACTCCGATAAAGAGGAAGGGAGTCAGCCACCAGGTGGCTACCCAAAAGTATGGGAGTTTTACCCCTGTGAGGAATTCTATGTCTACTGTGAGGTAACACCATCCTGAAATTAAAGAATAAAATTCTGTTTAGTTATGATTCAGCAGATGGCTGGTAACTAGTTATATTATCGTGATGCAGTGCTTGGAAATAACATGCTCATCATCATCTTCCTGCCCTTGTCCCATTTTATTTGGGGTCAGCGCAACACGTTTCTTTCCTCCATTCTCCTCTGTCATTTGTTTTTCATACAATCCATCCATCTTTTCCTTGGTTTCTCTCCCTCTCCATCCATCCTCATTCATATTCATCACTCTTTTAGTCACATGTGTAAAAATAACATGCTATTAGATGATATTCGGTTAGCTTACAGAGCGGGCTTCTGTCCCAATACTAGTATCAATGAAGGCTGATTATGATTATAATATTTATTTGGGTGGGTTTAACAAAGGTCAGACAAGACATTACGAGTATGTTCAAGCTCACCAAACTGTTTCATCTGACAAAAATAGGTATATATCGGAGAGATTATCTATGTCGTCCTAAAATTCTTTCAAGAATAGATCTCCATTACCACTTGGACTCACCATAAATAAACACAAAACCAACCACTTCAAGCGCAGTAGTGAACACAGCCAGAACTGGTACTACCAGATCATCCAGAATCGTAGCTACTTCCAACCCTCGGGCTAGAACTGCCACGGTGAGGGCTGTGCCCACTGCTGAGGAGGCGCAGGCGAAGACCCGCCAGTGGTCGCCTGTCATTCGGTGGAGCTTGTCGTATACTGGGTAAAGAAGTACCAACTGGAAAGTATAGAAAAATGTGGTAAGATTTTGAGTTCGCTTTCAGTTTTTAATTAAATGCAAGCCTTATGGGAACGTCGAATTTTGAAAACATTAATTTGGACTTTCTAATAAAAGGTATTTAGAGCAGTATACATAAGCATCATAGGTGGTGGTGTGGTCATAGGTAAGCCTCTCCAACACATGATTCCTCTCGATTATCAGCTAGTTTCATCCAGTCCAACTGAACATTCGTAAATCCAAGTATTACGAATAGTAAAAATGCCCTTTAAACATCAAGAATAAAATGATTACACTTTAAAACGAAAAAAATAATTTTTATTCGTTATTCTTTGTAGGTCTACGTTGTATTAACTTATTATTCTCAAGATAGGTCTTAGCAACAATGTTAAAACTGGGATCAAATTTCTTTATTACCGCGGTGTTAATCTTAATATTTGAAGCTATCGTTATTCTTCAATTATGGCTGATTATTATTTCTTGTAGAAGACATTGCCCAGATTAAATATGACTAATTTCAGACCCCTGTCACACAGTCATCATCATCTGTCTTTAAAGACTAAAAGCTGAATTGTGATGGCTAAGTCTATCATGAAAGTAATTTATGGATACTTATGAATTTATACAGTTCATCTGATCCGATCATCATCATCTGCCTAGCCTTTTTCCAACTATGTTTGATCGGCTTCCAGTCTAACCAGATGCAGCTGAATACAAGTATTATACATAGAGCTACTGCCTATCTGACCTCGACAACCCAGTTAGTATTGGGTAATACGATACCCCCTGTGACACAGTATGCAATTAAAAATAACTTTCATACGTACCACACTAATAATACCAGATAAGAACACAACTCCGAAAGCAAGCAGAGGCCATTCCTTATTCCTCTTCTCTGATACAGAAGATTGGTATATTAAGACTAGAATTGATATGAAACTGGTGTCCTTTCTATTGTTGCCTCCGATGGACTCCCAGAATAAGACCCAGAGCCAGCCCGTGAATATGCTTGTCATTATCACTAGAGCTGAAGTCCTGCAAAAATATAATAGTGTTTAGAAGTAATCATTTGTGTTCTCTTTGTTTTTAGTGTTCCGTATCTCGAAAGGAAAAAACGGAACCCTTATAGGATCACTTTGTTGTCCGTCCGTCTGTCTGTCTGTCAAGACCCTTTTTGTCAGGAACGCGTGTAGGTATCAAGCTGGAATTTTTATCACGGTCTACGGAGCTGTGAAAAAATCAAACTTCTAAGTCAACGCTATTAAAAGATACAGCCGTTTATGCCGCAAATTCCCACAAATTTTCAACACTCGCAAGAGAATCAAAACCTACAGGGTACTTCCCGTGATCTCAGAATCTTGAAATTTGGTACGAGACAACGTCTTATAGCACAGATAAAGGAAAAAAATGCGAAAACCGTAATTTTTTAGTTAGTGTTTGTTTTTTAGTTGTTTGTACGGAAGGTTTGTACGGAAACCTCGGTGCGCAGGTCCGATTTGCAATTGGCTGGTTTTTTTTTCACAGTGCTTAATCCCTCTAACAAATGTCTGGATGTATGGGTGTTTGTTAATATTTCACACAAAAACTACTAAATGGTCTGGATGAAATTTGGCACAGTGATAGATAATAGTCTGGAATAGCATTAGGATAATTTTTATCTAGGTAGTACGATCCCGTGGGACAATTACCGAACAAAACGCAGGCAAAACCGTGGACATGTTTATGTGCACGGTTTCGCCTCATTGGCTGCCTTGACTTCATTATATATATTTTGATATATTTATTCAAATATTAATATTGGCACAATAAATACAGTTAAATCTTAAAAATAACTAAACTTAATAAACCAAACTATACTTAATTTTGGAACTGTGGTAATTATAATAATGCTAAAGCTAGTATTATTATAATTACCATAGTTTCAAAATGAAGTATAGTGAATAAATGTCATCAGTTGAGTTACAAACAAATGCGTCAGTGCATATCCAAGAGATTTGGAGATTGCATATAACGCAACAGAAACTGAGATTAATAGCTAATATTTTGGAATAACACAATAGGTGGTTGATTAAACCCGTTTCGATTCTTCTATTCTACTAAAAAAAAATGATAAATGCCTTTTTTAATAAAAAAGGTAAATAATTCAAATAAATAAACATCTTACCACCGAACGTCAGAATGTCTGTAAACAGTGCCACCGGCGCTGGTCAGGTACCCACTCACAATTTGTGTAGACATTAGCGCTTGTACCAACGTACTGTGCCAAATGTAGGGCTGCGAGAGCGAAGTCCATTGCACGCAAGACTCGAACATTGAATCGAGAACTGCGGCCTTAGCCAGAAATGAAGTAAGCAATATGGCGATAACAACGACGATTATGGTCAAGAAGGCGAGTGTTGTTTTCAGGGTTTTGTGGAGGCGGTATAAACTGAAAAAAAGAAAATATTTGTTTTAGTAAGTCTGCTGTCATAGAATTGCTCTCTGGTTCCAAAGAACAGATTATTATTGTATCTATCAGGTAAGTATTTTAACAAATATTACAAGTATCTATGTTTGAATTTTAAACCTACCTACACACAAAAAATGTGACGACTTTTATACGACTGTGATTTTCAGTTACAGGCCTCCGGTTTATTTGATTTTAGGGCTTAATGTTTTATTTACTTTAAAACACATAATATCACACCAGTAATCTTTATGTTGTCAGGCAGAAGTGTACCTAATGGTGAGCACATTTAGCCAGTTATGTTTTAAGGCCCATGTAAGAGGATGCGAGCTTTTTGCCCTCAACCAGTTTTAAGTCCAGACTCCGTGGCTGCTACTGAGAAATACCTGATGGAAAAACCCAGATTCCTTTTATTTTTTTTTCTATTATTATTATTTTTCTCGTCTTATTTCCATAATATGTAATATCTTTTGACTACACCAAATGAGCTTAGAACATATCAACATCATATCATAGACGCAAATGTCCCCATAGGCTGAGCCAGTTGATTAACATAACACCCATAGATCTTTGATCTATTCTGTTAAAAGGTTTCACGTGCACATTGTTCACAATTCTGCTTTGTCAGTTACGTGAAATGCGTGAACAGTATGCACAATGGAGGTATTTCGACTAATCCTTCTTTGTTAGGGAATACGGTATTCATATAGGTTTCCTGAAACATGTCATGGAATTGATGGAGCTTTGTTAAATTACGCGTTCTGTGGACAAAATGAATTTCGAAGAAATCAGATGCAGTTTTGATTTTTTTTTAATTCGGGTCGTGACTTTTTTGAGTAATTTCGCTATTCTCCTAGAGTTTCAGATTAAGCCATTCACGTTCACTTCATCAATTCACCCTGTATAAGAAACTAAACTAAAATTATCCATCTCAGTCGTTCGAAGTCTCAACTCAATTGCCACCCGGAAAACATGTACAAATTTATGTAAATAGACAAACATACTTATTTGGCATGTTTACTACATTTTACGCTAATTGTGCGAAACTGTTGTGTTATTATTTCATGTTTGTTTCAAAACAAAAGACAATATATTTTAAAACGAAGCATTAATGGACTTGCTGTGAATAATGATCACTAATGTTTTGTGTTCACTAATTTGATGTAAACAAGACGAATTGTCCGTCTACTTTTAGAAGTAAACTGAATTTTATTTTGTTTAGTTGAATGTTTAATTATTATTCCTAATGTGAACTAGTTGTGCGATTTTTCTTATATTATGTATAGCAGCCCGCCCCGGCTTCGCACGGGTATTTAACAAAAATTATAAAATTATAATACACAATTATTTCTTGATACTGATTCTCCTCCTGTACGGCCCGTATGCGATGACGCTTACATCGCGTAAGGTGCTGCCTAGCTAGCTAGCTGAGCAGGGTTAGCGGCGACCACATAACTTTTTTCTAATACTTATATTTTTAAACTCGTGATATCTTTCGAATGAAATGTCCGAATTGAATAATTCAGACATTAAAAGTTATATAAAGGTATTGAATCAGTCTTGAATATGAAATAATTTATTTTGAGAAGGATTAATACCACGATACAAATAAAGAGCCTTTTTGCTAGCGGCGGCACTTCAATTATTTATTTTTTTAAATAAAAGGACTCTTCATCATTCATCATCATTTCAGCCCAAAAGACGTCCACTGCTGGACATAGGCCTCCCCCAAGTCACATTGACATTTTGGGGAGTTTTGCCATGATCGCCACGCTTGGCAGGCGGGTTGGGGAACGCAGTACGGTTGTTACAAAGGCACAGAGAACACTGCTGCCCATTCTCTGGCATGTACCTTAGTCGCCTCTTACGACACCTACGGGAAGATATGAGATGGTGCTATTCTTTACGTCCGACACCACACAGATCAAAAGAACTGTTATTGTGGCATAACTATAATAGTTAGACATATGCTGTCCCGACACTTTTTGTAAATAATGATGTGTTCTGTTAAGTCGTAGTACATTATTTTATTTTATCATCAATAGTTTTCGCAGCGCAAGCGATGCTAAGGATATTTATGGTATTTCTTTTCACCTTGGGTTACATTATTGGAGTTTCAGTAAGGATCCCTAACTTTTTGAAAATATAATATAGCCTATGTCACCCGGAGATAGTGTAGCTTCCCAACAGTGAAAAAAATTTTCAAATCGGTTCAGTAGTTTCGGAGCCTATTCAATGCAAACAAACAAACAAATAATCAAATCTTTCCTCTTTATAATATTAGTTTAGTTTTCAAAAGTAGTCAAAATAAGGCTACTATAATTAGGCAAATCCTAGGCGGGACGGGGTGATATAAGTAAATAATTAATAAATCACGAGACCATTCACTCCCGTTTGATCATCTCTAAACGTTACTTGCTGACTAATAAGTACCCAATCGCCAAATTTTGGGCTGACTCAATTTAAATTGTCATCGACACGATAAAAAGTATCTAGTTATGTTTTTATTTTTACTTAAGTAAAACCCTTTATAAGAAATAGATTGTAAAGACTTTACAAAACTTTTAGCTGAAATCTTAAAATATTTCTAACAAGTTATTACAAACGAAAAACGAGTTATTACGTGTAATAAGAGTATTATTACTTACAGAATGGGCACGAAGAACCATAGAAGAAATATTAAAATCGCCATTATGCCGAGATACTGGGGGTATTCCGTGAATGGCGCCAAAAACGTTGAACTGAAAGTTAAAATGATATCTGTTAGGATTATGTATAACAAGTTCTGTTTTAAAGAAACATGGTTCTAATTTTATACAGCTGTTAGTAATTACAATCCACACTAAAATTATAACAAGGGACAATTTGTTTCTAAGTTTGTATGTGTGATCTAGTTGATACTATCACTGTTTACAATAAAAACTATAATAAAACTAAATTGAAAGGAGATAACTTACTTTTTTTTATGAAGCATTTTATGATCAATTTATATACTTACTTGAAACACTCGGTTGCGTTCATTTTATTTTCATATCCATTCTGAAACATGCAATTTATAGTTAAGAAAATCGCTTGGGATATTATTCACTATAAACATCTAAATCGTGTCAGCAGATACTCGAATGACGTTAACAAGGTGGCACTGTTGGTAGCCATTTTGTTTTGTAAAATATAGGAAAGCAAGATGGCGGTTTTACTCCCTATTTTGATGCTAAAAGATTCCTGTACTTATTAAGAAACTTATAAACAACGTGTAACGATAAATGCGCAAAACCTGAAAATAGTTGGATCAGAATAACGAGCAGAATCAATTGAACCACTTTTTAATATAGGTCACATTTAAAAAAAAAAACCTTCATTATAAATGTTGCCTTGTCTATTTGTTCATAGGTCAAACCTTCACATGCGCAAACACGCCAAAATAGGTAAACAAACACAATTGTTTGTCGTCCAATTTAAATTTTCTCATACGCGGGAAAAAAAGAAAGAAAGAAAGAAACGATCAGAATTGCCAGTAAAACTAAAACAGCACATAAAACCTTTACATTTGTTTTCTCAGAATTAGGTCAATTCAATTAAAAATCATTTGGGGTGTCTGAGGTTTTGCGCATTTAACGTTACACGTTGTATATCACTTATACACGAACCTAATGCTAACATACTAAAACAGGATGCATTTTCAACATCCCTCCTCAAAAAGAGCCCAGCTCTTATTAAAATATCCCCCATTTTACTGAACAATGAAATACAAAGCAGCTTACCGGAGTTATGTGCAGTTTAGTACAATCCTTCAAAGGGAAGGACCCCTTGCCTATCCACACGAGGTAAGCAGACGATAGAGCTACGTACATCATGTAATACACGCAGCACACGTATGACGTCAGGACTTTTAAATGGCCGACACCTAAAAAAAAAAGTGGAGGGTAAAATTTATTACTGAAGGCATGTTAAAGTATGTATATACGGTACTTCTTAATTTTTTTTTTAACTTTTTTTTGTCTATCTGTTTGCTCCAGTTAATCTCTGAAACAACTGGATTTTGAAGGGACTTTTACTGGCAGCTGCTGACTGGCAGCTGCTGACACCTGATGTTATGAAAAGTTAATCATCATCATCATTTCAGCCGAAAGACGTCCACTGCTGGACATAGGCCTCCCCCAATTGTTGCCACATTGACATAATATGAGGGGTTTTGCCATAATCGCCATGCTTGGCAGGCGGGTTGGCGATCGCAGTACGGTTGTCACAAAAGCACAAAGAACGCTGCTGCCCATTCTCTGGCAAATGCCTTAGTCGCCTCTTACGACACCCACGGGAAGATATGGGATGGTGCTATTCTTTACGTCCGACACCATACAGAGCTCCGACACCATACAGAGCAAAGTTGCTGAAAAGTTAATAGTAGAGTTTATTTCTTCTATTTAAGATAAGTTTTAAATTAGGGTTCCGTGCAAAACAATTAAAAAACCTTGAAATTTTTAACAAAATCCGATTCAAATAAGGATGTATTATTTTTATAATAATTTCACCCGGACGAAAGTCGCGGCCAACAGCTGGTTTAATAATTTTATGTCAAAGTAAGTCAAATTAATAATCTTGGTTTACCCTTTTTAAATTCAAATGCATCTCCATTTGACTGTTACAAGGGACAACCTAGTTTTTAACTTACAGGTTTGTTGTATTTCTTTGTACGGGTAAACTCGCGAAGAACATACTTCAAGTTCTACACACATACACACAAGAAATACCACTGCAGCTACATTATAATCGGATTGTACGCTGCACACACAAGGGAGCCGAGTTTTATCTACCTGTAGGCTTAACTGGATACCTATCTATTATATTGTCCACATGTTAACACAGTATACATAATGTCACGTGTTTGTGTACATGTACCTACTGCGGTTTTAGCGTAGTAAATCTGAATTAAGAAGGTGAAGATAAAATAGTTTTGAAATGATTTCATCAAGGACTTTAGGTGAAAAAGCACCCCTGTAACTAAAACGGCATCCTTGTATAGGAATGCTACAAATTTGCAATATTGGCTATTGTCTAAACTTATATTATAAAGAGGAAAGATTTGATTGTTTGTTTGCATTGAATAGGCTCCGAAACTACTGGTCCGATTTGAAAAAATCTTTCAGTGTTAGATATCCCATTTATCGATGAAGGCTGTAGGCTATATATCATCACGCTACGACCAGAAGGAGTGGAGCAGCAATGAAAAATTTTGCGAAAACGGGGAAAACGTGACGCAAACGAAGTTGCGCCGCGGACAGCTAGTTTTGAATAACCCACGAGGTCGGAACCGAACGGGATTTTACCGAGATTCATCGTCTATCATCATTTCACCTGGGAAACTAATTTTATATAGGTAGCATAAGCGTTCCCTGTCCCACATCTACTATCCCTGCTTTGCATCTGACGATTTCTATTCTTAATAACAACATTTATTTTAAAGATTTTGGAACCAAGCATTTGACCACAGTTGGTCTTTTTAACAAACACGCGTGACATGACCGAAATAAACTAAAAAGACTACAAAAAAAAATCCAGTATTGGCAGTTCACCTCTCAATATAGGCACAGCTCTCCAGACCCCAACAGGATCCTGTTGACTCAACTGTCCCATGGCAAGCTGCAGCAGTGTCGTTGGCAGCCCTGCAGCCAGCAGCCAGAACGTGTAGACCACCAGGTAAGGAACTGGTCCATACCTGAAGGCCTCCTTTGGGAGCCGGACTGAGTTGAACAGCGTCAGAGATATTGCTATGGTACATAGCTGTGTTTTTATGAACTCGCATGTTGATTTTAGTGTCTGGAAAAGAAAATATAATATGGTTAGTTGAGGGCTCCGTGATTTTTTGCTACGTGTTTAGTTTAGAGTCATCTGCCCTAGTGCAATGTCATCTGCCCTAGGCTATAAATGACATTGGGGGCATCGCAGGTAATTCCTGGATTAAGCTATCACAGGTACGTGGCTCATGGCTCATGCAAAGAGGATTGTGCCCAGCAATCCGCCCCTAAGACAACCCACTGAACAAGTCTGGCTTTGGATAATGATTATGATGAGGTGTTTAGGGTGACCGCAGTTTTTAACTGAGGGAGAAGAAAGAACAAGAGAAGAAGAATGAAACTTGAGGTACTATTAATCACTCTCACTGGAGGGATTTCTCCTTATCTATTGTAGAGGTTGACAATGCATCAGTTAAACTCGTATAGAAAAGAAATTTTCGATACTCGCGACAAGAAAAAACAAAAGCATTCAGTAAAACGTCACTTTTATCACGAAACATTAACGCATTTATGTCAAGTTCTTAACATTGTCATAATAATTGAACTTCCTATTTAGTAGCAGCCTCTAATTAGAGCGGAACAGATCTCTTTGACATCTCTAACAGGCATGTCTTTTTAATTAGTCAAATGACATTGTAATGGAGGGAGCTCAGGTAAACGATCTTTAATATAAAAGGCAGACAGTTCTCTTGCAGCAATCCTTAGACATGTTTTCTCTGAATAAGGACGGCATTATATTCTGCAGTTTACCTTATGGCCCTTGAAATTTCTTTGACATCAGCAGTTCAAAGTACTGTCTTTCTGTTCTGCAAAAGCAACTTGACGTGTTAAATTGTTTGTAAACGAACCCACGATAGGATAAATTCCTTTTGTGGGCAAAAATGTACAAAAAAAATTGTTACCTATCTATACTTTTTTCTAGAAGTCTGTTGCCGAAACCATAATATTGTTTTTAAAGCAGACTTCTTTCAACACAAAGTTTATGTTGTCCTTGGGTCAATAGCGATAATTTGAGACACATACTGTCTTGTACAATCTCATCATCTGCATAGCCTTTTCCCAAAATATCTTGGGGTCGGCTTCCAGTCTAACCGGATGCAACTGAGTACCAGTATTTTACATGAAGTGACTGCCAATCTGACCTTCACAACCCAGTAACTGGATAATACAATCCCCTTGGTAAGACTGGATGTCAGACTTTTTGGCTTCTGACAACTCGTAACGACTGTCAAATATCTACAAAAGACAGCCGGGACCAACGGCTTAGCATGCTTTCAGAGGCACGAGGGATACTCGGTATATAATCATGGTCACCCTTCCTCGGACCAACCTCGGCAAGCACGGCTTAACCTTAAAGATCGACCCGTGCGGCTTTTATTATTTAGCCACGAGCTCCTCCTGTCTTTTGCAATCAGTAATTGAGTAAGACCTCCTTCCAAGTCTGCTTGCCTGGGACAAAGCAAATGCCAGTACGTTTCCTTGCAATTCTTTTAGATCTCATTGCAGCTGATCTGCCAACCTTTCATCAGTCATCTGACGTTACCTAACCTTTATAACTATCAGAGCCTTTTTTCTGCAGCAGCCATTACGTCACAGCCCCGGTTCTCCAGTCCAGTAGTTCAGACCTGTCAGTCTCTTGGTAACTTAGTAATGATCCTACCGTTTCGTCACTGTTCCGATGACAACAGTGATCAGTTACGTGAGATCTAGCAAGTGGATTGTTGCATAATTGCTTTGGTTTAAGGTTCAAGTTTGTTTGTTGACGGTTGTATTTTAATTGGGTTTTTATGTTGTTGACGGAAGAATAACGTGTTAAGTGACTTGAAATTACGCGTATTGTAGAAATGCGCTATATTTATTAATTGCTCCATAAAAAACCTTATCAACGCTGAGCTCAGCACTCGTAGTTGAAATTTCAGCGGACAAGTTTGATTTATGGATTAAATTAGTGCAAGTGAAAACGGATTATAGTGTTGCTCTTACGAAGCATGTGATATGTTGGTAGAAGGACGACAAGAAAGAATCTTATTTACCTCGTCGTTAGGTATCTATTTAGTTACCTAAAACATTACTATAGTGAAGAAATGCTGCAATAAACTAGTGCAACAACGCAATATAATAAATAGTGAGAATAATAATTAAAATATGCACAAGAATCTTTGTGCAACAACCACATCCTGTCATTAACGGTGAACAGAAAAATACTGACCCGTTACTTTACTCAAAAAAAAAAAACATAAAAATGCCGACTTCTTAACATGCTGAGTATTTACTCTATTTTAATTAAGTGTATTTCAAATAAAAATTATAATTTTAAAATAACATTAAAAATAGTATACGTAGTGTATATAGTATAATAACATAATATAGTAAATAATTACAAAATGAAATTACTAAATAGCTTGGAATGTTAAAAAGCTAGAATAAAATTGTAAAACCTTATTAATGTTCACCTTGAAACAGTTTTTAAATTATGAACATTTCGTTTTCAGATTATTCGGAGTTTGTAAGCGGGCTGCACTTTATTCCATTTTCACAGAATATCCTCCTCCTAGATCCTCGTTTCGTCTATTCGAATATGTATAAATATGGCAGAAACTCTCATCATCTTCCTACCGTTGTCCCATTCTACTAGGGGTCGGCGCAACACGTTTTCTTCTTCCATTCTTTCCTCCCATGGCAACATTTACTCCTTTCTCTTTCATATCATTCCTCACAAAATCCACACCACGTTCCACTCCCTCCCTATCCATCAATATTCATTTACATCACTCTTTTAGTCAGATGGGTTTCAAATACGGCTGTAGCCGATGCGTTTAAAATGCTTTAAACAATATCCCTCGTATAAAGCGACAACGAGTTACGACCGACTGGCGGTTGCATTCGTGGTTGAGGCCAGGAGTTAATGAACTTTACCTACAGTTAATGCCCACATAATTACTCCCAATAATTTACTTTTCCGTTGCTTCACTGATTTATCGTATGGATACGTCGGACATACCTAACCGTGTTTGAAAAACAAGTGTAAGCCCGGAACTTTACTATCAACATCACGATAAACTGTTTTTATTCGCTTTACCTCATTGTTCTTGTTGGTGAAGATGGACCGGAGATCCAGAGCAGATTTTAGAAATGGCAACAGAAGCTGGAGAATGTTGGCTTGAAAATCAAGAGAACTTAAACCGAATACATGTTCTGGGATTTCGGCGGTCTCTGCAGTCCTGGCGTCATAGCGCTAGATGGCGCATTCCTTCCTGTCTGCTCTGACTTTCGGTATCTCGGTTTACTAGTGCAAAGCGATGGCGAAATAGATCGTAGTGTAAAGCACAGAATAAACATTGGATGGATGAAATGGCGGCAGGTCACGGTAACTGTCTGCGACTTCCGCATTCCCCTTACGCCTAAGAGGAAGATTTATAAAATAATGGTTAGACCTCCCGTTTTGTATGGATCTGAATGTTGGGCCACAAAAGGGATGAATGAAAGGCGTTTGCATGTGGCAGAGATGAGAATGCTAAGGCGGATGTGTGTTTCTACGCGAATGGATAAAATAAGAAATGAGCACATAAGAGGAAGTCTGAAAGTGGCGCCGGTGACTGAAAAGATCTGTGGTACCTAATCGTTGTCATAGTATTGGTAGCAAAATGTCGTCAGGAAAGTTTTAAGTATGAATGAATGAATGTGGATGGGTATAAGAGTAGAGGAAGACAAAAGAAACGATGGATGGACTGTGTGAAGGATGATGTGGCAAGAAAGGAGGTATCCGATGAAATGACAAGTAATAGAGAAGTATGGAAGGACAATACATACTGAGCCGACCCCAAATAAATTGGGATAAGGGCAAGAGAATGAAGATGACCTTATACTCAGACGTTGCAATCTAATTATTTTTGTTTATAATCATAGTAACTTGGAATGTAAGTAATAAATTACGTGATCACTCAGAAACGTCGATGACTTTCATGGGTGATGCGCAGTTTAAAAGATAGTTGCATTCAAACTGACTAATGGTTTTAGTAAGTACATTACTGTCGGTGCCTATACTCAATTTGAACGAACTTTCTTTAGTCTTAATTTTTTATAGTTCGTTCCAATTAAAATGTAAAACATTTGAAATGGTTTCTTATTATGACACTAAATTATTCGATGTTAGGTGCATTGCCATTTTGAGAATTAGGCATTTTGCGCCTAAACCCAAATAACTACATATTTTTAACATTGTGTCAGCTGTAAAACAAGTGCGGTCTGTCTTGTCAAAAGTTTTGAAAAGTCTTATTTCTGTACGATCAAGCAAATTATTAACAAGCGGTCAAAGTTACAATGTAATCTAAGTAATTATGGCCAACTAGACAATAACTATAAAAGGTCTCTTAACAAGCGTTAACAAAGCCTATTAAAACTAAAACAGTTTTCTATTATAATAGTACAGGTATAGATGTGTATGTGTGGGGTATAGGTGTGGTGTTAGTTTAAAGACTACAATAGACATAGAACATAATTAGATAGATCATTGTTGAATGTTATTAGTATTATAACATGAGGTCTAGCCTACTAGTTCAACATTCCGATGAATATATTCAGCAACATGATTATCTGTTATTCTTCAATATTATTCTTTTACTAGGTGCAATGACATCATCATCAGGTTATAATGTTACCACTGCTGGGACACAGGCCTCCTCTCAATGATTGGAAGTTGGCTGTAATCCACCACGCGGGCCCAGTGTGGGTTGGTAGATGTCACATGTCTTCGAATTTTTAGTTCTAAAACATGCCGGTTTCCTCACCGTTTTTTAGGGCAGCGGTGATGAAATAAATTACACAAAGTAATGCGCCTGACATTTTTTTTCGAAATCATCAAATGTCTTCTCCCGTTCTGGGCAGAGTGGAAGGGAGTGTCAGACTTGACTGACTAAAACCCATCCATGTTTTTTCTTAACCTTTTGTGTTCCAGGGCTACGGGCAGGGCCCGCAGCCCTGGCAGGGGTTCGAAGACACGTCTTACTGCTCGTAAGTCGGGGCTGCCACCACTGGGCCACCGCTCCTCTCGCTCACCGCTGTTCAATGACATAATGGGTTTAAAAAGATTCTTAACGTAGCCAAAGGCACTTTTTCTCCCCGTCATTGCCATCATGCTTTTGTTCTGGACCATACATGGAAAGTTACGGAGATATTGGAGGTAAAGTTCCAACTTTTTGTCAAGTTTGCCAGTTTTTAATACTATCATCATCATCTACCTAGTCTTTTCCCAAACTATCTTGAGGTCGGCTTCCAGTCTAACCGGTTGCAGCTGAGTACCAGTATTTTACATGAAGTGACTGCCTATCTGACCTTCACAACCACTGGGTTGTGGAGGTTTTACTAAGAGGTATCATATGACCCAGTTACTGAACTGGGTAATACGATACCTCTTAGTAAGACTGGATGTCTTTACGAAGTTTTTAATACTATGTAAATGTTAAATCCTATCCATCATTACAATAAACGTATTGCCTAGGCAATCAGTCGGCTGTTTCTACCAGTTGATGCTATATTCGACTAAAGGCTAGTCGATTGAATTAATTTAATACTTTGTCTTTTAATTCAATACAACTTTTCACCTGGTTCCAGCAAACAATTCATATGACGTCGAGGTGAAACAATTGACGCGACTTTATGTTTTCATTTTTGTCATTCACAGTTTGCTAGAACAGCTACTATGAAGAATGTAAACAAAAATACTTGTTGCATTGGACTCTCAACAAAACATTCTTTGTATTGCTGAGTTATTGACAATGTTAAACATTTTAACAAGGTGGCAAAGTGTGAGAATGGTTTGCATGAAATCATTTTGGACTTTCGAAGTGAAATTGAGTGTTAAGTAATCCTGCTATCCGAAGATACCGCTAATAAAATTTAAAAAAAAAGGCTAATCCTCCTCCGAACACAGATTTTCCCAAAAGAAAGATTATCAACAGTAAAATTTATACCTACTTAATAAAAAACAGTATTAGTTTATGTACATATTTAGTTTTATAAAATAATGCAAGTTTGTAAATAAAATTCAAAAGAGTATTAAAAAAAAACAAAAGTTACAGTACACTATTTCGTAATACACACATCAAAAGTGATCAAGCATTTTTATGCGGATTTCTTGAGATTGAGATGTGCTTTGTAATAAATTTATGATTTTATAAATTTATATGGATCCTTTTTGGTGCATTTCATAATTTGAATCAGGAACTGTGAATCAAATTCGAGTAAAAGATGAAAATCAGCTGTCAATATTTTCCCTATAAAAACATACAACGCATTGAAGACATTATTAGTGCTACTGTTTCCTTACTACTGATTAAAACCAACGTTATTATGGAGCGGCGACGTCATTTAAGCAGGGAAGAAATGCTCAGAGCCGTGGGAATGATAGAAGCTGGTTCCCGGCAACGTACTGTGGCTTTAGCTCTGAATACAAGTCAGAGTGTTATCAGTCGACTTTGGACACGTTACCGAAGCACTGGTACCGTGGCTGAGCGCCATGGAGGACGGTATCGCTGCACCACACGGAGACAAGACCGATACATTCAAATCTTAACTCGAAGAGCTCCAACAATAACCGCCATGATGTTAGCCGTGAGGCTTCATCACTTTTCAGGGAACTTAATTAGCGACCAAACAGTCAGAAACCGCTTGCATGAAGTGAACCTTCATTCCCGAAGACCGCTACGGGTACCACCTATAGCAATGCACAATCGTAGGATTCGATATCAATGGGCTCTTGAACACAGAAATTGGGCAGAAGAACAATGGCGTTTCGTGTGCTTTTCTGATGAGTCTCGTTTTGGTATGAGACCGGATACAAGACGTATACGACACTGGAGAACCCCTGGACGCCAACAGCGATTAAAATCCTGCCAGGAAGTCCATCCTTATAGTGGTGGAACCATCATGGTATGGGCGGGTATTTGGATCGGCGGAAGAACTGAGTTGATTTGGATCAGAGGCAACCTCAACGCTCAAATTTATGCTGAGACGATTGTATCAGACGTCATCGTTCCTCTACAAGTGCAAATCGGTCCCTTATTTCAGTCAATGCATGATAATGCACGACCGCACACCGCAAGAGTTGTAAGACAGACTCTCGCCGCAGCTAACATCAATGTCCTGCCCTGGCCTGCTCAGTCGCCAGACTTGAACCCGATTGAGCATGCATGGGATATGCTACAGAGAAGAGCTCTGCCGAATATGGAGGGTATCCAGTCGCAAGAAGACCTTTTTTTGTTGTTGCAACGAACATGGGCGGCCATTCCACAGCGTGATTTGGATGAACTCATTTTGAGTATGCCAAACCGATGTTCTTGTGTTGTTAGTGTTCGCGGTAGAAACACGGATTATTAATTGTTTAAGTTACCCAATAAAATTTTAAAGAAAACTGTTATTTCAGTCTTTTTTTCGAACTTTAATGTTAGTGGTTCAAATGTCAAAAATCCCTTTATTAGAAAATGGCAAATTTCTTTATTAATGCAAAGGTGACTTGGTTTATCGTTACTGTGACAAACGAAAACACTTTATTTGATGAATCCTTAAAGAAAATTTTAATTAATATCAATCAGGAGAAAAGTTATTGCAAAAATATATGTTGATCCCTAGACACTTTTGATGTGTGTAATTTAGCCAAATGAAGTCGAATTTATACATATATATCACATTAATTTAATAGTAATTGTCATACGCAATCATATTATAGAATCCTTGCGAATACACAAAAGCCTGTAAATGTGTTATTTAGAATAAGTATTTCGAGTTTTGATTTTTATAAACATAACAAACATAACTTCACACTGGTAATCCCCGAAGGGTTAGGCAGAGGTGAACTACCTAATAGCTCATTTCGCCATTTTTACATTTTTTTTTTTTTTTTTTTTTTCGGATGGGAAATCATCAAATGTCTTCTTCCGCTCTGGGCGGAGCGGAAGGGAGTGTCAGACTTGACTGACTAAAACCCATCCATGTTCCTTCTTAGCCCTTTGCGTTCCAGGGGCACGGTATCTCTTTCGAACAACCCGCAGCCCTGGCAGGCATCGGCCCTCTCGGACCCCTTCCGATTTGCTGACATCTCCTTGAGGCGCGCGTGGAACACGAACGCGCCGTCGGCACGGTCTGTCGTCATAAGACGGACGGACGGTGAGCTAGCCCATTACTCACCGTCCACAGGCCCGCGCCTACGGTGGCCGGGGGCCACTGGTTGCCCCCCGACGCCCGGGGCGTCTCCCGCGGCGGCTGGGACGTCAGGTTCTCTCCCTCTCACGTTCCGCCACCTCCTTCGCTAGCATGACTGCTTCGCAGAAGGAGGCGACGGCTTCCCATTCCCTCTCGCTCCGGACCATGGATTGAACCAGGGCCGGACGCGAGAGGTCGCCGCCGCCAATCGCCGCTACGAGGACACGGCGGTGCTCAGCCCAAGCGGGGCATAGCTCCACAGTGTGCTCCACCGTGTCCTCCGGCCGATCCTCGCAGTGGTGACACCCGGGCGTTTCCTCCCGCCCGATTCGGTGCAGGAACCTCCCGAAACAACCGTGTCCGGTGAGGACCTGCGTCAGGCGGAAGGTGAGGGCGCCGTGGCGCCTCTCTAGCCACTCCTCAAAGAGGGGACTTATCGCCACTATTGTGGCGTGCCCTGCACGGGGTTGCGACAGTCGCTCTCTCCATGTCGCCATGAGATCGCGCCGGAGGTCTGTCCGCTGAGCGACAATTTGCCGCAGCAGCGGAGTTTCCCCCCGGCGTAGTGCCTCCGCGCGCCATTCGTGCAGGCACGCGAGGACTATCGCCTCCAGATCCCATGGCGGCAATCCGGCCCATGGCGGCAATCCGGCGCCATTTTTACATCTCGTCAAAATTCAGGAAGTTGTCACAAAAGACATAAATAATAAATTTAAATTACGGTACCTAGTTAATAATAATAAACACTAATTTTTTGGTTGTTAAAGTTTGTCGGTATATCAGAATAACCCCCTTAACGTGGTCTAGGGAATAAGAAATTATCGAATAAACGTTTGAGATTGTTTGTATGTGTGAAAGCGCAGTTATAGGGCGAGAATCAGACGGGCCGCGTTTAAAACACGGGTGGTTTAGACTTACCGATTTTCGTAAATAAGAATAAAAATAAATGACCTACTCATTTCATTATTGATTCGCGTCGAGAATCATTAGTATAGTTACCTCTTTGAATTTGTATTTAAGTTCACAATAATAAGTTATAAATACAGCCACATTCAAACATCTATTGCAATCATAAATCAAAGTGAATAAAAATAATCAAAATCATTTAATAGCAGATGCATACAATCGTTCTAAAACTATGCAACATTATAACATTTTATAACAGTAACAGTTATTTGCCTAGCATTAATTACTTGCATTACTTAGTCATTTGGAATAGTTAGGAAATAAAAAGTAATGGTCCAATGGATAGAGAGTGAATTGACGCCGCACGCGATCTTCTTTCGACAATTACTCATTAGTAATTATCGACGATTCATGATTTACTACTTTCTGTGTTAGTAATGATTTCACGCACATTTTTCTTATATAAGAAGATTCGTGTGACAAGTGCTCGCAAGCAATGCTGCTGTGTAAAAGGTTCTGAGTTCGATTCCCGAGTCGGGCAAAGTGTTATTAAGTTATTCAATCAGGATTTTTTTGGTGGCGATAGTCTGCCTCCCTTTTCATCATCATTCTTCATTTCAGCCGAAAGACGTCCACTGCCGGACATAGGCCTCCCCCAAGGGGGGGTTTTGCCATAATCGCCACGCTTGGTAGGCGGGTTGGCGATCGCAGTACGGTTGTCACAAAAGCACAGAGAACGCTGCTGCCCATTCTCTGGCAAATCCCTTAGTCGCCTCTTACGACACCCACGGGAAGATATGGGATGGTGCTATTCTTTACGTCCGACACCATACAGACCGCGACACCATACAGACCGATGCCTCCCTTTTACATGGGACTAAAAAAAAAACGTGTGCGTCTCGGGACGCTCGACAAAAGTGATAACTTAAACAAACAAACTAAGTTGAACTATTTATTATTGAAAGAGCCTGCCGACTGCTGCCGTATGCATGACAGAAAGGGAAGCCAGACAGAGTGGCGCCGTAACGCGTTACGTTACGAAGCGGTTTACCCTCCCATAAGAAGTTATCACATTAGGTACACCTCAGTCTTTCGAGGATTACAGGCATTATTAAAAATTATGTAATGACGATTAGTTGTGGTTTTAATGGTATGTGTGACGCCATGAGTAAAGTCTTTGTTCTTATTTACATAGAAGTGTGAGCAATGGTGATTGGCACACATTTATAAAAATTGTCTACATGGGACAACCAAAGCAAACGATGGAATATTGTGTGAGGAATGAAATGAAAGAAGAAGGAGTAAATCATAGCGTGATGGTTGACCCAACCTAAAAAAAATAAAAAAAACGGTTGACAGAGTAGAATAGTAGAAAAAGACTTGTTGTACCGACCCCAGTTAACATTAGACAAGGGCAGGAAGATGACGACCCCCCATATAGAAATGTTTCATCATCATCTGCCTAGCCTTTTCCCAAACTATCTTGGGGTCGGCTTCCAGTCTAACCGGATGCAGCTGAGTACTAGTATTTAAATGAAGCAACTGCCTATCTGACCAACAGCTTAACGTGCTTTCCGAGGCACGGAGGAAACTCGGTATGTAATTGTGGTCACCCATCCACGGACCTACCTCGGCAAGCACAACTTAACCTTAAAGATCAACCCGTGCGGCTGTTACTATTTAGCAACGAGATCCTCGAAAAATAAAATAAAAAAAATCTGTCTTTTCTCACAAAAAAAAAGTGCCAAACCTACACGTCAAAATGTTTGGTCATCAACTTCCTGCTCTCGGTTCAGAATATATGGTAGCCACTTGTACTTTGGTGTCCTTTCCAACCTGTATGTCTGCTTATGTTGTAGCTTTTTTTTTTTTTTTTGGGAATGGCATCTCGCAGTTCAACCTAGGAGGTTGTCGTCTGCTTAACCGGACTATCCTGTGGATGCCTTAAGAGTAAGGCCTCCAGCCAGGGCATAAAACTTACAAACTAAGCGACTACACGCTAAGGGTACCCCCCGTGGGGTACGAGCCTCGGCTTAGGGCGTCGCTGGGGGAGGACTGCATGGGGGCAGGCTGGATCTGAATGATACCATTATTAAGGGGCTGATTTAAAACTACTGGCACAGCATCGCGGGCTGGCTCGAGCGAGGGTCGGGGAGGGCATGGACCGGGACGTCGCGACGGACCTCGACGGCGAGGTCGGAAAGACTGCGGTTTGTGTCTGAACTTTTTAAGAGTGCTAGTCTCTTTGCTACTCTCCTGGAGGAGGGTGATAGCATCATCGGGAGTGACGAGGGTATGCCGAGGACGGCGTACTGTACTAATGCGCGAGGGTTCGTAACGGGCGGCCGCTGCGATCAGGGGATTACGGTGTTTAATGGCGTTATCGAAGAAACGCTTCGAAAGACGTTTCATAAACTGAAGGACGGTGGGCATTCTAAGGTCTACGTGTAGACGGTCATTACGGACATAAAAAGGGGCTCCCGTGACTCTACGTAAGAACCGGTTCTGCAAGGTTTGCATCCTATGGATGTACTTAGACTTGGTGTGAGCGTACACGACGCAAGCGTATGTCATAATGGGGCGGATCACCGCGGTGTAAAGGCGCAACTTGCACTTGAGTGACAACTTGCTTTTTGTCGAAATCAAGAAATGAAGCCTACCCATAGCAAAGGCAGCTCGGTCGCGAGCTGCTTTGATGTGCGCCGCGAAAGACAGGTGGTTGTCAAGTAAGACTCCTAAGTACTTGGCTTGCTTCTCCCAAGGGATAGGCTTACCGTACATAGTGATCGGGCTGAGCGCGGGTGGCTTATTTTTACGCGGTTTAGAGAAAAGAACTGCCTGGCTCTTGTCGGGGTTCACCTCGATTCTCCATTTCCGGAACCAAGCGCCTAAGACGTTGGCTGAGGTTTGGAGGGTGCTGTAAATAGCGTCGTGACTACGGCCAGTGTAATAGATGGCCGTGTCGTCCGCGAACAGGGCTAACTGTGCCTTCTTGCTCTTGGGGATGTCACTGGTGAACAGAGTAAAGATAAGGGGAGAGAGCGGGGAGCCCTGAGGGACTCCGGCTCTAATGGGGTGAGGGGAAGACAGTGCTTTCCCGATGCGATAGCGGAAGGTGCGATTCGACAAAAAGTCTCGTAAGATGAGCACGAGACGGTCTGGCACTCCCAGTTTGTACAGCTTATATAATAAGCCGTTGTGCCAGACTTTGTCGAATGCCTTTGCTATGTCGAAAAACAACACAGCCGTCATCGCTCCACGCTGGAAGCCAGCGCTCAAGTGTTCTACGATGCGGTGGGCCTGTTGAATGCATGAGTGTCCGGTCCTGAAGCCGAACTGTTCGTTGGGGATGAGACTCTTAGCCTCGGCGAAGTCTTTGAGTCGCTTATACATAAGTCTCTTGTAGATTTTTCCGAGTGCATTCAGGAGACTGATAGGTCTGTAGCTCGAAGGATCAGACTTGGGTTTGCCTGGCTTGACGAAACCGATGACCGTGGCCTCTTTCCATATTTGGGGAAACGCGTTGTTGCTCAGGGCGCCATTGAAGATGGCCGCCATTAACACGACGAGCTGAGCGGGGAGGAGTTTGAACACCCTATTGGTGATTCCGTCGGAGCCGTTATGTTGTAGCAGTCTGAAGTTACACTAAATACTTTTCAATAGCCAGAACGTTTGGTATTATTTTGCAATGATAAAGAGGCTAGCGGCTCACCTGGTGGCGTACCATGACGTCTTAAAACAATATTGTTTCATTCTCATTTTAGAGTGGGAAAGAGATGTAGCTAGACGACCTGTATAGCTTCGTCTCTTTCCCACCCTGGAATAAGAATTAAACAATAATGTTTTAAGACGTCATATTACCCCCTGATGGTAAGTGCTCACCGCCGCCTATGAAAATCTGTAATACCAGGGGTAACACAAGTGAGGTACCCTTTTTATACTTTTGTGAATTACGATCCTGTCACGCAATAAATTTACTAATCCCCTGAGCAATTTTGTATGACATGAATTTTGAAATTAAGAGCGTTTACACCGTACGGCATTTCATACAAACTTTCAAGTCCTTATTTTCCGAAATGGCTGAACCAATTTTAATCAAACTTAATACGCATAAGTAGGATACATAAGTCTAAAAAGTTATTCAAAAACATTTTCGAAATGTGTTTAAAAAAAAAAAAAAAAGGTAATTGGAAATGTCTGTTTCTATAGATAATTTATAATCGGTCTAATTTAGCTATAATACTATTTTTCGAAAATTTTTTAGTAACTTTTTAGACCTATGTATGCTGCTTATGCATATTAAGTTTCTTTAAAATCGGTTCAGTCATTTAGGAAAATAAGGACTTGGAAGTTTGTATGAAATGTTGTAAGACGTAAACGCTCTTAACGTAATTTAACTGTGCAAAGAAGTGGTGGAAGGAAAAAACTACCGATCGCTTCGATCTGACGTAAGATAATCTTCATACACCTGACACCTGTTTTTCTTCATTCGCATTAATGCATTTTTTGCAACGTGTGCGCTCTTGGCATTTTGTAAACAAAAACAAAAAAAAAATTAAATAATAATTCATACACGGCCAGTCAACTTTTATATTTTTACCTTCAACACGCGACTAAGGTCTTCAGTAATATAATAAAGTACAGAGCAAAATTAATAGCTTTGGCGAAGACAATGTCTGAAGATACTGTTTAGATAAAAAAAATGTAACTGGACATCCCTCTATGCTTTTCCAAAACGATATACGCGTACTGTTTGCATCTTTGGAACGGATCAGCCAGAAGGCTCATTGACAATGACTCCTTTGTCAAAGCCAAGCTCCATAGCCTTGAACTTCGCCGCAAAGATGCCAACCAATAGGTTTTTTATCGGTTACATTTCGAACAGCGTGCTTTGAAATTAAACAATCAAAATCCCCAATCTCCACTGCATCATCGGACGAGCAGAGATACAGCAAAGTGTCACCATTATAGGCATGAAGTTCACTCATATTCATCAAGATAAAATGACGTAACTGAGTATTTTTTTGTTTAATAATACAGGTGATTAAATCATAACTAGCTATGGTAAATTATACTAGGTATACACAATACCTAGGTTTAGAACTTGAATGCACCATTGCAAATTATTCGTCTGGCATTGCAAAAAATCGTAAACACAATTTTTTAATACTAGTTAGTTTATAGAGTATGCAAATCAAATGATTCCGTTTGGTATTTTACAAATATAATTATTGAATAGGATTTTTGGGATTGACTGAAGTGGAAAATCTAAGTGAGCATAATTGAAAAAATTAACTGTTATTTCCAGACACAATTTACAGATACGTAAGTAACGGAAAATAGGACGAGAAAAAAAATACATAGTGACTTTCACAGACAGATGTTTGATTGTACAGTATGTCTCTAGCTTACAGCGCGGAGACTTGAGTTCTGGCAGTATTTAATAAACGTCGTCTTGCTTACGCTTAAAAAAAAGGCACGACTAAGGAAAACTCAATTAGCAGACGGAACTCCAAAACTAATAATACCCATAAAAGGAAGCTCAGACCACGATTGTACACTCACGAGGTCAAAATTAAGTGTGCACAGGAAAACGAAAACCATGTGGTGTGTAATGAATTTTTAATGGCATTAAAATGAAAATGTAATCACTTAGAAACCTTGGTCTTAGTCTTCAGCCAACAAGAAGGGACCTTGGGGATTCCGGAATTACGAGTACTTGAGACATCCTTTACAAAAAGGACTTATATAACTTACTTAGTATATTACTGTGATACTATTGTCGTCAAAGAAAGGCGAAACCACGATATTACTGACAACTACATGACATAACATCATGCATTTTGCTAGTTATGTTTATGTTAGATGTAATAGAAGGCGAGCCTATTGCCAACAACCGGGCACGAATCCAGACTCCAGTCTCCTTATTCACAAACGCTCGGATTCGATTTCGATTCGATAAGTCATGTGTCTATCTTGTTTTGCCATTACGAAAGCGAGCGAGATAGACGTACGACTTTCCGAATCGAAATCGAATCCGAGCGTTAGTGAATACGGGGGCTGGGCTGCTACTGGGAATTTCCGGATGGAGAAACCTAATACCAGTTTGCAAAACCTGGAAATTGATCCCAGGGCCTCATGTTCAGTAGTCGCGCTGACTGAGAACTATAGTATTCATAATGACGGCACGGTTGACGCAGTGGCTAAGCGATTGGCTGCTGCACTGCGTGTCACGAGTTCGATCACCGCACGGAACAAATATTTGTACGACCTACAGGTATTTGTTCCGGGTCTGGCTGTTTGTGTATGTGAGTTTTAATGTTTGAAAACGCACCCACGATACAGGAGAAATTCCTAGCGTGGAACAAGGGTTAAAAAAATGGGGTTTTCTTATTTTCCAGTGTGTCACGATGATTTCCTAATAGCAACTTTCATCCCATAACGAAACCTTTCAGCTCGGTTTTGCTCTTGTAAAAATTTCATGCTTGCATATTCTTATACGCTGTGCTTGAGGCAGTGTGTCGCTTTTCTGTAAAGTATTTTCATTGCTATCTTTTATCTACAAAAGGTGTAGGTAGCTCGTAGTTGTAGCATATAAGGGCTCGACAAAGACCACTACAATGGTCGAAGAAAAGCCAAGGCACACCGCTGAACAATTGAATGATCCACGAAATGATAACATTAGCTGACAGAAGAAATGCTTACAATATTTATACTTTTAGCACTACGACGGAAAAGTTGGAACTATGGAAATATGACTGCCATAATAGTTATTTATACTAACAGTCTTTAACACGTTATAGGTATTTTAAACAATTCATACTTTTTCCTCTTTTCGACCCATCTATGAGCTGCCATTCGTAAATCATTTAGCTTTCATGTATCTGTGTTCAACAGTTGACATTGAAGTTACAAGCCGGAAAGTCCGACCACCCATTTAATTTAATATGGAGCAATTGCTAATTATCCAATAAGCAGTTGCTCCATATTAAATACAGGTACAGTTGCATCCGGTTACGAAAACCTGCGGCAACATAACTGAGAAAAGGCTCGACAAATCAACATCATCATTTCAGCCTAGAATCGACCACTGATGGGTGCCTCTTCTTTACGCCATACCCCCCGGTACCCTGCCCCTTCAGAGCGTTTATGCCTCACGAGATTTCATACAAACTTTCAAGTTCTCATTTTCCGAAATGACTGAACCGATTTTAATGAAACTTCATACCCATAAGCAGGATATATACGTCTGAAAAGTTAACAAAACATTTTCGAAAAATAGTGTTAGTTAAACCGATTATAAATTATCTACAGAAACAGTAATTTACAATTATCTTTTTTTAAAGACATTTGTAAAATGTTTTTAGTGACTTTTTAGACCTATGTATCCTGCTTATGCGTTTTAAGTTTCATTAAATCGGTTCAGTCATTTCGGAAAATAAGGACTTGAAACTTTGTATGAAATGCCATATGGTGTAAACGCTCTTAAATCCAGGTGATTGATACCTGCGACTTTGTCAGTATTGTCAACCCAACGCGCTTTAAAAAGGCCCTAATTTTTTGGACAAGTCTTGCTTACTGATTGGTAAAAGCTGCACTCCATCGGCCATCCTCACCGATGATGACCAACGTTAAGCCATGTTTATCTTAATAATCAAATTGTAGGGACATGAATCATGGTGGTTTTCTCACTTCACCATTTAGGGAGCAATAATTATGGAATAAATTAGACTAAGGGAAGTGCCTGACTATGTTTGAACCCACGAACACGGGAAATATTTGTATTTGTTTATACACTCAGCGTCACAAAAATCGCACCTCTCCGAAAATAAGTTTCAAGCAAGTCCCGCCATCAACGTATGCATTAAACCCTATTAATATTGGTATCAATTGAAAGTATGTTTAACGACCTTTAAATTAACAACAGTTAGAATTCCTAAACACAACAGATCTCATTAGCGCGTAACGTTAAAGAAAATGTTGTCAAAATACGCATTACAACGGCCACTAATTGCACCTCCCTACAAGGGTATAAAACGGGCGACCCGGGTCAAATGTGAGTCATTCGCTATCCAACCTTTGAAGTGAACACACGTGAACAGCTGCAGCAAGAAAAATACCCCAGAAGATGGATACCACAGCAGATGAAGCCGCTCAAGTCATTGCACTACTGCAATCAGGGATGCGGCAATGTGATGTTGCTCGGCAACTGAACTTGAGTCGTTTTTCCGTTCGACGAGTGTTCCAACGCTTCCAAGAGACTGGTGGCTATATCCGAAGACGTGGATCTGGAAGACAACGGTGCACATCCGAAAGAGACGATCGCTTCATTGTTTCAACGTCTTTACGTAATCGGTTCTCCAATGCTGTTGAGCTGCAACAACAACTGCGATCAGCTCGCAGAACTTCTGTCAGCGTCTCCACGATTAGAAGAAGAATGAAGGAGAAGAAAATTGCAGCTCACAGGGCTGCTACAGGGCCAAAATTGACTGCACAGCATAGGAGAGACCGGTTGCAATTTGCCCGTGACCATGTGGATTGGACAATAGACCAATGGAGGGCTGTACTCTTCTCGGATGAGACGAGGGTGTGTCTTTTCTGCAACGACAGGCGTAGAAGAGTGTACAGGAGGCAAGGGGAACGATTCGCACAAGCCTGTATTCAAGAGACAGTGGAATACTTTCTCAATGCTTTCCCGATGCGATAGCGGAAGGTGCGATTCGACAAAAAGTCTCGTAAGATGAGCACGAGACGGTCTGGCACTCCCAGTTTGTACAGCTTATATAATAAGCCGTTGTGCCAGACTTTGTCGAATGCCTTTGCTATGTCGAAAAACAACACAGCCGTCATCGCTCCACGCTGGAAGCCAGCGCTCAAGTGTTCTACGATGCGGTGGGCCTGTTGAATGCATGAGTGTCCGGTCCTGAAGCCGAACTGTTCGTTGGGGATGAGACTCTTAGCCTCGGCGAAGTCTTTGAGTCGCTTATACATAAGTCTCTTGTAGATTTTTCCGAGTGCATTCAGGAGACTGATAGGTCTGTAGCTCGAAGGATCAGACTTGGGTTTGCCTGGCTTGACGAAACCGATGACCGTGGCCTCTTTCCATATTTGGGGAAACGCGTTGTTGCTCAGGGCGCCATTGAAGATGGCCGCCATTAACACGACGAGCTGAGCGGGGAGGAGTTTGAACACCCTATTGGTGATTCCGTCGGAGCCGTTATGTTGTAGCAGTCTGAAGTTACACTAAATACTTTTCAATAGCCAGAACGTTTGGTATTATTTTGCAATGATAAAGAGGCTAGCGGCTCACCTGGTGGCGTACCATGACGTCTTAAAACAATATTGTTTCATTCTCATTTTAGAGTGGGAAAGAGATGTAGCTAGACGACCTGTATAGCTTCGTCTCTTTCCCACCCTGGAATAAGAATTAAACAATAATGTTTTAAGACGTCATATTACCCCCTGATGGTAAGTGCTCACCGCCGCCTATGAAAATCTGTAATACCAGGGGTAACACAAGTGAGGTACCCTTTTTATACTTTTGTGAATTACGATCCTGTCACGCAATAAATTTACTAATCCCCTGAGCAATTTTGTATGACATGAATTTTGAAATTAAGAGCGTTTACACCGTACGGCATTTCATACAAACTTTCAAGTCCTTATTTTCCGAAATGGCTGAACCAATTTTAATCAAACTTAATACGCATAAGTAGGATACATAAGTCTAAAAAGTTATTCAAAAACATTTTCGAAATGTGTTTAAAAAAAAAAAAAAAAGGTAATTGGAAATGTCTGTTTCTATAGATAATTTATAATCGGTCTAATTTAGCTATAATACTATTTTTCGAAAATTTTTTAGTAACTTTTTAGACCTATGTATGCTGCTTATGCATATTAAGTTTCTTTAAAATCGGTTCAGTCATTTAGGAAAATAAGGACTTGGAAGTTTGTATGAAATGTTGTAAGACGTAAACGCTCTTAACGTAATTTAACTGTGCAAAGAAGTGGTGGAAGGAAAAAACTACCGATCGCTTCGATCTGACGTAAGATAATCTTCATACACCTGACACCTGTTTTTCTTCATTCGCATTAATGCATTTTTTGCAACGTGTGCGCTCTTGGCATTTTGTAAACAAAAACAAAAAAAAAATTAAATAATAATTCATACACGGCCAGTCAACTTTTATATTTTTACCTTCAACACGCGACTAAGGTCTTCAGTAATATAATAAAGTACAGAGCAAAATTAATAGCTTTGGCGAAGACAATGTCTGAAGATACTGTTTAGATAAAAAAAATGTAACTGGACATCCCTCTATGCTTTTCCAAAACGATATACGCGTACTGTTTGCATCTTTGGAACGGATCAGCCAGAAGGCTCATTGACAATGACTCCTTTGTCAAAGCCAAGCTCCATAGCCTTGAACTTCGCCGCAAAGATGCCAACCAATAGGTTTTTTATCGGTTACATTTCGAACAGCGTGCTTTGAAATTAAACAATCAAAATCCCCAATCTCCACTGCATCATCGGACGAGCAGAGATACAGCAAAGTGTCACCATTATAGGCATGAAGTTCACTCATATTCACTCGAACTTTACTTATACGATCAAGATAAAATGACGTAACTGAGTATTTTTTTGTTTAATAATACAGGTGATTAAATCATAACTAGCTATGGTAAATTATACTAGGTATACACAATACCTAGGTTTAGAACTTGAATGCACCATTGCAAATTATTCGTCTGGCATTGCAAAAAATCGTAAACACAATTTTTTAATACTAGTTAGTTTATAGAGTATGCAAATCAAATGATTCCGTTTGGTATTTTACAAATATAATTATTGAATAGGATTTTTGGGATTGACTGAAGTGGAAAATCTAAGTGAGCATAATTGAAAAAATTAACTGTTATTTCCAGACACAATTTACAGATACGTAAGTAACGGAAAATAGGACGAGAAAAAAAATACATAGTGACTTTCACAGACAGATGTTTGATTGTACAGTATGTCTCTAGCTTACAGCGCGGAGACTTGAGTTCTGGCAGTATTTAATAAACGTCGTCTTGCTTACGCTTAAAAAAAAGGCACGACTAAGGAAAACTCAATTAGCAGACGGAACTCCAAAACTAATAATACCCATAAAAGGAAGCTCAGACCACGATTGTACACTCACGAGGTCAAAATTAAGTGTGCACAGGAAAACGAAAACCATGTGGTGTGTAATGAATTTTTAATGGCATTAAAATGAAAATGTAATCACTTAGAAACCTTGGTCTTAGTCTTCAGCCAACAAGAAGGGACCTTGGGGATTCCGGAATTACGAGTACTTGAGACATCCTTTACAAAAAGGACTTATATAACTTACTTAGTATATTACTGTGATACTATTGTCGTCAAAGAAAGGCGAAACCACGATATTACTGACAACTACATGACATAACATCATGCATTTTGCTAGTTATGTTTATGTTAGATGTAATAGAAGGCGAGCCTATTGCCAACAACCGGGCACGAATCCAGACTCCAGTCTCCTTATTCACAAACGCTCGGATTCGATTTCGATTCGATAAGTCATGTGTCTATCTTGTTTTGCCATTACGAAAGCGAGCGAGATAGACGTACGACTTTCCGAATCGAAATCGAATCCGAGCGTTAGTGAATACGGGGGCTGGGCTGCTACTGGGAATTTCCGGATGGAGAAACCTAATACCAGTTTGCAAAACCTGGAAATTGATCCCAGGGCCTCATGTTCAGTAGTCGCGCTGACTGAGAACTATAGTATTCATAATGACGGCACGGTTGACGCAGTGGCTAAGCGATTGGCTGCTGCACTGCGTGTCACGAGTTCGATCACCGCACGGAACAAATATTTGTACGACCTACAGGTATTTGTTCCGGGTCTGGCTGTTTGTGTATGTGAGTTTTAATGTTTGAAAACGCACCCACGATACAGGAGAAATTCCTAGCGTGGAACAAGGGTTAAAAAAATGGGGTTTTCTTATTTTCCAGTGTGTCACGATGATTTCCTAATAGCAACTTTCATCCCATAACGAAACCTTTCAGCTCGGTTTTGCTCTTGTAAAAATTTCATGCTTGCATATTCTTATACGCTGTGCTTGAGGCAGTGTGTCGCTTTTCTGTAAAGTATTTTCATTGCTATCTTTTATCTACAAAAGGTGTAGGTAGCTCGTAGTTGTAGCATATAAGGGCTCGACAAAGACCACTACAATGGTCGAAGAAAAGCCAAGGCACACCGCTGAACAATTGAATGATCCACGAAATGATAACATTAGCTGACAGAAGAAATGCTTACAATATTTATACTTTTAGCACTACGACGGAAAAGTTGGAACTATGGAAATATGACTGCCATAATAGTTATTTATACTAACAGTCTTTAACACGTTATAGGTATTTTAAACAATTCATACTTTTTCCTCTTTTCGACCCATCTATGAGCTGCCATTCGTAAATCATTTAGCTTTCATGTATCTGTGTTCAACAGTTGACATTGAAGTTACAAGCCGGAAAGTCCGACCACCCATTTAATTTAATATGGAGCAATTGCTAATTATCCAATAAGCAGTTGCTCCATATTAAATACAGGTACAGTTGCATCCGGTTACGAAAACCTGCGGCAACATAACTGAGAAAAGGCTCGACAAATCAACATCATCATTTCAGCCTAGAATCGACCACTGATGGGTGCCTCTTCTTTACGCCATACCCCCCGGTACCCTGCCCCTTCAGAGCGTTTATGCCTCACGAGATTTCATACAAACTTTCAAGTTCTCATTTTCCGAAATGACTGAACCGATTTTAATGAAACTTCATACCCATAAGCAGGATATATACGTCTGAAAAGTTAACAAAACATTTTCGAAAAATAGTGTTAGTTAAACCGATTATAAATTATCTACAGAAACAGTAATTTACAATTATCTTTTTTTAAAGACATTTGTAAAATGTTTTTAGTGACTTTTTAGACCTATGTATCCTGCTTATGCGTTTTAAGTTTCATTAAATCGGTTCAGTCATTTCGGAAAATAAGGACTTGAAACTTTGTATGAAATGCCATATGGTGTAAACGCTCTTAAATCCAGGTGATTGATACCTGCGACTTTGTCAGTATTGTCAACCCAACGCGCTTTAAAAAGGCCCTAATTTTTTGGACAAGTCTTGCTTACTGATTGGTAAAAGCTGCACTCCATCGGCCATCCTCACCGATGATGACCAACGTTAAGCCATGTTTATCTTAATAATCAAATTGTAGGGACATGAATCATGGTGGTTTTCTCACTTCACCATTTAGGGAGCAATAATTATGGAATAAATTAGACTAAGGGAAGTGCCTGACTATGTTTGAACCCACGAACACGGGAAATATTTGTATTTGTTTATACACTCAGCGTCACAAAAATCGCACCTCTCCGAAAATAAGTTTCAAGCAAGTCCCGCCATCAACGTATGCATTAAACCCTATTAATATTGGTATCAATTGAAAGTATGTTTAACGACCTTTAAATTAACAACAGTTAGAATTCCTAAACACAACAGATCTCATTAGCGCGTAACGTTAAAGAAAATGTTGTCAAAATACGCATTACAACGGCCACTAATTGCACCTCCCTACAAGGGTATAAAACGGGCGACCCGGGTCAAATGTGAGTCATTCGCTATCCAACCTTTGAAGTGAACACACGTGAACAGCTGCAGCAAGAAAAATACCCCAGAAGATGGATACCACAGCAGATGAAGCCGCTCAAGTCATTGCACTACTGCAATCAGGGATGCGGCAATGTGATGTTGCTCGGCAACTGAACTTGAGTCGTTTTTCCGTTCGACGAGTGTTCCAACGCTTCCAAGAGACTGGTGGCTATATCCGAAGACGTGGATCTGGAAGACAACGGTGCACATCCGAAAGAGACGATCGCTTCATTGTTTCAACGTCTTTACGTAATCGGTTCTCCAATGCTGTTGAGCTGCAACAACAACTGCGATCAGCTCGCAGAACTTCTGTCAGCGTCTCCACGATTAGAAGAAGAATGAAGGAGAAGAAAATTGCAGCTCACAGGGCTGCTACAGGGCCAAAATTGACTGCACAGCATAGGAGAGACCGGTTGCAATTTGCCCGTGACCATGTGGATTGGACAATAGACCAATGGAGGGCTGTACTCTTCTCGGATGAGACGAGGGTGTGTCTTTTCTGCAACGACAGGCGTAGAAGAGTGTACAGGAGGCAAGGGGAACGATTCGCACAAGCCTGTATTCAAGAGACAGTGGAATACGGGGGTGGCTCGTGCATGTTCTGGGGCGGCATGTCAATCGACGGCAAAACGAACCTTGTGTGTGTTTCTCGGACTGGAAGTGCTCGCGGGCAAGGGTCGCTGACTGCTCCTCGGTACATAACAGAGATCTTAGAGGAGCAGGTTGTCCCTTATGCGGGTTTTGTTGGCAGTGGGTTCACGTTAATGCACGATAACGCCCGCTGTCACACCGCATTAATTGTAAGAGACTACCTGCAAGAAGTTGGGATCCCTGTTATGCGCTGGCCGGCGCGAAGTCCAGACCTGAACCCTATCGAGCACCTTTGGGATGAACTGAAACGGCGAGTACGGGCACGTGATCCTGCCCCTACCACTCTCCAAGACCTCCAAGATGCCGTCGTTGCAGAATGGGACAACATTCCTCAAGAGACTGTTGTCACATTAATTAGGTCCATGAGAGAACGCATGGAAGCTGTCATCAGAGCTAGGGGGGGTAACACTAGGTTTTAAGTTGATTTTATGGACTTTTTTAAAATTTTCACTGTTAAAATAAAATTTAAGTTTTTAATCATTTGCATTAGCGTGTTTTTTTTATTCCCTGGCAAACAAAAAACCAAATTTATTGATTTATTCTGAAATTTAAATAAATTGCCTTTCCAATGATACCTTATAGTCATGTGTGTACCATTGATTAATAGGGTTAAAATGACTTTGAAGGGAATTCTTAAAGAGGTGCGATTTTTGTGACGCCGAGTGTATTATAAATACTCGCTGCTACATGAGTGGTAGCGAGTCTTCATACGAGATGAAACAGTCTACCGGAAGTTAAAAGAACGCCTTTATGATTGGCCAACATGTTGACTAATGGTAAGTAATGACTACATTCTAAAGTAATCTATGCTTATACGACTCATAAGATAACATGAATTACGTAATCTAGTAGTCACTTTTATAATGCTTTAGGTAGGATTTATTACAGTGGTAAAATAAATCATCATTGCTGTAATTTCGCCAGCTTAAGCGTTAGTGCCAACCTATTGTCATCAACCGGGCATAAATTAGCTCTGTATGGTGTCGGACGTAAAGAATACTCCATAGCAATGATGACACATGATGTCCAATATCTTCCCGTGGGTGTCGTAAGAGGCGACTAAGGGACTTGCCAGAGAATGGGCAGCAGTGTTCTCTGTGCTTTTGTAACAACCGTTTTGTGATCGCCAACCCGCCTGCCAAGCGTGGCGATTATGGCAAAACCCCTCAAAATGTCAATGCGGCGACACTTGGGCGAGGCCTATGTTCAGCAGTGGACGTCTTTTAAGCTGAAATGATGATGATGATTGATGGTGGGCATAAATTAAGCCTCCGAGCTACTACTACGTACTACTGGGGAACCGAATCAATGACCTCATGGTCAGTAGAAGTGATAGTGACCACTACACCAACGAAGCAGTTTTAGTTGTTAATCGAAGAATCTTGGCTCCTCATACCGCAGTGTCTCTAGATGAAAGTCCACCACCACCATGTCACCAGTGTGTGTTGCCAGTGATTACATACGGGACCGAAACTTGGTCGCTCACAATAGGACCTCATCAGAAGGCTTAAAGTCACCCAAAGGGCAATTGAGAGGGCTATGCTCGGAGTTTCCTTGCGTGATTAAATCAGAAACGAGGACATCCGCAAGAGAACCAAGGTCCGAAGAATTACCAAACTTAAGTGGTTGTGGGCAGGGCACATTGCGCGCAGAACGGATGGCTGATGGAGCCGAAAAGTTCTGGTATGGCGACTGCGAACCGGAAGACGATGCGTTGGAAGGGCTCCCGGTGGACCGATGACCTGGTGAAGGTTCAGGAAGCCACTGTCCGGACGCCTATGTCTAGCAGTGGACGTCTCTTAGTTGAAATGATGATGATGATTATAGCCGTCCAAATATAAACTCAACAGTTTCCTTTAATTTTCCTCATTCCTCCGCATCACATGCTCATGACTACAGTGGTAATTTAATTTAATTGTCGGTACATTTTAGTTCATCAGAACCCGTTATGTTCATATTGATTGTATTCTGAGTATTGCTTTTCATGTAAGTAATATTTTCTTTCTAGGGAATTTAGCTCGAGAAAAACTTCACGATAGTGTTGAAAAAGCCAACGGTCAAACCAAGAAAAGTGTCTATACCTTGCCTATACCATATCTTCTAAACTAATATTATAAAGCGTAAAGATTTGATTGTTTGTTTGTTTGCATTGAATAGGCTCCGAAACTACTGGTCCGATTTGAAAAATTCTTTCAGTGTTAGATAGCCAATTTATCGAGGAAGGCTATAGGCTATATATATCATCAGGCTACGACCAATTGGAGAGGAGCAGCAATGAAAAATGTTGCGAAAACGGGTAAAATGAGACGCAAACGAAGTTGCGCCGGACAACTAGTTGGATAATAAACAATACGAGCTTGTTACTACGAAATACTTTTTAACCAACTATAAAAAAGGAGGAGGTTAATAATACGACGAGTGCATATTTTTTATTTTTTCTCAATGATTTAGCCAATTGACTATTATTAGTTTAATAGGTGATGAAGACAGTCGACTGTTTTTTTTTTAATAGGTACTGCATATAGATAATTTTAAACATCCACATTTTGTGGATAGTCTTTAAATCCTTAGAATATAAGACGAAAATCTCCAAATAGTCCGTTTACGGCTTCACCTTCACCTTATCCTATCAAATTATGAGTAAATTTAAAGAAATGTTTGCGTTGATGAGGAAAAAATATGAAAGTTCCTGACGATAAATTATAATGATTTCCTTTCTGTTCAGTTCCAGTTCCAACAAGTCCTCTCATTCTAAGCGCCGCACATGCCTCTACCAAACCCAATTATATTTTTTGGGAGGTAACGATGTATTTACACCTCGTCTTGTAACAGTTTTCATTCAAAAGTGACTGATAGTGTAGATACACAAATAGATAGCTATAAACACACATTTGCATCACTATGTAGGTACTGCAGAAACGTAAACCTATAATCAGCTTTAAAATTACCAACGTTCTGTGACAAAGACCTCGTCCTAGAAACGATATTTTTCAAAGAAAAAACGATCAATTAACTAACAACATTGTTTTTTTCAAACACCTTTTTTTTACTATTTCGCGTAAACCTGAGTCTTCAATTACAGTGTCACTTGGTAAACATCAAACAAGGTCAATTATATAAAAAGTAATGGAGGAACTAAGTATTACCCAGCCAGGTTTAGAAGTCCGTCTTATGCATGATTTGCTTCTAGCACATTGGAAATCACCACACGGTCGGGTCACCACTGCCATATAAAATTAATTTTTAAATTAAATTTAGAACACAATCGCGCGCATGCGCTTTGCACGTAACACTGGACTGACTCGGAAGGTGCGCTCGAGTGATGCGCGGGTATATCGATATTATTTTTATAGTGGCGAGGTGTTTCGTGAGTAATGTTGGCTTTTATTGTGCTGTTAATATTAATGGGTCACGGTTTGTTGTTTTAATTATCCGGTAGTTTGGGTTGGCTTAATTTTGAGACTATTTTATCGCTTATCTTATCTTTTGAGGATTTTATTATTTTCTTTAGATTAGATGTGTAAGAATATTTCTCAGGGGGGACTAAAAAAGGTACTAAGCCTCTGCATTACATTCTGAAAATTGTAACACAGACATGTTTCCAAATAATTTAAATTATGAATTCACAACCACAAAGAAAAATATAATTCAACAGAAGCATATCGACTATCCCCATCACTATCGGCGTAAGAGCATGCCACGGTACACCGCGTACAACACTACTCAGTTATGGAAATTAACTTCGGACTGGTAAAAATAAAAACACGGAGTAATTACCATCGATATGGTCACTGAACATCACTATATCTTGAAAGGGTCTTCATATTGTTAAATTAGCAATGTTTAGAAACTTTCTGTCTACTTCCAGACTAAGAAAATCTAGACTTGTCTGTTATCTTAGTTATCTACTTTATGCATATATTTAAATATTATTTAACATAATGAGGAGAAAACACCCCCACAGCTATGGTTTTGCAAACACTTTACGATTTCTGACGAAATCTCTAATAATTCCTGTATTTTCTCGTGTGAAAATATCAAGAAAATTAAGATTTTGATATAAAACTAACGTAGACGGAATATAACTTTATTTATTGTACACCAAATAAGTTGAAAACTGTTCTTATATTTTGGTGGCTTTCATATTTTATTCGCAAACTAATCAGGAACTACTGTACTCATTTCATTAATTGGAATGGGTCGATCTCATTATAAATTATGAGAAAGGATAGTGGATTACATTATGTAGGTGAACACTATTTAAATGTTGTAATGAAAGTGTTTTTTTTTATTTCCTTTTAGCTACGTAATCGTATAAAATAAACTACTGAAATAAGAAAGTAAATAATTTAAATGTGTTGATAAAATTCAGGATATCAGCAACCGGTTTTTTGTAGGTTTCCTAACAGAGAAATTTATACGCAAAATGAAACTAGAACACCTGACATCATTTTCTATTTCTCTTCAGACATCCCACCGTCTTCTCGTTCTTGAAGTACTCTTCAAGAACGAGAAGACGGTGGGATGTCTTGGATGGCTTCAAGAGTCGACTAGAAGAAACACCACGTTGGAAAAGGTGGAAGGATTTGGTGGAAGCCTTTGCCCCATGATTGGGACGCTTAGGCAACAACAAAAAAAATATAATATTATCATCTGCCTAGGCTTTTACCAACTATGTTGAGTTTAGCTGAATACCAGTATTTTACATGGAGTGACTGCTTATTTAACCTCCACTATCCTCTTATTTCTGGGTAAAACGATATCCGTTGGTAAGACACCAGTCTTACCAATCTAAAATGACAGTCGGTACCATCGGCTTAACGTGCATTCCGGAAACCGGTACGTTCTGCAGTGGATCTACAGTGGGACAAAACAGATGGTACAATAAATGAAACATAATAGGAATATGTTTCATTTATTGTAGCATCTGTTTCGTCTAGATCTGTTAGAACAGATCTAGATACAGACCAGTGAAATGTGATGTCTATGTACACGTCACCTTGCAAACACCGTTTAGCACCGTAATGATCCTTCACATTTTGTCTTCTTCAATTACGTACGCCACTAACAGTCTACCTCACGAATAAGCGTAGATATTGTTATTTTATAACGATTATAGTTTTTTTTTCGATCAATTTTCACAGATTCGTATTTTTTGCAATGTCAGAATAGCTTTTAATTGTTCTATTATTCACATATTTGGATGGTTATAGTGCAGTGGCATTCACGATTTCTGTGTTAAATAATAGTACATATTTTTGTTGTTATTAAGGAAACTTTTAGCAAACCATTAATATTTATTTATGATTGTTTAGCTAGTCGAAGGGCGAAACGAAAAAGCTAGGTGGCCAACCAAAAGGTTAGAACTGCAAATAACCTCCGGCTTTTTAGTCTTTTCAACGTAACAGCGAAAAACACCTTTAACAGCTGCCCCATACATTTGCGTCGAATAGGTATTGAAATTTTGTATGGGGAGCAGATATTTTTTTCGCTATTAAGATATTTGTCCGATGGAGAAACATGTTCAGTTTGATGGTCTGAAGCACACCCTTAAGTATGTATATACCCTTTCCGTTACTCCCTGTATATATCTTTTTGATAGCCATCCAGCGCTTGATCATAATACATTGAATTCTGTTCAATAGAGTCCTATCGCAGGTGCCCCAATTCGGCTAGCACTATTGTTTTGTTATTTCCCTATCATAGTTGAAATTCATTGTTTGTAACGTTAAATATTTTTGTCTCTTAAAAGTTGTTCAAAGCGACAAGTTGTAAAAAAATATTAGAATAGCTAAATTTATTTTAAATCTGATTTTGAATTGTTTTTGTCGAGATTTTCTGAATGTTTTTTTTTGCGTATAATTTTACAGTGGTTGACGTAGGTAGTCGTTTTAATTTGTGGGAACATTGACCGACGCAAAAACAAAGTCGTCTTAATGAACGCCTTGAGAGTTAATTTAATGTTACATTTAATTAATAGTAGGTTTCAATGAACTTGGAAGTTAGGTCTTTATTTTAGATACTACTTTTTATATTTTTTTTATTGCACCGAAACTAGAGGTTTTTATTAAGTAGAAGTTGGTAAGAAAGCAAGCTGCTGTAATTTCAAGGCAGTTCGCATTTCAACCTAGGAGGTTGTCGTCTGCTTAACCGGACTATCTTGTGGGTGCCTTAAGAGTAAGGCCTCCAGCCAGGGCATAAAACTTACAAACTAAGCGACTACACGCTAAGGGCACCCCCTGTGGGGTACGAGCCTCGGCTTAGGGCGTCGCTGGGGGAGGATTATTGCCTACTAACGGTTAGTGTTCATTTTTATATATCTTTTATACACACTTCTAACATTTTTAAATATTTCATAAAACAACATAAAAATAAACATTTAAAAATATAAAAAAAATAGTGTTCCGCCGGTGTCAGGAGCAGGGTCTAAGCTACCGGTGGTTAGGGTTACCGAAACAGGAACTCCCTCGCAATGCGGGCCGTATCGAGGAGTACTATTTTCTTAATCAGGCCCTTGATACAGGTTTCTAACGAGAGCTTCCTCAGGTATTGGTCGAAGCTCTTGGCAATTGGCTGGATTCACATCCCTCATGTAAACATCCCCGCGAGCCAATTCAATATACTTGAATATTGTTATACTATGAAAGGCATTGACATTGTCTAAACAAACTGATTATAGTAATACAAGTTTAGTGACGTATCTGTCTTGTCCTAGATTTAACTTATTATTACCAGTATATGATTATCTAAGTCTAACACGCGACGTCTTTTTTTAGTAGTTAGTTCGGATCCAGTCATTTGTTTTAATAACCTCTTGATGAAGTGATTAAAGACTGTTAAGTTCATGTCAGAGTTTCAAGTAGGTAAAATAAACTGTTGATCGATCGTTGATCATCATCATCATCATCATCATCATCATTTCAGCTGAAAGACGTCCACTGCTGGAGATAGGCCTCCCCCAAGTGACGCCACATTGACCGGTCCCGTGCGCCTCGCATCCAGCGGATCCTCGCAAGCTTTACCAGGTCATCGGTCCACTTAGTGGGAGGCCTTCCAACGCATCGTCTTCCGATTCGCGGTCGCCATTCCAGAACTTTTCGGCCCCATCGGCCATCCGTTCTGCGAGCAATGTGCCCTGCCCATTGCCTCTTAAGTTTGGCAATTCTTCGGGCTACGTCGGTAACCTTGGTTCTCTTGCGGATGTCCTCATTTCTGATTCGATCACGCTAGGAAACTCCGAGCATAGCCCTCTCCATTGCCCTTTGGGTGACTTTAAGCCTTCTGATGAGGCCCATTGTGAGCGACCACGTCTCCGTGATCGTTGATAATCGTATGATATTGCCGTTGGTGATTGAAATGACATGTTAATTATTGCTTTGTCTTTATCCCAATATCTTTATTTGGGGTATATGTCTTTATTTGGGGTGCTCGGCGCAGCATGTCATCTTCTGCTCCAGTTCTTTGTTATCTTTAAGTCATGCCTTTTCCAGCTATCTCAGCTTTCACACAGTCCATCCATCATTTCTATGGTATTTCTATTTGCAAGGAGAAGTAAAAGTTTATAGAGGTTAAGATGCTTCCTGAAAACTTATTGAACTAGTTAAGGCTCCATAAGATGTAAATACTGAGATGATGGCTGAAGAAGACGAAGGAAACAAAAAGACGAGAAAAAGAGCATGATGATGAAGTTGACTATTCCTTTATGTGTCAGTGTCTACTTGAACAAGATTGCTGGAATAGTATAGAACTAGATTGGTTTGGAAAGCAAAACTCAGTACAACTTAAATTAAATCGTAACATTTGTCCAGTTGCACATAAATGCAAGAATTGATCAACAGAAAAATTAGTTCATCATACAATGGTGAATAATCAACTTAATGTGATGTACTAATTATCTATGCAGACCGAGTAGACAAATCCTTTAATCACTTATTCCTTGAAAGGGAATAAAAGAAGACCTTGAATATTGTTTTCCTTATAAACTCTGTCTTTATTTTCAAGATATCGTCACATCTAAACTAATATTATAAAGAGGAAAGATTTGATTGTTTGTTTGTTTGTTTGTTTGTTTGCATTGAATAGGCTCCGAAACTACTGAACCGATTTGAAAAATTCTTTCACTGTTGGGAAGCTACACTATCCGCGGGTGACATAGGCTATATTATATTTTCAAAAAAATTAGGGATCCTTACTAAAACTGCAATTATGTAACCCAAGGTGTATAAAAATACCCTAAAATATTCTTTACATTGCGTGCGCTGCGAAAACTATTGATGATAGAATAAAATAATGTATTACGACTTTGCAGAACACATCATTATTTACAAAAAGTGTCGCGACAGCATATGTCTAACTATTATATTTATGCCACAATAAGTGTTCTTTTATTTAAAAAATACATATTTTAATGCCGGCGTTAGAAAAGGCTCTGTATTTGTGTCTTGATATTAATCCTTATCAAAATAAATTACTTCATATTCAAGACTGCTTTAATACCTTTATATAACTTTTTGAATTATTCAATTCGGACATTCCATTCGAAAGATATCAGGAGTTTAAAAATGTAAGTATTAGAAAAAAGTTGCGTGGTCACCGCTCACCCTGCTCAGCTGGCTAGGCATCACCTTATACGATGTAGGTGTCACTGGGGTACGGGCCGTACGGGAGGGGAATTTTCAAACTTCGTTTATGATTTTTTTTAGTTCATCATTTCAGCCAAAAGACGTCCACTGCAGGACATAGACCTCCCCCAAGTGCCGCCATTGACATAAGGGGGGTTTTGACATAATCGCCACGCTTAGCAGGTGGGTTGGCAGTCGCAGTACAGTTGTTACTAAAGCCCACAGAACGCTGCTGCCCATTCTCTGGCAAGTCCCTTAGTCGCCTCTTACGACACCCACGGGAAGATATGGGATGGTGCTATTCTTTACGCCCGACACCATACAGAACCCGACACCATACAGAATTTCACACCACAGAGATTTTTTTTAGTTACCTGACGCAAATAGCAGGGATTTTTTATGTTTGTGTATTGTTAAATACCCGTGCGAAGCCGGGGCGGGCTGCTAGTAAAATATAATTTCATGTTGGAACTTTGCTATATATGTAACAACTAATTGTAAACACATGAATGCAATAAAGAATTTGAGTTTGAGTTTAGCTGCTTATTAGTTAAATTATTTACTACCATAATTCGCAAAGAACGTTTTACAATTTATTTACACTAGGTATCACCGTAGGATTATGATCTAATATGTAAATACTATTACATATTAGAGGAACTCGTGGCTCAATAACAATAGCCGCACGGGTCGATCTTTAAGGTTAAGCCGTGCTTGCCGAAATTGATCCGTGGATGGGTGACCATAATTACATGCCGAGTTTCCTCCGTGCATCGGAAAGCAGGTTAAGCCGTTGGTCCCAGCTGTCATTTGTAGATCTTTGACAGTCGTTACGAGTAGTCAGAAGCCAAAAGTCTGACATTCAGTATTACCAAGTAAGGGGTATCGTATTACCGAGTTACTGGGTTGTGGAGGTCAGATAGGCAGTCGCTTCATGTAAAATACTGGTACTCAGCTGCATCCGGTTAGACTGGAAGCCGACCCCAAGACAGTTTGAGAAAAGGTTATGCAGATGATGATGTGAATACTATTAAATATGTTTCATGACGTTAATATGTTATTGATAATGCTGTCAAGATGACGTGTTTTATTTAGAGAGTAGAAATTAGGGTTTAAAACTGTAAATTGATTATTATGGTTTGAATACTGATGACAACTGGTCGAAATATAATTATGTAAGAAAAATGATGCTGCCTTCCCAAATACATACATTGAATTGAATTTGAATTACGATTTTGTGGAGTGTGTGTTTGAATTCATAAATAAATTATAGTAAGTGCAAGAGCGATGATGATTATGTCTATCTTACATGTATTTTCCGGTCTATTCAGGTGATGAAAATGTGTGTATGTTATTGATAGCAAATGTAACACGCTGAATTCCTAACATTCATTTCTAAACCATTTCGTGAAACACACACATTGTGTACAACATCACTTTCTCAGTTCAAAACAAAGAAACAAACACAATAAATATTTACTGTCAGGATTTTCAGAACATAAACGCGCGCGTTTGCGTTTGAACATTTTTTGTATGCGAAGATAATACAATAGAATCTACAAACAGCTACTGCGTGAGTCACAAATAAAATATAACGTGGTGTGTGACGCTATGTTAATCATCTGTGCAAATATTTGTGTCGTAAAGTGTGGTACTGAAAAGATTTGTTCCTGTATACCGATTATGATGAAGCTGGAAGGTTACGCAAGCAAGCTGAAATGCCTGTGAGCTGGCCTTATCTGTGAAAGGTCTGATGGGCATTGGAGCAAATAAGGCCTGGAGTGGAGGATCAAGGTCTATTTTAACTTACTCGGGTTGCCTCACTTTATTTAAGACACAATCTTTCTCTCTTTTTCGTGTGGTAGTGACTAACCTGGTTTCAAAGTTTTTATGCCGGGCGATTTCAGTTTAGCGTATTTTTGCCACCTATATGCGCATTATTTGGTACATGTGGAGGGTGCAGGAGCGTTAACGCGCATATAAGCTCGTATTAGAGCTAGTCGAGAGATAGGTCGTCACTTTTGCTGCAGCTGTAATTTTCATCACACTCACGCCGGAATAACAACGTGCTACAAAATATGCTAGTCTGAAACCGCTCTTACGCATTATGTTCACGACGACAAGTTGACACAACGAATTAAAAAGACCTTCAACGAATTCAGTGTCAAGAGCTCGGTCAAAATAAACTGTCAGTACGTGAATACTCATTGCTCATCATTATATTTTTGGTAAAGTGCTAGTTAAAAAAACCGGCCAAGTGCGAGTCGGACTCACGCACGAAGGGAAAACGAGCAAAAAAATCACTTTTTTGTATAGGAGCCCCCCTTAAATATTTATTTTATTCTGTTTTTATTATTTGTTGTTATAGCATCAACAGAAATACATAATCTGTAGAAATAACAACTGGCTAACTATCACGGTTCATAAGATACAGCCTGGTGACAGACGGACGGACGGACAGCGAAGTCTTAGTAATAGGGTCCCGTTTGACCCTTTGGGTACGGAACCCTAAAAAATACTATTTTTCAATACCAGGATGACCTAGTGATCACAAGAACGATTTCTGAGCAAGATATCACAATGGGAATAGTGATTGGAAATTTCAGGCCCTTGGGTACTGGGTAAAAGCAACGCCATTTGAATACTATGATTGGCTGCCCACCTTGCCTGCTTTCTCGCCTTTGCCTTTTGTCTATGTAATAACAAACCATGATCTTTGTTCTTTCGCCTATCCAGAGTCAGTTTTTGTTTCTGTCGTGAGGAAATCCTGATCCTTCTTCTTAATTTTCTTCGTATCGCTGGCTTGCGAAGCTCAGATTTTATTGACTTAAAACTTTGCAAATTCTTCGGCGTCATCAGTGGCAGTACAAAAGTCATTTTGCCAGCATTTTTTGGGCACAGAGACCAAGATAGGAGGTATGATGGTTTTTGAAGTGAAAACTTCTTTAGCGTCGTTATGATTTGAAACTCGAGGAAACGAAAAAGCGACATTAAAAAGAGGCAGACACATTTTAACGTGGGAGAAAATGAGATAGGAAGCAATATACAGTGTTTCTTATGATAACCAAGGGTTGCCGAGGTCAGTATGTGGATGGGTGATCGAGGTTAAGCAACGATTGCCCAGGTTAGTATGTGGATGGTTGATCGAGGTTAAGCAACGCTTGCCCAGGTCGGTATGTGGATGGGTGATCCAGGTTAAGAAACGGTTGCCGAGGTCAGTATGTGGATGGGTGATCAAGGTTAAGCAATGGTTGCCGAGGTCAGCATATGGATGGGTGAGCAAGGTTAAGCAACGGTTGCGGAGGTCAGTATGTGGATGGGTGATCGAGGTTAAGCAATGTTTGCCGAGGTCAGTATGTGGATGGGTGATCGAGGTTAAGCAGCGGTTGCCCAGGTCAGTATGTGGATGAGTGATTAGGGGTTACGCAGCGGTTATCAAGACCGGTTTGTGGATGGGTGATCAACGTTGAGTATTTGTACGCCAAATTTGATAATGTGCAGCAGTCGCATTGTATCTACAACAAGATCAAAAACAGTAATTGACGCAGTATTTCAAAGATATATTGACCATATTAAGCCCAAAGTATTTATTTCATACTTTAGTTACCATAATATCGTTTATCGAAAATGTAAGCTCGGAGTCTGAATAAATCTATGTGATCTAAACGTATAAAATGTAAAATAATTATCAAACTTTGTATTACTATGATCATTACCAAATCCTACAGTTGTCCTCTTCCCGAAATTTTACATTCGTCTCTCGTGTGAATTGCAAACATGCTCTTTTTTTTAAAAAAAAAAAACCTTGCCCCACCTTAGGAATTTCTTCAGTATCGTGAGTGCGTTTAGAAACATTGAAACTCACAACGAACAAACTACCTGTAGGTCATACAAATATTTTTTGTTCCGTACAGGGATTGAACCCGCGATGCGTAGTGCAGCAGCCGTGTCGTCAAAAGTGTACGTTTGCAGTACTGCCGTCCTATCACTAGAAAGCCGTTAACCCCAAAAAGTTGTTTTCGAGATAATGGCAAAAAAGGTGCGAATCATTGCTTCTTAAAAACTATGATACTTAGGTTAATGATTGTTGGACACATCGATTGGTATTTGTTTCTGCTTGTCTTTAAGAATTATGTCTGTCCACAAACTCTTATTACTTATTTTTAAAATTCATTTTTGCTATTTAGTTTAGCATATAATTTAGTTATTGCATCTTATTTCTGTACTAAAAGGCCGTTAACTATACCTTAGCGGCTTTTTAGTGAAGTAATTTATTTAAATTTTTTACCCTCATAATATTTGTTAATATTTTTGCAGAAATGCTTAACAAGAAAGTCGTTAAGTGATGGTAACTGCTTTATAGCTATGGAATCCGCTCAGATTAAAGTAACAATAACTTTCCAAATGAGACGTTACGGGGTTTAGCTGCTTTTAAGCTAATTATGCCAATGTTATTTGGAAGTTTTGTAAAATCTTAACTACCTTACTTAACTAAAAGGTGGCTAAAAGTATTTCGGTTGTGGGTTAACTTCTTTTTAGTTTAGCAAAAATAGGGAAAATATGAGATTTTTGCAAAAATCCGAATTATGAATTAAAATTTTATAGGTAAATAAAAAGTGAGGTTAAGCAAATATGATATTATGTTATATTTATGCTCACATTGCCCACGCTGCCACTACTACAGCCACTGGGCGAGACGAGCCTCTTACTTTGAAAGAAGACAAAGATGTTACTTACAAAAAAATTGGTTAGTATTGATGACATCCCATGGGAACTTCTTAAGTACGAAGGTGAGAGATTTCATGAAGTCATCGGGAATCTCTTCGTGGCCATGTGGAACGAAGAGCGGGTGCATACTTTAAAACTAACTCCAATAAGCACACTACATATTAAGAACTAACTCGACCGATCAGAGTGCTACTCTTATCGTGGAATTGTGCAAAAATCCATCTCAATTGCCCTATTCAGAATCAATCCTTCTAAAGAACCAATTTGGTTTCTGTCTTGGGAGCGGAACTTTTGAAGCTATATTTTGTATTCGCCTGATTCAAGTGTTATTAAAGTAAAGGACATTGTGGACCCCTGTTGGTACTTCTGTTTTGTCGATCTTGAAATTTCATTTGATAGTGTTTCCCGAGAAGCTGTTGATAAAACAAGAATGTTCTAAAAAATTTATTAATTCTGATAAAACGACTCACGGAAGACGATTTCTTGTCTTAAGATGCTAACTGTATATATGCAAGGATCTGTACCTACTTGAGTTTACACTCTTTGCTGTCATCATTCAGGAAGCTTTAAAACGTACTTAATGCCTTCGAACTCGTTTCCTTACTGATAATAGCCACACGAAAAACCCGCATAAAAGTCTCTTATACCGGCAATACAAAGATTATGTAGGTACGCTGATGACCTGTGCTTTCTGGCGGATACTTGCAAGAGCGCAACTCTGAAAGCGAGCCAAACTCCGAGCATAAACGCCTGGTTGAGGAGACGTCAGCTAAGTTGGTTTGGGTACGTCTTATAAATTCGCGATGAGAAACTAAGCGTACCTTTAAGCTTCAAGCATGTTCAGAATTCTTCTTTCAATTACTGAAGGTTAGCCATCTAATTCTACTTGTCGTTTTCGAGGTAGAACAGCTCAGCAGGAGCTTCTGATTCCGCGCTATTCGAAAATGTTTCTTAGCCAAGACTTTTTTCTCCGACCGACATTACGTTTCCTCACTAGTTTGCCCATCTCTGGTGCCGAAAAACTCGTCCAAGGTTAGAAACCTTTCTTTGATTAACAGGCTGCGTGACTTGGGGTCTTGCCCTTTTCGTCTTAAAATTTCGTTATTTGTGATTTTCTTAGTCCAGCTCAGTTACAAAGTTAAAAATAAATACTTACTAAAAAAATGTGGGTACGAAATAGACCTTAAGTTATATAAATCTACAGCTGTCATGTACGTTTTGTGCACATAGTTTTTCGCCTAAAATTAGATATGCTAATAACTTGAGAGCACATGAAAGAGTATCACACCAAACCCCTACAAAAACGCCGAACACAGTTGCTGTGGCCGAAATCGGCTGGATGTTGTCACCATCAGTATGTATTTGAAAGTCCTAGAGTTTGAAATTAGTGATTTAGGGTGTTCATGCATTCATCACGCCACAACATCTGATCGAATTTCATAGAACTTTGGCACATTGGTAGAACATGGTCTGGAATAAGACATAGTATACGTAACCGTGAACAAAGCGCGAGAGTCAGAAAACTACCTTTTAGCTAAGTAATGTGGCTTAGCTGCTTTCTAGCTAAGCATATTTTACCTTTTTTCCACCGTTTTCATCAAACAGGCAAGAATTATTTTCAACCAAAGTATTAAATACTTAACTAAAATGCCGTTAAGGGCGGATAACTGCATCTAATCTAGCATTTTAAAACTTGTGCATAAGAAAATGCTGAATTATAAAGTAGTTATAGTCCCTTAGCGTCTTTATAGTCAAGAAAAATCAGATAACGTATTTGTAGATAAGTAAAATGCCAGAAAATTATCGACAGATCCGGCAGTTAAGGTGTTTTAACGTTCATTTAGCGAATAAATGTGGGTTAGACGCTTTCAAGTGAAGGAATCATCATAAATTCTGTTACTTAACGGCCTACAACTTTTTTATATCTCTGGAACTGTTCATATTATAAAAATGTTTCTTAGACAGAAAGATAGAGAATTTTTTACTCTATCACGTAGCATCAAAAAGTGAAAATTGACCATTTGAGGGTTAACGGCTTTCTAGTGATAGGACGGCAGAGTAGAGCTCCGGATGTAGATCGGGATAGGGTGTAGTAGACCGTGCTATTATTGACATAGTGATTATATTTGCGGTTCCATACAAGAATAACAAACTATCCATTCTTTTGTGTAATTTTTTTTCATATCTTATGTTACTCCCGGGAAGGTGTAACGTCTACGTGCAATTATCAATGGTTTGCCTTGAACGAAGTCAGCAGAGAATACAGCTAAGTTGACGTATGCATTATATTGAAGACAAAAATAACCAATTTTGTACAATTTGTAGTTGTCATGATAATGTTTTGTGAGTTTCTTGTTTTTTTTCTTTGTAGTGTCGATGACAATGGCATTGTAAACTGTGATGTTTCTAATTGCAAATAAATTGGTGATGACGTGTAAGTGTTTGTCTGTTATTTCTACGTATCACATGAATACATCACCTACTGTATAAATCTTTTCCCATGTGTAGTACCTACATTAGATTTTTTATATCTGGTACTACTTTTTAGTAAGCAAAGACTTATCGTCGGGACTACGCTGTCCTCCCATACTTAAATACTAACGCTGTAACATTCAAATATTGTAAAACCAAATAATTTTAAACGAGTAACCATGCAGTTTCTTGACGGTTCTTCTCCATAGGAAACGACCAACCCGAACCGTGCACGTTTTGTCGACGTTTTTTATGTGTCCGAGTAGAAATCAAATATTTATAGAAAATATTTTATTTTACTTATGCCTGTAAAATATTTTTTTTTTTTTGTTTTGGATACCAACCCACACATCATCATGATCATCAATCCTTATCCAAATTTATTCTGTGTCGGGACAGCATGTCTTCTTTTTCCACACTTGATATTAGCAGTCACATATCTTTTAAAAACACAACTGAATATATTATTATATATGTCGGAGTCAAATTATTAGTACGGACTATGGATCGAAAGCGCGCCAAAAGTCAAGCGACCTACTTACCAGTCTACCCACACCTAAGCGCGCTTACTGCAGAGTCGTGATGTTTCGAGCTCCAAGCGAGGCAGACAGTCAGTGTCTGACCACCGCGGAGTCAAGACGTCCCGAAACTGTAACCCGATTCATGGTGTTATTGTGTTCGATTGTAATTTCAAGTAATTTGTTAGTTCGATAAAAGCAGTGTACAGTGTGTGTGTGTTTTCATTGCACGAAACCCATGTTCTGCCCACATGATGACCGTGTCGAACGGAATAAAATCATCTGACTGCGACATCAGAAGTGCAATCAAATCGTGCTAATGCAATCACACGCGAGAACAGTGACAATAACAATCAGTGACGGTTACTTTTTGAAATGCAAAACGAATAATTGCACTCGCGATACGAACTTAAACTCAGCCAGTGAATAGCAAGCTAGTGTTGGCGGTTAGTGTTTTTGTAAAGTGTGTTAGCGGATTTTGATCCCAACAAAACATAACATATCATCACGCTTGTAATCGCTGAAGGGTTAGGCAGAGTGTAGCTAATAGAATACCCACATTTCACCGAGTGCGATGCGCGCTAGTATAGTATCGCTGACTTTTGTGTAAAATCTGGTTCTTCTAACCTAACAGACAGATGTGTTGCTGGGGAGTTTGTTCCGCCACTTCTTCTTCCCAGCTAAAACACTTAGGAAGTGGCGAAGGGACGGCGTTTTGGGGGACTGTCTCTTGTAATTTTGACGTTCAAAAAGTGCTGATTATCAGCCTAGTTTGAATGAAGTGACTTTTGATTTTTTCGTGTTGAGTGCAGTGGAATCCAGCTTATTTGGACGTTAAGAAAGGCGTTGAAGGGCTCCGCATCTACATAGCTGTGACATAGCTGTAACAAAGTGTAACAAAGTGTAACAAAGTGTAACAAAGTGTAACAAGGTGTAACTAAGTGTAACAAAGTGTAACAAAGTGTAACAAAGTGTAACAAAGTGTAACAAAGTGTAACAAAGTGTAACAAAGTGTAACAAAGTGTAACAAAGTGTAACAAAGTGTAACAAAGTGTAACAAAGTGTAACAAAGTGTAACAACATAGTGCTGTAACATAGTGTTCCGCGGCACATTGGTGTACCGTGGTAATTAGTTGGTGTGCGTCGGAAAACGAAGGTTATCTTTTGAGGTTAAATAGACTGACGGAAGGAAACTACCTACTTAAACATTCGCAAAACACGCGATAGATTTTCCATCTACGGTGTACTTCCAAAATGTACTACCGAATTTCTAGATGTTCCTTGAACACAAATGTTTGCGAAACACTGAGAACCTATCCAGGTTTGACGTGGTACCAGTTTAAATAATTGTTCAAGGCCAGATTCGTGTGCGCCGTAATTTTTACGACTACCCTCATTAACCTGAGTAGTGAAAAACCAAAGGAAAGAAAAACGTTACAAGTGTTCATCGCTACCGCAAATCAAGTGCCATGCTTGCGGACCAGGGAGAAACCAGGACTCAACGAAGCGGATTGCACGAAGAAGCCGCTGCCTGTGCCGGCTGCTACGGGCATCGGGCAAGCGATAAAGGGCCGCGAAGGCCTTGCTGTGCGTCAAGTGTCATGCCGGTTAACGTAGCCGTCCGGCGTACGTGCGTCGGTGGCAGCATGCAGTGCTGGGAGTGTGCAGCGGGACTGCTGACGGCGGGGTGCCGAGCCGCGTCGATGTCTGCGTCGTACAAGCAACATCGCGGGCACGTTGCAACACAGGGGTGAGTTGTTACGGTTTACTAATTATTCTGATTCTGAATACTTGTTGGTGAAAGAAAGTTTTCCATCGAAATTTAATGGCAAACATATTAGTCACGTTGTTGCTAAGACTGGTATAGTTCAGACGCGAGTATTCAGTACAGAACAGATTTTATGTTGTGTAATGATTAACGATTACCCTATCGAAACTTTGTTGCAATGTTTGCCTGATAATTATTAATCGGGGTTTTGTTGCCAACATAACGGCTAGGGAGTTTTCGTTAACGAAAATCTTTTGTGCACGTTCGGTGAGGCATAATAGTGGTAATAAGTTTCAATCGGTTTTTAACTGTTATGGCAACGAATGTAACTGGCAATGAGTAGCCAAGACTTAAGTGCTAAGTTCAGGCGTCTTTCACTGTCGTATACAACGCATTGGTAGGTCTAAATGCGTACCCAATTTAGCTCGTGTTCTCCGATGGTCGCTAAACAGTAATGTCCGCGACCCTTATCGTTCACCTTGGTGCTGAAAAGACGACTGAAAAGCTTTTCGATTATAATTCGTTCCCGGAAAAGTCTCAGTACGTTTGAAAATTCGTAAATAGCTGCGTTACGTGCTAAGTAGCGAAGTCTCACTCCGGTAAAGTACAAGCCGAATTGCACCCGGTACCTAAGGTGACGAGCCGGTGGTACACGTTTCATATACACGCGATGGGTTAGCTTAGCTCAACATGACAAGGGTGCCGAGTAGACGAAACATACAAAACTAAACGTTTCGCGATTGGTGTTTTTGGGTTGTTAAAGATTAAAGGTCTGTTTAGAGTGATCGAGGTTTTAGACGGTTATCCTTAACACGGCAAGCTTTAAATTCTAAGCGTCCCTACAGATACGCACGCGGTAGGCTAAGGAAGATGCCAGCGGGTCACGTACCAGTCGAAGTACTAGAGGGGGATCGCTACACATTGAGATCATTAAGTTCTAAGCGTACTTACAAGTATGCACATGATGGGTTAAGGAGAATGCCCGAGGGCCAAGTACCGTTTGAAGTAAATGATTTAGAGTTGAGAGATAGTGTGGAATCTTGGTTCGGATGGTCAGACCGTACCAGTAGCCATTTCGTAGCCGTAGTCCGTTAGAAGTCGGTGTCTGCTTATAGTAGTCCGTGGATGCGCGGTGCGCGGGTGGCTCTGGCGGAGGTCGGGTCTTGTAGAGACCATAGAGTCATGCATGTGGGACTCGGCGTTCTTGAGGAACGTAGTAAAACAAACAGAGGTTTGTTGGAGGGCCTGAGTGTTGCCCATAGGCCACGGATGAGATTCCTGCTTTATGTGGTGATTAGATGGATGAAGAGGTACTTGGTTACTCTTGCATTTTAATTGACCTAATTGTTTGTTTGATCCAATTTTAATGTTGATCCATGCGCTGGATGTGTGAGAGCAATGCGATTGCTGGTCGGCTAGAGAGCCGTGACGTTAGTGGCTTTACTCGAGAGTTTCTATAAGCTTCAGGCCCGAAGGCACCTAAGAAGCCGATTCCTGCCGGCTTACCTTTGAGAACAAGGCAATGTACGTAGTGTCTAGTATCTACTGTAGTCAATTAGTAAATTATGTACACATCTGTGGTTATCACATTACAATACAGGCATTTAATACATCGGATTGAAAAAAAAAGAATACCAACATTTTTCATGTCAACAAAGAAAGCTACATGTGGCGCCAAAAGTAAGCCGGAGCTCGGGTGTCAGAATTCAGAACTAAATTCGTATGGACGCGGACACGTGACTTCGCGGCTAACAGCATCGTTTTGTAGGGACTAGGTAAGCCGAAGTTTATCGAGTTACGACAGTGTTTGTATGTATAGAAAGTTAAATTATATCCACTTCCCGACGTCTGATGGAGCTGAAATTTTCCACACACCTTTGTTTCTAAAATCAATACATTCTTATGACAAACATAACTTAATCTTGCAGTCAGGATCGTCTCCTCACGAAGGAACTCCTCAACGTTTAATAGCACAGACACGAAACTTTGCATGCAGGTTCATATTTTGTGGATAATCACAATTTGTATCATGAACTCATCCTAGCGTCAGGATCGTCTCCTCACGAGGGAACTCCTCAACGTTTATTAGCACAGACATGAAATTTTGCATACGAGTTCATATTTGATGGATAATCACGATTTGTATCATGAACTCATCCTGCAGCCAGGATTGTCTTCGCACGAGGGAACTCCTCAACGGTTAATAGCAGAGACAAGAAAATTTGTATGCACGTTCATATTTGATGGATAAACATGAATTCTATCATGATCTCATCCTGCAGCCAGGATCGTCTGCTCACGAGAGAACTCCTCAACATTTAATAGCACAGACACGTAACGTTGCATACTAGCTCATATTTGATGGATAATCACGATTTGTATCATGAACTCATCCTACCGCCAGGATCGTCTCCTCACGAGGGAACTCCTCAGCGGTTAATAGCACGGATATGAAACTTTGTAAATTTACGCGTTCACTTTTTATGAATAAACATAATACCTGAAGCTTGTCGCGTGAATGGTAAATGCTATAAAAACTAAACGCGACAAGCTTTTGTGAAAATTATACTACATCGGTTTAATTTTTTCTAAGATTTATTTTCTTCTTTTCAGTTCATATTCATAAAAGCTTGTTTCAAAAAGGTTTTTTATATTATATTTTTATTTTTTTATACATTGTTTTAAGTAGTTCTTGTGCATTTAATCATTCCATTACATAAGTTATGAAAAAAAGATCAAGTTGGATCCTTCGAAAATTTTTGGTACTTTTATCATGGGTGACATTTTCTTGGTTTTCGAGGTCGCTGATAAAGACACCAAAATTAAAAATAGCGCCGACGCGCGACGTAAATTTCTGTTTTTTTCGTCATGGGTGTCATTTTCGGGGTTTTCGGGTTGGCTGATAATTAAAACGAAAATTGAAAAATGCGATGAAGAAAAACAAAATTAAAATTCTAATTTTTTTCTTCGGCTTCCCCTTTCCATATTTTCACCCTTCGCCACTGATAAGCTTAGTAGTTTTTTTTGTTGCAGTAGAGTTTTAAAGGTTGATTTGAACGACTATGGTACATGGCCCAGGGTTATCATTATTGTATTTTCGATTATTTCCAATCGGTTCGGTTAAAACGAAACGGCTAGTTCTACAATGTTCTTATTTCCACCACCCCGTTGAATCTAAAGTTTGGTCAGGAGTGACCGAGTGGAACAAATTTCTGTCGTGGAGTAATTGTTTGCAGGGTACCCATCACACGAGGACGTGTGCAAGCAGGATGGCCGTGTCGGAGTCAAATTATTAGTACGGACTATGGATCGAAAGCGCGCCAAAAGTCAAGCGACCTACTTACCAGTCTACCCACATCTAAGCGCGCTTACTGCAGAGTCGTGATGTTTCGAGCTCCAAGCGGGGCAGACAGTCAGTGTCTGACCACCGCGGAGTCAAGACGTCCCGAAACTGTAACCCGATTCATGGTGCCTAGTGTTATTGTGTTCGATTGTAATTTCAAGTAATTTGTTAGTTCGATAAAAGCAGTGTACAGTGTGTGTGTGTTTTCATTGCACGAAACCCATGTTCTGCCCACATGATGACCGTGTCGAACGGAATAAAATCATCTGACTGCGACATATATATAACATTTGACACCTCACAACTTTAGGCCCAGTTTAAAACCAGCATCAGGAACTAATTGTCAGACATTTCTGCTGAGCTGAAAAGCGCCTATTCGGCGTAGTCATGAGGCATATATTCATTTACTTTTTCACTTTTTTTTTTCTTTAATTTTGCAAAATATAATTATAAGTTGCGTAGTACCACGTGAGTCTTCTTTGTTTATTTATTTAAACATAAGTGTGCACTTGTGAAGGCTCTTGATGTGATGAATCGCAGGCTCAATAAATGTTTATACTTTTTTCAGAACCTGACTTTACCGCAATAAGGCATCCTAATGACATCACAATGGCAATGACGTCAATGCAATAAGATTGGCGGCACAAGTGCAACACGATGAGCGACGAAGCGTTAAGATCGGAGTTTATTAATAATGGCAAGGTGGCAAGTGAATTTAGGTGTGGAGTGCGAATACCAATAGTTATGGAAGAAAAAAACTATTGTATCTATCTCACATAATGTACCATCTCAACATGAATGATGTAACCAAAGTTTTTGCAACAAGATAATGATTTAAAAGAGTTTGGAGTTTATTGCCCATTCTTCTCCATAGAGATTACGCTTTGGAATGGACAACTGCAGTACTTTCACAGTTATCATGTCATGTGACTGGGACTTTAGCTTAATTTTATTGTTGTTCGACTATTCAAAAGTGCCTGTAACTGGCCTTGATATAAAGGATTTTGATTTTGATTGTGTGGTTTGTAATAAAATATAGGTCATCTCTCGAGAAATACGTCAAAACGTCTACGTGCAAAATGTAACTGTTTGGAGATTGGAACACAAAGTTCAATGCACCTGATATCCGTCTTGTTGTCAGACTTACACGGTCTCTCCTACTTGAGTATTTTGTTATTTCACAATTTATGTAAACACTTAATACAGAGAAGAAGAAAGGAACAGAAAATAGGTACAAAGGTGATGCTTATTTCTAAAGAAATCTCTTCCAGGGAAAGGAGATATTAAAAAAGAGATGCAGACAGTGTGTAAAAGAAGAAAAGAGAATTGAATACATAAAATATAAAGCAAATAACTATTAAAAATATGTCGGCGCCTTTGCAAAAAGGCTTCATATGATTCACGTTGCAAACTAATCTGTGACCACAGACGAGAGAGAAGGGGTCTACATTTCTCTCTGGCGGAACGTCAAGTCGTTGCGGGTAGCCATATTGACTTGGGTAGTTGTCAAGGAAGGTGGCGCGTAGCAAGACGTTGACGGATCGCCGACGTCTGTTTGCTTAATCTAATTAAATCTGGTGCCACATATCTTAAGTAATTCCGATGCAGCGGGTAAGAGCCTTTATCAGAAGTGGGATAAAGAATCGCGCCCTCCACGAAAGTAAAGCCAAGTGAGGAACATAACCAATGAATTTTTCAAGCAACAAGGAAAACGTTTAAACCTGCGAGCACAAATCATCAAGAGGGTACCCTCACAACATCATCGGGTGAGACCGTTTCTTTTCTTTTCGATAAGTGGGTTATCTGACTCATTGCTTAAACATGGCTTGTTTAATTAGTTTATGGGTGACATCATAATCAGTAAACCTTAGTTAGGTTATCATCAGGCATCAGGTTATGATTTAAAATGCACGGTGGAGATTTCCAGTACCATTAAAATAGACGATATTTTGATAAAATAGGTTGTCGGCCAATAAGTTCAGGAATTATTAGATGCTGGCGTTATTCGTAAAAGTTCTTCGGCGTTTGGAGTAAGCGCTTGTCTCGTCCACAAGTTTCAGTCGAAAAGAAAGTGTGTTCAGTCGAAATGTCACTGTTCCCCGATTTATGGTGCCTAGTGTTTATTGTGTTGGATTGTAATTTCAAGTAATTTGTGATTTCGACAAAAGCAGTGTACCGCGTGTAGTGTGTGTTTTCATAGCACGAAACCCATGTTCTGCCCACATGATGACCGAGTCTAACAAAATAAATCATGACAACTACGACATCACGAGGGCTTAATGGAATTAGCTGAAGGCATTATGAATGACGAGGAAGCCGTGAAGGCGGTAGATATGCAGTCAGAAGGCATTTTTGATGCTGATTTTGAGATTATGTCGGCTCGCAGTGTTGACACCTTGACTGCAGATTCCGCTACTCTGACTGCTTGCGGCCCCTTCTGGGTCAGTGGGTCGTTTTAGGGGCTGAAACAGCTAGTGCTGATTCGGAAGATGAGGGACCTATGACCTTTGACGTAGAAGTAGACGTCCACCGAGCATAATGTTCAGAACCTAAGGTACGTTGATGTGATTACGTGTGGGTGTTGTTGTCCGGTTTTGCCCGTTGGTTGGTAATTCGAAAGGACGCAAACCCAAAGACGAGATGGTTTCCGGTCCTGACTAGAGTGCTAGCGGGTTCGTAGGGACGCATGCGTCTGTGTGTCACGAATGGATTGTATTGTCCGGGCTTAGCGGTGCTGGTCGAAGGGACGTACGAATCTAGTTCGTTAACGTGAGTGATGGCGAGTCGAGGGGACGGTGTTGTCCGGTCTTGCACTTGGGGCAAGTCGAAGGGACGCATTTGTCCGGGCTACGCATCATGAGTGAGCTGATGGCTAGTCGAAGGCACGGTGTTGTCCGGTCTTGCACTTGGGGCAAGTCGAAGGACGCATTTGTCCGGGCTACGCATCATGAGTGAGACGATGGCTAGTCGAAGGGACGGTGTTGTCCGGTCTTGCACTTGGGGCAAGTCGAAGGGACGCATTTGTCCGGGCTACGCATCATGAGTGAGCCGATGGCTAGTCGAAGGGACGGTGTTGTCCGGTCTTGCACTTGGGGCAAGTCGAAGGGACGCATTTGTCCGGGCTACGCATCATGAGTGAGCCGATGGCTAGTCGAAGGGACGGTGTTGTCCGGTCTTGCACTTGGGGCAAGTCGAAGGGACGCATTTGTCCGGGCTACGCATCGTATGAGGAAACAGAGCGGTGCAAGTTGCGAGAGTGAGTTCGAAATAGGCTGTGACCTAAAGTAAGAGGTACTGGCTCATGTCAGGGTGGACGAGCGGATGTCTTGGTGATTAGACATTGTTTGTTCCAGGAATACAATAACGCCCGAGGACGGTCGTATGTCAGTCTGGCCGTGTCGGCGCCTTTGCAAAAAGGCTTCATATGATTCACGTTGCAAACTAATCTGTGACCACAGACGAGAGAGAAGGGGTCTACATTTCTCTCTGGCGGAACGTCAAGTCGTTGCGGGTAGCCATATTGACTTGGGTAGTTGTCAAGGAAGGTGGCGCGTAGCAAGACGTTGACGGATCGCCGACGTCTGTTTGCTTAATCTAATTAAATCTGGTGCCACATATCATAAGTAATTCCGATGCAGCGGGTAAGAGCCTTTAAATATAAAATAAAATATTATACTAACTTACGTATAAATACAAAACAAAATATATACCAATAAAATAAATACCTATGCAACTATGACGGGATGGAAAGATAATGTTCTTTTACTCTTCTCTTGAAAATTGCGATAGTTTGGCAGTCTCTAATGTCAGCGGAAGTGCATTCCACAACCGCATAGCGTGTACAGTGAAGGAGTAGGAGTAGAAGTAGAAATAGATAGAGTGGGGAGGGGATTTAAGGAGTTTCCTAAGATGCGACCTGCAAGGTGCATCAGAAGGACGGGAGTAGGAAAAGCGTTCCCGCAGATAAGAAGGTTCGTTCTGTATGGTGTCGGACGTTAAGAATAGCACCATCCCATATCTTCCCGTGGGTGTCGTAAGAGGCGATTAAGGGACTTGCCAGAAAATGGGCAGCAGCGTTTTTCTGTGCTTTTTGCAACAACCATACTGCGATCGCCAACCCGTCTGCCAAGCGTGGCGATTAGTGCAAAACCCCCCTTATGAGCGCAATACAGAAATGGCCCCTAGTACCCGGCAGCCCGTCTACCCTCGACTATGGTAGCGGTCGAGGTTACGGCGTGGCAAGGGGTGCGAAGAATCTCCGGAAGGGATCCGGCTGCCTATACCGACGACTTGACCTGGCAACATATAACACGCGGACACTCCGGACCGACGAGAAGATAACGGAACTCGAGGAGGAATTGAGCAGGTTGCGATGGAGTATTGTAGGATTATCTGAAGTCCGAAGAGAGGGGGAGGACACGATGATCCTGAAATCCGGCAACCTACTCTATTTCCGAGAGGGTGACCGGCAGTCCCAGGGTGGTGTTGGGTTTATCGTCCACAAGTCCCTTGTGAATAACGTGGTGAAGATCGAGAGTGTGTCGACCAGGGTGGCGTACCTGATACTCAGAATATCCTCAAGATATTCGCTGAAGGTCATACAGGTCTACGCCCCGACCTCGGCACACCCCGACGACGAAGTGGAAACCATGTATGAGGATATCTCCAAAGCCATGCATGGTTCCAAAACTCACTTTACCGTTGTCATGGGGGACTTCAACGCGAAACTGGGCAAGCGAGACGGAGATGAGCTGCAGGTGGGGCAATTTGGGTTTGGATGTCGGAACCACCGGGGACACCAACTGGCTAGTTTTATGGAGAAGGAGGGCCTCTATATGATGAACTCCTTCTTCAGAAAGCGTGAGCACAGGAAGTGGACCTGGCAGAGCCCCGATGGTGCAACTAAAAATGAGATTGACTTCATCATGTCAACCAAGAAGCAAATGTTCAATGATGTCTCTGTGATCAATTCGGTGAAAACTGGGAGCGATCACCGCATGGTAAGAGGCACATTGAACATCAATATTAAGCTAGAAAGGTCTCGACTGATGAAGTCTACGCTCCGACCAGCACAGATCCAGATCCAAAACCCCGAGAGCTTTCAGCTTGAACTCCAGAATCGTTTCGAGTGCCTAGGAAGCTCAGTGGACGAATGCAACGATGGATTCGTGGAAACTGTCCATACGACAGGGTCTAAGTTCTTCAAGACGCGTCGTACACAGAAGAACAAAAGACTCTCTGATCATACTCTCAAGCTCATGAAGGAACGGCGTGAGATGATCCTGCAGTCTTCAGAAGACGCGTGGAAATACCGGCAGCTCAATAGACAGATCTCTAAATCCTTGAAGAGCGACCTCCGCCGCTTTAATACCGAGCGTATTAAAGACGCCATTGAGCGGAATAAAGGCTCAAAGGTATTTGCAAGAGATCTGGCTATTGGGCAGAGCCAGCTCACGAAACTGAAGACCGACGATGGCAGAATTGTATCCGCCAAACCGGAGCTACTGAGGGAGATCGAGAGTTTTTATGGGCAGTTGTACACGTCAACCAGGAAACCCGTTGTAAATCTAGCGAATGACCCAAGAGCTAGACTGACCCGACACTACACCGAAGACATCCCGGACATCAGCCTGTACGAGATTAGGATGGCTCTGAAACAGCTTAAAAACAACAAGGCACCGGGTGATGATGGAATTACGGCCGAACTTCTGAAGGCGGGTGGAAAACCGGTACTTAAGGCCCTTCAGAAGCTGTTTGGTTCCGTCATACTCGAGGGCAAAACGCCTCAGGCATGGTGCAGGGGTGTGGTGGTACTCTTCTTCAAAAAGGGCGACAATGCCCGGTTGAAGAACTATAGGCCCATCTCACTTCTAAGCCATGTCTACAAGTTGTTTTCAAGAGTCATCACGAATCGTCTCGCGCGCAGGTTTGACGATTTTCAGCCTCCCGAACAAGCCGGATTCCGTAAAGGCTTTAGCACCATAGACCACATACATACGCTGCGACAGGTTATACAGAAGACCGAAGAGTACAACCTGCCTCTCTGTTTAGCGTTTGTGGACTATGAGAAAGCCTTCGATTCGATCGAGACTTGGGCTGTACTGCAGTCTCTCCAACGGTGCCAAATTGATTATCGGTACATCGAGGTGCTGAAGTGTTTGTACAAAAACGCCACCATGTCAGTCCGACTTCAGGACCAGACCTCGGAACCTATCCTTCTGCAGCGAGGTGTGAGACAGGGAGACGTCATATCTCCGAAACTGTTCACCGCTGCACTGGAAGATATCTTCAAGGTTCTGGACTGGAGAGGGCTAGGCATCAACATCAATGGCGAGTACATCTCTCACCTTCGATTTGCCGACGATATAGTGGTCATGGCTGAGACCATGGAGGACCTCAGTACAATGCTCGATGACCTTAGTAGAGCTTCCGAAAGAGTGGGTCTTAAAATGAACATGGACAAAACCAAGGTCATGTTGAATGCCCATGTAACACCCACTCCTATCAAGATCGGAGACTCTACTATCGAAGTTGTAGACGATTATGTCTACCTGGGACAAACGGTCCAGTTGGGTAGGTCTAACTTCGAGAAAGAGGTCAATCGTCGAATCCGACTCGGCTGGGCAGCGTTCGGGAAGCTGCGTGGTATCTTCTCGTCCAACTTACCGCAGTGTCTCAAGACAAAGGTTTATGACCAGTGTGTGTTGCCAGTGATTACATACGGGACCGAAACGTGGCCGCTCACAATGGGCCTCATCAGAAGGCTCAAAGTCACCCAGAGGGCAATGGAGAGAGCTATGCTCGGAGTTTCCTTGCGTGATCAAATCAGAAATGAGGACATCCGCAAGAGAACCAAGGTTACCGACGTAGCCCGAAGAATTGCCAGACTTAAGTGGCAGTGGGCAGGGCACATTGCTCGCAGAACAGATGGCCGATGGGGCCGAAAAGTTCTGGAATGGCGACCGCGAACCGGGAGACGATGCGTTGGAAGGCCTCCCACTAGGTGGACCGATGACCTGGTGAAGGTTTCGGGGATCCGCTGGATGCGAGTCGCACGGGACCGATCAATGTGGCGACACTTGGGGGAGGCCTATGTCCAGCAGTGGACGTCTTTCGGCTGAAATGATGAATGATGATGAGATAAGAAGGCGTTTTTGGGTTATGAAGGATGTTAAATAGCGGACACAATATCCGAGAGTTCCGGCGAAGTCGAACTTTCGCAACATACTCAAATGGCTCCCCATTTGAGTATGTTGCGAAAGTTGGAAACATGGTCATACTTTTTAAGGTTAAAAACAAAACGAATAAAAATAGTATCAAATTATCAACACTGTATTTTGACAGTATTAAAAAAAAAATTGTTTTTGGAAATCTGTTGTTTATTTATTTTTTAGCTGTGGTAGCTCACATAAATCCTAGTCAAGTATCAATTTTACACTGTAACTGGACGCTAGCACATCGACATACATAGGAAAAAGAAAAAATAATGTATAATAAAGTGGATAGATCCAAAAATTACCTAAGCAAAGTTAATTAAATTTCTTCTGGACCTGCAGTATAGTAAAAATGTGCCCCATTATGAGGATTTCATGATTCGTGTATAATTTAGTTTACTATTATTATATATAACTGAAATTGTTACTAACACTATGAGTTATGTTACTTGAATAAATAAATGAAATAATATTATTATATGGAACCACTGCGCGAGCTTCCTTTTCCAAATTAAAAAAAGAATCACTTAAATCAGAACCAGTAATCACGGGAAAATAGGTGTAGGTACATACCTACATGAAAAAAAAACATGCTGGTCGAATACATAACCGCCGTTTTAAGAAGTCGGTTAATAATTTTAAACACAATTACCGCTACGGTTGGTTTGCTTATGTGAAAGAAGAAGTATGGCCATTCCATTAAAAGATGGACATTGTGTAATTTTGACGCCTTTTCGATCATGTCATCGGCTTAGTACTGGAGATGCATAGCAACGATAAGCTGATAGACTCATCATCTGCCTAGCCTTTTCCCAATTATTTTGGGGTCGGCATCAAGTCTATCCGGATGCAGCTAAATAACAGTATCTCCACAACCCAGTTAGTACTGGGTAATACGATCCCTTTAGTAAGACTGGTTGCCAGACTTTCAGATCATTGACTACTTGTAACGACTGTCAAAAATCTACAAATGACAGCCGGGACTAACGGTTTAACGGTTTTTTCCGAGGCACGGAGGAAAGTCGGTCTGTAATGGATGGTAACCCATCCACGGACCAACCAAGTTCAGCGCGGCTTAAGTTTACCCAAGATGTTATTATTTAGCCACAAGCTGAGAGAATATCAGATAATATGGAGAGCAGCGGTGGCCCAGTGGTGGAAGCCCCGACTTACGAGCAGTAAGCCGTGGGTTCGAACCCAGGCAGGCGGATTACTTTGTGTAATTTATTTCATCACCGCTGCCCTCAAAAACGGTGAAGGAAAATAGCGTGAGGAAACCGGCATGTCCTAGAACCAAAAATTCGAAGACATGTGACATCTACCAACCCGCACTGGGCCCGCGTGGTGGTTTACAGCCCATTTTCTCTCATAGAGAGTAGGCCTCTGTCCCAGCAGTGGGAACATTATAGGCTGATGATGATGATGATAGAATATACATGGGTAAAACAAGGATCCCAGCTAGTTTATTATAACTTCAAGAGTTACAGCACTTACTTAGTAAGCACTCAAAGCGTTTCAATAAGTTATTCGCTCATAGATTACAGCATAAAATACATAACCTTCAACGAATGCACTTTGATAAGAGTAAAAATGGTTCAATCAAGCCCGGTTTCTCGCATGACATGCCGTTATAAAGCTAAAATTCCAGTCTATGCACTATGTAAAAGAAGTTTAGTGCTTATTCTAACTTATTATCGACTTAGAGGCAATATGCACGCGATACTTTTGTTGTGTCGCGCTTTGATGTTGTTTCTAATATTATAGTTGAATTAATTAATTTGGTGAAATATACAGGGTTATTGGTAAAACACCAACAACCTCTTAAGAGGTCGTTGTAGGTACTCATCATTATGAACAACATTTACTATTATGATGAATATAAGTATAAAGGCTCTTACCCGCCGCATCGGATTTACTTATGATATGTGGCACTAGATTTAATTAGATTAAGCAAACAGACGTCGGCGATCCGTCAACGTCCTGTTACGCGCCACTTTCCTTGACAACTACTCAAGTCAGTATGGCTACCCGCAACGACTTGACGTTCCGCCAGAGAGAATTGTAGACCGGTTCTCTCTCGTCTGTGGTAACAGTTTAGTTTGCAACGTTAATCATATGAAGCCTTTTTGCAAAGGCGCCGTCACGGCCAGACTGACATACGACCGTCCTCGGGCGTTATTGTATTCCTGTAACAAACAATGTCTAATCACCAAGACATCCGCTCTTCCATCCTGACAAACTATTACAAACATTACTCTCATCGTAACTGTTTCAGAACAAAAGAAAGCGTGTATTCTTTCGATCACTCACGGACTAGACGGCATTTTACTCCTACCAAGAAAGCGTGTGTCCTTTCAACCACTCATGGACCGGACGACACCTTTCTCCTACACCGAAAGCGTGTGTCCTTTCGACCACTCATGGACCGGACGACACCTTTCTCCTACAACGAAAGCGTGTGTCCTTTCGACCACTCATGGACCGGATGACACCTTTCTCCTACAACAATAGCGTGTGTCCTTTCGACTACTCATGGACCGGACGACACCTTTCTCCTACAACGAAAGCGTGTGTCCTTTCGACCACTCATGGACCGGACCACACCTTTCTCCTACAACCAAAGCGTGTGTCCTATCGACCACTCATGGACCGGACGACACCTTTCTCTAAACAGTTAACACCTGGACCGGACGGGTGTGTTCTTTCAACCAGCCGCTATCAGCTGCATGGCCCGGACGACACTGTTCTTTCGACCAGTGAACACTTAAGGTTGGACCGGATGAATGTGTCCCCTCAACCAGCCGCTATCAGCTGCATGGCCCGGACGACATTATCCCTTCGACCATACCAACGTTTGGACCGGACAACTGCGTCCCTTCGACCATACTAGTGTACGGACCGGACAATAGCGTCCCTTCGACCAACGTCATCACAAAAACATCATAAACCGGGCACCTGCGTCCCTTCGATCATCGTAAAGCATGAACCGGACAACAGTGACATTTCGACTAAACACACTTTCTTTTCAACTGAAACATGTGGACCACACAAGCGCTTACTCCAAACGTCAAAGAACTTTTACAAATTACGCCAGCATCTAATAATTCCTGAACTTATTGGCCGACAACATATTTTTTCAAAATATCGTCTATTGGTACTAGAGATCTCCATCGTGCATTTTAAATCATAACCTCCGATGCCAGTAAGGTTTACTGATTATGATGTCACCCATAAACCAATTTAACAAGCCATGTCTAAGCAATGAGTCAGATGACCTACTTATCGAAAAGAAAAGAAACGGTCTCAACCGATGATGTTGTGAGGGTACCCTCTTGATGATTTGTGCTCGCAGGTTTGGACGCTTTCCTTAATTTTTGCTTGAAAAGTTCATTGACTATGTTCCTCACTTGGCTTTACTTTCGTGGAGGGCGCGATTCTTTATCCCACTTATGATAAAGGCTCTTACCCGCCGCATCAGAATTACTTATGATATGTGGCACTAGATTTAATTAGATTAAGCAAACAGACGTCGGCGATCCGTCAACGTCCTGTTACGCGCCACTTTCCTTGACAACTACTCAAGTCAGTATGGCTACCCGCAACGACTTGACGTTTCGCCAGAGAGAATTGTAGACCGGTTCTCTCTCGTCTGTGGTAACAGTTTAGTTTGCAACGTTAATCATATGAAGCCTTTTTGCAAAGGCGCCGTCAAGTATGTAATGCTGTTATGCAAGTTAGTTTGTTATGCTCATGAGTTAAAGATGTCATACTCCAAAGATTATATAGGAGTATAAAAGGAGCCAGTTCTCAATTCGACGCGTATTTTTTTATGCGTATACACATATTGCATATTTTGTAAACATGAAATCGCGAAAAAAAAACAGCTATTCCGTTCTTTCATCATCATCATCATTTCAGCCGAAAGACGTACACTGCTGGACATAGGCCTCCCACAAGTTTCGCCACATTGACATAACATGGGGGGTTTTGCCATAATCCCCACGCTTGGCAGGCGGGTTGGCGATCACAGTACGGTGGTCACAAAAGCACAGAGAACGCTGCTGCCCATTCTCTGGCAAGTCCCTTAGTCGCCTCTTACGACACCCACGGGAAGATATGGGATGGTGCTATTCTTAACGTCCGACACCATACAGAGCCGTACAGTTCCGTTCTTTATGTTCACTAGGGAACAGCTGATTTTATTTTCATGATTTCGGGTTTGGTCTCATAGTAAAAGTTGTTCATAATGATGAGTAGAATGACCTCTTAAGAGATTGTTGGTGTTTTACCAATAACCCTGTATATATATAAGGTTAACTGGCAAAGGAAGGCGACTTCCTACAGGTATGTACACCTCTGTCTAATCCTTCGGATCTGAGGCATGGTGTTATGTTTTGTTAAATTGGAGTTATATTTGACTTACGATGAGTATTTAGACCTTTTAGAGTCTCATTCAATTTTCGAATGGTACCTTGAAAAAAGTGCAGTAGGTACCTATAATGAAAGAAAGAAAGAAAAGTTTATACGTCTCGCACAGTACAAAACAAAAAAAAAACAAAGTAATCATAAGAAAAAATAAGACCTACTAATCCTACAGTTTCGTTGATTATAAACAGTAAAATAAAACAGTAAGTAAAACAGTGAAATCCACTAACATACCCAGTATCTATTTCTACAAAATTATAAATGACTTGTACTTAGGTCATTTATAATTTTATAAATGTTTTTTACACGGAAGCCATTTAATAAGACAACAGATTCTTTTTTTTCTGAATTCACACATAAAAACTCATATTCTTTCGTCAAACCGACTTACATGCGTAGTAAGACCGCGACCGTAACAACAAAACACAAAACCGTCAACAATATCATCAAACCGCGGTGACCTCGATGACCTCGTCACGGTCGAGCACTATGTTTGACCTCGGAATCTCCCGTGACATTACGCGTGACCATTGAACCGACTTCCCCTTTCTGGATATTAGGTGTGTCTATAAGATATTACACGCCTTTTTAACAAAATTTTCTGTGACAATTTGGCATAAAATTGCTCGATGTTTTGCTGGTTTTGATGCTCTGAAAACTACGAGTACTCCAAAAACGATTACAGTTTGTAACTGTTGCTAATTCTTTTGGGCGTTTTTAATGATATTATTGAGAAGAATGCCTTATATTAATATAACATATATTCATTCACGCATACACACACTTTCGATTTCATCATCATCATCATCATCATTTCAGCCGATAGCGTCCACTGCTGAACATAGGCCTCCCCCAAGGGTACATAAGGGGGATTTTGCCATAATCGCCACGCTTGGCAGGCGGGTTGGCGATCGCAGTACGGTTGTTACAAAAGCACAGAGAACGCTGCTGCCCATTCTCTGGAAAGTCCCTCAGTCGCCTCTCACGACACCGACGGGAAGAAATGGGATGGTGCTATTCTTTACGTCCGACACCATACAGAATCCCAGAACTCAGAGATTTACCATTGCTTAAATGAAAATTGCAATACTTACCTTGCACCGCACCACAATTCGTAAAATGGCTGCTCGAACACGGTGGTGACGAAAACAACTGGTGCATATAGCACAGGTGTCTTCCTAGTTTAAGCATAGGTGTATATGTTTTGTATAAAACCTCTTAAATTCAATTCAAGGTTAAAACTTTTCTGTAAAATAGGTTTAAGTCTTAAACGAATAAAAATTGTATATTGTTTATTGTTTGTTTATTTAACCGATTTGTAAAAAAGAAGGTGGTTATGTATTCGACCGATTCGATCTTTTATTTGATTTTTCCTTTATGCACACCGATTTCTCCGTGATTACTGGTCCGATTTAAGTGATCTTTTTTTCATTTGGTAGATAAAACTTGTGTTTTTTTCTACCAACCTCAGCAGTATCTACTATAAGACATACAGAAGCAACACGTCAGTGTTCGCCGTCTAGGAGTGTCGTGGTTCGATGTTAATGGCTCTTACTACGGAGTTACAAATCGTTGGTTCGAACCTAGCCTAGGTTATTATTTAGGGAATTATTTTATCACTTCTGTCTTCAAAACATTGAAAAAAAACATCGTGAGAAATCCACCAATCCGCACTAGGCCCGTGCGGATTGGTGATGATCACAGGCCACTCTCTTGCATAAAGAGAAGGGTTGTCAGTTTCCCAGCATAATCGTGATATGCTTTATGTTTATATTTTATATTAAAAAATTTACAACGTCATCATTTCTCAAAGCTCAAGTAGCCCCCAAATAGTTAAAAAACAACGACCAACCTGACTTGAATTAAATTCAAACTTCAAATCCAATGCACCACCACTTCTCGACACCTTGTGCAGCAAACGTTGAAAGAAACACTCATTCCAAATTCAAAGCACACACCATAAATCCTTCATACGCCAATACTCACGAAACATAGCGCACAGTTTTAAAAAATCGCCCCTACTAACGTCCAGAGAAAGTAAGGTACCTCACCTGAATACAAATTTTATAACGTTGATTCACGACAACCTCCCAATCCAATCGGAAACTTTCCTTAGGGGGATAACCCTTGGATTTAATCCATTGGTAATACGAAAATTGATGTAAAAGCCTTAGCCGCACCGTTCCTGAACACGACAACCCACGATCCATACAAAGTGTACAGCACAGAAAGATTTTCAGATTTTCTTGGAGAATCACTGCGTCGACACGGCTCGTGCCAAAATGTGGCGTGTTACGAACCCAAAAAGGTTTCAATTCAATTGGTTTACGAGATTATTGGAAGCAATTCCGTTCAGAAAGAAGTATGGGACGTGACGGGAATGCTGAGGGCTGGGGGCAAACGTGGACGCTGGAGGGCTCCTATCGACAGTTTATTTACCTTTTTTATAAAAATCTACGGTCCGAGTGGAGTTTAATTATTCATAAACGGTTTCTAGTTTCAGGAGTCTTTACTTAGAAGTTGGTCGGTGTAATCAGAATTGATTGTAATTACTTTTAGACTTACCGGTAGCTTCCAAGGAATATCAAATACTAAACAGAGGGTTGAATTTGTTGCGCGTTCGTGTTCCACGCGCGCCTCAAGGAAAGCAAATCGGACGGGGTTCGAGAGGGCCGATGTCTGCCAGGGCTGCGGGACTGTTCGAAAGAGATACCGTGGCCCTGGAACACAAAGGGCTAAGAAGGAAGATGGATGGGTTTTAGTCAGTACAAGTCTGAAACTCCCTTCTGCTCCGCCCAGAGCGGGGGGGGGGGGGGTTGGGTCATTTGATGACTTCCCATCATACATAGAAAAAAAGGACTTGAATTTGTTAGGCAAGCCGCACCTGCCTTGATAATCCATGCTTAACTTACAAAATGCGAAAGGTTCTGAAAACATTCAGTCAATTTGTTTATAATTTTTAAACGCTTTGACATGCTGAAGGGATGATAACCGGGGTTATGATATAGTAGGAGACATATTTGGCCTGTTGTTCCTGAGGGATATTTTAAAACCCTCATGTTGTTGAAGCAGCGGGCAAATGTTTACACTGCATTTACTTTTGCGAGCAAACGCAAGACTACTTAATTAAAAAAAAAAAAAAAACTTTTTGTAAATTCAATAAACTACCTTTGGATTGCCATCCTGGTGAAAGGATTAGGCAGTCAGCGTGGGACTCGCTGACTGCCCAGGGTGCGACGGACGTATAGCGACAGTAGATACGTTGCTCGGGGAGAGTTTCTTGCACCCCCAGAACCCGCCAAACTAGAGACTCAGTTCTGGGCCGACACAACTTAGATTGCCATCGACAGGCTAAGAAGAAGAATAAAATACCGATCATGTATAAAGGTACCTTCGGCTGCTATTCCCTTATCACAACAAGGGTAAAAATTAACGCACCAGTATAACGTAACCTTATTTATAACCCACCACACAGGATGCTCTATTTATGTAAAATGAATAAAGCTCTCCGGATTTTAGTTTCAGCCGGACGTCCGTTTTCCGGTTGTTCGGCCAAATAACTGTTGCATATGTAATTAATATTTTAAAACCCATATTAAATTATGTGTATTGCAGTGGCAGGTACGAGTGTTTGCGTAAAGGATATACATAGTACAATCACGAGCAATGAAATGTATGCAGTATGACCGCTTTAAGTGTGCAGTTTAAGGTGGCGCTGTTTGTCAAGTAAAAATGCATCGATATGTCAAACTTGGTACATTTATTTTAGTTCTTTGTTTTCCCGCCTGCACAGATAAGTTGGTTAATCATGTTACAGTCAAAACTGTTAATCGGCCAAAACCACTTTTAACTGGTGTCAGTCAAAACTCTTATTGAGTTAAAATACGTTTCTTCTATTCAAAATATATTGTTTCAAAACGCTTCAGTTTGAATTACCTACAATTATTTGTTGTTTTGTCAACGTGATGTTTAAGCGTCATGATGCTTTGACATTGTTTGTAGGGTGTTGTTATTAAACATTTGTGAAGATGGCGGCGTCAGTTTCGATGTTGGTCATGCCCCATGTTAGTATTACTCAGAACGTAAGTCACTATCTACGTTTTGACTTATACCAACATGGCGCATGACCTCATGAAAAGTTGGTTTTAAGGTTACTCGTTTAGTCTACATTTAGACTAAAGGTAGTCCTTTAGTCTAAATGTAGACTAAACGAGTTGGTTTTATGGTTAGTACCATAAAACCAACTTTATTATCATACTAGATATAACAATACCGAAATAAAGTGTCCTAACATTTCCCTTGTGTACGTTTTCAAACGATTAGGAGGGGGAACAACCTTTCATTTCATTTACATAAATATCGTACGTGTGCATACACCCCACGTTTAGGGACGTTTTAAATATAAAAGTCACTTTGTCACATCTTCAAAGAACTGACAAATTGACTACATTTATATTTCACTTGGAAAAACCAGGAGATTTCTATGCAGCAAAATCTTATTATATTCTGTTCTGAAAATCCACGTGACGGACGTACAAAAAAGTGTAATGACCTGTTTATTCTTTGAAGTTTGTAACCCAAAACTTGAGTAAGCGGGGTAACAGGTTTCAACTAGTTAACCACACATGCTCTCACGAAAACAGGCTCCCAGTTCCGTTTAATTAAACCCCTTCATAAAGAAAATGAAGTTCAAAACCAGCCCGCAAATCCCACGTACGAGTATTCCTGAGCCAAACCGAAGGTAATTCTAAGAACGCCGGGGCAATTCCGATTTGATTTATCATTGTTCTTCGCCGATAAATCAGGGGTACAATAGGGCTCCAGGCACGGGCTGAACGTGGAAACTTCTATTAATTCTCCTTAGAACAATCTCTAAGTTACCACACAAAGGAGTTTGGGACAATACGTCTCAAACGTGAGATGCTATCATGTGATAGTGTGCTGTTGTTTTGGGATCGATAATTGATAAAGATTGTTGATAGTATCGTAGTTTGTGGGTGATTGTTTTTGTTTTTTATTTATGGTTTTCTTGCAGGTCAGTGGGGACTTAGTAATTATAATGTTAAGGCCGTTGTTTCACTTACGACATGCTTCAAATGAAACACTTCTTCTGCTGTAGCTCTGTCTAAATGATCTATGGTCTAAACAAATCTCTAACTTTTCTAAGGTTTGACAATTATCGTCACTGACGATAATGGTAGCTCAAGCTTTTAAAATAAGAAATTGTAAGTAAACAGACATGATCGCTAATTCTTTATAAATCTAAACTAAGCTGTAACATCACTCTTCAAAAGTACTGATAACCTAAAATGTTGGTGGTATGTGATCAATAGAAGTAAAAACGTAAGGTGCCAGGGCGACAATTTATAAGAGACATTCATCAGCATATTTTTAATACCAGCCAGGGACGTACTGTTGTGCGTCACCCAACAACGAAATTCCAAAAATTATTTTAACCTCAACAATGCACGCCTCCTTTTATCGTAGGATAATACCGCTCTTCCAAACCATACGGCTTCAACCTGTCATTACCGACTCAACCATTCAAAAACAATGCATTCACCATTCACTCAATAAATCACCAGGTCTCGGTCAATTCTGAACATTGATTGATGTACTCTGGGATCCAATCTGCTAATAGCTCCGACCTCGATCAAATAGAGACAGGGGAAATTCTTCTGCTCACGTTAACCCTTATAATGGAGTTTCAACTTTTGAGGTCTACAGACTAGTTTGTTTGTTACTGTTTTTGATGATTCATTTGTTTTTATGAACATTCTAAAGTGCGAGGGGTTTGAAGACCATGAAAAACTGGGATGTGCTAAGCTTTTCCATGACGATGTAACATGTCGCCAGTAAAACTTTAAATAATCATCTTTAATTTACGTTTCTATTTGGTTCTTGATTTTCAATTAATGCAGTTCTTAAATGTATGGTATTACTTACTATTCTTTTGAAATCATTATGTGTACTTTTTTAATACAAAACTTCGGGTAGCTATGAAGACCAAGTTTCGTTATTAACAAAAATGCGATAGGAACGTCTCAGTAGAAATAAAATTCAAATTTTATTACATTAAGTACCACCATTAATAAATAAGCCCAAAAGTCTGACAACCAATCATATTCCGTGGTTAGTGGACGTCAAATAAATATGCAGTCGCATCATGTAAAATACGTATATATGCCACCTGTTTGGACTGGAATACGACACTTGCATAGTTGGCAAAAAGCTAGGCTAGAAGATGATGGCTGAGTAACTTCAGTGCAATTTTGAGAGCAAAACCTATCTCTGACATTCAAATCTACTAGCAAACCGTAAGAAAAACAATAAAATCATGATCATTTACACCAAAAGCTATAACAGTCCCCTAAATGTGTCACCAGCATACGTCGTAACGTATAGTTAATACTGATTGATCGCTCTGTACCAGAGTGATGACGTCATCAATGACGTATGTATGCACGTACCATATTGTTACGTTATTATGTCTGTGGTATTGTTGTGGCTGGTCTAGGTCTAATTAGTTTCAATGTACCTACTCTAAATAGAGAGTTGTATAGATTAGGTGTTGGCGTATGCCTTACTGCTTGGCCACGATTTACATGTTACAAAACAAACGAGTTAAAGCGGCGCGACTTTGCACGCAAAAGTACTCTGCGACGGAAACAAGCGAAGCTTTAGACACAAGTTGATTTGCAATAAGTAGCATCGCAGGAGGTCATGAACGAGTTTTAGTGAAATAATCGTTTAGTCTTTCAGTCTTATTATGCAGTCACGTTAATAATGCAATAATAGCAGCAATGATATGAATGATGCACTAGGAAGTGCTGTGACCGTCCGACTACCAAGTCATAGGTCTCGAGCTCGACCCCAAATTCACGCAACTCAAATTTTTCGTATTCATGTGCGTTTTGTATAGGAGAGAGACCAAAGAAAAGATGAATGGATTGTGTGAGAAATCATATGATGGAAAAAGGAGTAAATGATAGCGTGACGAATGACAGAGGAGAATGGAAGAAAAAGAACCGGCCAAGTGCGAATCGGACTCGCGCACCGAGGCTTCCGTGCAAAAATAATTAAAAATATTTTTATTATATGATGTGACTAAAAGTTTACGGTTGACGCATTTATTTAAATTTGCCAACCGGCACTGGACCCACGGGGTGGATTACAGCCTACTCCCTCTTATTGAGAGGATGCCTGCCAGTCCCAGCAGTGGGAACATTATATGCGGATGTTGATGATGACTTCTACAGCGAATAGTGTGTCCTTGTCTTATAATTATTTAATATCATGAAACAAGTCTTGTCTATTACTATACCTACTCTCCCTTTGGTTCATATGTGTACAGCGTTAGATGCATTGTCGACAGATTTGCGAGGTATAGTTATGTAATTATATATGTGTTTAAGGATAATTGCAGTTGTCGGAGTTAATTAATTGTGGAATGTGTATTCACTACCCATTATATCTACATTTACACGTTGTAACATCGTCATCTTCTAGTACTAGAACTATAATCATTTGTGTTGGTTTTTGATATATCAATGGGATATACAATTATATATCATCATCTGCCTAGCCTTTTCCCAATCTATCTTGGGATCGGCTTCCAGTCTAACTAGATGCAGCTGAGTACCAGTTTTATTTTACACAAAGCGATTGCCTGTCTGACCTCCACAACCCAGTAACCGAGTAATGCGATACCCCTTGGTAAGACTGGATGTCAGACTGTTGGCTTCTGAGTACTTGTAACGACTGTCAAAGATCTACAAATGATAGCCGTGACCAATGGCTTAACGTACTTTCCGGGGCACGGAGGAAACTCGGTATATAATTATGGTCACCCATCCACAGACCAACCTCGGCAAGGACGGCTTAACTTTAAAGATCGACCCATGCGGCTGTTATAACTTAGTCACGAGCTCCTCATATACAATTAAATACATAACATAATATTCATCATATCGTTACACCACACACTTAAGGTAGATAATAAATAGGAAATAAACATAATATAACATAATAGTGTAACACCAATTTGAATCAGGATTACCGACATCTATCTAAGCTAATATTATAAAGAGTTAGTTTGTAGGTGTGTAGGTATGCAGGCGGTAATCTTCAGAACTGCTAATTCGATTCCTAAAATGTTTCTCTACTGCAGCTGAAGCTACATAATCCTTGAGTGTACATTTAAAATGTTCCAGTGGTGATTAATTTCCGTACAAACCTCGAGCAAAAACGTAGACTAGTATACGAATATCAAGATCATCATCAGCCTATAATGTTCCCACTGCTGGGACACAAGCCATCTCTTTATGAGAGGGAGTGGAAATCCGAAAATGTTCTTCCTAACCTTTTTCATCCTAACAATCACAATTCCTAACTACTCTGTCTCTAATGTTCATAATTCCGAAGCATTCAACTTTATAATGTCACTAGCAATAAACATCTATTATACCTTTATTTGTATTCCTATATTTTCTCAACATAACCATCTTTTACACTATTATTCAAAGGCATATCTTTTTTGTTTAGATTTCTTTTTATTTAGATTTCTTTTTATTCATAATAATTAATTCAAAATAATTTATAGCGGTGTGTACCTGCAAAGATATCCATAGGTTAGATTAGGTTAGAACTGTGATAAAAGTACCTCGAAATTGGTCGCAATATTTTTTTCATACTGCCCCCAAGACGACACTCTGACCTGAATTTCATTCCTTTAAGACAAAAATCAGTGAAATAACCTTTAGTCATTCTAAACAGTCGGTTTTTTAATTTTTAATTGTAATTTTAATAATCATACCCTCAAATTAAAACTATAAATATCATCTTCTATCTACATATATTTTTTATTTCACTTTGTTAAATGTTTCTTTCTGATGAGTGAAAATATTATGGTAATTATGTTTAGGGATAAGAGCGTTATGATAAAAAACAGTAGGAGTTTAATAGTTAGTTAAAAGTGGCAATATATTTACATTAATGATATTATTAATTATAATTTTCGGAAACATGAGTGTTATGAACATCGCCGGTAGCATTACAAATACTATGAATGAAAACTTTATGATGAAAAATTTTAGGAAGAGTGATCATTTGGATTACCAATCATTAGGAAGAACAATTTCGGGTAAGAGCTTTAGGTGAGCCAATATGGACCTACGATAAAAGTACTATTTATTTAATAGAATAATTTATCTTCTAACAAAAGCAAGTTAAGTCAAATGAAGCAGGAAACTTAACACGAACTTAAACCTAACGAATTCTCATTATTTTAACATAGATCCGTACGAACTCGAGCTAATCCCACACAAGCTAACGATTTAATACAAAGGTTCACACGTTAATACTGGCATTATGAGACAAAAAGCAGTCGCGTGTGTGCCTTATCTTGCAGGAACATTCGCACTTCGGTGTTTTAGTAACCTTAGTACTGGAAGTGACAAGAAAAAAATAAATTGGAGTGTAGTTCCCTTGTCAATCTAGTTGTCAGTGGTTTTAGAAAGTGTGATTTTGAATTGGGTTCTCATATCAATTAGTAGTGTTGTTTTCCATTGTAACATTCTTAGGTTTTAACGGATATAGCTTCTCCTCCTACTTATTATTATGTTCCTAGTAGGTGCCCTAACAGTTCATAGGGTTAATTAATTAATTTAATGTTTTATGAGTAGTGTTTTTTTTTTTTTTTAATCTGCCCCCACTTGGTATTTCTCCTGTATCGTGGGTGCGTTTACAAACATTTTAACTCACATACACAAACAGCTAGAACAACAACTATTCGTAAATAATAAAAACCAAAGTTCCGTGTGGGGATCGAACCCGCGACACGTAGCACACCAGCCAATCGGTCAGCCACTACACCAACCGTGCCGTTGTCATGAGATGAACTTCACATTTTTGCCCTTTTAAATTTGATGAAAAAGATATAGGCTCTCTATGTCCCCTTAAATATTGTGAATGATCTTTACTACTGAAGTCTTAATCAATAAAATAAGTTTTATTCAATATTTGAAGTAGTAGGTAAACCTCTTCCTGTCTTGCACTAGCTACTCTCTTTTTTTTATTTTTCCAATTTATGCCACTTCCATAATCTCCTACATCATCGTCAATCGTTTTTAGTCGAAGGGGTAAATTTCGTCTAATTAATCTAAGCTTAAATACGCCACTTTATAACGCATGAACTTTCAAGTGGGGTACAAACTTAGTAATTACTCCAAGTACAAGATAAATATTTTACTAAAGCTGTATTAGAAACTTTTGACTTATATTTGAGTTTTATAGGTAAAACATGATGTATTTATAAGCTTGTTTGACTTTGATACTTATTCAGAATTTATGAAAACGTATGAATGATCTTAGGGCTCTACAGATTAATCTAGAGATCTAGAGGTGACGGCAGAGTAATAAAATTAATAATTAAAATTAATTACAGCTAAAAATAATAAATTATGAATAAAAAACATAAAAATTCACAAAAAATAAAATGATTAGCATTTGATAAATATTATGTCAATAGAACGTAAATAGTTAATCTAGAAATTATTGTAAAAAATATCCTGTTAAATTATTATAAAAAACCACTCTCTAAAATGCAAAAATATTTAATAATGTCTTGAATATTTAATGTCATAAGTAAATGGTGGTTACAAAAAGGTAAATTACTAAATATAAAAACCATCATCATTACTAAGGGATGCACTAAACGTGTAGTCGCTTAGTTTGTACGTTTTTATGCCCTGGCTGGAGGCCTTGCTCTTAAAGCACCCACAGGATAGTCCGGTTAAGCAGACGACATCCTCCTAGGTTGATCTGCGAGATGCCATACAAAGAAAAAGAAAACGTCATTACCATTATCATTCATTATCATACAATTATTTGCCACCAATTCAGATATAGAATCATCATCTGCCTAGCCTTTTCCCAAACTATCTTGGGGTCGGCTTCCAGTCTTACCGGATGCAGCTGAGTACCAGTATTTTACATGAAGCGACTGCCTATCTGACTTCCACAACCCAGTAACTGGGTAATACGATACCCCTTGGTAAGACGGGATGTCAGACTTTTAGGTTCTGACTACTCGTTACGACTGTCAAAGATCTACAAATGACAGCCGGGACCAACGGCTTAACGTGCTTTCCGAGGCACGGAGGAAACTCGATATGTAATTGTTGTATTGTGCAATTCAGATATAGAATATAAGCATTTATTAAACAGGAATGCTTTAAGTTTAGCTTTGAATAGAGTTCCTTTGTAAATCAATTATCTATACCTACCTTTGTTTTCTCTTTTCATACAACATCACTACCTAATCGTTATTGTGTAATCCCCGTTAGCTATAAGACAGCTAGAATCCAGCACCCCAGGTGTTAATACGTCAATCAATACTTAACTGATAAATGTCATACAGGGATCACAAGTAATCTGCTGGCAGCAATTTCTGTTCCCCAGCATAGCTTTTGCGTGAGTTACTTAGTTTGATGTACAGTAGGCTAGGTTTACGGCTTCGTAAAAAGTCCGTTTAGACCTTTGGAACTTGTGTTTAGTGATTTGCGATGAAAGTGCGTCTAATAACACAAAATAATCCATAATAGGAGTCTGCGCTCTTGGCATATCCGTGTTCTTCAATGTCCCTCTCACCGCACTGATCACATTCACCGATCATTCTTTGTCCAATCTATTTCTCTGTGGAACGCGCTTACCCAGGAAATCAGAATGGCTACGAAACGCCTATCTTTTAAAATTAAAGTGCGAGAGTTCATTCGGAAAAAGCTGGCAGTATCGTCACAACGTTAGTATTTTCCCCATTGTTTGTCCTTTTTTATTAGTATTTATATTAGGATATATATATATATATATATATATATATATATTTGTTGCATTTTGATATATATTTATAGTGTTTTATATATCCTTGCAGTTTGTTTTAGTATTATTTGAATAATATTTTATAAATATACACCTACCACTGCTTGTCTCTGCATCACCCTAAGGTTGACTGGTAGAAAATGCCTATGGCATTAAGTCCGCCTCTGTACTATGTGCTTGAAGTGTTAAAGTTGTTCTAGTGGTGATAGGTTCGATGCCTGGGTCTGGCAAAGTGTTATTGGCTTTTTCCATCAGGTATCTCTTAGTAGCAGCCATGGAGTCTGGATTTGTGCGGGGGTAATGGCTCTGTATGGTGTCGGACGTTAAGAATAGCACCATCCCATATCTTCCCGTGGGTGTCGTAAGAGGCGACTAAGGAACTTTCCAGAGAATGGGCAGCAGCGTTCTCTGTGCTTTTGTAACAACCTTACTGCGATCGCCAACCCACCTGCCAAGCTTGGCGATTATGGCAAAACCCCCCTTATGTACACTTGGGGGAGGCCTATGTCCAGCAGTGGACGTCTTTCGGCTGAAATGATGAATGATCATGATGATGATCAGGTATTTCTTAGTAGCAGCCACGGAGTCTGGATTTCTGCCCGGGTGATGGCAATTCACTCACTCCCTATTACATGGAGTCCCCTTCCCCATTACAGGCATGATGTAATGTAAATTAATCGTGTTTTCATTTCTCTAAAAAAAAACTACCTTCCTAACCGAACAAACACACTTGACCACCTACTTAATCATACCACTAGATTTTCAATATTCCACCCCTAATTGCAACCGGTTCGATATAAGCCTCTTATTTATTGATTCTAAAACTACCCTCTAAAAAGGGGTGATATAATGATGAGCAAGGGGAACTCATTCAGGGATTCGAGAGCTCTCCCATTTTCGGTATTCTCTCTAATTAATGGGAATCCTTAGAAGTTATTTCGGTTCTGTATTTGTATTTTGTTGGTTTGTTTTTGTTTGGGATTTATTGGTTATGATTGTCTGGATACTTTATAATATTATTTTGGTTTGAGTCAATAATTTTTCAGATATTTTGTTTATGATTTTACCTACTAATTAGGCATAGTGTTACAACTTATTAATAACCAGCCACGTTAACACATCTCGTACTATTTAGCAACTCACACTTGACTACATTGAAAATCCTCGGCGATGTCACAGAACAGAGAAAGACAGAAGGCCTACTCGCTACGTACTTATTCAGGGCGTTCGACCACTCCGTCACTTTTTGTCACCCTGCTCTGTATTTCAGTTGGGGGGTAATAACTGTCACTGGTCATTTCGAAAGATTATTATATTTTTAGCTCAATTCTGATAATGAGCACAAAACTAGGCAACTGGTTAATTTGTAACAGATAACATATTGGTCGAGTTAGATTCTTATTAGAGCTTTAATATTTATGGAAAGAGGGAGAAGGATTGGTTCCTAAAGGTATCCGAAAGGTATTTAATAGTTACTACGGGTATGAAAAATAAAAAAATTAACTGACTATCACTCATCATAGTTTCAACTTAACTAAACCTTCGAACACATCACCAAAACTAATAAAGAAAATCCACATACTAAAACCCAAGCAATAAAATTAATCAAAAGCTCACAGCACAGATGCGACTTGCCAAGCTGCCTATACCACTATAGGTAAACAGTTTTAATAACCGAGGCGGCTAATTCATATAATTTCTACTCAGTGTTTGTTAGAAACCTTGTTAAGAGAGCGCCACAACCTAGGGGGTGTAAATTTCACCAACTACCCTGTGTCGTGGGGCCAAGAAGTTAGTTAGGACTTGCGTTTTATATTTTTGCATTTTCTGGCACGTGGTTTCAATCACTACTATAGTGTTCGTTACTGTAGGTATGGGATTTTAAGCGTTCATAAGAAAATATAGAGAAGTGTTTTTGGTGAATATTCGAGAAATGGTATTACATTGTTTTGAAAAACAATGCGTGAGTTTTTTGTGCCATAGTAGCTAGTACTATAGTAGTTGAGAATAGCGGTGACCCAGTGGTGGCAGCCCTAACTTACGAGCAGTAAGCCGTGGGTTCGAACCCACGCAGGCGGTTTTCATCACCACTGCCCTCAAAAACGGTGAAGGAAAACATCGTGAAGAAACTGGCATGTCCTAGAACTAAAAAATTCGAAGACATGACATCTACCAACCCGCACATAAGTAGGTAAATAACCACTACAAAGAAATGCGTGTGCTTTATTTTCTCATAACGCTTTCAACATCGCCTAAACTGTAAGATGAATGTTGAATTTATCGTTGGTGGTCGCGTGGTGAATTACAGCCCACTCTCTCTCATAGATAAGAAAGAGGCCTGTGTCGCAGCAGTGGGAACATTATAGGCTTATGATGATGATGATAGTAGCCCGAGCTTAATGAAGCAGCTATGATGATGCTCTTTTGCATCATGTATCTCTTGCAGCTTTAATATTAACACATAACATCACGCCTGTAATCCCCGAAGGGTTAGGCAGAGGAGTACTTAATAGAACAGCCACATTACACCAGTTTAGTAAAATTAACACTGCCAAATTATATTTGAGAAGATCATTATTTGTTCGCAAGTGAGTTGGAAATATAATTATTGTAATGTGTTTTAGAGCAACTATATGGCTACAAAAAAATCAAGTAACTAGTAATATTTGCTTTGTTATCACTATCACGATATTCGGTTTTATTGCTTTTTCAGATTTAAATTTTTTTTTTCGAAATAAGTGCTAAATTCAACCAAATCGCTACCTCCTGCACCTCCGCAGTTTCTGCGGCCTAACTATCCTTAAGCGCTGTCTAATAAATTAGCCTGACGCTATTGTGTGGGCTCACTTACTGGCAGACTTATTTACCTGACTGTTGTGCTAGCCAGAATTCAGACGACATCATTCTACTCGGCATCAGTCCAACTACTGGATAGGCGTTTTCTACCTACATTTTAAGACTGCACTTAATTGGGAAGCTTTGTGAGAGAGTGGGGTGATAGGTTCTGAAATGTGCAAGCGTCTATTTCTTTGACAAAATGTATTTGTGGCAAAGTTAGTACAAGACTTCCTACTACTGTACTGTTACTAGGGTTGACTGCTTCGTGGGTATGTGATCACAAGCGCGACTGTTGAGCATGAGATCTTTGTTTCGGTTCTCGGGTCGGGCAAATCGTTATTGGGTTATTCCAGTAGTAATTTCTCAGTAGCAGCCACGGAGTCGCCCCCTATAACAATGGATTTAAAACATAACTGGCGAAGTGAATAACCTAACCTGTGAGGGATTACAAGCGTGATGTTTTTAGGTTCCATACCTAAAGGGTCAAACGGAACCCTATTACTGAGACTTCGCTGTCCTTCCGTCCGTCCGTCTGTCACCAGGCTGTATCTCATGAACAGGTGTTCCACGGGTCAGTAAGGATAGTTAGCCAGTTGAAATTTCTACAGATTATATATTTCTGTTGCCGCTATATAACAAATTCTAAAAACGGAATAAAATAAATATTTAAGGGGGGCTCCCATACAAAAAAGTTATTTTTTTGCTCGTTTTTATAAATCATTGGTACTGAACCCTTCGTGAGCGAGTCCGACTCGCACTAGGCCGGTTTTTTTATGTTCACAGGATTCAACCATCAGAACTTTACATGGCAAAGTCTTTATTCAATTAAGTAAAGGAATGATTGCCTCTTACTATCTTGTTGGTTTATTCTATTCCTGGTTGGGGATATTGGGTTTTTCCATCCGGAATTACTCAGTACCAGCCCGGAGCCTGGATTTGCAGGCAATAAGCGTGCCTCCTACGAAATGGTACTAAAACTAAACATAACATACAAACTTTCAAGTCCTTATTTTCTGAAATGACATAACCGATTTTATTGAAACTTCATACGTATAAGCAGCATACATTGGTCTAAAAAGTTAGTAAAGGAAAAATAGTGTTACAGCTAAATTAAACCTATAGTAAATTTTCTATAGAAACAGAAATTAGCAATTATCTTTTTTTATAATAGACATGGCGATAATGTTTTTAGTAAATTTTTAGACTTATGTATCCTAAAATCGATTGAGTCATTTTGGAAAATAAGGACTTGAAAGTTTGTATGAAATGCCGTAAGGCGTAAACGCTCCTAAGTTTAGAAGGTGATTATAATGACTTTGAATCCTTGCTTTGTAAGAACTACACCGAATACAAGTATGAGTATGACCAACCTATCAAAATATTACTACATCAGCATCCTGTTTTTAAAACAGCTGTAACTCTAGGGACCTTGTAATCTCTTCATGCTGAATTAAAAGGTGTCTTTACATTTACTTCAACTTTAAAATTATGAACTGCATAGAGTTTGGGCATACATGAGTAAAGTTTTAGCTCGGTTCACAGAAAAGTTTAGATATTGCCCCAAGTTCAGCTACACTGCTAGTGTATTAGCTAAATTCAGTGTTGCCTGTTACCAAAATCTGGCCTCAGCTGTGAACTAACTTTGTTTGCGGACAAGTAAGCTGGTTTCGTAACTTTCTGTAAGGAGTTTTATTAATTAGAGTCTATAAATAAACATGGCTGCCTCGCGTTGGTCCAGTCGTCGTAAGTCCGACTGCTGAGCGCGAGATCCTGCGTTCGGTTAATAGGACAAGTGTTTTCAGGGTTTTTTTCATCGGGAACTTCTAATTAGCAGCCACGGAATCTGGACTGGAAATCTTTGCACGGTTGATGGTATTAAATTATTAAAATATCATCATCTGCCTTTTCCCAAATTATCTTGGAGTCAGCTTCCAGTCTAACTGGATGCAGCTGAGTACCAGTATTATACATGAAGCGACTGCCTATCTGACCTCCACAACCCAGTAACTAGGTAATACCCCTTACCATACCCCTTAGTAAGACTGGATGGCAGACTTTTGGCTTCTGACTACTCGTAACGACTGTCGAAGAACTACACATGACAGCCGGGACCAACGGCTTAACGTGCTTTCCGAGGCACGGAGGAAACTTGGTATGTAATTATGTTCACCCTTCCACGGACCAACCTCGCCAAGCACAGCTTAACCTTAAAGATCGACCCGTGCGGCTATTATTTAGCCACGAGCTCCTCCATAAGATTTAAAATATAACTGGCAAAATTTGGGTGTACTATTCGGTGCACTTCTGCCTAAGCCTTTGGGGTCTACAAGCGTGATCTTATGTTTATGTAAATAAAACATAAGCTATCTAGATTTCTGGCCCATTAATGGCAATAGGCTCACCTATCACATGAAACTTTAACATAATTTACGAAATATTTGGTACCTATAGTTCTGCCAAACCGTTCGAGGAATACACACGTGATATTATATTCCATGTAAATGAGAATAGTCCGTCGTAACGGCTTTGAACTGAAGACTACGTTCAATATTCTCGCTGCATTGAAAACCTCGTGCGGAAAATTGCTATAATTATGTTGGCAGCTTGATGATATCATCTTTGTGGCAGGTTGAGAAATTCAGTAGATGGCGCTGCATGTTGCATCAGATTGAAGTTAATACCAAAACTCCGTCCCTGCGTTGCAGCTGTTTATTCCATTTTAAACAACAAGGATAGCTTTTGGGCAAAGATAATGATTACAAGTCAAAAGTATGGAGATATTTTTTTATGGTCAAACAAGAAGAAGAAGAAGAGAAGAAAAAGAGCGAAGTTGGAGTCGCGCCACAACACGAATTTCAAATCGTTCGTGGTGCGAGTTCCGACTCATCACATCGAGACCTTCCTTAAGGAGGAGTTTTGGCCGAAAGGTGTCGGCGATTCCGCGGAAGGCTACGCGACACCACGCAGCGCGACACGACGCCGTCACTTCCTGTACAATAGTTGAAAGATTTCGTTTTAAATAGTATGTATTAGTTTATAGGTCTTTTTATGCGTATATATGCATTGTGTTCTATGGGCCTAGTTGCCTGAAATATAGGATTGTGTTGTATTGTAAAAATACCAACATCATGCGCCGAAAAAAATTTCAAAATTTGGGACTTAAAAACTGAATGTGGTAACTACAAGGCGTTGAGTGGCAAAACCGGGAAGGGGGGCCCTAGAAGGACGTACACTGGCGTTATTGGTGAGGTTCAAGCAGGTCAGATGCGTAGTATTCGCAATCGACCTGCGTGTATGACCAGATGTATGAACATGGACGAAGCATAAGCAGTATGTAAGGATCGTTACAGGGGCTCATAACCACAGCACTAGCTGTGGTTTCTGCCTCCCGGATTTTTTCCCAGAGGAAAAATTCGTGAGTTTATATTATGTGGTCTGCAACAGTAAACACATATCAAATAAAATTTAAAAAAAATCCGCCCAAGTGCGAGTCGGACTTGCGCACCGAGGGTTCCGTATAAAAATTATTAAAAATATTGTTGTTATATGATGTAACTAAAAATTTACGGCTTTATTTGTGCTATAAGACGTTGCTTCGTACCAAATTTTAAGATTCTGAGTTCACTGGAAGTACCCTGTAGGTTTTGATACCCTTGCGAGTGTTGAAAATTTTTGAAAATTTGCGGCATAAAAGGCTGTATCTTTTAATTGTGTTGTCATAAAAGTTTGATTTTTTCACAGCTCCAAGGGACAGTAGACCTGTGTATTTGATTTAAATTCCTTGCTTGACACCTTCACGCGTTTCTGAGAAAAAGGGTCTTGAGAGACAGACAGACGGACAGAAAGACGGATGGACGGACAACAAAGTGATCCTTTAAGGGTTCCGTTTTTTCCGTTCGAGGTACGGAACCTTAAATAAAAAGAATATTATACAAACCACGTTAAGTGAGAACTCTTCATAATTATGTGCAAACAAGACATAGTCAACTTCGAGCCATGTCGACAAACTTCGACAGTGCTCGGAAATTTTCACCAATCTGGTCTTTCCAGTCGTATTTGTCAGATTTCATTGAGCAAATAGAATTTGGACTTGTATGATTTTAATCGACATCAAGGTTTTGAACATTAACATTTTGATCATTAATATTGGCGTGTTTATTTGCTTACTTTGATCGTGAAATTTACGGATTTCTGTTAGTTCAGCGTCTGTAACTTTCCTTTGGGAGGCTAAACTTTCCTTTAAATTAATATTAGACATCCCATTTGCGATATTTGTAGCAGCATTTGCTGTTCAGTAAAATATACTTCAATACATTTTGCCAGTCAGACCATTTTCTTTTCCCAATCTGCTCACAGTTTTCGCTTAATAAACAACGTAATTTCCAGTTTGTATTTGCTTTCGCAATTAACTACAGCCACGCCAACAACTCAATTCATATCAAGCTCGCCCAAAGGAGAGAAAATTACACCAGAAAAAAACACAAATAAACCAGTCAAAAGCCCGTACAGTTGCACAAATATGTAGATTAAGTTCACTCCGACAAAATAAAAACGGCAATTGCGAGAAGAAAATTCCCAGCGAGGGGGTACTGGTAGCAAATCCCCCATGTGACCACTCGACAGGACATAACCCGGGGAATATACCCAAAAATATACCAACGAATACCGGGTAGCGATACTCTTTATCCTGGGATTAAATTTTGCAGAGGACCGGGTTCGCGACGGCTAGATGGTCTCAACTGAACAGATAAAAACGGGCTTGGGGTGGCCCGACGACTTTATTTGGACTTTTTTTTCTTATAGAAGATTATGCTTGCGAAATTTGTACTTTGTTTGATTTATTTTGTGTCGCTATGTAGAGCCGAGATTTAAAGTATGGCAAAGTTTAAATTAAAGGCGAAGTCAGATCTGTCTTTTTGCAAGAATAGTACTTATTTAAATAAGTGGCAAAACAAAAAATGAATGAAATAGCAAGGGAAATAGCAACTACACTCTGGTATTAAAAACAAAAGCAATGAAAGCAGTGATTTTGATAATACACTTTTGTTATTAAAATCTGGTATTTAGTCCTATAGTTTATTTAGAACAAAGCGAGACCCTAAAACTAGATAGGTACAAATGACAACTTGCCCTAATCAAAGTAATCATCCCGAAGGACCAACTAGTGGCGATATCTGGTCCTAATTTCCATATTATCACGCAAAGTATTAAAATTTACGCAACAGAAAAGTTGCAAACAATAATGTTAAGGCAAGTTTTAGCTGCGACTCTGATATTGACATCAAAACATCCCTAAAAGAGGGTTGACAATGATTAGGGCATGATAACATCTATGACAAAACCCAACCCTACTGGGTTTAATAAGGTTTATTATCTAAATTATCTACGAATATGTTACTCACGCACCTTCTAGGGATGGGACGAGATTGGTTTTGGCAAAGGAGTTGAAATAGATTTTGAAGCTTAAGAAGGACGGTTCACTCTCAATGATAAGTAAGTTAATTTTATTTGTTGATGCTATCACCCTTCTTTCTCCAGGAGAGTAGCAAAGAGACTAGCACTCTTAAAAAGTTCAGACATAAACCGTCGTATTTCCGACCTCGCCGTCGAGGTCCGTCACCCATTTTGTCCTCCCCCAGCGACGCCCAAAGCCATGGCTTGTACCCTACAGGATGTCATTTTTTGGCAGTTGGAAAATACAAGCGACCTAACCAAATGAAGGACTTTTGGTATTGTTCGTCGTGTCGTTGAGCTCCTTTAGTTATGAATTAAGCTAAGCGATCACTAACAAATGCTTGCACTAACTGGACAGGCCCACTCAAATTTGTGTGGATCTTTCTTGAAAAGACCATCTCAAACACTAATCTGCGTAGTCCTTATTTGAGTTGACCAAGATTTTGTCTGGACCTTAAAAGAGACTAATTATGACCTTCTTTTTTTTTGGATGGGAAATCATCAAATGACTTCTTCCGCTCTGGGCGGAGCGGAAGGGAGTGTCAGACTTGACTGACTAAAACCCATCCATGTTTCTTCTTAGCCCTTTGTGTTCCAGGGCCACGAACTCTTTCGAACAACCCGCAGCCCTGGCTGGCATCGGCCCTCTCGGGCCCCTTCCGATTTACTGACATCTCCTTGAGGCGCGCGTGGAACACGAACGCGCCGTTGGCACGGCCTGTCGTCATAAGACGGACGGACGGTGAGCTAGCCCATTACTCACCGTCCACAGGCCCGCGCCTACGATGGCCGGGGGCCACTGGTTGCCCCCCGACGCCCGGGGCGTCTCCCGCGGCGGCTGGGACGTGAGGTTCTCTCCCTCTCACACGCTACGCTGACGACACGCTGGTGCTGGCACAAGGGAGGTCGCACGAGGCGGCGAACGTCGTTATGACCTCTAAGTGTGTTTCGGCTGTTTCTTCTCAGAGTAGTTACGAAACACCGCACACACTACAAGCCATTACACTTTCCCATTCACTATTTCATTTTGCTTCATTTTTATCATCATCATCAGCCTATAATGTTCCCATTGCTGGGACACAAGCCTCCTCTCATTGAGAGTGGGTTCGCTTTAAACCAACTTAATCACAGTATATATTCGTAATATATTATTGTGTTTTGATTTTATTTTTTATTTTAGCCCGTTCTTACCCACGAGTGGGCAAGGCGTCGTCCATACCTTTCCAAATATTTTTGAGATTTGCTTTCTTCATTCAATTAATAAATACCAGTGTGAAACTGCCACGAATGGTTAATTACACTCTATTATATTTTTAAGACTTCCATTTATTAAACTTTGTCATTGCAGCTAATATATAATATATGAAAATCCAGTAACAGGTTTATTTTTATTCGGTACAGTAAATATTTACACAGCTGATTATTTTCTATCATTTTGTTATCGAGTATTTCATTTTTTGTCCCATCCCTAAAACAGATCGGGAGGGAATATTAAGGGATGAAGTATATTAAACAGATAGTATGCGTATAATAATGATGCGACACTCTATTACAGGGTTCAACACCACTTTAGAGAAAAACAGGCGTTGAAACTGTTATTTACTTAAAGATTTCAACAACTATGGTTTTTCTTTTTTACTATTTAAAACGGAGATAAATGTTTCATTAGGTAACAATAGAATGGACACCATAAAAATGAGAGTTTTATATTATTAACTCTTACTTGTGACATAGAAACAAAATATGGCAGGTAATGTGTCAACACTGCAACCTAGATCTGTTTAGTACCTATTTGTTGTTTTGTTTTAATTATTTCTTGGATGAGTAATTTCATAATTTATATTTAATTTTAAAGTATTTAACTATTGAATTGATTTTTGAATGTGACTATGTGTATAATTATTACATTTAATGAGTCTGTGAAACTTGAAATAAACAATTATTTTATTATCCTTTATTCATTTTCATTTCATATTATACACATTTTTAAATATAATTACAAAATTATATTTAAAAAAAATATAACAAATAGTAGCCCACCGGCATTGGGAACAGGGTCCGGCCTACCAGTGATCAGGACACATGATAGAGGAATCTCCTAACAATACGTGCCGTGTCCAGAAGTACCTACTGCTTTCTGAATCAAGCCCTTGATCCAGCTGCCAAGCGAAAGACTCCTGAGATGTTGGTCGAAGCTTTTGGCTATTAAGCCATTGGCTGACATGACTATCGGCACAATGCCTACTGTACTCACGTCCCACATGTCGACAACCATGCGAGCCAGATCTAGATACTTGAATTGCTTAATGATAATTATTATTTAAAATACTGCTTACCCGATTGACTGACTGCTTCGTTGGTCTGTTGATCGCAATCACGACAGCTGAACATGAGGTCTTTGATTTCGATTCTCAGATTGGGCTCGGAAAGTAAGTAAAATTCATTGAAGAAAGTGTTATTGGGTTGTCCATTAGGAAATTCCTAGCAGTAGCAGCTTGGAGTCCGGCAACGGCTTAACGTGCATTCCGAGGCACGGAGGAAACTCGGCATGTAAAGATGGACACCCATCCACGGACCAACCTCGGCAAGCACGGCTTAACCTGTGCGGCTTTTATTATTTAGCCACGAGCTCCTCCTCCTTGCATTAGACGTGTCCCCTACAATTATGCATCTTAAACATAAAGGACGAAATGTGAGCCCATGTAGGTACGGTCCGCAACGAAAGTCGCTATACATATCCAAAACTATAAGACGACTTAGGTTTAGAACGATCCATATTAACAGACTGAATTATAAGACACAACAATATTTTTATTAATGGTTACAAAAATTCGCAAAACAATACTACATCAGATCACACTGATCAGCACAAAACTTTGTGTTATATTGATAAGGGTGATAACCAACTTCTGATGCCGACTTTATTAGTATGAACCTAAGAAAAGGAATACAGAAATACAAGTTTGGTATTTTGTTAAGTTATAACTTATCTCACAAATGATCCAACCCCGCCCAAACGTTGACAATAATTGAAATCACTAAAATTACAAACAAAACGGAGAACAAACATTTGACCTACAGCGTCCAGTAAATTTAAACTTATTTTCATAGAAAAAGGGGTACCCAACATTTATTATGGCGATAAATTTTAAAGAACATTATTTACACAAAGCCCCGTAGACGTTAAAGACCATTTTCGAAGGCGCACCGAGCGAAAACGATTTGTGTTACAATGAATTTATGCTTTAGGTAGACCATAACGACCTCTGCGTTTCAAATGAACAAATGTTTCGATTTTGAAGACATATTGTTTTGTTTAAATTGGCCTGTTATGTATTGGTGTTTGTGGGTAGAAGGTGTTGGAATTTGTGAAAGTTTCAGGGGTTCGCCAGTATTTTTGTTACTGAATCGATTTCGATGAATTAACCTTTTTGAAGATACTTTAATATAATGGTTATAATGGTGAACCAAAATTCTAGACATCACTATTTTACATGTGGATAAATCCGCATTAAGATCATACAAACTAACCAAGATAATTCAGAACATAAAATACTTTGCTTATTGTTTTTAATTCTTGTATTTTCTTTAATCTAAATACAAAGAGGTTTAGGGCACACAGACCTTGTTGTACGGCAATTCATAATTAAGCTTTACTTTGACCAAGAAAATTAAAAAAATACGCCTTTGATGTTTTATCTAGATTATTATAATTTTACTTTAACGTGTCTGCCAAAAAATCACATCTTTCAAGTTTTTTTTCTTAAAGCTAAAAAGTACTGAAATGGGACTGAGGTGGCGAAGTCTGCTGTAAATCTAATGAGCTGTGGGTGCAAAATAACTACCATGGTGCAGAACGCGTTGTGGCAGATCTCGCAGACGATGGTGGGCTAGCGTTGAAAAAAGCAAGAAAAATTCCCGTTTTTTCCAATTCCCTTGTTTTTTTTCTATGTTTCATTCGAAATTTTCAAGAAGATTGGCCAGTAGTTCATGTTTTTATCCAATAAAATCGAAAAAATCCGAAAAATATGAAAGAAACGAATTTTTTCAAATACGTACTTTAAATACTAAGATCGTAAGTTTAATATACTATTATAAACTTACGATCTCTATACTTTAACTCTTTCCATATTAATATGTTTGTGCGTTGTGTGATATTGTTTACCTTATAACGCTTCGCAATAAAAGTTGTGTCCCAAACTTTTATTGCGAAGCATTCATTGTCAATTAATGAGATGGCAAGAATTATGCAAAATGTGTATTTTACATAGGAATGCATATCCAAATCCTATACGTATGGCGGATCATTTATTATCATATGTACAGTGTACAAACGGTATAAGGTCTTCGCTTTAGGAAAAGGCAAAACATTCCAGCCCGAACCAAAAAAATCCATTTCCTGTGAAAATATGTAAAAATATCTAGCGAAAAATTCGAAAGATACCTGTTTCTTTCCGAAGGATTCGTTCTGTAATTTTTCTAAGTAACATGCGACAAAAACAGGAAAAAACCACTATTTGGTTGTTTTTTTTTCGGTATTTACAACGCTAGGACTGGAAGTTGGACAAAACCAACGATTAGAGGTGCACCGTGCACCTTAACCCTAGATCGAAAGAACTGAAAATCATGGAAATAGGGCTTTGTTCAGCTGTGGGATGACATAAGCTAACAATAACAGTAAACTAAAGTAAACCATACTTCAGTAAATTCAAAAATATACTCACAATTGTTTTACACTAAACATTCAATTCAAGGCATTTCAAGAACGATTATCCTCTACACTGGGAGGACTTTGTAAAATGGCGGCGCACTCACGCCCTCTCGTCAGCACTCAATGGTTATTTACGGCAATTTCCATCTTCACGGAAAATGTGGAATATTGCTTAACTTATTTCTATTGTGAATAGGATCGGTATAATACTTATAATTATATTCTTGAGTTAAGTAGATGACAATTATTAAATTTGTACATTGGGACTTAATAACCCCTAACTTGGAAGTGTTATTAATAATCTCCGCTTCTGAAGGTTACCGTTTCTTGTAAATTAGACCTGCACACCTTAACCTCTAGGTCCCAGCCGTTCCATTTATGGAACGGCTGGGACCAGCAAACTTAAACGCTAATATAAAAAAAAGTAAATTTCTAATTAGTTCTTTAGTAGTAGTTTAGAACTAGTAGTCGATTCAAACAAAATTAATCGTTAGTAATACTAAACGGCACAACATTATTAAAAAAAATATAGAAACTCGTCTATGTCGAATGTCAAACGCATTGGCAACCCGTGTTATTATGTTCGGAAAAGTGTTGTTTTTGTGAGATATACGTTGTAAAACTTTGGTAAGTAAATATATAGTATGTTATAAGTGTATAATGCAACTTTTTAGATAGTCATTTGCTTGAAAAAAATAACAAAAAAATAATGATTTGAGCCAACAAAAAATCCTTTGTTGTGAAGTTTGTTAGTCGAAATAAAAAAAAAATATTTGACTCTTGAACCATGTAAAATGGTCTTGGAAACAATAGTAGCAAAGAAAAAATAGTGATAATTCATTATTTCATGTATTCGAGGCATATGTATTCATATTTATTGATATTTCAAGTATTTTCATGCTTTGAACAGCGGAATTCTAAAATGGCCGATTCTAACAAGAAGTTTGAGTTAGGATCTTATAAGAATAATGTATGTAGGACTCCTAAAAAACACTGTCATTAGATTACTTGTATATTTGTGATGTTAGATATAAATTTTCGTGTAAATTGAATGAGTAGTTTTACCATACAAAAATAAGCAACGAAAACAGACGTATTTGCTGCGACCTCTCTCATATCTATGCGATATGTATAATTCTCAAGTAGTTCTAAAAGAGTTGGGTATTATTAATAAATGGCCCCGTTCATCACGAACCCGACACTGTTTACCGTTTAAGATTAGAGCTAATATAACTCGAGTTATAAGTGTTTATCTTTACGATATCGGATGACTCACGCAATGGCGTAATCAAGGGGCCCCCGAAGGGTTTCACGCGGGGTTTTACTGTTACGCGCGAAAGGACAGTGAGGTTAAATGAAAAAAACCAGTCAAGTGCGTGTCGGGCCACGCGCAGTGTAGGGTTCCGTAGTTTTTATAACAGCCAAGTGCGGGTCGTCTTCGTTGACTGATAGTTTCGTACCATTCTCTAACTAAAAGCCAAACATGACTACCTACCTAATTTGACTTCCTATACAAACAACAACAACAGAAACAACTATTTTTTATTAAACTTATTTAAGAATGGCCAATTGAATTTGACGGCACGGTTGGCGCAGTGGCTAAGCGATCGATTGCTGCGCTGCCTGTCGCGGGTTCGATCCCCGCACGGAACAAATATTTGTATGGCCTTCAGATGGTTGTTCCGGGTCTGGCTGTTTGTGTATGTGAGTTTAAATGTTTGTAAAAGCACCCACGATACAGGAGAAATTCCTAGTGTGGGGCAATGGTTTATAAAAAAAAAATGAAACAGCGCGATACAACTGACGCTTAGCGCCATCTATCGACATTTCTATGGAGTTATTCGAAAGTGAGTCAAATACAATTTGTCGATTTTTTACCCGTAAACTTGTAAAGCCTGCTTAAGTGTGATACTTTTCCTTTAAACTTCGTTATATATAGGGACTACCTGCCGTGACACTTGTATTTCTAACTACAACCGTTTAGTCTGTAGAGGGGGGGACACTTGACCGTAACGAAAATTGGTACTTTAAAGCTTGATAAGTCACGAATGGTTTACTTAATCAAGAAACGGTCTTCCCAAATCCCTAATATTTTTGAAAGACCTATCCAACGATTTCCCAGACTACGGAAAGGACGAAAAAAAAAATATCATCCCCACTTTGCATGTAGGGGAGGTACCCTAAATGATTATTTTATTCAAAATTTTATTTTACCACTTTTTTGGCGTCATTAACGTGTATACTCATGCCAAATTACAACTATCTAGTACCAATAGTTTTTGACCTAAACCGCGGACAGACAGACAGACGGACATGGCGAAACTATAAGGGTTCCTTGTGACGACTACGGAACCCTAAAAAGAGTAAAATTAAAATAGGCAATTTTTGCCAAGTTGACCTGTAAACGGGTAAAGTAACAGGCTAGTGAACTTATTCTTCCTTGCATGCTTTTATCGGTTTTACTTTATGACTATAGACCAAACTTAAAATTGCTAGTGTAGTGGTAAATTACCAGTGTAACTAAGAACAGTATAAACGGGTTTAGCACGCGCGTCTCATTTTGGGGTTCATGAAATCAAACGCACGTACTTTCGTTTATTCCTGCGTTCCATGGGGTGACTGGGTGCGTCGGGATCTCTCGCGGCTCACGTTTATACGCGCGTCAACGTTCGTATCAGTTGCAGCTGTGGTAAGGGGCACGAGTACAAGCACCTGCACGCCTTCTAAAAATCAGATTATTGGTGACTTAAGGCCCGGATTTTTAAACGTAACATAACGCGTGCTTTAGCTCAGATTCCCCGTCACTATTTTGTTCTTGTAGTTTTACGGTGGCAATTTTGTGTTCTGTAAAACAAAATTAATGATTCCCAAGACAATTGCCCGTATCTTTTCGAATTTTCCTTATCATCCTTTTTATGTACAAAAAAACATGTGCCTTTTTAAAACATTCAAGGAATTTATACATTTTGAATTATAAACAACAGTTACAGTTAAGTACAAATTTAAATAATAAGCTTTTTATTAATATTTTATATTGCAACACTTTTTGATTCTTATTCTTGAATTCCCTGAAACCCAGAATATGAAATACATAACCCGTGCGTTAAGAAACTACAAAAGCATAATTTTAGCTCTCTCCTGAGAATTTATTTTACCGCGATAAAATTTCTAGTTTCTCTTTTGTTTAAAACACTAAAATAACTAGGAATTTTGATGTTACTTCGTAATATTTCTGTTCTTACAAGAAACTGGTTGAAGAGAAAATAAATCTTTGTGAAATTATTTTCAGCTTTGGTACCTACTTCTACGTCTAGGTTTATTAAATTCTTACTTTTGTGACTGAAGTTACAAGCAGTCAAGATAATAAATAAAACGCCTTTCATTTTCATCATCATCATTTCAGCCGAAACACGTCCACTGCTGGACATAGGCCTCCTCCAAGTGTATGGACCGTACATGGACCGGTCCCGTGTGACTCGCATCCAGCGGATCCCCGCAACCTTAACCAGTCCACCTAGTGGGAGGCCTTCTAACGCATCGTCTTCCGGTTCGCTGTCGCTAAAATGCCTTTATTTTTCACAGAAAATTTGCTTTTATACCTAAAATCAAAAATAATTTGTTAACAATTGACCTGAAGTACTTACCCTTGGCATATTGATGCAGGTGGAAACAAAAACAACTATCCTGAATTTAAAGAAAAATAATAACTATTATTTATTTTTATTATTGAAACTACAGATGAAAGATCCCTTTCAAAGCCAGATAATATCAATCTGTCGAAATTCAGAGGCATGTTAAGATAACAAAACTGTCACAAAATAATGTTTCACGATAATAATCTAACTAGAGAATGCTAACTTCCCAGAGAGTGTAGAAAAAAAGAGATGCGGCAATTTTACACGAAATATCAGTTAAGGATTTTTTGCAAAAAAAACATCATAAATCATCAAAAAGGTATTCCTTAACAAACTTTGCTCACCTTAAAGTATCTACCAAAAACCTTGAGTTTTCCTGAAGTGTATTGATTCAAATGTATAAGAATATTTTCCCAATTTAACTATCAAATTTTGAAACACTTTAAAAAAAACCGCCATTTAATGTTTTTCAGTCAGGTAGGTACTCTACTACAACTACTTCACAGACTGAATTAGTTTGGATAAGCAGTCAATAGTAGCGTAAGTCCTAATTAAAGTAGACTAGATATTTTCATCTTAGTCAAAAACATGAAAAATTTTGTGCCAATCTCTGACAGCCTGGCCATCATGACATAATACATTTTATTATTATAAGAAGACACGTTTCTAGAACACCTAATTTCTACGACATATCTACCTAATTTTCATGACCACAGATGATAATAATCTAACCACAGGAGTACCTACGTCACTCATTCGCAATTGAGTGCCGCTTGGCTGTGAGCCAAATCGGCCCACTGTTACAAATCAGTACACACGTTGACAAAAATGTAACGCACATAAACTAGGCTCAACTTTCACGATCTAGCATCTGTACAGAAATAAAAATGGCACTTATTATTTGTGAGGCTAAAGTATCATTGCCTGGGGTATTTTTAACTGCCATTGTTGGCATTTTTCTAATTCTAAGGGCACTTGTCTACGATACCTATTGCACGCAGTGCTATCAACTGTAGTATTTCAAATCATTACAAGAGCCGGCATTGTGAACAAACCTACAGATCCACATGCTTTACAGATCTGACGATAGGACTGCCACGAAAGCCAAGTCATAGGTCTCGAGAAGACACGCATCTCTGATTTTTTGGATTCATGTGCGTATTATATAATTATCATATAAAGCATGTAAAGACAGCTCGGAGGCCCACGGGTGGCATAAAACTCTGACACCACGCTAGGCAATAACCACACGATAAAGAAGAAAGAACAACTCTTTCATTAATTTAGACTAAAAGTATCCAATCCTGGTTATGGTTTATGAGTACATTCTCGAGCTCCATGAGTAAAACATCTTAGATTATAGCTCTTAGGATTTAATGACACAGCACCTATAATTTCTATACCACCTTCTTACCCAGTTTGGCAGCACCCGCTTGATGCAAATACCGTATTTTTTTAAAGACTGGAAGCGGTTTTGTGATGGCTAAGCCTATCATAAAAGTAATTTATGAATACTTAAACTGTTATGAAAGTTGGCCACAATATCTAATTTTATTAATATTCTTTTATCGTGTCCAACATTTGGTAAATAAAGATAAATTACCGATCATCATCATCTGCCTAGCCTTTTCCAACATGATGGGGTCGGCTTCCAGTCTAACCGGATGTAGCTGAATATCAGAATTTCATATGCAGCGACTGTCTATCTGACCTCCACAACTCAGCTAGTAATGCGGGATATACGATACCCATTGGTAAGACTAGTTGTCAGACTTTTGGACCACTCATTAGCTGTAACAACTGTTAAAGATCTAAAAATGACAGTCAAGACCAACGGCTTAAGGTGGTTTTCGAGGTACTGAGGAAACTCGGTATGTTGTGGGTGGTCACCCATCCACGCATCAACCTAGACAAGCGCAGCTTAACATAAAGGTCGATTTGAGCGGCTGTTTTTATTTAGCCACGTTACCGATCAATGCACGCAAAATTACACACAGTGAGTTAAAATAATTCCGTTTCCAGGCAAAACTCGTACGGTTCGAAGGTAGGTATTTTACAATTCTAACAGAAGTATTTATCAATCGAGATTGCTGGCCTTCTGCCAACAGGATGTTGTTCCTCCTGATCGTTGTGTCCCGTCTCCCAATCGTTTTTCAACCACTCCATGTTTCCTCTAAAAGAATGTGTTACGGAAAAAATATTAGATGGAGTTTTTTTTGCCCTGGAATTTTATGTTAAGCTCAGTGTGCGGAAAGTGATTACTTGATGTAGTGTTGTCGGACTTTTCCTTAAAGTTTGGTAAATGGTTTGTCATTATATGATATATTTTTTTGATGACGACTTGGTCAAGGTTGTACAAAAAAGCTACAAAAAGTCCAAAAGCAACATACTACAAAAAGTACTACAGCAGAATCTATGACATAAATGAAGAACTAACATCAGAATTCTAAATCGTGCATTAAAAGTTATCCGCGATTTAAGACTGTATATGATACTCCGACAGCAACTTTACACCGCATTCTTCATACCTCTAACCCAAAGACTTAAGTTCCCGTGTCTTAGTTTTTTTTTTTGTTAAAAGCGTAGGTTTATTGCAAAGATACTGATTTAGAGTACCAGCCAGGTGTATTTAAGCTTCTGTCTGCCTTCTCTTAGCTTCATTTTCTGTCTTGTTTTCTCTTACGGTGGAAGCGACGGTTGCCCGCAAAATTAAAATTTTCCTAGTTTTTAATTTGCCGGTTGGTGATACGTAGTATTTTGAACAAAATATGATACGCGGCCGTAATACGCATGTATTTACCAAATTATAATAATTAAAATCACCAACACAACTATTTTCGTCCATTTAATCCCATTGAATGACTTTTTCATGAAATTATCATTAATTGGATTAAATAAACGTAAAATGGGTGTACCTATTGATGATTTTAACTCCTTACTGCATGTATTTTTTGATTTGGACGAAAAAAGTATATGACGTAGTATTCTCCCAAGAAATACCACTAAAAATATTTTTTAAAAATCTATCCCTGGTAGATACTTAGCAAAAACTTTCGATGCCAAATATGGTATTGTATGCAGTTGTAGGTTTATTATCAAATTTGCCAAATACCTCTGATGCCGGATATGTCATGCTATACAGTAAGGGGTTAGTGACTTTAAGTCTGTAAAGCCATATTCTGTTACGGCCACGTTTTATATTTTTGTCAACATAAAACCTGTCACTAACCTGTTAATTGCAAAAAACGTATTTTTAAGCTATTGCGTAGCTTTAATCGCGGGCTTTGAGCGCGGCGACCGAATCAAGAAATTTCGTAACGAAATAAACTTAACACCTCGTTTGAAAAAAAATGATGAAAAAAATTTCATGGCAAAAAAATTGTTTTCTTATCGGTCACCACGCTCAAAAAGTGTAACTTAAATTAATATCAAAAATAAAAAAAATTGCATAATAGTTATTTATGCAACTGTTACGTTATGGACGGTCTTTAATACGAGTGCCATTTTTCGGTACAAGCGTAGTGCATACCGAAATAGGTGGGCACGAGTTATTAAAAGATCAATAACGTACAGTTGCATCCAAGATTTTATCTACGAAGGAAGGAATAAAACACAGATATAGACAAATAAGTATCTTTATCTACTTCGGTTTCATAACATTTCTCATATACATGTCTTGATTTTTCTGGTAGTAAATTATTTGTAGCCGCAACTGCTCTATTTGTTATATCTGGTGGAGTATTTTCAATTTCACTTGATGTTGAAGACATTTTTAATAAAATTTCACTCAGAAATTCCCGCGACCACTTTTTTTTTATTTTTTTATTTAGCCTTTATTAGGTATAAGGCAAAGATCTTGTAGCCGCAACAGTCAAATAGTATACGATACTTTTGTTCTAAACTTGTTCCATTTTTAAAAACATCATTTACATTGTCTCGATTTCGAAGTAATATTATAGGTACCTGGCTCGTTCAGAATGTCTATGCTTGTGTTTTAGAATGTATGACGATTCGCATAATGCAACTTGTGTCGTTATGACAAAGGGTTGCAGACAGGCAAATAGTTCAAAACTCCGTTCATACTAACATAACTACTAACTGAGGAAGCAAGGTATTTCATTTTATTCCTGTATGCACTATTTATTAAGTCCCTATACATATATTACAAACAGCGCAAACACGGGACATGCAGTCAAAGGACACATTTTGTTTTCCAATATTATAAAAGCAAATACAGAGAGCATCAGCGTTATTCTAAGTTGATATTGAACGTATATGCAAATATCTCTCGCAAATATTCAATATTGCTGCAATGAAATTCTGTTATGAGCTTCAAGAATGTCATTATACTGTATTATAATGTTTTAAGGTATTATAAATAATATTACTACGTAGTTTTGCTTACGGGCAGTTATTTAGGTTCGTTTCCGTTAATTTTACTATTTTACAGGGTGCAAAATCTTATTGTGTTTTCACGTTTTTTTTTACTTTAATTAATTAAAGATGTTTTGGTTTCAGTCAAGTAGATATGGAAGAGAAAGGAGTAAATGATGCCGTGACGTCTGACAGTGGAGAATTGAAGAAGAAAACGTGTTGCGCCGACCCCAAGTAGAATGGTACAAGGGCAGGAAGATAATGACTATGGTTTCAGTCAAGTGGATGAAGAGACCACTCTCTTCTACTCGACTATCGCTTATCAAAGTTTGCGACGAAAGTAATAAAAGTATGTATGTAGGATCTGGTCAATAGTACGGACAGAAAATGAATCGAAAGCGCGCCAAAGGTGGCATCAAGCGACCTACTTACCAGTCTACCCACACCTTAGCGCGCTTACTACAGAGTCGTGATGTTTCGAGCTCGCAGCGTGGAGGACAGTCAGTGTCTGATGGCGGCAGAGTCAAGACGTCACGGAACTGTAACCCGATTTATTGTGCCTAGTGTTATTGTGTTGGATAGTAATTTCAAGTAATTTGTTAGTTTGATAAAAGCAGTGTACCGTGTGTAGTGTGTGTTTTCATAGCACGAAACCTATGTTCTGCCCACATGATGACCGTGTCTAACGGAATAAAATCATCAAACTGCGACAAGTATAACTTATGAATTAATAATGTCCTACGTCATAGAAAGGGGGCCTGTTACTATCAACCGAGCTCAAATCCAGGTTTTGGACTGCTACTAAAAACTCACATAACATAACATTACGCCTGTAAACCAGAAGAGTTAGGCAGAGGTGAACCTAATTGTAGGTACACCTACATTTCGCCGGTTATGTTTTAGTCCCATGTTATAGGGGGCGAGACTATTGCTATCAACCAGGCACAAATCCTATACATCCTACAAATCCCCCGAGGCTGCTACTGAGAAATTACAGATGGAAAAACCCAAAAAAAATTGCCTGTCACGAGAATCGAACCGAGGACCTCATGGTCAGCGGTTGCATTTACGACCACTAGAGCAATGAGAAAAAAATGGAATTCTAATGAATTAATTCGAATTGAAAAATGTCTAATTGGTATTGGATACGTCGCTGAAAGCTCTATATGGTGTCGGACGTAAAGAATAGCACCATCCCATATCTTCCAGTGGGTGTCGTAAGAGGCGACTTAAGGATTTGCCAGAGAATGGGCAGCAGCGTTATCTGTGCTTTTGTAACAACCGTACTGCGATCGCCAACCCGCCATCCAAGCGTGGCGGTTATGGCAAAACCCCCCAAAATGTCAATGTGGCGACACTTGGGAGGCCTGTGTCCAGCAGTGGACGTCTTTTGGGCTGAAATGATGATGATGATGATGTCGCTGAAAGTTTGAAGTTAAAGCTTCGTATAACAGAAACTTTTAAAACATTATTGATCTAGTAGTTATATCTGAATAGTAAAAGCTTTGACAAAGAATACTTAATTTTGAATTGAAATCTGCGCTGACCACACAGACATTTGCAAAAAAAAAACATGCATCAATACTGACCGTTCGCAACGCAAGTATCAAAGATTAAATCAAGGTTATTTTTTATTTCCAGCTTATGATAGTTTCCGAGATGCCAGTTATAAAGTGACCATGCACCGACACACTCTTGGCTGAAAGCCAGACACTGCAGAACAAAATATTCAGGCAATATAGGCTAAATATGAATGAATTATTTACAGAGTAATAGCCCGTAACGACATTAGCAAATGACCTAGTTTTGAGTGTATTTTTAATTGCACATTCATACGTTTAATTAGATGGGTCTGGAGTGGAAGCTCTGAGATCGTCTTGACATATTTTGCTGCGTATAAGAGACAATTTTGTAAAGAAAGAGTTTAAATGTCTTGCTGAATGTTTTTTTTTTTATTATCTATAGGCTCGCGTTTGACCACTATCTCACTTGATGGTAACTTGTCCTGAATGAACAAATGAAGCAGAAATTATCGTCATCATTATGAGGCTGGAAGACAGATCAGTGTCAAAATTATAGTATTACGGCCGGAGCACACGATGCGTTGCGGCGTCGCACCGCAAAGATTTCGCTGTATCCGCGGGCACACGGGCGGTGCGGCACCACGACGTTGTTACGTCGCAGCGGCACCGGCGCCCCAGCAGCGTAAAACGAAACGTGCGAACGTGTGCCCTTCCTTGTGATGCATAAACAACTGAGCGGTGCCACTCCGACGTCGCAACGCATTCACCTCTCCCCACCTCGTCTCGGCGGTTACAAGTCCGGTGCGGCGCCGCAGCGCACCGTGTGACATGCCACAGATATTTCTATGTAAGTCGACGAAGCGACACCGCTCCGGCGCCGCGCCGCCGCCGCAACGCCTCGTGTGCCCCGGCTCTTATTAGTAACCGGAAGGACTGCGGTGCTTTTTGTGGCACTTTCAACTGACAAGAATAATAAGATATTTTGAATTTGAAAACACAAAAAGCTACTCAAGTAATTATAATCATTATAATCATCTGTCTAGTTTTTCATAACTACGTTGGGCCGGCTTCCAGTTAAACTGGATGCAGCGGAATACTTGTATTTTACATGGAGCGACTGCCTATCTGACACTTACAACCCCTTAGAACTGGCTGATACCATACCCGAGACTGGTCGTCAGACTTTCAGGCCACTGACTACCTGTAACGACTGTCAAAGATCTACAAATGACAGCTGGGACCAACGGCTAAACGTGCTTTTTGAGGCTCGGAGTAAACTCTGTAGGTAATGCACGGACCAACCTAGGTAAGCCCAGCTTAACATTAATATTATGCCAAAGTAAAAAAGTATAGTAGTGAGCAGAGGTTAGTACAGTCTAAAACTATCCCACCTTTGGGACTCAGACCACGTAATCGTGAGACAGAGAAAGCTATAATCTACCAAGCGGACCCAGTGAGGATTTGTAGAAATCACATCTTGTCGTACTTCTGATTCTAGACATGTTGGTTTTTTCACGACATATTCCGCTGCATTCCACTACCATTTTCAGAGCAGTCGTAACCTAAATATCATACCAAAGACTTTCTATGTAAATAAATCGCTTATTTAGAGTGATATTAATTAACGTCTCATTATACATGAATACTTACATTACGAACTTATGCTCAAACTGCCTCAAGTGCTATGGAACATGTTTCAACACCATGCTACACATCGCAATATTGACAATGTTGTTCGATAGACCGCAATCATTGCGGTCGGTTCTAACCACATATGGAGAGTCCCCACATACATTGTCATTTCATGCTGAATTTCATATGCTTTGGGTAGAGGACTCAAGGCAATTATAGCCTAGTCTTAGCCTTGGGTATTGACTGGATTGAATTACATGCTGGTATACTGCATTTCTATGTAGTTCTGTATGGTGTCGGACGTAAAGAATAGCACCATCCCATATCTTCCCGTGGGTGTCGTAAGAGGCGACTGTGGGACTTGCCAGAGAATGGGTAGCAGCGTTCTCTGTGCTTATGTAAAAACCGTACTGCGATCGCCAACCCGCCTGCCAAGCGTGGCGATTATGGCAAAAACCCCCTTATGTCAATGTGGCGTTGGGGGAGGCCTATGTCCAGCAGTGGACGTATTTCGGCTGAAATGATACTGCATTTCTATGAAGTTATGCAATACTATGTTACCTTTAACATGATTGTTATTGGTTAACCCTTCTGAATTATACACGTTGATGTTTAGCATCCTCGTCAAATTCAAGGAAGTAACTATGCTAATGATTCTCCACCCAAATTGAAAATAAAATGGGTAGGTTTTTCTTTTTTTGCTTATTTACGGAAATCTGTAAGTGTGAATCATCCCTGTTTTAAACACGGCCTGTCTGATCCTCGCCTTATAACCTCGCTTTCACACATACAAACAATCTCAAACGCTTATTCGATAAACCACGTTACCAAAAAAAAGCGTTTATTAATAATTAACTAGGTACCGTAATTAGAATAACTAATAATAATAATGTAATCTTCTGTATGGTGTCGGACGTTAAGAATAGCACCATTCCATATCCTCCCATGGGTGTCGTAAGAGGCGACTAAGGGACTTTCGAGAGACTGGGCAGCAGCGTTCTCTGTGCTTTTGTAACAACCGTACTACGATTGCCAACCCGCCTGCCAAGCGTGGCGATTATGGCAAAACCCCCCTTATGCCCCCTTTTGTGTTGACCCCCGGGGGAAGCCTATGTCCAGCAGCGGACGTCTTTCGGCTGAAATGATGATGGTGATGATGAACATGAATAGATTATTTATGTCTTTTGTGACAACCTCCTGAATTTTGACGAGGATGCAAAACAACACCTTGTATAAAGGTCAGGTTAACAGAAAAACTTCTTCCGGGCTGGGGGTTCTTTCGGAAATTGAAAGCTTCTATAGTCAGCTGTACGCTACGCATGCATCTCAACCTGATCCCGAAAATGAGCAGTTCCGAGCTACATTAACACGCCACTTTACGGAAGACTTGCCAGAAGTCAGCCTGGAAGAAATTGCGATGGCTCTCAAACAGCTTAAAAACGGAAAAGCCCCTGGAGAAGACGGCATTACGACTGAGCTCCTGAAATCTGGTGGTAAAGCTGTAATGAAGGAGCTCCAGAGCATTTTCAATACTGTTCTTTTTGATGGGAGAACTCCAGAGGCGTGGAATATGAGTGTTGTCGTGTTGTTTTTCAAAAAGAGTGATAAAACTCTTTTGAAAAACTACCGACCCATTTCACTCTTGAACCACGTCTATAAGCTGTTTTCGAGAGTCATCACAAACCGTCTTGCGCGAAGACTCGACGAGTTCCAGCCTCCCGAACAGACCGGGTTTCGATCGGGATACGGCACCATAGACCACATCCATACAGTGGTGCGGCAGATTATACAGAAAACAGAAGAGTATAATCGGCCCCAGTGCTTAGCGTTTGTGGACTATAAAAAGGCCTTTGACTCGATCGAAACCTGGTCTGTTCTGGAGTCTTTTCAGCGATGCCAAGTCGATTGGCGATACATCCAAGTGTTGAGAGGTCTTTACAACGCCGCTACTATGGCCGTCCAAGTCCAGAACCAGCAGTAAACCTATTCCCTTGCATCGTGGTGTGAGACAAGGGGTCTTTATATCCCCCAAATTGTTCACAAATGCATTGGAGGATATATTCAAGACGCTGGACTGGAAGGTGCGCGGATTAATATAAACGGTGAGCAACTCTCACACTTACGATTTGCAGATGATATCGTTATCGTGGCGGAAACGCTGCAAGATTTGCAGCATATGCTGAATGGACTAGCTGATTCTTCTCAACGCGTTGGTCTCCGGATGAACCTGGATAAAACCAAGGTTATGTTCAATGAACATGTAAGTCCGGAACCAATTGCAGTTCAAGGCAGTATTCTCGAAGTTGTTAAGGAGTATGTTTACGTCGGGCAAACTATGCAGTTAGGTAAAAACAACTTCGAGAAAGAAGCCAACAGAAAAATACAGCTGGGTTGGGCAGCGTATGGAAAACTGCGTCGAATCTTCACATCGCCAATCTCACAGAGTCTAAAGACGAAAGTTTATAATCAGTGCGTCCTACCCGTCATGTCATACGGCGCCGAAACATGGACACTCACGGTTGGGTTGGTCCACAAATTTAAAGTCGCTCAACGTGCTATGGAAAGAGCTATGATAGGGGTTTCTCTGAAAGAACGAGTTCGTAACGAGGTGATTCGACAGACAACCAAGGTTATCGACATAGCCCACCGCATTAGCACGCTGAAGTGGCAATGGGCCGGCCATATAACCCGAAGAACCGATAACCGTTGGGGTAGACGAGTTCTTGAGTGGAGACCACGGATTGGTAAACGTAGCTTAGGACGTCCTCAGACTCGGTGGAGCGATGATCTGCGCAAGGCAGCTGCAAGAGCTGGATGAGAGTGGCCGAGGATCGTGCTCAGTGGCGTGTCATGGGATAGGCCTATGTCCAGCAGTGGACGAATACTGGCTGATGATGATGATGATGAACAGAAAAACTGCTTGACTTTCACGTTGGTCTACTGGTTGCAAGTGCAACTGCTGAGCATGATTTCCTGGGTTCAATTCCCAGGTCTGGCAAAAAGTTATTGGATTTTTCTATCAGTAGCAGTTACGGAGTCTGGATTTGTGCCCGGTTGATAGGAATAGGCTCAACCTCCATTACATGAGACTTAATTTTAGGTACCTTACTTATTAGGTACACCCACATTTCACACAACAGAAATTAGGTAGTATAATAGAGGTAATGCATTTTCCATTTCTCTATTCAGTATTATTCATAATGGCACAAGCAGATTAATCAATCTATTTATTTAGACTTTCCCTTATTATCTTGAGGTCGGCTTTCAGTCTAACCGAATGCAGCTGAATACGAATATCTGACCTTCACAATCTCAGTCAGACTTTTTTCTACTGAAGCAATCTAGTTACAAGCAGGAACATTCACAATTATATACAGTGAGTAAGGAACTGTGAAATCCGAGCTTTATATTTTATACCAAGCTTTTGACAATAATAAACGCTCCGCACTTCAACTAAGTCCATAATGAAAGCTCATCTACTTCGAAAGCTTAACACCTACTTTACATACTCACCGTTCCAATAGCAATCTTTACATACATACCTACAACTGTCTCGAACAAAACAGACACTTCTATTCATTTTCTGTGTCAACGCATGCCCTATAAACATGCGAGTCGTCTTAGTTATCGGTACTCATTGTTAGAAGCCCGTAGAATGCAACTCGCATAGTCGCAGCTCTATTTATAGAATTATCGATACTTGGTTTGCGAACAACCCTTTGTTTCTACGAACAGTCGATCGATATGACTGTTATGTTGAAGGTTGCTTTGATGAAGAAATGATGGCTTAGCTATAATGGTTAATAGGAAATGGTTTTGTAAATGACATCTGAAGTCTGAAGAAGCTTTTGTTGTAGTAGTTTTTTTTTTCTACGGCTCACTAATAAAATTCTAGTCTTGAAGAAGCTTCCGAGTTTCATGTTCATTATTAAACATAAATAAAACGGCCATTGTCACTCAACAACACACAAAAAAATAAAGTTATAGGGAAAACTTTTATCACTGACATCAGGATCCTCCCCAAACCCAAACAACTACAAAGAAAAAAAAAAGAATCAAACCAAAATTATCCATAATTATTACCCAGCCCCAACAGTCCCCAAACCTTACCACGACTACATCGAACCTAGCCGGGTCGATAAGACATGTTAAAGTAAATTCCGAGTCCAACGTCCTCAGTCCTATCAATTATTAAAGGTTCTGTATCGATTTGGTCATTTGCTTTTACCTTTGTTACGGCTGAGGCACACCGCCTGGACATAATTACGTGGACAGCTTTTGTTTTTGTTTGAGGGTGAAAAATTGGGCCTGGATTAGAATTGTCGGCCTCAATTTATGTGTCGTGTTGAAAATGGTGAATACAGTTTTTTTATGGATATTAGGCCCTTTAACTGTAAACAAAACTACAAATTCAAATTCTCATAAAATAGAGACGGAATAATTAATTTGTGTACCATGGAGAGTAGCTAATCACTGTAACTATGTGAAAGTACATGCCAATGAAAATAATGTAAGGGTATGATATCTTCCTCTGCCCATAACACATTTTAATACAATATTACTTCAATGAAATTTGAAGGCACGTTACTTTGTAGGTAGATTTTTTTTTTGTGGACTGATTGTATCATAATGTCTTACTATTGTGTACTAAATGAATTAGTGTATGCATACACCATGCATGCAGCAAGCATGCCGCGGGCATGTAAACAAGAATACACCATTCATGCAGCATGCAAGCAAGCATGCAGCATGAAACATGCAGCAGGCACAGTTTCTGTCACGGCTCCGGCGCTGCATGGCTCCGGCGTTCCCACGCTAGTTTATCGTCGCAGATGTGTTTTACGCTCACCTCTACAGCTTCAGTTTGCTGGCCGGCTTCGCCAGCCAACCTAAGCCGCGGCGGCGAGTCTTAAAACCACCTACTCCTCAGTTCGCGGGCCGCCTCACCACTCTGCGCCTACGCGGGATTAGATTACACTCTAAGGGTAGAGCAGATCTGGCTGAAAAGCTTAGAGCGTCCCTAGATGCGGCCGAGGCCCGAGTGTCCAGGCCCGTCAGATGCGCAGACCTGCGCATCCTGGGTCTGGACGACTCTGTGACCCAAGAGGAGGTGGTCGCCGCCGTCACCAGGATCGGTGGGTGTCCTGCCGAGCAAGTCAGGGCAGGCACCCTACGTCCGGACCACACGGGTATGCGAACCGTTATGGTAAGCTGCCCTGTGACGGCGGCAAGTAAAATCGTGGAGGCTGGAAGGCTCCTGGTGGGCTGGGTGTCAGCGCAGGTGAAGCTGCTGGAGCCCCGACCTCTGAGGTGTTACCGGTGCCTCGTGGGGCAGCACGTGAGTTGTCGGTGCTCCTCGGAGGTGGACCGCAGCGGCGACTGCTTCCGATGCGGTCAGCCCGGTCACATGGCCGCGGCTTGCTCCGCCACGCCGCATTGCACTGCATGTGCGGCAGCGGGCAAACCGGCCGATCACCGGGCAGGGGGCAAGGCCTGCGCACCACCCAACAGGACCAGGGGCAGGGGCAAGGGAAGGCCTCCAGCCACCAGCTCCACCGTCGCCACCGCCACAGCCGCCGCCACTGTCGCTGTCGCTGCCGCCACGTCTGCCGCCGCAACATCTGTGGCGGGGCCCTCACAGGGGGCCCGGGAGGGGGCTGAAATGGAGTGCCAATAATGGCCCCATTACGCCTTCTCCAGGCGAACATCAACCACTGCCGCTGTGCTCAGGATCTGTTGCTCCAGAGCATGGCGGAGTGGTTGATTAACGTCGCCGTGGTCGCTGAGCCGTACTTTGTCCCGCCCAGGGAAGACTGGGTGGAGGACCTGAGCGGCTCAGTGGCCATAATTTCGTCGGCCGCCGCCGGTACCCCGACCCTTGAGAGTGTCAGGAAGGGTCAGGGTTGCGTAGCAGCACGGTTCGGGGAGATCGTCGTAGCGGGAGTCTACTTCTCCCCGAGCCGAACTCTCGCCGAGTTCCACAACTCCCTCATGGAGTTGAGTGTCGTCATCCGAAACTATTCCCTCCCCGTGCTTGTGCTCGGGGACTTCAATGCCAAAAACTTGGCTTGGGGTTCTCGTTGCACGGATGTGCGGGGTAGGATGGTGGAGGACTGGGCTCTGGAGGCGGGCCTGGTCGTCCTAAATCGGGGTTCTGTCCCCACGTGTGTGCGGATGCGGGGCGAGTCGGTGGTGGACATCTCGTTCGCTAGCCCCGCTCTGTCACCGCGTGTCGTTGACTGGCGCGTCATGGAGGGGGTGGAGACCTATTCCGACCACCGGTACATCCGGTTTGATGTCTCCGCCCAAGACTCAAGCGCGCCGGTCCTACAGGCCCCGAGTGGTCCGCGTTGGGCGCTGAAGCAGCTGGACCGGGAGCTCCTCCTGGAGGCCTCGATAGTGCAGGCCTGGGTGACATCACCGAACAGGCCTGCCGACGTCAACAATGAGGCAGGGTGGTTCCAGGAGGCCATGTCCAACATTTGCGACGTGGCAATGCCCCGAGTTCGGCCAGGAAGCGCCCGGCGTCAGGTGTACTGGTGGTCGCGAGAGCTGACGTCTCTGCGCGAGGCGTGCGTAGCCGCGCGGCACCCGTACGCCAGGCATCGCAGGCTCCGCATCCGCCCTCCGGATGCGGCAGCCATTGAGGCGGAGCTGTACGAGGGATACAGAGCAGCGAAGACCGCCCTCCAGGAGGCTGTCCAGCGGGCCAGAGACCTGGGCCGCGAGGAGATGCTGGAGACTCTCGACAGAGATCCGTGGGGGCGCCCTTACAAGATGGTGCGGGACAAACTCCGCACCTGGGCCCCCCCGCTGACGCAGAGTCTCCGCCCTCAGCTCGTGGAGGACGTGGTGAGCGCTCTGTTCCCTCTGCGAGGGGAACATCCTCCCCCGCCTATGGCTCCGCCGCTTGCGGTGCCGGAAGCGGACCACATCGAGGACGATGACGACATTCCGGAAGTGACCGGGGTAGACCTGAGAGCGGCGGTAGGCAGGCTTAAAGCCAAAAATACCGCCCCGGGACCCGATGGCTTGCCTGGCAAAGCCTGGGTCCTGGCCTCGGAGGCTCTCGGGCCCCGACTGGAAGGGCTCTTAAGCGCATGCTTGGAGAGAGGCCAGTTCCCGCTTCGTTGGAAGACGGGGAAGCTGGTCCTCATCCGGAAGCCGGGGCGCCCTGCGGACTCTCCGTCCGCATACCGGCCCATTGTGTTGCTCGACGAGGTGGGCAAGCTCTTCGAAAGAGTCATTGCTAACCGCCTCGCCGGGCACCTTGTGGGGATGGGGCCGGATCTGGCGGAACACCAGTTTGGTTTCCGCAGAGGGCGCTCGACGGTGGACGCCATCATGCGCGTGAGGGCTCTCACGACGGGGGATGCGGTGTCCAGGGGTGGGGTTGTCTTGGCGGTGTCTCTTGACATCGCCAACGCCTTCAACACCATGCCCTGGAGCTGCATTAGGGAGGCACTCCGGTATCACCGGGTGCCGACCTACCTTCGTCGTGTGGTCGGGGACTACCTGACGGACAGGGCCGTCATCTACCCCGGTCGCACCGGAGAATGGAACCGGCGAGAGGTGTCGTGCGGTGTCCCACAGGGATCGGTTCTGGGGCCGCCCTTGTGGAACATCGGCTACGACTGGGTGCTGCGCGCCGACCTCCCTAGCGGTGTCAGTGTAGTCTGCTACGCTGACGACACGCTGGTGCTGGCACAAGGGAGGTCGCACGAGGCGGCGGCCGAACTTATGACACGCGGGGTTGCGATAGTCGTGGAGAGAATCCGGCAACTGGGTCTCGAGGTGGCATTGCACAAGTCCGAGGCCATGTGCTTTCATGGGCCTCGGAATGCGCCACCGTCGGGATCCATACTGACGGTAGGAGGGGTTCCCATCGGCGTCGAGTCGACGCTGAGGTACCTAGGGCTTGTCCTCGACAGCCGGTGGAACTTCGTGGAGCATTTCCGACGTTTGGCCCCCAAACTGGAACGGGCAGGGGCTGCGTTCAAGCGGCTCTTGCCCAACCTGGGGGGTCCAAACGCCTCCTGCCGCAGGCTCTACGCGGGGGTCGTGCGGTCCATGGCCCTTTACGGGGCCCCGGTGTGGGCGCGTTCTCTGAGGCGGCGAGCCGCCCATTACCTGAACGCGCCCCAGAAGGTGGTAGCCGTAAGGCTGATCCGGGGGTACCGCACGATCTCCGGCGAGGCGGCGAGCCTCTTGGCCGGATTGCCGCCATGGGATCTGGAGGCGATAGTCCTCGCGTGCCTGCACGAATGGCGCGCGGAGGCACTACGCCGGGGGGAAACTCCGCTGCCGCGGCAAATTGTCGCTCAGCGGACAGACCTCCGGCGCGATCTCATGGCGACATGGAGAGAGCGACTGTCGCAACCCCGTGCAGGGCACGCCACAATAGTGGCGATAAGTCCCCTCTTTGAGGAGTGGCTAGAGAGGCGCCACGGCGCCCTCACCTTCCGCCTGACGCAGGTCCTCACCGGACACGGTTGTTTCGGGAGGTTCCTGCACCGAATCGGGCGGGAGGAAACGCCCGGGTGTCACCACTGCGAGGATCGGCCGGAGGACACGGTGGAGCACACTGTGGAGCTATGCCCCGCTTGGGCTGAGCACCGCCGTGTCCTCGTAGCGGCGATTGGCGGCGGCGACCTCTCGCGTCCGGCCCTGGTTCAATCCATGGTCCGGAGCGAGAGGGAATGGGAAGCCGTCGCCTCCTTCTGCGAAGCAGTCATGCTAGCGAAGGAGGTGGCGGAACGTGAGAGGGAGAGAACCTCACGTCCCAGCCGCCGCGGGAGACGCCCCGGGCGTCGGGGGGCAACCAGTGGCCCCCGGCCACCGTAGGCGCGGGCCTGTGGACGGTGAGTAATGGGCTAGCTCACCGTCCGTCCGTCTTGTGACGACAGACCGTGCCGACGGCGCGTTCGTGTTCCACGCGCGCCTCAAGGAGATGTCAGCAAATCGGAAGGGGTCCGAGAGGGCCGATGCCTGCCAGGGCTGCGGGTTGTTCGAAAGAGATACCGTGCCCCTGGAACGCAAAGGGCTAAGAAGGAACATGGATGGGTTTTAGTCAGTCAAGTCTGACACTCCCTTCCGCTCCGCCCAGAGCGGAAGAAGTCATTTGATGATTTCCCATCCTAAAAAAAAAAAAAAAAAAAAAAAAAAAAAAAGGGTAGAGCAGATAAGACTATGTGGAGTCGGTTTTGCAGCGTTTCGTTTCTGTCACTAACTTTAGTCGCATTGAATTTTTAAGAGAACAGTTTAATTTTAATTTAGGGTTAAAAATTAAAATACGTCACAATAACTCAAATTTGTTTCTGTTATTTCTATTAGTGGTATGCCTAAATACTATTATGATAATAGTGTTATGCCTAGTAACATTATACGAATTAAATTGATGCCTTTGCTATGAGCCTTCAAGATAATTCTGCCAACATAAACTGTATGGCAAAAATAAATATGTCAAAGTATTATTATGGCAAAACAAATTGTACCAAAATAGTTATGCCAAAGTATATTAGGAAAAACAACATTATGCGAAAAGAAGGGATTCCTTTTCATATATTTTAATATAAATTAGTAAGCTCTTGGTGTGCTTCAGTCCAATTAGTAAATATTGATTCTGGGCTGCCAGGAGAAATCACAACAAAACGATTTAATATTGTAGATACACAATAATAGATTATTGTATTTACTGTAGGTACACTCTATATTCTGCTGTATAGTGCAGTTTAGATAAAGTTTTGTGTTGTATTATATTTCAAAATGAAATAGATTTTAATGAACTAAAAGTATGTATGTGAACTAAAAGCTGTGTGGTATTCGGTTGGCTTAGTATGGTAATGTCGTGAGGAAAGTTTTGAGTATATGAGTGAAAGAAGACCAAAGAAACGATAGATAGACTGTGTGAAGGATGATATGGTAAAAAATGAGATGTCTGATGAGATGACAAGTAGAAGTATGGAAGAAGAAGACATTCTACGCTGACTAGAAATAAATTGGGAAAAGAACTATGATGATATTCAGTGCAAGATTAAATGTATCTCTACTCAATGCAGAGAGTACACAGGATGAAGATGTAAACATTAATAAGCTAACTACAAGATAACCTAAAAACGCAGCTTCTTTGTAGTTATTAACTAGCTAATTATACCTAAAATAATTTGGTGACGAGGAAATTATTAAAGTTCACTTTACTCATAAGTATTAGTTAGTAGTCAATTGTAGTAATAAAATTACTCAGTTACAGTAATGACGTAAAATTTCAGTTTTTATAACTAACGAGTCTGAATTGTCCAACCCAATTTTGTTCTTTGCTTATGCTTTCGGTAGGAGAAAGGCTAGGCTTGCTATCTAATAGGGTACATTATTTGTATAATTCTGCTACTAGAATTAAAAGACTTTTTTATGAATTAGTTTGAAGTATTTATCATGGACGTAAAAATTCTGTCCTTTATGTTAGGAGCTTTTTTTGCTAACACGTAACAATGCTTTTTTATCATTTATAGACCGTTATTGTTAACGATATTAGTTATTAATGTTCTCTATTGTTATATTATTGTTATACAGGTAATGTGCTCTTCGCGTGTCTGTGTGTCCCTTTACTTTTGACAAAAGCTTTTTAAATGGTCCCCCTTTTCTGATGTATGTGACAATTATTTGTATTGTTCACAATAATAATTATTATAGCAATAAATGAATTACCACCCTAAATCAAAAGATAGTGGCTAGTAAAAATAACAAACAATTTTTTGTAAAGATTATGTACGTACTTGGGTTTTTATATCATTTATCGTTTTTTTTTTAATTTGTTGGGGTTTGTGGATTTCAGACATTTATTTATACTAATCCATATAATAGTTCAGGGATCTTTGGACGCATATTCGAATGAATTTTATTAGCATGAACCACTCACGAAAACCATCGAACGATCCTGCCCTTATTTTTCCTGTGTAAATGTAGGTATTGTTTATTCCCGAATCATTAAAATTATATATAATAAACGATAAATAACAACTCACATTTATATGTATAAACTATTTTATGATTATGTTATTGTTTTTTTGCGAAATGATGCAAGACGTCTTCAAAAGCTTTTATTATTCTATCACGGAAAAAAACTTTACAGCAAAACATTTTAAAGAAATAAGACGTCACACTCACCTTTGAACACTAATAATAACCTACTTAATAAATCGGTTATAATAACTCTTAAATCTATCCGCGCAAATTCCGAACCGATACTGTCGCGTCACAGGCCAAACGAAAATAGCATCATCATTTTCTAAAATCAAAAATCCGACACGCTGCGTACATTAGTCGCATCGATGCGCTATGAAAATAAATTGTTTATATGTATATGTACAAGAAAATACGGTCAGTCAGTTGTCAGTTAGTAGCGGGAAAGAAGGCCGAGCGCGGCGTCCGGCGCTCATGAAATAAAATTGTTTTCCCCGCGTACGAAAGTGTAAAAGCAACACGTGGACTATGGTACGAAAAGTTTGCTAACAAGCCGGTTGATTAGCAAAACTTTTCGACGGGGTAGCCGTACCAATTACGTGCAGTGTGTGGTTCAATTTGTGGTGTGTGCATGTTTGATGTTTATCGGATTCAACCGGTGAGTGGATTATGCTAATTTTATTATTGTTTTTAATTGTTTATTATACTACTTTCACGGTATTATGAGCGTTATTGACATAATAGCTCGTTTTTGGAACAGTGATTATTCTTTATTTTGGTTTTTATTGCCGATATGCTGTCGAATTTAACTTTTGGTAATACAGATGTCAGCGTTACATAAAAATTCGGATCAACTTGACGGTTGACGACGGGACAGTTTCGGTACGAGTCTCGGGTTCTCGTTAAATAGTTATTTAAGTTAGCAAGTTTTGATAGAGAATCGTATAACTTTGAGACGTTCTTATGATATGAAAAGTGATGTAACTTTTACTTGACTCTTGACTTAGAAATAGTTATGAGTATTTTATTGGGTGGAGCTGTTTTATGTCAAGCTTTATTACTTTATCACACGTTTATTAGAAGTTAAAATATTAGTTTTGAATAAAATGACATTTTCAGTAATCATTAATCAGATCACTATTAAAATATTGTCTCAGATACCATATTACATTAAGAAAATTCTTTATGATAAAAAATCAACAGGCCTGTACAAGCTTTTTTCCAATATATTTATAATAAAATGGTTAATTAATATGTGACCCTCCATCGACCTTTAAAAATTAAAACGGCGTATCTAATGCATACTTACACAGATATAAAGGAGAATACACATATTACATGTACTTATCACATAATTATGTTCAGTCGCTATTAGTTATAAAGTTTATACTTAGTTGTCTTATCATGTTGACCTACTTACGCACAATAATAACAATAGGTATAGCAAAAACACCCCTGCTTTCACATGTGATGGCGGGTACACACTAACATTTATTTATCTCTCTTTATTTTATTTTAAATTTCTTACGATCTGCTTCCGTGCTTACACAATAACATGGACTCCTCTATCTTTCTACTTCATCTTTCTCTTTCGTGTGAACAGAGTAAGAGAGAGTGTGCTCTCACTCTGTTCTGTCGTCCCCACATGAAGTAAAGATAATTTATTTCTTGTAAAATAGTTCGTCCCTGTAAGAACTTCCGTCATATCGACAGCTTATACCCGCCAAGCGTTGCAATCTGCTTTGGTTTTGTACCTAAAAGGTACTAAAAAGTACCAATATTTATAGCACATAGGAACCTAACTTTTCAAAATTATTGTTAACAAAGATGATTTCATCGGCTTAAGCTTGCTTGATATGGAGTTCTACCACTACAAACACCACCACAAAACTATAATCCTAATTTTATTTTAAAAATAACAAAGCATTTCAAAAGACTTGCTTAACCGATTTCTATAAATAATAAGTAATTATCAAACCAATTATTAAAAAAAACACTGTTCTAACACTAAAGTACCTGCTAACGGCTTTTAATGACTCAAACTAAAGTACGTTTACTAATAACTTCAATTTTAACGGAATATATGTCTACGCCTTAATAGTTGACTTCGGTCCTTAGCTTTGCTAGTTACCTATGTGGGAAAAAGTCCGCCTGTCGCAACCCCCATTATATATAAACTGTTAAGTAATCGATACAGTAATAATAGTTTAAATTAACAATGAAGTTTGTATTATTTTTCCCTTATAGAGCTGTGGACTATGGTAGACTAGATGTTAAGGTCTATAAATGTGGTAAAGTGCATCAAAACCTGGTTCATTTTGATGATTTGGAGCAACAAACCGTCAAACCAAACCTAATGGCAAATAATAAAATGTTTTGAATTTGTTTCCTTCCATGTTTTCTGAAAACAATGTAAAACATGTGTCACTGCCACTTAAGAGCGCTTACAGCTTACGGGATTTCATACAAACTTTCAAGTCCTTATTTTCCGAAATGACTGAACCGATTTTAATGAAACTTAATACGCATAAGCAGAATACATAGGTCTAAAAAGTTACTAAAACATTTTCAAAATGTCTTTAAAAAAAAAGATAACTGTAAATTTTTGTTTCTATAGATAATTTATAGGTAATCGGTGTAATTTAGCTGTAAGACTATTTTTCAAAAATGTTTTTAGCAACTTTGATGCTTATAAGTATGAAGTTTCATTAAAATCAGTTCAGACATTTCGGAAAATAAGGACTTGAAAATTTGTATGAAATGTCATAAGGCGTAAACGCTCCTAAGAGTAGAAGAAAATAAGCAGAATTCAGGTTAACTTTTATACAGCAATGTACACTTTGGTTTTCTGTCTGTCCAAATAAAAGCTCAACTTTTTAAATTAACGTGTGATAATGGTCGACATTTATAGAAGGTATTCTATCTTCTTCTTCTTGCTTTATCGTGTTAGTCCGTAACCTGGTGTCAGAGTATTTTATGACACCCATGGCCTCTGACTTGGCTTATAATTATTCATAATGTTTAATACCTTTTTCCAAGATAATAATCACTAATATAACGTACATTATTAACTACCTGAAATCCGAAAACAACAAAGCTTTGAACTTTTCTGTTTTATCGATAATTACACTGTTAGCTTTTGATTTTACCCATCGTTAAAATTAATATTCGATCAGAAAACAATTAGGAAATAGACGCTTATAGTAAGGTATATAGATAGACCAAGATATTAATAGTTATTTGTTATACAAGAGTGCAAAGTTGCTTTTTAACCGCGTGTTCAATTTTGATGACCGAGCAAGCGAAGGATTCTAAAATTGAATCACAAGCGCAGCGAGTGATTCAAAATTAGAATCCTGAGCGTTAGCGAGGGAATCAAAAGAGCACGAGGTGAAAAATCTTTGCACTCGAGTGCAACACGTAACTTTTCATTCCACCTCAGCGAGGAAATGATTAAATGCAAAAAAAAACGTTTACAATCACAAGATAGGTACACTTTTATTTCAGTTTAGGTATTAATTACTACATTATGACAGGTAAGTATTACAGAATAATCTTTAAATTATAACAAAATAATATATTATTACGGTATAATTAACAATGACGTGAAAAAATGCCGCGTAAAGAACCGCGTACAAAGTAAATTGAAAAAAGAACACCAAGAAGGTTCCGAGTCTGAGTTTTTAACAAATTAAAAAAAAGTTGTATGATATATTCGGCACCATAGAGGTAGCAGTAAATAGGTTTAATGTTTTTTTTAATTCACAAACTTAGTGCACGATGTTCTAAATTCAATTTACTTTATCCTCTAGAGAATAAAAACGGCTTTTGCACTCAGATATCGAAGAGTAAAAATACTCTTTCCGAGATGGTGGGATGAAAAATATGTATTTAATCTATCGATGATGTTCTTCTGAAAACTCGGGAACTGGTCTGGTTTTATGTACAGATTGTGCGAAAAATTATATTATCAGCTGACCCATACAAAACTTCAATACCCGTTCGACCCAAAGTATGGGACAGTACGACAAACGACCTATTTTGTTTTTTACGAATTTCTATAACGTTGACTACGTCCGAGTCACTACGCGAGAGATCTTACATTTATTGTGTTATACCTTGATTATGTGTATGTATTTATAAAAACATTAAATATTTTAATACTAAGTTACTTCCAATGTGTTTATTTTTCATATAATTCATATAATTGAATTGTCCCAAAACCTCTTGATACATATTCCGAACAAATTATAAAGTACCTGCTTTAATATCTCTGTGCTGATCGCCCTAAATTTTATTGACTTTGGCAAATGAACCAATCGTAAACCGTTGAAAGAAATCTGCGTCATCCATTTTCCCGTAATAAGCTAATGACTAAACCGTTCGTCATACACTTGCAAATATTGGGAAACTTCTGCTCGTAGGTACCTTCAATAACTAGGTGGAAAAAAATTACGCTACGACGACGTTACAAACAACATTATTTAACTCCCGATACTCCTATTATGGTAAAACTTCCTGTAACTTTTTAAAGGTTTTACTAAACCTTGATTGACTGACCCTACGAAATCTGCTTATATCCCATAAAAAATGGAAGTATCAGCGTGTTAGGGCTTAGTGGTGATTGCATTTAAGCATAGGATCAGAGTGAATGGTGAAGAGTTCCAATATGTCCATAAATACATTTACTTGGGCCAGTTAGTCTCTTTCCAGTCCAGACAGGAAAAGGAAGTCACAAGACGAACCGAAAATGCCTTGAAGAGCTACTGGTTCATAAAAGGAGCTCATGTAAGGAATCCTTCCTTTGTCACAAAAGAGAAAAGCCCTGACACACCCAGAAGGCGACGCGGTAGACCTCGCAGGAGATGACGGGACGAGCTGGACCGGACCAACGACCAGTGGTCCATATTAGTTCTGGATCGAAGGATTTGAGAAGCCTTCGCCCAGCAGTGGGATGACATAGGCTACCTTATCGTCGACGTCGCAACTACTACTGACGCTCTGTCAGCCTCTCAGAGCCTACTGGCAATGTCATCCTCTGCGACAGCATTATATCAGTTCAGTATGACCACTTTAAGCATACAGGGTTATTGGTAAAACACCAACAACCTCTTAAGAGGTCATTCTACTCATCATTATGAACAACTTTTACTATGAGACCAAACCCGAAATCGTGCAAAAAAATCAACTGTTCCCTATATTTTGACTAGTTTTGTGAACATAAAGTACGGAACAGCAGATTTTTTTTTCGCGATTTCAGGTTTGGTCCCATATTAAATTTTGTTCATAATAATGAGTACAAGGACCTCTTAAGAGGTTGTTGGTGTTTTACCAATAACCCTGTATAGTTCAAGTTGGTGTTGCTAGTAAAGAATAAAATGCATCGATACATCAAAAATGGTACATTCATTTTAGTTCTGTGTTTTCTCACCTGCACAGATAATTTGGCTGAAGTGTCTCTGTGCTTTGTCATTGCAGTTAGGTTTTACCATTTTAGTCTACGGTCGCCTTTAGCATTGCACCTTTATGTACTTCCTTGAAGAAATTCTTCTTCTAGGTGCTGATGGCAATCTAAAGTGAGTCGGTCCAGAACGTGGTTACGAGTTCAGCGCCTTCAGTAGCATCTATCAGTACAAAATAACGCTACTATAAATTATAAAGACATTGCAAAAAATAATGCAAAAACCTATTGTGCACAGTCCATAAGCCCGTACCAACCGAGCCGAGGGTTATCGGCGCCCGTCACATAGGTCAACGCATTTCTGTCATGCCCGTCTATCTTTATCTTTATTCCTTGATCGTTAGTTATTATATTGGTATATAACATATTGATAAGTAATTGTTGATAAGGGGTACACGCATGAACTAATCGCAATTTGGGTTTATTGCATGCACTTTTTCAAATTTTACATGAATCGACCAACGTGGTAAAATAAAGGGGTAAAATAACATAAATCCAATCAAATTCCCAATAAAGTTTGAGCAGTTTAAAATGTGCATTGCGCTAAACATAAATGTAACAGTAGATATTATTATTTCGGATAATGGTAGAAAAGTGTGTGACGCCATTCGAATGAAAGGCACAGCTGGATTGAATTGATGTGACTAAGAGTCTTCTATTACAGATGTAAAAGTAGATATAGAACGATGTATAACTAAACACAATAACTAAAACTATGAAAGCAGCCTAAGTCTAACTATGATAACAAAAGATAGAAAAAAAAAAGTATTTATTTGTTTCGTGAAACAAAAATATTTAATAAACAATAAAACAAAATTTTGTAATAAATAAAAATAAGAAAAGAAAAAGGAAAACAAATATAATGTCCAAAATAAAAGAAAAATTCTAAGAACGATTAAAAAAAAAACTCAAAAAATCCAAACTCAAACCATATAAGACATTTATTTTTTCTGGAATAATTCCAATTAGACCATTACAGGCACTTTTGAAAGTCAAAGAACAAAGGACAGATTTGTGAAAGTACCTACTGTAGTTGCCCCTTCCAAAGCGTAGATCTCCATGGAGAAGAATGGGCAAGAAACTCCATGGACACTCTTTTAAATCAAAATATGTTACAAAATTTTGGTTAAATCATATGGTTAATAAGGTTTCTACACGTAATAGTGCTTAAAGTTAAGACGTGTTATGTAGAATACATTGAACTTTCACGACACAAATACCTTTCAGTACTACACATTCAGCGTACATATTTATGCCTTCAACAATGTTTTGAAATCCGCAGGATTAAGAATTTGGTATCAAGCCAACAATTCAGCCACTTTGCCAAATCGTAGTAATTGCATGCATCTCAACTAATTCTAGTTTTTGTTTCAAAATGTTGTCTTGAAGTCTAAAGAAAATGATTGAGGCAGGTGCTTTTTGAGTCTCATTGTTTTCAATGTGACCGCAACTATTTATAAAAGTAGGTAGTTAACAGATTTATGCGTGTACTCAGCAAGATTGGCTGTGATGAACTTTGAGATTTTTGCTAGCTAACTAACTAATTAATTGCGCAAATTACAGAGTGGGCAGTTCCTTTAACCGAAAATCTAAGATGCGTGAGGTTCAGCAATTTTAGTTAAAAATTGTATTAAATTTAAGTCTCGTAACGATATTGTTGATCTATTGGTTGAGCACAATATTGAACTGTCTTGTGTTTAGCTGGATAAGCATATGCGTGTGCGTGTGTGCGGTTACAGACCCCCAAATTATCAAAACTACTTCATATCTAGCAAAACTTGCAACTGGTAATAAATCACTCGTTATCTGCGGTGACTTAAATGTTAATATTTTAGACAAAAAATTTAATAGTAGTACATTGTTGCATCTTATAAAATCATTTAATTTGTTAAATGGGTTTTCGGAACCATCCCGATTTGCAATTGCAATTTTCTCAATGTATTCTACGATTGTCCACTGCTTGACATTGGCCTATCCAAGTTTTAAAGACGTTTTCCTTTGGATCTACCCTCTCTATTGCCTTATAAACGATTACCGTACGGGTCACCGTTCATATGGAATTGCCTATTATGACTTCTCAAAATTTCCTTTAGGTAAGGCTTGCCTTATAATTAGTGTGAACGATGCTAACTAACGTCTATCAAATACAATGGCAATGCCAATCACTTTACAACAAACTGCCAAGTCAAAGGTCTCAATTTCAAACCCATGATACGTACTATCAACTAACTGGGTATCGGACCACGGTAAGGACTATCCTTGCTTGCAGCGTTAAAATAGTTCAAAACTTTCTATTCATTGGTCCCTTTTTTTGTCTTATTCCTATTGGTCGAAAAAATTCTCAGGCTCTGTCAGAATTTTTTAAAACTAAACATATTTTTTCAAATAGGGTCACGATATATTTTTTTTTTGTTTTACTGTTATTGATCCGCAAACTATTTGTGCGGACCAATTGGAGTAAGGGTATTAATCAGATGTGGTCATCGTGTGCACGGGATTTTTTTGGAAAACTGTGCCTATTCCCACTTTCCCGATAGTACCTCTGATTTTTGGGTTCATGTGCGTATTGTATAACTGTCACTTGTTTTGGTGGAGGAAAATATGGTGAGGAAACCAACATGCCTAAGAGATATCAGTGGCCTATGGGTGGCATAAAAACTCTGACAACAGGTTAGGCACTAACCATTATTTTTTGACAGTTCAACAACATCCGTAACGTGAACGGACGATGTTTTCAAACATAATATGCAGAGGATTTCGGATTTTGATGAAAAAGTTTTACGCAGTTAGTGTGCTGGTCAATTAAATAATTAGTATCTGTTTTTGAAACCGCATCTGCAAAGTATTACGGTTTATTAATCGTGACAGCGCGTCGAGCCTAGAATTTGTTCTTCTCCGCTAATTTTATTATTACGAAATGACAAATGAAGCTGAGTAGTTTAATCTAATTCAAACTTTGTATCGTCTCGAAATACCTTTCTACAAATTGAAGTCTGGCCTGAATTTAGTTGAAATGTTCTACAAACTTTTGACTGTCTCTTACCAACTGAATCAAGTGTTCGACGGGAGAAAGTGTCATTTAATTTTGTACTCTTTCAACAGCATATCAACATTACAGAGGTTATTTACCTTCTTGACGAATCTGTTGTTATAATATCTCTTGCTTCAGCATATCTTCGAGTTCGTGTCACCAAAGCAAATATTGGCAAGAGTCTGAAGAAATAAATTTGGTTTCATGAGTGAAAGGTTACTCACCTTTATGATTCACATCCTAATTGGTATGGGATGCAAGAATAGAATCACTGCATTTTCGTGCCCTGTGGCATGTGAGCAACAATTGATAGAGTTCATCTGGCAGGCAGGCGTAGCGGCGGGAGTGCGGATGATAACCTGAAAAAAAACTGTGACGAAGTCTCATAAATCGGCTTATGAATTGCAGCATTCCCTAGCCTTTGCCCAACTGTGTTGGGGTCCGCTTCCAGTCTAACTGGATGCGGCTAAATACCAATATTTTACACGGAGCGACTGCCTATCTGACTTCCACAACGTAGTTAGTACTGGGTAATACGATACTTTTCTTAAGACTGGCTGTCAAACTTTCGGGCATAACAGCGGCGATATTTAGTTCTTGAGCTCTCATCATTAGAAAAAGCTTCAAGACAATCTTGGGTCGACAAATCATCAACAAATTAAGCATCACTAACTGGAAACAGCACTTTACGTCACTAAAACTGACCTCTACAAAATAAGAACAACAAAACCATTATTACATTTCCAAAACAAATAATAAACAAGTAAATATATTGCAGATTAACCTAGTGAACGATGCACAAAGAAAAAAAAATGCGAACGTAGGTAGTGACCTCGAAAGTGTAATTATTTTCGGCTTGCAACGCGAAATGTTCGCAGTGCACAGATATAGTGCTGTCACCAACCGGCCGGTTATAAAATCGTTTGTTAAGAATACGATTTTTCAAGGAGCATGTGGTTGTTAACATTTTATGTGTTTTTGTCTATTATTAACTAATAGAGTGGGTATTGTTAAAAGTTTAATAGAATTGAAATAATTTGGTTTCAATCTGATAGATCCAGAAAAAACTAATGCCGCCGTTTTATTTTTTCAGCATTTGTCAAAACAAATTTCATGAATGTTCACGCATAACGCCCCCTGCCAATGTCATTCAAGTGTCAAAATCTTCTTGCAGCTCTTTATTAATATCTTGATTTTATAAATAGACAATAAAAAAAAAAACATATTATGAACTCAACCACATGTTTAGGTTTTGTAAACATGTTTCACACACATTCTGCAAGCAACATTACCAGTAACATGTTTCCAGAAACAAATATACCATGCAACATAATTGTTGTGGTACTTTTGTTTTCCTTCCCCATACTTTCTTCAAACAAATGTTACAAGAAATCTATTTTCAAAAACAAAGAGTTGATTGACAAAGAGTGCGACAAAAATATTACCTGAAAGTTATGTCAGTAGTATTTTCGATGGCTGTAAATATCCTCGCGAACAGTCGTAGGCGTTAGAGGTGACAAACAAAATGAGATAAATAGTTCCTCTCTCTTTGACCTGCGCAAGAATATACTGCTTAGGCCTTAGCTGAAACAGATTACGTGACAAAATAAGAGCCTAGTGACTGTGTCATACGGGTAAGTATAGGTGTGCGTACTCGAGCTTTTTATGTTTATGATGATCTTAACTTCAAATATATTTCCTTGTTCTTTGCAAGGTTGAACAAATCGGCACTTTTATGATTCCGATCAATTCGATAATGTTCAAACAAGATGTTTTTCATGGGCTAACTAAATTTTTCCTCGTTATTATTACCATCATTATTCTGCAGTGCTGATTAAAGAAAAACGATTTCGAGAAATGTAGTACTATCCATTTTCTCTATTTGACCATCTTTCCTGGTCTTTATCGAACCCAGATTGTAAGAAAGATCTTTTGAACATTCTATTTGCAGAATATATTTTTATTTAAAAAACGAACCTACTGTTTTCTCGAATACCACAGCAGTATTAGTTACTGTTTGTGCCATCCTTGCCATAGAAAGATGCATTTTTTACCTCAGAATATTAAAGAGTTGCGATGCAATTGGTCCTGGACTAAAGCTAAATCAATGACAACTACAGCAACCAACAGCTATCACTAATCCGTTTATATCTGGAACTGGTTCATAAGTTATACGCGTAGTTTAGCTCCGCTGTGCTAAAGCCTAACGACCCGAAACACGGTACTATGGGTACTATGAGTCACTTGTATACTAGAGTGGTATTTTTTACTTGTTATGGAAATCGGTTTAGTAGATATTTGTTGTTTATAGCTGGCCATTGAAGCATAGGGTTTGACACAACCAAAGATAGACCTTTTTGTATTTCTTACGTCTGCAGCTAAGTATTTCACTGAATCAAGTATAGATTGTGATATGCCACAGAAAATTCTTAATGTTATGTTGATAATTACTTTTTAGAATTTTATTTACAAACTTTCATTATTTTCTTAATCTAAATATTTACATAAACTAACTAAATATAAACTAACTTAAAAACAACAGAACGCTTAGGCGACAAAATACTCCTCCACATCGCTGTCATCCGGCAATGCTAATTTTTTCCCAAAAAGAAAGTTTTATTTATTACAAAACAATGGTGTTTTTACACGAAGATTTATTTACTTATCAGACTACGTTATGAATGCGAAAGTTTGGATGAATAGATGTTTGAGTAGCAAAGAGACTAGCACTCTTAAAAAGTTCAGACACAAACCGCTGTCTTTGCGACCACGCCGTCTAGGTCCGTCGCGACATCCTGGTCTTTGCCTTCCCCGACTCTCGCTCGAGCCAGCCTGCGATGCTGTGCCAGTAGTTTTAAATTAGCTCATAAATAATGATATCATTCAGATCCAACTTATCCCTATGCTGTCCTCCCCCAGCGACACCCTAAGACGAGGCTCGTACCACGCAGGGGGTATCCTTAGTTTGTAAGTAATTATATGCCCTGGCTGGAGGCCTTACACTCAAGGCACCCACAAGGTAATCCGGTTAAGAAGACGACAACCTCCTACGTTGAACTGAGAGATCCCATTCACAAAAAAGGATGGATATTTGTTACACAACACAACCACGACAACGGAGAGGACGGATAAACGGATCTGGATAAAATTTGGCACAGAAATAGATTATAGTCTGAAATATCAGGCAGTTTTTGTTTTTGGTCTCACATAATGCACAATTTCCATGCGAATGAAGTCGGGGGTAACAGCTAGAAATTAATAAAATTCTCACTGTTGAAAGAAGAAAAACGCACAGAACATATTCATGTTTGGACGCTACAAGTAGGTATATTCATAATATATTGTTGTCTAACATTGTTTTATCAGTACAGGAAGGACCTCGTCTTCACTTGATTTGCTAGACGTTTTAATATTCAATATAATTTATTCATTATTATTGTTATGTAAGGCTGCTATCTTAATAATAAATTAGTTCCGTACTATCTTGATGGAACACAAATACCTACATCACCAGTTCCTTATTGGGAATAGGTCAGGGTATCTCTTCTTTCCCTTACCACTGAAAGTAAGTCGGCAAGAGTTATTGTCATATCAACTTTTGGATATAGCAGTGATAACCTAGTGGTGTGACTGTCGTACTACCATAGGTCTCGAGTTCGAACCCAAGACCTCTGAGTTTTCGGAATCATGTTTGTATTGTACTATAATTATCACTTGCTTCGGTGAAGGAAAACATCGTAAAGAAACCAGCATGCGTGAGATATTCCTCGACGTCATGTAAAGCCAAGTCAAAGGTACATGGACGAAATAAAAAGTCTGACCCCGGTTTAGGCACTTACCACACGACACATACTAATATAATAAATGCAAAAGTCACTCTGTTTGTTTGTTTGTTTGTTTGTTTGTTTGTATGTTTGTTTGTTACTTTTTCACGATTAAACGGCTGATTAAATCTTAATGAAATTTGGTATGGAGATAGATTTCAACCTGGGGAAGGACTATCATTTTCAAGGCATTTGGCATGTCTACAGCAAGTTACAATTGGATTGACATAAGTATTTCGTTAGCTTGTTTATCTCAAGTCATTTTGACGTTTACATCATCTTAATCGCTAATAGAATATCTCATTTCGAGGCCTCCAGTTTATTTGTATCCACGAGAATAACGAAAACGAAACGACATATCAGCAAAGTTCTTGAGCGGGTTTTCAACCAAGTTTTTGCACGCCAAAACTTGGCCTCCTCTGGGGAAACCCTAGGCTCTTTTGAACCTCAAATAAATTAATCCCAAGACATTTGTCGACAAGAAACTTTGAAATACAGGGTATTCCATCTACCCTCCTTCGAAAATTAGGCTGCAAAAACAATGGCATAAATCCAGGTTCTTCCTCCGGGTTGTTGTTAAATACATCCCAAATTACACTGAGAATCCTCGAAATGGAACCAGCTGTTGTGCTTATAAATTCCAATAAATGTAAGACTATAGACATTAATCTTGCACCCACTATATTGCTGAAACAATTCACAAATGCACCGTGTTACGACTGAAATTTTGGTAAGTATATATTTTGGATCGACTCCAAAACAATTAGTGCAGTTTCTGCTGTGCCCCGAGGGTTGTCGATTGCTCTGATTTAGTTGGAACGTATAGATTTATGTGGCATCTTGAATTTTGACCGGATAATTTCTTGGAGATTTATTGGAGGAAAGAGAGACGTTTATTAGCTAACTGGGCAGTTTTGACAGTGAGATATACAGGGTTTAATTTTAATTCAAAGTTAAAACATCCTTCTATTTACTACTACAAAATATTCGCTTGCAAGCTGGGTAAAACATTGGTCCTTTGCCTTTCGAGCCAATTAAGCATGAACACTACTAAAGAAAACCCGAATGCTGGAAAATAATTCAAATATCGGCTACAAGCTATCCCGACTTATTGTCGACTAAGCGTAGATTTCAACACAGTCCGTTTTTATAAAACATTTCTGTTCCAAGTTTAAAAATAGAAACGACATTAAAAAACAATTTCAGCACTTGGCAACCCTAAGCACCCGCCAACGGCTTGGCGAATTGAGGGAAAACGCCTCCAAATGCATTTAGTGCAGTCTAGTTGAGCATTTTAACACTTGATTTAACTACAGGCTTATTATTGTTTTGGCCGGAATAAACATGGTCATGCATTCTGAATAGATGGGTGTGGAAGGAAATTTGGGGTGGTTTTGAAAGGGTTAAGGTCCACCGAACAGGATTTTTCGAGGCAATTTTATTTTGGGATTTATGTAAGAACATTTTCCGAATACGTGGCTTTAGGGTGTTTTATTTTCAAAAGTTTCTACAAAATAGGTGCATTAAAATTCAATAAAATTGCAAAGAAACGTAAACTGTGTTTAACGTTATTGGCATTTATTAAATAAGTAAATCAGTAGTCGTTAATAATCAAATTTCATTTTGGCCAAAATAGTGACCTTTCAATATTTTATTCGTTAATAACTATTTCTTAATTTTTTATTTTTTTCTAGGAACTCGTGGCTTAATAGTAACAGCCGCCCAGGTCGATCTTTAAGGTTAAGCCTTGCTTGCCGAGGTTGGTCTGTGGATGGGTGACCATAATTACATATCGAGTTTCCTCCGTGCCTCGGAAAGCAAAGCCAAAGCCGTTGGTCCCGGCTGTCATTTGTAGATCTTTGACAGTCGTTACAAGTAGTCAGAAGCTAAAAGTAAGTCTGACATCCAGTCGTATTACCCAGTTACTGGGTTGTGGAGGTCCGATAGGCAGTCGCTTCATGTAAAATACTGGTACTCAGCTGCATCCGGTTAGACTGGAAGCCGACCCCAAGATAGTTTGGGAAAAGGCTAGGCAGATGATGATGAATTATTTATTTTTATATTTGTTTCATAAAATACTAAATGATGGTCTTTCTAACGATGATTTCTAAAAACTTATCTAGTACCAAAAGACCAGAAAATTACACGGGTATTTATATTTATAAGCCTTCTTACAACACCACACCACCTATTTTATTTCTATTAGCCTCTTCTCCATAAGCTAAATGTGCTTATGCTAGGAGTATGTTTACTGAAACAGGTCCTTTGGTACAAATTTGAGCTCCCGGACTATTGTCCACACTTACCCACTATTGCTTTCTGAATAAACAAAAAAGTATACGGATACCTATATAACGATATCCCTAACGTTACGGACTTTCTAAGCAGTCTTGGGAACGATTTCTGTATTGAGAACAAAATTTTTATAGCTTTGTTTATTCCGGGTAGTATTGCGTTTAACCTGTCTTTATATGGTTGAAACTTTTGTTTTACATATAGGATGGTAGGAATTCAGTGAAGTGAGTTTTGTTTTTATACATGGGTTCAAGGATTGTGGGTTTTAAAAAGTTTAGAAAAATACAGAGGAATTTAGAAAAAAGCCGAACAATATTGTTTATCAATGCACAGGATACCTTCTTTTCAATTTTCAAAAAAAGCAAATTGTCTACGAGTAAAATGGCTGTGTGATATTTAAACGGTGGTCTCACAGTGATTTTTATTCTTATTTAAATAAAGTTGTTGTTTGGTGGCTTTCGGAAATAAAATAACTGAAATGACTGTTATCGGTTAAGATTACAGCATGTCATCAGAATAGGCTTTCCTCACAATAAATCATTCCATATCAAAAAGCACACGGTGTTTCAATAAACATAACTCTTTTGTTCTCCAATAAAAAATGTCTTCAACAACATATTTAAACTTGTCATCGGCAACATTAACACATCCAATTTCCTCTTACATAAGCTAATCTCTATATATTTTATAATAGAGAGCATTTTGAGAATGTCTGCCAACTAAAAATATGCTGTAATCTTACAAAAATATATAATTTGGCGGTTTTATTAACGTTCTACATCCTCATTAGAATCGTTATGTGAGTTAATGATATAATAGGTGACATACATACCTACTGATATGAATAAATGAATGGGCTTGCATACGTTTAGTTGGCAACGTGCCGATTCATATTTTGAGATGTATTGTTCGGAGTTTTTAAATATTTTAATACGTTTTTTTTTTTAAATAAATGATTTGTTTTGTCAAAAATAGAAATTAAAAAGTGTCAGACCAAGTCGTCTTGCTTTTGTCTTTCAATATTTTTTTAAACAATGTCTCTATGACTTATAAGTGCACCAATTAATCAGCTATAGATTTGTATCTTATACAAAGACAATAATAAGCCAAAATATAAGGCTATGAGTTTTATCAGTGCAAGGAAACGTAAATATTTAGGTGAAACACAAAAAAATATCATCATCATCATTTCAGCCCAAAAGACTGACTGCTGGACATAGGCCTCCCCCAAGTGTCGCCACATTGACATTTTGGGGGGTTTTGCCATAATCGCCACGCTTGTCTGGCGGGTTGGCGATCGCAGTACGGTTATCACAAAATCACAAAGAACGCTGCTGCTCATTCTCTGGCAAATCCCTTAGTCGCCTCTTACGACACCCACGGGAAGATATGGGAAAAAAATATGTCAGTTAAAAACTAAGGCAATTTACCTACCAAAAAGTGACTCACTTCCTGTGTCTACATATTTATCGAGGTGAATCACTGCATCTGACAAATATTTATGAGATGACCTGAATATTTCAGTTGCTTTATTCCGAGACAAATTATAAAAAAAAACATAATGTTTCAATTGCCGTAAGGTTTCTGTCATCCTGCATGATCCCACAGCTGGGCAAAGCCCTCTTTTCATTATGTCCAGGATAATCTCTTAATGTATATTTTGTTTAGCTCGTCCCGCCATCTACGAAGAGGTCTGCCACAACGTCTTTGGGCTGTGTTGGAGCTCCATACAGTGGCTACTGTGGTCTAGCTCACTAGAATCGCGGCCGACGAGGAAAGACTACTTCTGTTTAGCGGCTTTTTGAATAACTTTAGTAATTTGTGTATTGCAGTGCAGTATGTTACTTCCATTACATAATGGCTTGGATTATCCATACGATACCTACAGCGAGAACATTATTACTAAACTGCTATTACAATCGTAACAGTTACTGCATTGTACTGTATTCCCTTTTGTGGTTATTTAACGATGGAACGATACTCCACCTATTGTTTACAAATGTCCCGTTTAAATCGGTTTATTTTAAACAGACTATGATAGGTTCCCATAACGTCAAAAAGCAGTATTGCTTTTTTAATCTTATTACAGAGTGGGAAAGTGATAGGAGAGATATACATGACGTCTAGCTCTATCGCTTTCATACTCTGGAATAAAATAAAACAAAGCTGCTTTAAGTCGTCACAGTAGACCACCCAGTTACGGAGCACTTTTGAATTGTCAAAATATCATCAAAAAGAAAAGGATGAAACTGCAGTCCCTTCACAAGGCATAAAACTGTAAAAAGACTGTAGTTGCTAATTCCAAAGTAAATATTTGATTGAAGAAGAATGGTCATGAAACTCCATGGACTCTTTCAAATCAAACTGGATGCCTTTGGAGTAAAGAGTATTGAATGGTACGGAACGCCGCTCACATTTATTGTATGATTACTCTAAATAGGTTAGGCATGGTGTTGCGGCTCAGCTTGGATAAGGGCCATGTCCTGCAGTGGACTGCGATTTCTAGAGTTGATTGATCCACACATTAGCATCATGCAGAGCCCACCTTGTGCATTTCCAAGTCCTCAGTATTAACTGATTGGAATTAGACTTCACTACACTTGAATGCAGTATCGTAACTAATGCAACATGTGTTTAACATAAACGTCACAATATCTAAAGCCCGCACTTACGAAAGGTATCACGATTATCTAATACAATTAGCCATGATAATTTGTGATACCGTATTGTAGATGAAATTAACGTCCAAATTTCAATCGACTTAATGGCTCTCGGTAAAAAGCTGATAGTCCAAGAATATTTGTCAAATGAGGGCGGGCAACTATCTCGTAATGAGAGAGAGTCAGCTATAAAGTTGTTTAAACCTTTATTTTGGCACCCTAAAACTTGTCTCGAAAGCTACCTATCGTATAGCTAGCTATCGTAGGGTGTCCGCGACTACCAAGATCTAAGGTAAAAAAATCGATTTTTTTACACATTTATTGCAAATATCTTGTTTCGTATGGGTTTTATGCTAATTGTATTTATTGGATTAAATTGTATACAACTTTTGTTAAAACATTTTTTTATATCTTGAGCCTTGTTCGAGATAGAGGGCAGAGCGCGCGCAGTGTTTAACTATTTAGAGTATCATTCGAGGTAAACCACAACAGTAGATTTTGAGACAAGTTTTGGGTGTCAGAATAAAGGAGAGAGAGAGAGTTAGTCAGCTATAGACTTGTATAAAACAAATCTATAGCTGACTAACTCTCTCCGAGGTGAAACCCCTAATATTCCTAAACAAAAAGTGCCTTCCTTGGATACGTTTTCTGCAAGAGAGACTGATATACTTACTGCAACTGAAAATAATAGGTAACGTAATGTTGGCCGGAGATATAATATGAATACCGGGGTTACGATGAACTGCTCTGCCTCACAAAGAACAAAGATGGACCAGAGTCACGACTGCTACATAACAGTTCCGCCTCGTAAAGGACATGAATATTCGTAGTGGGTTACCAACCAAGGCACTATAAGAAGAAGAAGACAGTATTTTATAATTGGTACAGTACAAACAATAGAGCAGAAAAAAAAAAAAAAGACCCCATGATGCCCGTAGCGACAAGTGACAAGATTTCAAATTTCGAATCGACCAGACCTGTGGATGTTGTTTATCCCATATTCCCTTCATCAAGTACAAAAGAGGTCCGAGGATCTTCAAATGGCTGAGCAGATTTTTTCGAAATATAGCTTAGAACACTCTCGATTAAAATAACTTTCAAACGAAACCAATTTTATCAAAATTAGTTCATCCGTTTATGAGCTACGATGCCACAGACAGATCCACAGATACACACGTCAAACTTATAACACCCCTCTTTTTTGGTCGGGGGTTAAAAAGTGTGTGACGTTACATGGAAATGCCGATAATTATGGCGATGAGAGGGATAAAGTACCACATTCGCCCCGAAACTTATAGTCTCTGCTTGACACAACTGCATATTTTTTTATTATTATGCATTAATTAGGTACATAAATCAATTACCAATTCAATCTGACACTCGCTAACACCCTATTAGCATCAATTATTCGCTAAAACATATATTGAACACTACCATTGATTCGCGGTGCGACGACCTGGTACTATTTCGGGCTGTGATAATAATTACCCTCTTGTGTTTATAGTAAATGACTTTGCTTGGCATAGTTTTGATGCAATACATCATTATGTTTTGAGCTAATTATTGAGTGTGGGAACAGATTTAGATATATTGATTCTGCCACGTACTTAAGAGCGTTTACACCTTACGGCATTTGATACAAACTTTCAAGTCCTTATTTTCCGAAATGACTGAACCGATTTTAATGAAACTTAATACGTATAAGCAGGATACATAGGTCTAAAAAGTTACTAAAAATATATTTGAAAAATCTAAAAAAAAAAAGATAATTGGAAATTTCTGTTTCTAAACATAATTTATAATCGGTCTAATTTAGCTGCAACACTATTTTTCGAAAATGGTTTTAGTAACCTTTTGGATTTTGCATGAAGTTTCATTATTATCGGTTCAGTCATTTTGGAAAATAAGAACTTGAAAGTTTGTATAAAATGGCGTAAGGCGTAAACGCTCTTAAGACTTTTGGCACCTACCTGTGTTGTCAATAGCCTCATTGATCTTGCGATCAAATGTGTGTGAAGATTGAGATTAGTAAGTTCAGTGTTTTTATTATTAAAAAAAATTAGTAAAATATCAGGTTGTTCGTGGCGACGTAAGCCAAAGCGATGGGCAATTTTTTGTCGGCACGATTGCAGCTTACGTTTTGAAAACTCTGTGTTTGGTCGCAGGAAAAAAAACCCAGCCAAGTGCGAGTAGGACTCGCTCACAAAGGCAAAAAAAAACGAGCAATAACGAGCTTTTTTTTGTATGGGAGCCCCCTTAAATATTTATTTTATTCTGTTTTTAGTATTTGTTGTTATAGCGGCAACAGAAATACATAATCTGTAGAAATTTCAACTGGCTATATATATATATCAGGGTTCATGAGATACAGCCTGGTGACAGACGGACGGACGGATAGTGAAGTCTCAGTAATACGGTCCCGTTTGACCCTTTGGGTACAGAACCTTAAAAATCAGCGAGCTTCCGAACATATACTAAATTTCCGATGCTAGCTGCTGCTGGTATCATGTCTTCTGTGACTCTATCTACTCTTATTCCCGAAAATAAGTACAGCAGATTTGATACCAGAAATAGAAATAAAAATACTAAAAGGTTATAAAAAAATATCATGCAAGTTGCGGCCAAACGCAAACCCAGAATTTTAAAAACCAAATAACTAAAGTTTTTTTTATATAATAAAGAAAGAAAGATAATTATGTTTTCTCGGAAAACTTGTTTATTTGTTGTACGTACGTTTTGTATGAGAGTATTGGAAATTAGACAAAATTCTTACGACTAGTCAGTCATCCATCCAGTCAGAAACCATGACAGAACATCATACACAATGACGTCACACAATTTAGGATCATTGACATGATGCACTACACTACATACTGTTATATACTGATAGTATTATGTAGTTGCAGCCGTATTGTTGGCCCATTCATAGGCACTGTGAAGCTCTTTGTTCTCAATGATTCATTGACGCGTATTTTATATCGCGTTCAAGCTTGTTTTATTAAAACATTAATCAGTTTGCTATTATGTTAAGTGTGAATAGAAACGTTAGTGTAGTGTGTTGCTAGGACGGGTTTCGTAAAGGCGATATGGTGAAAGGTTTTACAACGCTGTTACCTGGAAATTGACACAAATTTTAATGTAAGCTTTCCTATGAAGTTTCTAAATCGTGCCAGTACTGCCTGTAACCTTCGTCTGCGTGAAATAATTATAAAAATATTACTTATCTATTTGAATCGGACTTTGTTGACAATTTCAAGGGTTTTTTTTTTGCGGAACCCCTTTTTTTTTTAGGATGTGAAATCATCAAATTACTTCTCCCGCTCTGGGCGGAGCGGAAGGGAGTGTCAGACTTGACTGACTAAAATTCGCGGAACCCCTAAGGATTTACTAAAATAAAAGTAGCCTATGCTACTCCTTTAGCATCTCAGCTATCTGCCAATAGCCAGTCCTGTGAAAATAGGTTTAGCCGAAACAAACAGACACAAAGCGAAAACCTAAAAAAATAAATTAAGTACGTTTATTTTACTTTCATATACATTCAATCATAATCAGCCTATAATGTTCCCACTGCTGGGACTCAGGCCTCCTCTCTATGAGAGGGAGTGGGCTGTAATCCACCACGCGGGCCCAATGCGGGTTGGTAGATGTCACATGTCTTCGAATTTTTAATTCTAGGACATGCCGGTTTACTCACGATGTTTTGCGTCACCGTTTTGAGAGCAGCGGTGATGAAATAAATTACAAAAAGTAATGCGCCTGCCGGGGTTTGAACTCGCGCCTTACTGCTCGTATTTCGGACCGGCCACCACTGGGCCACCACTGCTCTCCATTACATACATACATTCAATAAAAAGCTATTATTTTAAAAATACAGTCACTTTTATTTTCTTTATTTGTATAATTACTGAAAACCTTTAGACTGCTACACCAATATTAAAATGCGAAAAACATTATGCATTTATAAGGCTGATGAGTGTAAAAACACCACAAGGTGACACACTTGAGGGACACACTAGTAATGTTCTTCAGAAAGGTCAGGTCTGGGTGTTACTTGGAACCACCCTGCGTATGAACGTCGACGAAGCTGAAATCTAGTATATAAAGCAATTTATTTAATATGTGTATTCAAAATGTGTATTTTTTAAATTAAGAGACTTAATGGTCTATAAAATTATAAAATATTTGATTTTCATAGCTTTTGACCATCATACTCGTACATGCTTCTGTAACTTTTGTGAATCTAACCTCAAACTGGTTCTTATGTACAGCTCTATCTGAGTGCTTTTAAGTTTACAACTCCACCAAGCTAAGTTTGCACCTCACTGGAATGCGTATATTTTAATGTACCTATGTATAATATTATAATGTTAAAAACAATAAATGCAAAGTAAAATCTAACAAACATTTGTTTACTTTTTTAAAGTCATAGCGAATCCTTTTTGTGCAGACTGTACCTAAGCGTCAGTGTGACGAAATCGATGCGAGGTGCAAACTTAGCTTGGTCGAGTTGTAGTTACCAAATGCTCCTACTCTAGATTTAAGATTTTGTCTACCTCCAGAATATAAGACACCTAGAGTAATCTTCCAGTCTTTGTGGCCGAGTACATAGTCATTGTATTAAATAAAGTGTTCTCATTTTTGTGATATATTCTGGTCTGCGACTGTAGCGCACGCTTGGCAGCTAATCGTAACGCAGCGACATTAAGTCATGTATTATGTGGCAGGTGGCGCTTTGGGCCATTCTTAGATTGTAGAACAATTTAATTCATGTGTATTAAATGGTTTCTAAATTAAGAACTAGTCAAGGTTCTCAGTGTTACAGAAAATGTGGAGTAACATGACAACGGTATCTAAGATACTTACGGGAATCATTCATGGGTTTAATGCTGTAAAAAGGGGGTAATTTTGGTGAAATATATTATTTTATAAGTAGGTAGCTTCTAACATGACGGAATGACCTCGAATAGCTGGCCTTTACTTAGTTTTTAGGTTTCCTTACCTCGAAAGGAAGAAACGGAACCCTTATAGGATCACTTTGTTGTCCGTCTGTCTGTCTGTCTATCAAGACCCTTTTTCTCAGGATCGCTTGGAGGTATCAAGCTGGAATTTAAATCAAATACTCTAGTCTACTGACCCTTAGAGCTATGAAAAATCAAACTTCTAAGCCAACGCAATCAAAAGATACAGCCGTTTATGCTGCAAATTTTCGACACTCGCAAGGGAATCAAAACCTACAGGGTACTTGCCGTGAACTCAGAAACTTGAAATTTTGTACGAAGCAATTTCTTATAGCACAGATATAGGAAAAATTGCGAAAACCGTAAATTTGTAGTTACATCTAAAAATAAATAATAAAAATATTTTTTATAATTTTTGTACGGAACCCTCGGTGCGCGAGTCCGACTCGTTTTTTATGTACAGAATGCTTGGTTTTGACGGCTTCGTGAACGGTCCGTTTAAACCAAGTACATGTAAGCTATATTCCTTAAATCAGTTCTAAAGTTCTTATTTTATAACAGTCCCATTGTATTGCCTTCGGCCTCATAACAGAATCCAGAAGGCAATAACACAAATTACCATAGGTATCGTAGACAAGTGTGCCGGTCGATACGGAGCGGTCAATAGTTGATGAGGTCGACAGTTACTTGGATACGGCGATACAAAGCGCGTATTGACCGGGCTATTACTGGAGAAGGGCTTTTATAGTGCCCTACTTGTGATCGAATCGGAGCCATCGTCGGGTGTTAGTCGTCGAAACGTTATGATTTCAACAACGTAGTGAGTACGCAACGCAATGATGCCGTTGCTACGTCGGCGTGGCAGCTGTCGTAGTGGAAATTATGTTTTTTCCAACTCTTCCGCTATTTTCTTCTGATTATTTTTTTTTGCGGAATCCAAGACAGTTAAGTTCTGTCTCTGGAACTTCTACGTTCATTGTCTCGGCGTTTTGTCACCACTGTTGATTCTGGTTTTCAGGAGTTGTTATGATTTGGAAATATAGTGGCAGATTTCCAATATCGCAGCGTTTTAAGAACCTTCGATATTTTAAATAACACGAGACCCGCCCCGGCTTCGCACGAGTCAAAGCAAAAATAAAATACATTATTATTTTAATTTTTTTTTTCATGCAAGTTATGTTGTCCTGACAATTACGAACACTACAAAAAGTAATCAGTAAAATCAGTCAAACCGTCCTCAAGTGATGGTACATCAAACATGTGGCCATATTGCTTTATATTTGCATTGCTTTATAGAAGATAGATATTGCGCTACGCTGCGTTGCCGCTCCGACTGGCATCGCAACGTGTTGACACCATATCATGTGCGTCGTGATATGGGTTTGATGCAATAAAAAACGCCACTGATGCGGCGGCCACCAACTAGGACCTCATATTTTGATATCAATTACCACCGATATGAACAAATAAATAGAAGACGCAGTGATGAGAAGCTGAATGCTGATTTAAAAAAGTCTAAGCATCCTATTGATCTCAGCGCTGGAACACAGGTTTTCTTGCGGTGAGAGTTTTTTGTCGGACGTTCTATTAGACAGGTTGGTTAAGTATATGTGTGCCTGGGCAAACCTGGTTTCAGGCCATACCGGTTTCTTGGGGGTTATCGTGTCAGGGTACACTAACCCAAACCAAGCAATTACAATGCACCTAAATTGGATGTGACGCTTACTTTATCCATTCTAAGATAATTGTAAGTAATTTATAAGATTCAATTACCCTTCAATTTTGATCCTCCCAACTTATTAATTCTTTGAAATTAAATCAGCTAAAGATCAAGTTCTTAGCTTATTTAAATTAAAGTTGTAACAAAGGGAAATCCTTACACAAAATGCTATCCAAAATTTGCTTACGACACGACTACTATCCGACATTATTTTTATACGCGACGATACCTTTTTTTTCGGATGGGAATTCATCAAATGACTTCTCCCGCTCTGGGCGGAGCGGAAGGGAGCGGAAGTGTCAGACTTCACTAACTAAAACCCATCCATGTTCCTTCTTAGCCCTTTGTATTCCAGGGCCACGGTATCTCTTTCGAACAACGCACAGCCCTGGCAGGCATCGGCCCTCTTGGACCCATTCCGATTTGCTGACATCTCCTTGAGGCGCGCGTGGAACACAAACGCGCCGTCGTCACGGCCTGACGTCATAAGACAGACGGACGGTGAGCTAGCCCATTACTCACCGTCCACAGGCCCGCGCCTACGGTGGCCAAGGGCCACTGGTTGCCCCCCGACGCCCGGGGCGTCTCCCGAGGTGGCTGGGACGTGAGGTTCTCTCCCTCTCACGTTCCGCCACCTCCTTCGCAAGCTTGACTGCTTCGCAGAAGGAGGCGACGGCTTCCAATTCCCTCTCGCTCCGGACCATGGATTGAACCAGGGCCGGACGCGAGAGGTCGCCGCCGCCAATCGCCTCCGACACGGCGGAGCTCACCCCAAGCGGGGCAGAGCTCCACGGTGTACTCCACCGTGCCTTCCGGCCGATTCTCGCAGTGGTAACACCCGGGCCTTTCCTCCCGCCCGATTCGGTGCAGGAATCTCCCAATCGAGGCGGAAAGTGAAGGCGCCGTGGCGCCTCTCTAGCCACTCCTCAAAAAGGGGACTTATCGCTACTATTGTGGCGTGCCCTGCACGGGTTTGCGACAGTTGCTCTCTCCATGTCGCCATGAGATCGCGCCGGAGGTCTGTCCGCGAGTTTCCCCCCGGCGTAGTGCCTCCGCGCGGCATTCGTGCAGACACGCGAGGACTATCGCCTCCAGATCCCATGGCGGCAATCCGGCCAAGAGGCTTGCCGCCTCGCCGGAGATCGTGCGGTACCCCCGGACCAGCCTTACGGCTACCACCTTCTACGCGACGATACCTGAAGTCTCCATGAGAATGAGTGGATTAAAAGAAAAATACCTCATGACTGAAATGGTGAAAACTTAGGCTTAACTTGTGTTGTACAGCATTCAATTTATTTGTAGTGAAGGTACACCCGCTTCCATGGTGACAATTTTACTTAAACTGCGCCTTAAGTTCGTATAATTAAGGGTAGTTTTCGCATATCAAGTGTTACCATTGACTTTCCATTGACCATCATCATCTGCCTAGCCTTTTCCCAACTATGTTGGGGTCTGCTTCCAGTCTAACCATATGCAGCTGTATTCCAGTATTTTACAAAAAGCGACTGCCTATCTGATCTCCACAACCCAGTTAGTACTGGGTAATACTATACCCCTTGATAAGACTGGTTTTCAGATTTTCGAGCCACTGAATACATTATGACTTTCAAAGATCTACAAATGACAGCCAAGACCAAATACTTAACATGTTTTCCGAGGCCCAAAAAAACTCGAAACTGTGACCGCCTGAATCCTGTTAGGACATGCGATCGACCATACCAAGTTGAAATGATTATGTCTAGACCGGTCTAGACATTAAAATTTGTAGAGGCTTCGAACTACGACATGCATGAGTTACATCAGACTAGCATGTCTGCTGCATCACAACCTCTTCAATAATTCACTAAGCCGTCAGTACTGAATTGAATTGGTTGTCTAAAATTAGACTTTTCTATTCAATATTTCAAATAAATTCACTTCTCCATTGCTATGAGTACCACAGGTAATTTCGCTAGACTGCTAGGATTGGAGAGGTATCATTGTAGGTAGTATTATAGATGGATGGCGTTATGTATTGTTTTTTTAGTAAATACATTGTTTTATAAAATTTAAATTGAACTTTGCACCTATTTTAATCAATTGAATTATTGGCTCTTTTGAATTGATCGGTATGAAAAAATATGGTAACTTCTCAATAGAAAACATAGATCTTTAGAGCAATTACCACATAATATTCAAAAACAAGCAATACCATTTCATGTATTTCATAATACTATTTTACCAACAAGAAAATACTGCAAATAGGTAAAAAGTCTACAATTTCCGCAAAAACAATATTAAACTGACTTAATGGACTGCAAAATCACCAAAGAGATCTGCTAAAAGCGTATATATTCTTGCTTTATAAAAACAAAGCACGTTAAACGTTTCAAAGTAAAGAAATTACGTTACATACACAATCAGTTTTGTTAGAGTGATTCCCCTTAAGTATACTGTCTTGATATTATTTATTCATGAACAATTTGCGATGCAATCAGGTCAGGTGGAAAGCCATCACTCCAGTGGTAGCAAAGCTAAATTGTGCTAGAAAATACTTCTTGAACCACAGGCTTTGGCGCATTTAGTGGCTTTTATCGTAAAAACACTAAGGAAGAATAAATAGCTCATGCTAGGTAGGGTAGGTATAACCAAACAGCCTGCAAGTTGCAGTTCCGACGCTTGCTCGAACCAGCACACTCTGGCCAGGCCAGTAGTAATAAATTCGTCCCTAAATAATCATTTTAATCTGATCCAGCCTGTACCATTGCTGTCCTTCTGCTGCGATACAATAAGGCCGAAGGTCGTACCTCACATGGGTACCTTAGTTACCTACTTAGTTTTAATCTTTTGTTGTCCTGGCTTTAATTACTTAGTTTTAATATTTTTTTACCCTGGCTGGAGACCTCACATATAGGCAAGATAGCCCGGTTAAGGAACCTTCTAGGTTGACAAGCGATTCATATAATAATATTATCAGCAGGGTTATCATGCGTATGCCAGGCTGTGTTTCCGCATGGCCAATAAAGGTGCTTTAGTACTTCGAAACCAGTCATGTCGTTGTGTTCTGTCATTGCAATTGGGTGGTTTTGCAGCTATGGTTAGCAGAGTTACATGCAAGTTTTCATATTTTTTTTTTTTTTTTTTATGAATGGCATCTCGCAGTTCAACCTAGGAGGTTGTCGTCTGCTTAACCGGACTATCCTGTGGGTGCCTTAAGAGTAAGGCCTCCAGCCAGGGCATAAAAACTTACAAACTAAGCGACTATACGCTGAGGGCACCCCCTGTGGGGTACGAGCCTCGGCTCAGGGCGTCGCTGGGGGAGGACTGCTTGGGGACAGGCTGGATCTGAATGATATCATTATTTAGGGGCTGATTTAGAACTACTGGCACAGCATCGCGGGCTGGCTCGAGCGAGGGTCGGGGAGGGCATGGACCGGGACGTCGCGACGGACCTCGACGGCGAGGTCGGAAAGAGGGCGGTTTGTGTCTGAACTTTTTAAGAGTGCTAGTCTCTTTGCTACTCTCCTGGAGGAGGGTGATAGCATCATCGGGAGTGACGAGGGTATGCCGAGGACGGCGTACTGTACTAATGCGCGAGGGTTCGTAACGGGTGGCCGCTGCGATCAGGGGATTACGGTGTTTAATGGCGTTATCGAAGAAACGCTTCGAAAGACGTTTCATAAACTGAAGGACGGTGGGCATTCTAAGGTCTACGTGTAGACGGTCGTTACGGACATAAAAAGGGGCTCCCGTGACTCTACGTAAGAACCGGTTCTGCAAGGTTTGCATCCTATGGATGTACTTAGGCTTGGTGTGAGCGTACACGACGCAAGCGTACGTCATAATGGGGCGGATCACCGCGGTGTAAAGGCGCAACTTGCACTTGAGTGACAACTTGCTTTTTGTCGAAATCATGAAATGAAGCCTACCCATAGCAAAGGCAGCTCGGTCGCGAGCTGCTTTGATGTGCGCCGCGAAAGACAGGTGGTTGTCAAGTAAGACTCCTAAGTACTTGGCTTGCTTCTCCCAAGGGATAGGCTTACCGTACATAGTGATCGGGCTGATTTTCATAATTGCCTTTTATCTAAGCATTTAAACAGTTTCAGCTTATCTTTGTGTCTTGCGTCTTTGTAAAGGGTTTCTGTACAAAGAGGCTTTTTTAGCTAATTTAGTAAAAAGGATAGATACTATGGAGCTCTTAGGGGTATGAAGAGCAGGGTGAATAGTTCTTCATCCCCCATAGAAAAGGGAGGATTCTTCAACCAGACGGGTGTTATGTCTAGTGCCCAAAAGTTGGGATTTCTATACATACGAAATTTCAATATCTATTCGACCCAAATGTATGGGGCGGCTAATATTTTTTTGCTATTCCGATGTTTGTCCGATGGAGAAACATGCCCAGTTTGATGGTCTGTAGTACACCCTTAAGTATGTATATACACTTTCCAGTTTCCGATACAACCTGTATAGTCATAAGTCGTGGAAAACATTAACTTGATGATAGTTCTTTATTTATACTTTTTAGAGTTCCGTAGCTGAATAGCAAAAAACGGAATCCTTATAGAAAAAAAATGTCATCAAACCTGTACGTGCGGGGTGTCTATAGATAGGTTTTTAAAAATGACATAGAGGTTTCTTAAACCGTTTTTTAAAGTCAGTCGTTTGAAAGATAGACACTTCGAAAGTGGTAAAATGTGTTTCCCCCCCCTCTAATTTCTAAAGTTAGAGGAGGAAAATTCTGAAAAAATGTAGTTTTGTAGAACGCATAAAAATGAAATTGATTTGAATAAGGTTTGATTTTTAGTTTTTGAGATATGGGACTTTTTCACCAAACTGCGGCATTTACTTAGTTTTTCTTTAGAATCATGTGCGTAGCCTTTTCCCAAACTATCTTGGGTTTGGCTTCCAGTCTAACCGGATGCAGCTGATTACCAATATTTTACATGAAGCGACTGCCAATCTGACCTCCACAACCCATTAACTGGATAATACGATACCCAGTTTGTTTTTCATTAACATACTATGAAAAACAAATTTAGTTTTGTTGTTCTATTTATTTTTGGGGCTACGGAACCCTATGTGCGAGTAAGACTCGCACTTGGCCGGTTTTAGTTCAATGTTGCTGTTGACAACAGAGCTATGTACTCGCATAGCTTAGCTCATCTTTCCCTACACCAAAACCCAAAGCTTTCACAATGTCGAAACACGATTTGACTTTGATAAAATACGATTATAAACTTCATGGTTCGTTTTTGCATTTTTATAAAGATGGGTACGTCCGATTTGCATTTTCGTGCGCTGAAAAAACCCGGCTCTTTTTATTTGGTCCCAATATAGACTGATATTGCTGAAAATCTGTTGGGGGGATTAGTGTACAGTATTGGAAACACAAACGAAAATAGCTGTTTTTGTTGTGTATTTTTTGTTAGAGTTTACCTTAATATTTTGATGTTATGTAAACTTACAGGATATTTTCGATGATACATTAGCAAATGTTTGGGCACATTCTACGATTTTAAGAAAACTTATTTTTGAAGAATCTAGAAGACCAAAGAAAATATAAATGAATTTTGTGAGAAATGATAATATCATACTTACATATCACATACATATTATGTAAGAAAAAGAAGCAAAGAATAGCGTAACGAATTAAGAGGTGACAATGGAAGACAAAAAAGGCATTGCGATAACCCAAAAAAACATGAGAAAAAGGCAGAAAGATGATGATGTACTATCATCATCATCTACCTAGCTTTTTTAACAGGCCTGTTTGATCTCCTCAACCCAGTTACTACAATGTGGACAATGGTGTTCCGACATGCCCGCTTTGTGCTCGGATTTTTCGCACAAAGTCGGGTATACTGACCAGTTGAGAGCACATAAAAGAGCAGCACACCAAAATCTCGACAACCACCCTAGAAAGTCACCGAATGCAGTCGCTGTGGTCGAAATCGGATAGATGGCATCATCATAATCATCAATAAGATACCCTGTGGTAAGAATGTGTATTCCATGTAACTGAGCTGGTTCCTATGGAGCGTTGGGGGTGTTGACACCCGTCTATACACACACACACACACAGCGCGCAGTTAGGCTGGTAATACCTACCTACTACTAAATTAATACAACTATTTGCTTACCATTTTCTCAAACGGATTGACTTCTAGCATATTATCAAGCTTATAGTCCCGAAGGGTCGGTGGGAGGTGTAACTTATAGACACCCATATTTCGTCAAGTCCCATGTGATAGTATATAGCCATCAACCGGGGACAAATCCAGACTCCGTGGTTCATCATCATCATTTCAGCCAAAAAAAACGTCTATTGCTGGACATAGCCCCCCCTCCCGCCCCAAGAAGGGGGGGTTTTGCCATAATCGCCACGCTTGGCGCCAGAACGCTGCTGCCCATTCTGGCAAGTCCCTTAGTCGCCTCTTACGACACCCACGGGAAGATATGGGATGGTGCTATTCCTCACGTTCGTCAGACGACAGACTCCGTGGTTGCTATTGAGAAATATCACACTTGGCCATAATTAAACTGAATACAGTATTTAACATGGCTACATAATAACAGCCACACGGGTCGATCTTTAAGGTTAAGCCGTGCTTGCCGAGGTTGTTCCAAAAGTCAACATCCAGTCTTACTAAAGGGTATCGTATTACCTAGTTACTGGGTTGTGGAGGTCCTATAGGCAGTCGCTTCATGTAAAATACTGGTACTCAGTTGCATCCAGTTAGACTGGAAGCCAACCCCAAGATTGTTTGGGAAAAGGCTAGGCAGATGATGACAGTATTTTACATAGAGCGGCACCTAACTAAAACCCAGAAAAATATTTCAATCAGTTTTTGTAAAAAGGTTTCATAAATATTCAAAACGATTAAATACTTTGCAAATCAAAAGTGACACTGGCAACTAAAGATGAAACATATCCATTCCTAAAAACCCGTGACTTTTCTATGTCATTATTTTTTTCTCAGTTGTGAGATAAATGGCCGAGCAATGTGACTAAAATTTTAGTTATTACATATTTTGTGTTGTGTGTTTTTTTTATATATTTTATGTAGTCTTTTTTATTTCGATTTTAATCTTTGATTTTGTACGAAATTTTAGTGTTTGATACGTCGCGTTGATTCTTATAGAATTTACCGTGACTCTATACGTTATCAAGCAGAAGACTTTGCCATCTAAGCAACTTATTTTCGATTCAAGAGGTAAGCAGAATTGTAATACTTTAAAACGTATTTTTTTGCTAGATTAGACGGCCGTATGTCATCGCAGACTTTGATAGAATGACAGTTCAAAAATGACAACCTGTAATTTCACAATAGTTTTATGACATCACTTTTTTAATCCCTGGAGGTTAGGCAGAGGCGTACCTAAAAGGTACAATCACATTTCGCCTGTTATTTTAAGTCCCATGTCAAAGGGAGCGAGCCTATTGCCATCAATCGTGCACAAATCCAGATTCCGTGGCTGCTGCTAAGAAATTGCTCATGGGAAAGTTTAATAACACTTTGCTAGACCTGGGAATCGTACCCAGAACGTCATGCTCAGCATTCGCGCTTACGATCACTAGATTAAAGAATTCTTAGACGATTCCGGAAGAGGCCTTAATAAAATGTACATTGAGAATTCGACCTAACTCCGCCAGATTTACAGTCTCTTTTAGGAAACCTACCCCAAAGAGACGAAAACTTCTTGGTTTTGCCCTATGACGGGCGGTTATTAAGGCTTCCTTTTGCCTTTATACGAATCAATACATACTTAATCCTATATAATATAATAATCTATCAAAGGAATATTTTATCATAGCTGGTATAAGTTTAATATAGGGCACAAAGTTCCCCTAAGTACTCACAATTTATGCTTTATAAAATAGGGTTTTATACAACTATGAAAGCAGAACGGTTCCATCTCAACCTGTGTGACATACGGACGGTTAGTTCGTCCAAAATTGGATAACAATTTTAATTTCAAATTATGTTAATTAGAAAGAGTTTTTTCAGAAATAACTGACTGCATATTGAGAGGAATTCTTGAACAAAAAAAATTAAAAACATGTAACCTGAAAAATCCTAACCAGGTTTTGGTTTGGATTTTTTTTAAAATAACCAACCAAAATAAAAAATGGTTAAAGTAATAAATTTTATTTAAAATACATTTGAAAGGAGAGTTTTTTTATACTATCATCTCAATAAACTAAGTATGTGCCTGTTATAAGTAACAATCATAGCGTTGTTATGTGGATGAAATCCTTATTTTTCATTTCGTTTCACAGTTGCCACAATAATATCGTAAAATCCAAACTGTCCACATAAGGTTGCTAAAAATATCACAATCTTCAGGTGAAGACAAATTTATAAAAGCATTCAAAAGCAAATGGCTTCTTTGAACCTTGTGTTTTCAGAACAATGCACTTAATTAGTCCTTAGTCAGTTATATTTGTGAAATGTATGTTTTGACTTCTCAAAATATTTCTCATAAAACAGCACTTTAGCGGTGTCTGAATTTAATTCGGTGTGTTACTAAATGTTTTAGTGGCAGTTTTGAGTACTTAAATGTTTAAATGAAAAGGTTAATCTGGGTTTTTTATTTGGAACTAGCTTTTGCCTACGACCTTCGTCCGTGTGAAATTATTATAAAAATATTACTTCCATATTTGAATTTCGTTAACAATTTCAAGGGTTTTTTTTGCACAGTACCCCAATAGTTTTTCTGAAATAAATATAGTCTAAGTTACTTCTTATGACATCCGCTATTAACCAGTAAAGTCCCATCAAAATAAGTTTAGCCGTTTCGAAGAGTAGCTGGTACAAACACAGACAAAAATAATTTCTATTCCTGAAAATCAGAACTGAAAGACAAATCCATAATCAAAGTCCATAAACAAATAAAACAAAAATAAAAGTTGTTCAACAAAAAACGCCGTATGTCACGCCATATAAGTCTCATTGGGGATTTTAATCGGCTTACTGCTTCGACGTAGCAGCATTCACTCGAAAAAGCTTCCTACTTAAGTATTATTACTAACTCTCACTTGAAAAATATTTTCGAGTTAAAATAATTAATTCAATTCTTCCGTGAAGTAGGATAAAGAGTATTCTTTCAATTTATCCTTCCATTTTCTGACAGCGATTCTATTTAAGGCGCTCTTCTAGGCAACTTTCATGCTTTTGAGGGGGTGAAGCAGATGAAGAGGGGGGTCGAGTAGTCCCTTTAGTCCCGCCTACTGCGGGGTGCCCCGTTTGAATCACGTCGATTTGCGACGTCAATAAATGTATAGAAGCTTAATTTCGAAACTCAATATAAAAGTACGAATAGCCTAGCGCGCCGCTAGCCTACTTCGCACATTGCTTCCGCGGTAATCTCTAGGTTCGAACCTCAATACACGCAATTCTTTTTTATCTTCTTTTTTTAATATAATGTATGTACCTACATTTCAATATCGCATTTTTTTTTAATATGTTTATATTTTTGTTTTCTTATTTTTTCCTAATAAATTATAACAACAATCAACCGATTGTTATTTTGGATTGTTTGGTTGTTTGGATTGTTATTTTATAGAAAAGGTTATCGAATAGATTCGTCAAACGAATAATAAATAATTCAAAGCAACCTCATGGACAACCAAGGGCATTAAAGTCGTCAGTAAGAGGTTGACGAATCTCCGACTTGCCGACGACATGGTCCTTTTTGCCCACACAGCCCTGGAACTACAGACTATGCTCCAAAAACTGCACGCGTAGCATGACGGCCGTAGAAACGGGCTATGTCGACGGAAAAATCGACAAAGTGCCACATTGACATTGTCTATCTGTCATTATGTCGATTATTCCGTAGACAAAACTCGTTTCTACAGTGGTCTTGCTACGCGTGCAGTTTTATTTTTTAATAAAGAAGTAAATTTAAAATTTATTGTTCGATTAAATTTAGAATTTGACAATAGCACGTGGCGCCATCTATTGTGATAAGAAAGTTATTGTTGTTTTCCTTCGGATCAGTACTTTTTGTCGGAATGAAAGGTATCCTATGGCCGTTTGTGTACACCTTACAACGTACATGCAGAATTTGAGGATGATCACTTCATTGGTTTAGGCGTGAAGAGGTAACAAACAAATTTTTAATATAATAACTTTCGCATTAATAATATAACTAGCTGTCCCGCGCAACTTCGTCTGCGTCACATTTTCCCCGTTTTCGCAACATTTTACATTGCTGCTCCGCTCCTATTGGTTGTAGCGTGATTATGTATAGCCAATGTCCTTCCTCAGGTTGAAATCTATCTTCTTGCCAAATTTCATTAAGATCCGATCAGCCGTCTAGTCGTGAAAACGTAACAAACAAACAAACATACAAACAAACAGAGTGACTTTCGCATTTATAATATTAGTATAGAAGTATAGATAACTAACTGCGCGCGACTTCGTTCGCGTGGACTTTTTTTATGTGTATAAATAAAATAGATTTTGAACGATTCTCAGACCTACCCGATATGCACACAATTTCATACAAATCGGTTCAGCCGTTTCGGAGGAGTATGGTAACTAACACTGTGACACGAGAATTTTATATATAAGATATAAGTATAATATATAAATATATATTTAAAGAAATATTTATATAAATAAATATATAGAATTAGGCTCAGGATAGAGAAATTACTTGTAGCGGTTCGATATTAGTTCAATGCTAGCTCAGTGGATAAGACCGTGCGCCTCACATACGAGGAGTTGAAAGAATAATCACAGGAAAGAGACAGACGGAAAATAGTCGCCGTCAAGAATTGGCAAGTTCCGAAAGACTGGACACAGGTCAGAGTATTTTTGGGTTTTTGCTCCTACTATCGACGGTTCGCAAAGAATTTTGCTGACATTGCGAAACCTCTACACAAACTCACTGAGCGACAATTCTGTTGGGAGGATAAGAGCTGCGACGTCGCATTTCAGGAATTAAAGAAACGTCTGTGCAAAACACTTATTTTTAAACAAACCAAACCGGAAAGAAATCATTGCGTTACTCGACGGGCTACTGCCGTTGTAAAAACATTGCAGCATTTCAGTAAATAAACTCTTTTGCAAAAAAAAAACGGGCACCATAGATTTTTTTCTCTGTTTCAATGAAGAAGAACAAGAAAGAGGTTTTATTCATTTGACAATGTATTGGCATGTCATTTGAAGCATCCTGGCATGATTCTTTACGTTCCAAATTTAAATTATGAAATGAGCAAAAGAAAAATATTGATTATTGTAAAATTGCTTTACTAATGGCGCTAAATGCTGAAACGATATTTTTACTGATTACTAAAATTTTAAAACTCTTTGGAAATTTTCCGAAAATTAAACAATTTAATTTTTCTTTTTACATTAAATACCAGTTTTTGATATGAGTTAAAAGCGATAAGGGCCGGTAAAATTATAGCCCTACTTGAAGAAGGTCGTTCGCAAACTTACGTGTCTCAGCGGCTAAATGTGAGTCGTTCAACTGTCCAGAGGACTTGGCAACGGTATCAAGAGACCGCTTCGGTCAAAAGAAGATCTGGTTCGGGAAGAAAACGATGCACAGAACCAAGAGACCGCTTTTTGGTAAGTCAGGCGTTGCGGAATCGTAAAGCATCAAGTGTGGACCTGAAGAAGAGCCTTGAAGAAGAGGAGTAGAAGTTAGCTTGTGGACGTTCAGGAGGAGGCTTTGGCTGCCAATATCAGGAGTTACCGCCCGGCGCGGGGTCCTAATTTACTCCGTAAGCACCGTGTTGCTCGACTTTAGTTTACTGGAAACTGTGCTTCATGGACTCTGGAGGACTGGAATAAAGTATTGTTTTCTGATGAAGCTAGAATCTCTTTGTGCGGAGAGGACCGACGCCGTCGAGTGCTACGAAGACCACGGGAACGCTATGCGGAAGTGTGTTTCGAAGAAATCACTCCTTATGGCTGAAGCTCCGTTTTGTTTTGGGCAACAATTAATTCGACGCAGCGTACGGAGTTAGTTTTCATAGAAAATGGAACATTAAAAGCACACCGGTACATAATGGAATTCCTAATTCCATATGCACAACCTGCATTGACTGTACTTGGGGAAGATTCCATTTTTATGGACGACAATGCTCGCCCTCGTTCTGGCGACGTGGAAGCGTACATGCAAGAAGTCATTGCAGAAGAGTGGGAACGTATTCCTCAAAACGTTATTAAAAACATCGTGGAAAGCATACCCAGATGGATTCAAGTTGTGATTTTGGCAAGAGGAGGTCACACTCGTTATTAGGTTTTTACATTTGTAACTTGATTTAATCAAAAAAAGTAAAAAAATCTTCTTGTCTTTATGCCGACCACTTCTTATTGTTTGGCCGTGTACATCGGTTTTAAAGAATTGATCGACTTTAAAAAAAAAAATATTGCCGAATTTCACTTCACGCGTATTAATTTACACGATTATAAGTATACAGAGTTCGTCAAATAATTAAATTTCATGGCAAGAGAACGATGATAATTCAAATCGTCCTTAGAACGTAATTTCCTTAGGTGCCCGTTTTTTTTTGCAAAAGAGTGTATTTGCTGGGACGAAGGTTCCAGCTGCGAACTGACCATGCTGCATTGAAGTGGCTATTACAGTTCAAAAATCCGGAGGGACAAGTGGCGACATGGATTGTGATGATGGTGGATTGAAATACTGCAAGAGTTCGACTGCATAACTGAACATCGCACTGGGAGAACTCACGGTAACGCAGACGCCTTGTCAAGAAGACCTTGTCCTGAAGATTTTAAGCACTGTGCCAGGCAAGAGACTAAGGAGGTAGCAACCGTGAGGGTGCTTAGAACGAATCTCAGTGACGAATGGAAGGAAACCCGGGTCCATATTGGCTCACCTAAAGTTCTTTACCCGAAATTGTTCTTCCTAACGATTTGTAATCCGAATGATCATTCTTCCTAAAATTTTTCATCCTAAAGTTTTCATTCATACTATTTGTAGTGCTACCGGCGATGTTCATAACACTCATGTTTCCGAAAATTGTAATTAATAATATCATTAATGTAAATAATTTAAACTCCTACTGTTTTTTATCATAACGCTTTTATCCCTAAACATAATTACCATAATATTTCACTGATACTCAGATAGAAACATTTACCAAGTGTAAATAAAAAATATATGTGGGTAGAAGATGATATTTATAGTTTTAATTTGGGTGGGGGTTAGGTCAGAGTGCGGTCTTGGGGGCACTATGAAAAAAATACTTAGAAAAATTTTGCGACCAATTTCGATGTAGCGCTCGCCGGCCGCTGCCGCGGCACCGCTCGCTTCGCTCGCTCGGGTCGCGCGTTGTTGGCCGCAGTTCTAACCTAACCTAACCCATGGATATCTTTTCAGGTACACACCGCAATAAATAAAAAAGTAAAAGTTACGTAAAATCAATGTATATAATACTGATTATTATGAATAAAAAGAAATCTAAACAAACAAGATATGACTTTGAATAAATAGTGTAAAAGATGGTTATGTTGAGAAAATATAGGAAAACAAATAGAAGTATAATAGATGTTTATTGCTACTGACATTATGAAGTTGAATGCTTCGGAATTATGAACATTAGAGACAGAGTAGTTAGGAACTGCGATTGTTAGGATGAAAAATGTTAGGAAGACCATTTTCGGATTTCCAATTATCGGAGTTGAAAATTTAGGTGAACTTTGGCGCACCCAGGAAACCCTACAGCAGGCTCAGCAAAATGACTCAGAGATCAAACCGATCTTCGAGTAGATCAAAGCTGGTGCTCCTAAACCCAAGTGGAGTGATGTGGCAGCGATGAGTTCCATAACGAAGAGTTATTGGGCCCAATGGAACAGCTTGGTTATCCAGGATGGAGTCTTGTGCCGTAAATGGGAAAACGCTCGAGGGGACAGGTGTCATCTACAAATGGTTGTCCCTAAAGCCAAAGATGTATGTTCAGGAGGACATATGGGGGTAAAAAGGACTCTGATGAAGATCCGAGAGCGATTTTACTGAATCCACTGTCGAGAAGATGTGGAGGACTGTTGTCGTAAATGTATCACTTGTGCGGCTGTGAAAAGACCCCAAACACGCAGCAGAGGTGCATTAAAAGTGTACAACGTTGGAGCCTCCTGGGAATGGTGAGCCATTCTCAGAGAGTGAAAGTGGGAACAAGTACTTAATGGTTGTCATGGATTATTTCACAAAGTGGCCAGAAGTGTTCGCCATTCCTAACCAAGAAGCTACAACTGTCGCAGATAAATTGGTTCAGGAAGTTTGGAGTACCCTTAGAAATTCACAGTGATCAAGGAAGGAATTTTGAATCACAAGTATTTCAGGAGACTTGCCGAATGATGGGTACCCACAAAACAAGAACCACTTCTTACCACCCACAATCTGATGGAATGGTGGGACGCTTTAACCAAACGTTGTAGAGAAATCTGGCAAAAGCCGTAGCAAGCAGGCAAAAGGATTGGGACAAGCACATAAAGCCGTTTCTTCTGTCCTACCGTAGTGCAGTCCACGAAAGTACGACTGTGACACCAGCCTTCGCGAACTTTGGATGGGAATTACGGTTGCCCGCAGATTCAATCACTGGAACTGCCCCTGATGCACCACGCAATGTTACAGATTATGCAAATGACTTGCGTAACAAGTTGAACGATGTCTATGAGCATATCAGACAATCCGGCCAACAGATGTCTGAGAAGATGAAGACCCGTTATGACCAGAAGACGAACAGGAGAGGTTTCGACGAGAATTCAGTGGTGTGGTTGCATAACCCAGTGCGTAGCAAAGGGAAGTCTCCGAAATTGCAAGCAAAATGGGATGGACCATACCGAGTCGTGACCAGGATTGTCCAGGGTCAACGATGTCACCTACCGAATACAGAAGGGTCCACGAGGTGCGCCTAAGATCGTACATGTAGATCGATTAGCGCGATACTACGGGACTAACGATGCTCGGGACGGGCATGTCTAAGGAGGGGCAGTGTTACGTTGCCTGCTTTACGAGAACATTCTAGGATTACGTTCGAGTCTAGAATGATCCAGTATGTCTAGAAGATTCGAGAATAATCCTAGAATGTTCCACAATGGAAATGTCTAGAAACTTTGAGAAAGTTCTGGACCTTTCTAGAACTTTCTAGAAGGATTGGTTCCACTATAAAGCTATCTGGAAGGTTCAAGAAGGTTGTAGAACTTTCTCGAAGGATGGGTTTCCCCTAAGGAACTACCTAGAGATTCACGGAAGTTGTGGAAGTTTCTCGAACATGAGAAACATGATGATGATGATAAGTCCCCTCTTTGAGGAGTGGCTGGAGAGGCGCCACGGCGCCCTCACCTTCCGCCTGACGCACCCTCACCGTCCTCACTGGACACGGTTGTTTCGGGAGGTTCCTGCACCGAATCGGGCGGGAGGAAACGCCCGGGTGTCACCACTGCGAGGATCGGCCGGAGGACACGGTGGAGCACACTGTGGAGCTATGCCCCGCTTGGGCTGAGCACCGCCGTGTCCTCGTAGCGGCGATTGGCGGCGGCGACCTCTCGCGTCCGGCCCTGGTTCAATCCATGGTCCGGAGCGAGAGGGAATGGGAAGCCGTCGCCTCCTTCTGCGAAGCAGTCATGCTAGCGAAGGAGGTGGCGGAACGTGAGAGGGAGAGAACCTCACGTCCCAGCCGCCGCGGGAGACGCCCCGGGCGTCGGGGGGCAACCAGTGGCCCCCGGCCACCGTAGGCGCGGGCCTGTGGACGGTGACTAATGGGCTAGCTCACCGTCCGTCCGTCTTATGACGACAGACCGTGCCGACGGCGCGTTCGTGTTCCACGCGCGCCTCAAGGAGATGTCAGCAAATCGGAAGGGGTCCGAGAGGGCCGATGCCTGCCAGGGCTGCGGGTTGTTCGAAAGAGATACCGTGCCCCTGGAACGCAAAGGGCTAAGAAGGAACATGGATGGGTTTTAGTCAGTCAAGTCTGACACTCCCTTCCGCTCCGCCCAGAGCGGAAGAAGTCATTTGATGATTTCCCATCCGAAAAAAAAAAAAAAAAAAAAAAAAAAAGTCGTTCATATAAATAGGCGACGGGTGCGGAAGTGAGTTAGTCATGCATTCTAACTCACGCGACGAAGGAGCGGCGCAGGCCAGCTATTCGTTCGCTTACATGGGCGGCGTTACACAGTACATTGCCGCTCAAATTCAAACACTATGGCCCCTAGTCTGGAGCGCGATCGGCTAGCTCTGAGAGCGTCTGCAGACGGGGGCCAGCATCCTTAGCGGTAGGATGCGCCAACAAAGTCACCTCCGTCGCAGGTCGTCATCCGCTGGGCCTCCTCCGGGCAACCGGAAGTCTCACCTGGCAGTGACAGACCGCCGAGGTGGCGCAAAGAAAACGGCGCTCGCTACGGTAACGTTTCACCGTAGCTAAGCGAGCAGTGCCCAGCGCCGCTGGCGACTCCTACCGGACAAAATGACAATTACACACTGGTGAGTGGCACTTTACACGCGCTCGCCCCCTCCGAGCCTATACAGGCACATGTGATGATACCGCGGGGCAAGGGTAGAACCCACATCCCGCCAGCCTCGCCCCTCTACGGGGGCATAGCGATTTCTCGCGAGTGAGTTAGTCTGATTTTGGCTACGGAACGAAGTGATCTAAGTGAACTACTAATGCGATATATAAGTGATTAGTGATCAGTTGTGTATTTGTGATTGAGTTATAAGTGTTGTTTAGTGTTAAATAAAGATTTTTAGTGTATAATTGGTAGTGTGATAATTTATCCTATACCCAGCTTGTAACAGTATGTAAGAAAATACATATTTATAAATAAAAACATTTAAAAATAGTAGCATACGGCATCGGGAACCGTGCCCGAACTACCGATGGTCAGGGTTTTTCAAAGAGGAACCTCCTAACAATCCGCGCCTTGTCCAGAATTACTGCTTTCTGAATCAAGCCCTTGATCCAGCTGCGAAACGAAAGACTCCTCAGATGTTGGTCGAGGTTTCTAAGCCAGTTAGCAGTACGCGGACCTTCCTATCACGAAACTTGTTTCCGCCTGACAAAAGACTGCTTAGCAAAGGAGCGTTCCCTCAACAATTGTTTCATGTCAGCAGTATTGATGCCTAATGCTTCTGACATTCCCAAATACTTGTAGATTTCTGTTGAGAAGAGGAATCGGATCGGAGATTCTGGAATCCCATGGATTCCATAATCTCGCTTCACACGCATGACTGCGCATTTGTCAACAAGTTTCTAAAACCATCAGTAGCTTCATCAGTTGCAAATTGTTGGGGGCAAAGAGTTTCTATCAACCATGTAAAGAAGGCAAGGTATGACCACCTCTCTTCAACCGAAAGCTCAGACCTGAACCCCTCAGTAGCATGCTAAGAGGGTTCACGGCTAGGCAAAACCACAGGGTTCCCCTGTGGTCTTGCCTAGCACTGGGTGACTTAGCTCAGACTATCACCCTATCTACAATAAACTTTAAAAGGTCTAAAGATAGCCACTCAGAAACTGTATCATTAATGGCTTTTAAGTGTCTTCGCAGTCTTGATATAACTAAAAGTTTTTCCGAATTATACATAGAGCTGAGCTAGTGTTTGTGAGGGAATCCCCGAAAAAGACAGCTGTGCTAGCTACATATTATTATTTTTCTTAATGTTTGTATTTTGTTCTTGAAGTTGTGAGGACCTCCTCTGCCCTCTGCCCCCCCCCCCTTCTGCTAGGTTACTGTACAGACGGGTGCGTGGATAGACGAATGAAAGGGTGGACATACGGACGGGGCGGATGGAGATATGCATGAAGAGGTGGACGAACAGTAAGAATACACTAAATTAAAACAATCTAAGTCTAAATAAATTTTATTTCTTTTGATAATTTTAGCAAAATCTAAATATATAAATTCTACACGACACAATTCTTCAAAATGTCTTCTAACATGAGATGTTTTCATATATGGTATCTCTCGCGGTTTTTAGTTGACTTATTTACATAAGATAAATCACTTTTATTTTGTTTATGGTTCCTCTACATTTTATTCTTGACAATTTACAAAATAGATTAAGTTGGCGCTTACGAAATTTTTCGATATTTTTATCATAGTCATTTTTGTAGTTTTAAGGGTCGCTGATTTGGTAAAAAAAACTTCAAGATGGCGCGGATGAAATTTTCAGTTTTTTCGTCATGGGGGTCATTTTCTTGGTTTTCGGGATCGCTGAAAACGGGAATGACGAATAAACAAAATTACATTATTTAATTTTTCGTATTCCCTTTGCAGAACTTTGACTCTTCGCCACTGAGGTTCCCCACCCACAATTTTGACTCTTCGCCACTGATGATCACTGATTTTTTATTTACACATTTTATGACTAAAATCGAACAAAAATTTACTCGAACGAAAAACTAATCATAAAATAAAATATAATAAACAGCTTTCAACAACAAACAGATCGAAATTTAATTGAAAAAATTTGAGCGGCGAGCGGAAAAAAGTGACATACGTCCATCTAGCAGCGCGCCTCAGCGGTCACTGTCACTCTGCGTAGAAATAAAAGAGATGCGACAAGACGCCGCGAATGGCGTGATGTGACGTTCGACTTGTTCGAATAATTATCATTAAAAACATGAATCCTTACAAATATAGTAAATAAAACGAAAAAGAAAAGCGACAGTTCCCTTTATTATTTTATATTACATCACTGTTATGAATTTAGTCAAGATTAGTTGAGCAGTAATACAGTTACACTTGCTTGAAAATCAGAACTTCTCGATTTTTTTTTATCGGGATTTTTTTCCAAAAACGTGTTTTGGGCCCGAAGGTTCCCTCATAAATATGGTCAAGAGTAACATATATTTTTTTTGTTGCTCTAAAATGTATACATTTGGCTAAAAAACTGTTCAAAGTTGCCTGTTTTGACGAGGTATAGCGTCTTAATTTGAATTATAAGAGAAAACTCGACATAAGATATTTTAGCTGAAGCATCATTTCATTCTCTTTCAAAGGTTAAATTATTATAATACGAATAAACTGAATTTCACAAACCATTTTTTATTTTTTTTATTTGCGACGGGTTTGCTCTTGGCTCTAGTCTAGGTCACAGATGACAGAGACAAATTCGACGATGGTACGAGCTTACCCAGAAGAAGCCTGTTTACTCTAACTTTGAAGAGATTAGGGTTGTAAGCATTCGGAAACACAGACGTAGGCAGAGAGTTCCACTTCTTTGCTGTGCCCAGTATGAAAGACGTTTGATAATACTTAGTGCGAATTGGTAGAACAGCAATAAGGTAGATATGGAACGTGCAGTGCGTCTAGATATCCGATGGTAGAAGAGGGCCAGCGGGATGAGGTGGTGGAGTTCTTGGGAACATTCACCGAAGTACTGGCTGTACAAGACCCACAAGCAGGCGTCATTGCGGCGATGAGCCAAGCTGAAAAGCTTGGCATCCACGAATTTAACGTCCATTTTGTGATGCATGTTTAAGAGGTTTGTAGAAGGTCCCATAGCCGAGCCAACAAAGCCTTCAACTAGAAAATGAGTCTTGAAAATTAAAGGTACTCTAGTTAATTCAATGAAGTGTCAGAGTTTAAAATATGTTTTACGGGATCAGCATCATAATCAAACAACCAAACCAAATCACCAAAATATTAACCAAAACCAAAATATTAATTTGTCCGAAAGAGAATAATTTCTCATGCTTCCTGTATTTTATAGCGCAGTAAAACAAACAATTCATGAAAAAAAAATATCTACATACTCTGACATAGACATTATCACCCACAAAATTAATTCAAAAACTGAATCTGCATAATTTACATATATTTTTTTGTCGAATCGCACTTACACCCCCTTCCCCCCACTACCTGCGACAACTCACGATGAATCAACAACGCACTTATCATTCTGCCGGCACTCCAACTATAATTACTACGATTGTTGCCATACAGGCAGACAGGGAGATTTGTAGGGGTGTCTGAGGGGATAGACAAAAGGATGCTTAAATGTAGTGTACATGTTTTGGTACGTGTTTTTGTTTTAAGAAGTTGTTCTGGTCGTTCTTACTATTAGAGATTCTGTACTGCAGTTATTCACCTGCTAGAGTTGGTAGAACAATAAAATAACACACAATGATGTACCTGGTAAAAAGCTCGTCAAACGAAGACTGATCACTATTCATAAAAGGAATTCAGTCATGGTATAAAATGGATAGGTACTTGATCAAGGTGCTGTTTTATTATTGTACCATGCATGCTTTAAACATGCATGGAACATGCATTTTTTTTTTTAAAGTACTTCTTAACATTTGGCTGCTAGATGCACACACACTGAAGTAAAGCCGTAGACACACTATCAACCGCGGTCAATGACTTTCATCAGCATGTAGACGCTAATCAGCATTATATTGTCGAAACAAGACGGCGTGTTGACAACACGTGACAAGCCGCTAACGGTCGCAGACACCTGACACGTGCTGATTACAATGACATGTGGTTAACTACTATATTAACCTAGCCTTGGCAGACTTTGTAAAAAAAAAATACGGGATTTGTTTCAGTTCATGGCAATAGGCTCATCCCCTAGCGTGGGACTTCAACACAATTGGTGCAAAATTTGAACACTACGGGTACACTAATTCTACCTTAACCTTCGCGCTTTACAGGCGTTATGTTTCTAAAACAAAAGGTCTCCTTAATAAAATAAAAAAAAAAGCCAAGAGCTGTTGCACTACTGCCAATTGTATTCAAAAAGTTTGCTCACCACCTTTCTTTCTGCTGTCAGGCAGCGTTATTATAATCTGAATTTGGCATAACATGTCCCAGTAAAATGATAAGCAATTTCATCTTTTACAATAACTTAAAAATATTTAATTAACTCATCTCTTTCCTATGGGGGTCGCGGTCGGCTGACAAGGGTTTGGGTAAAAGTGGCATGATTTCTTTAACTCTGCTGTCTCTAATTAAAATGTCATTAGTAAGACATTCATTTTCTTCTATGTACAATTATTTCCAAAAAGAATCGGAGCCGAGGATAAACAGGATGATTTTTTTTATGTGGCCGTGTTGTAAAAAAATCATATCACTGATTCATACGTAGTTACCCAAAACCCCTTTGATCGTTCTTTCTAATTAGCCGACTATAGTTTCACTATTGTGCTTGTAAGAGAAAGTAACCATTTTCCATTCAAGGACCTTCGTTTGACTATTCAGCATTGCAAAACAGATAAAAAGCCTCGGGCTCAACCGATTCCTCAAAACGGAACAAAATATCTAGCTTTAATTAACTCTAACATCTTAAAATCCAACTACACATCACAAAGGGATATCCTATACCCTTCAATGGACCGCAAATTGAAAATCTACAGAACAATGCACAGAAACGGGCCTTAAATAGTAAACAATAACTGATCTCGTTTCCAACATTTCACAATGACGTGTACGTACGTTCAGATGGGCGGTGGTTTTAATTTCACGTCGGCAATTGTGCTCTAACGAGGCAGATGAACTAGAAACGCTGACAGTCGCGAGCGGCAATTCTGTATGAGTCTGCGTTTTTGGGTGACGAGCGGAGCGGGTGCGATTTAATTTTCTGCAGCTGTAGAAAATTACAATCATAAGAAAGTTTTAAGAGATTTTTTTGAAGATATATAAAATTACGGTGCATTACTTTGTGTAATTTATTTCATCACCGCTGCCCTCAAAAACGGTGTGGGAAAACATCGTGAGGAAACCGGCATGTCCTAGAACAAAAAAATCGAAGACATGTGACATCTACCAGCCCGCAATGGGCCCGCGTGGAGGATTACAACCCACTACCTCTCATAGAGAGGAAGCCTGCGTCTCAACAGTAGGAATATTATAGGCTGATGATGATGATGATGCAGAAAATATAATCATAGTTTTACGAGAATTTTTTGACGATAATGTACTAAAAATATACATACATACATAAACTGATGACTGTCACGTTGGTCGAGTTGGGATGCAAGCGCGACTGCTGAGCTTAAGGTACTGAATGTGATTTCCGGGTCAGGCAAAGTGTTATTAGATTTTTCCTTCAGCAATTTCTCAGTAGCAGCTATGGAGTCTGGATTTGTGCCTGGTTGATAGCAATAGGCACGCCCCCTATTACATGGGATTTAAATCATAACTGGCGAAATGTGGGTGTTTATTAGATTTCACCTCGGAAACTTAATATTATAAAATTGATTTTTTGTTTGTTTGTTTGTTACGATTGAACTCAAAAACTGCTCGACCCATTTCAAATTTTCTTTCACTAATGGAAAGCTATCAGCGAATAACATAAGCTGTTTTTTATCCCCGTATTCTCACGGGACCGGGAACTATGGGGGTGAAATAAATAAGTTACTTACATCATGCAAATTAGCCGAGCTATCACAATTTTCGCGGACGAAGTCGCGGGCGAAGTGTTAGTGTTATATATGTAGATACATAAATGAAGGTACATAAACTCATACGTTAATGTCATGGATGTAGCAAGAAAATTCAAAATGCCACCTACCGTGGACTTTAACATACTTGTTTTACCTCGTCCTCCAAAATTCAGATATCACCTTAATTGATGCATCATCATCATCATCAGCCTATAATGTTCCCACTGCTAGGACACAGGCCTCCTCTCTATGAGAGAGAGTGGGCTGTAATCCACAACGCGGGCCCAGTGCGGGTTGGTAGATGTCACGTGTTTTAGAATTTTTATTTCTAGGACATGCCGGTTTCCTCACGATGTTTTCCTTCAGCGTTTAAAAATATTCACAGTAAAATTTATTCATGAAGCATCAATTGTTGCATCATCAATATGTTGCGGGCTCATTTGTATTTTACACATAAAAGTCAATGGCAGTAATAATATTATTACACTTGACTTAAACTAAAATCGCTCTCCGCCCCACCAAAACCACAACCCAAAAAGAGTGAAATGTGCGGTTCGGAGCGTATCAGCCAAACTCAACTTTTCTCGTTAGCACAGGGGTGAAAACCGCCTTAGTCTTGCGTTTTATTCATTATTTGATCTCCACTGAGCATCTGTCATCGCTTTTCACCGTCTCCCGACAGTATAGCCCCGATAATAATTGCGAATGCTCCGAGCGACGCGCGACGTGTATTTGACGCGTTGACAGTTGACAGATTGTCAAATTAAAATTTTGGCTGTAATTATGCATACGCGCGTGAAAAATAAATGTGTTTGGGCGTTTGTGTATTTTGTTGATGGGGTGATGCAGTTTATGCTTATGGTAACTTTGATGAAAATTTTTGTATCAATTACTACTTGTTAGAAAGTAATAACCCTCTGCCTCAAATGGATGGCCTTCTCCTTTCTGAATTATTTGAAAAATGTTTGCCAGATTTCCTCTTAGAAATACGTAAGGCACAGATTTATCAAAACTTTTATGTTTCAGGTTTTTTAAAGTCGGCAAGCTGGCGCACATAAGTAAGTTTACCATTAACTACTACTATAAACTATTTTGACAAAGATTATCATGTCAGAAAAATAACCAAAAAGTACTTTTATCCGATTTTGTAGACGACATCGCAGAACTTTTGTCGCCTTTATTATCACAATTTTTAATAGCACACGGAATTCAAATCTCGATCAATTTAAAAATACTTAATTAATTTTAGACAAACTGAACAATAGCAACAACAAAACATCTTCACCAACAACCATACGTCTACACCATCTTTTCGATCGCATGCCTACAGGGAAAGTTTTAATTCATTTGAATAAAAATTCCCAGTTCGAACCGAAAACTTTGTTTTGGGCCACGTCGCGAAGTAATTTATAAAACGTAATACCTTCAACGAAATATTAAAGTCGAATACTATTTTGCATAAAGTTGTGAAAAAGGGGAACCACCTGTGTATAAGTAGCAGTTATGAGCGGCCGAACGAAATCAAACCCGGATTTTAAGTTTAGATAAGTTGTGCTCAAAGTTTTTTTGAGCCAAAGAGGTCTTTTGAAAGATCCTCGCGTGTTAGTAGGTTAAAAATATACAAATACAACTGATGGTGTTTTGTTGTCATGATTATAACAACGAGAAAATCAAAATGATATTTTTTTTAGTTATGTGAGATTTTAACACAATCTTCGTAAACTGGCAAAATCAAAAATGTAATCAGTTTTCAAATATTTTCCTTCGGTGCAGAATTCGCAACATCCATAACGATAAAGTTTCATGCATGGTGTCAGGAAAAATCACTTTCTGAGACAGCTAGCTACCGTAAAGATTATACGATTATACTAAGTGTCTATATACTGAACCCGCTTGGCCCACTTAGTTTATTTCCATGAAAAACTGTGCCTTACACAATATATTTACACTCACGCTACAGGTTGAGTATCTCAGTCTCAGGCGATCCGGTCGCGAATGAAAAAAGTTACAAACGCACCCCACACCAAGAAATTCTCGCGACACTCTGAAAAAACACGCGGATTGCGTTATTCTAAGCCTCTTATATTCTTAACGCGGACGTGCCGTGGAAATACCGAAATATACCTTTTTTTACTGGCGCGACGAAATGTAATTTTGCTTCTAACTTTTCACTTAGGTGGCAACTCGGCAGATGGGAATGTAAGTTCGGTTATTTTAGGAAACTTTTTTGGAGTACATCCAAATAAAGCGAGCTGTATAGCCAAGCTTCTGCTGTGTTATTATATATTGCTAGCTTATTTTACAGCATTTAACTAAAAGGTTTTGTCATATTTGAGGATGTAATACAGTCTATCAAACTGCTGGCCTACCATGACGTCTTTAAGCAGTATTGTTTTACTCTTATTCTAGGGTGGCAAAGAGACGGAGCTATACAGGATGTCTAGTGCTATCTCTATCCCACAGTGGAAAAGGAATAAACCAATAATGTTTTAAGACGTCATGGTAGGCCATATGAACAACGTTTTCCATGGAAACAACATCGAAATCGCGTAAAAATTATCATCATGGTGTCCCATACTTAGAGCCAAGTAGGTAGGTATTGACGTTTAAACGAGTTTAAAACTAATTATATTGAGAGATTTCTGGTCTTTTTTTTTATATGGCCACTCGCAGATCAACGTGCTAAGGTTATTTCTGCTCAACCGGTCTATCCTGTGGTGACCTCAAATGAATTTAAGGCCCCCAGCCCAGGCCGCAGGGATCGGTTCTGGGGCCGCCCTTGTGGAACATTGACTACGACTGGGTGCAGCGCGCCGACCTCCCTAGCGGTGTCAGCGTAGTTTGCTACGCTGACGACACGCTGGTGCTGGCACAAGGGAGGTCGCACGAGGCGGCGGCCGAACTTATGACACGCGGGGTTGCGATAGTCGTGGAGAGAATCCGGCAACTGGGTCTCGAGGTGGCATTGCACAAGTCCGAGGCCATGTGCTTTCATGGGCCCTGGAATGCGCCACCGTCGGGATTCATACTGACGGTAGGAGGGGTTCCCATCGGCGTCGAGTCGACGCTGAAGTACCTAGGGCTTGTCCTCGACAGCCGGTGGAACTTCGTGGAGCATTTCCGACGTTTGGCCCCCAAACTGGAACGGGCAGAGGCTGCGTTCTTGCCCAACCGGGGGGTTCCAAACGCCTCCTGCCGGAGGCTCTACGCGGGGGTCGTGCGGTCCATGGCCCTTTACGGGGCCCCGGTGTGGGCGCGTTCTTTGAGGTGGCGAGCCGCCCACTACCTGAACGCGCCCCAGAAGGTGGTAGCCGTAAGGCTGATCCGGGGGTACCGCACGATCCCCGGCGAGGCGGCGAGCCTCTTGGCCGGATTGCCGCCATGGGATCTGAAGGCGATAGTCCTCGCGTGCCTGCACGAATGGCGCGCGGAGGCACTACGCCGGGGGGAAACTCCGCTGCCGCGGCAAATTGTCGCTCAGCGGACAGACCTCCGGTGCGATCTCATGGCGACATGGAGAGAGCGACTGTCGCAACCCCGTGCAGGGCACGCCACAATAGTGGCGATAAGTCCCCTCTTTGAGGAGTGGCTGGAGAGGCGCCACGGCGCCCTCACCTTCCGCCTGACGCACCCTCACCGTCCTCACTGGACACGGTTGTTTCGGGAGGTTCCTGCACCGAATCGGGCGGGAGGAAACGCCCGGGTGTTACCACTGCGAGGATCGGCCGGAGGACACAGTGGAGCACACTGTGGAGCTCTGCCCTGCTTGGGCTGAGCACCGCCGTGTCCTCGTAGCGGCGATTGGCGGCGGCGACCTCTCGCGTCCGGCCCTGGTTCAATCCATGGTCCGGAGCGAGAGGGAATGGGAAGCCGTCGCCTCCTTCTACGAAGCAGTCATGCTAGCGAAGGAGGTGGTGGAACGTGAGAGGGAGAGAACCTCATGTCCCAGCCGCCGCGGGAGACGCCCCGGGCGTCGGGGCGCAACCAGTGGCCCCCGGCCACCGTAAGCGTGGGCCTGTGGACGGTGAGTAATGGGCTAGCTCACCGTCCGTCCGTCTTATGACGACAGACCGTGCCGACGGCGCGTTTGTGTTCCACGCGCGCCTCAAGGAGATGTCAGCAAATCGGAAGGGGTCCGAGAGGTCCGATGCCTGCCAGGGCTGCGGGTTGTTCGAAAGAGATACCGTGCCCCTGGAACGCAAAGGGCTAAGAAGGAACATGGATGGGTTTTAGTCAGTCAAGTCTGACACTCCCTTCCGCTCCTTCCGCTCAAGTTATTTGATGATTTCCAATCCTAAAAAAAAAAAACAAGGCCACCAGCCAGGGCTTACAAACTAGTTACATTTAAATGACCGCTCGCTTAGGGCACCCGCTGTGGGGTTCGGACCTCGGCTTAGGGCGTCATTGAGGGGTGGGCAGCAAGGGACAGGCTAGGTCATATTATTATTATTTGGGGAATTTAACGTTACATGCTCAGCGCCGCGGGCTGGCTCGTCGAGCAAGGGTCGGGGGGTGATGTTACGGGGGCGTCGCGAAGGGCCTCGACGGCGAGGGCCGGAATACGGATCGGTTTCTGTTTTTGTTTTTTCTAATGGTGCTGGTTTCCGTATTGCTCTCTTGTAGGAGGGTAATGGGGTCATCAGGTTCGATGAGGATATGCTTAGGACGGCGATTCTTCCCTATCCTGGTGGGGACGTATCGGGCGGCCGACACCACTAGTGGGTTGGGGTGCTTCTCAGCAGAGTCTAGAAAACGCTTTGAAAGGCTATTAATGACCTGCTTGATGGTGATGAATTTTGAGATCGACATGAAGTCGTTCATTCCTAACGAACCACGGAGCTCCCGTGGCCTTTCGGAGAAAACGTTTCTGGAGGGTTTGCATCCTATGGATCTGGTATGCCCCTTAGCTTGCCCGAAGACAGGGCAAGCGTAGGTCAGAATGGGACGGATGCAGGCGGTGTAGTACGCAATTTGCACTTGAGGGACAACTTGCTGCAAAAGCGGCGTGCGAACGCACCGTCTTTATGTGCTCTCCGAAGGTGAGACGTTGGTCAAGGATTACCCCCAAGTATTTGGCTCGCTTTTCCCAAGGGATCGGCTTGTCAAACATGGTGATCGGTATGGGGGTGGGTGGGAGAACTTGGCGCGGCCTACAGAAGAGAACCACCTGGCTCTTATCGGGATTGACTTGTATTCTCCATTTCCGGAACCAATCGCCTAATGAACCTCCGCCTTTTCCGGAGGTTTGGAGGTTGCGAGCGATACTGTCTGGGCTCCGGCCAGAACAGTAGATGGCAGTGTCATCAGCGAAAAGCGCTAACTCAGTCTTCGTATCGTTAGGGAGATATTTCTGGTCGGCCTGCACCCCACCCTTATACTATAGCTTACTTGCATCGTTCCCTCTCGTTTCAGGTGTTATTTCATAAATATGTTCAGTACCCCTGGCTCCTTTGTAGAAATTTACGACAGGTTTTGCAATACTGCTTTAAAATGTTAATATTTTTAATAAAACTCCTGGGTAGTTGTTTATTCGTTTTAATCAAGTTGCGTTTAAAATAAAGCATTAAATTTATTATAATATTGTAAAGTAGGTAGATTTTATAAGCTTACGAGTAAAGACAAGCGGCACTTAGCCCATGCAAAAGTGTCTCGGTTTTCTCCCAGGAAAATAAAACTACAGCAAATATTTTTTGAAACATAAAACCTGTTTTTAACCGACTTGAAAATCTCAATCTCTCAATTCAGTTGTAGTTACAGTGTTAAATTGACTCATAACAAGAAATTGTGTGTGTCCACTAAATAGGGTAAAATAACTCTTTTTTGCAAAATAAACCGACTTCCCAAAAAACTTAAAAGTCTAAAATAACTTTACTTTCGGAAGTCTGTTGCAAAAAAGTCAATGAAACAAAGTAAGTCGGTTTAGTAAATAGTCGTTTTTAGGGTTCTGTAGCCGAATGGCAAAAAACGGAACCCATACAGATTCGTCATGTCTGTCTGTCCGTATGTCACAGCCACTTTTTTCCTAAACTATAAGACCTGTTGAAACCTGGTAAGTAGATGTATTCTGTGAACCGCATTAAGATTTTCACACAAAAATAGAAAAAAAAAACAATAAATTTTGGGGTTCCCCATACTTAGAACTGAAAACCAAAATTGTTTTTTTCATCAAACCCGTACGTGTGGGGTATCTATGGATAGGTCTTCAAAAATGATATTAACGTTTCTAGTATCATTTTTTTCTAAACTGAATAGTTTGTGCTAGAGCCACTTCCAAAGTGGTAAAATGTGTGTCCCCCCCTCTAATTTCTAAAGTAAGAGGAGGAAAATTCTGAAAATATTTAGATTGTAGAACGTAAAAAAACTATCAACGAAAATTGGTTTCAATAAGATATGATTTTTAGTTTTTGAGATATGGGACTTTTTCATCAAACTGCAGCAGTAACTTTGTTTTTCATAAACATACTATGAAAAACAAATTTAGTTTTGCGGTTGAGTGGAAGTTTACTAACTAATACTACTAAGTAATGAATGACAGTTCAAAATATTGTTATTATATTGTTTGGGGCTATGTGGAACCCTGCGTACGTGTAAGAGTCGCACTTGACCGGTTTTTTTTTTGCAACAACGTTTGTTTATTGGTACGAATACTTACAAAAATGAAAGTATCTTGACTTCAGATTACTGGGTATGTTATAGAGTACGAGTCAGTCTGTCAAAGTTTTAGCACATCAGCCTAAAATACTTAAATCTACGATCATAACTAATCGGCATATACTTTCATTACAACTTATTTACAATACTATTCATAGTCAACAGTTAATGGAAACCGCATTTCAAAGCTACGCGCAATATTGCTCCGTGAGACTAATAAGCAATAGATAAATTACGCTAGTCTCCGACGTCACGTCAACGTGTACTCATGACGTTGATCGACGTCACAGGCTTTTGGATTGCGGCATCACATAGTGCTAGCAGCAGCGGGTGTCGTAAACGTAACGTAAATACTACGCATTAAAAATTAAAAAAAGTTCGTTTAACATATATATTCATATCTATGGATCATACTTATGTTGCAAACAATTTAACTAAAATGCTATATGATAAATGTATTTTAAAAGCAGCAAAGAATAGAATATAATATTTTATTTAAAGTTAAATCTTTTAGGAATATATTCATATCTATGGATGATACTTATGTTGCAAATAATTAACTAAATGGCTATACTATAAATGTATTTTCGATTCAAAAATCATGCTAGGGCCTCAGTACAGCTGTAAAAGCAGAATAGAATAGCATATTTTATTTAAAGTCAAAGTCAATTTTTTTATTGCGAACTAAGTGTACTTGTTGTGTTGTTAATTAAATGTTGGTAATTTATCGCTGTAAAATAAAAAATAAAAACCATCACAACAGCGTACTTGGTGTACAATAGAAATTATGTTACATAAACAGGAAAATCTAGTTTATTATATTACATTGTACATTATTTACAAACTACAAATAGATTTAAAATAAAAATAAAATACGTACAAGTATCAAAATTACAGGGCGTCAAAAAATTCGTCGACATCGCTGGCAACAGGAAAAGTGCCCAGAAGTCTGGCTGCATTGCCACGTTGGATGGCAATACTGATTCTTTTGACCAAAACAAACGGCCAGCCCTCTGGTCACGTGAAGCTTCGACCAACTGCTTGGCAATATCCCGAATCTAGTTCTCCACTATATTAGAAAATGAAATTTGATTTTTGCTTTTTTTTCATTGCTTAAAACATACACCAATATCTTTTTAATAATCTTAACAGACAATGGATTTACCTTGATGTTTATACTTATTTCGCTGAATCAAGGTTCCAAAAGCACTTCAGTCCTTTAAACATAATTATTAAACTAGATTTTTGTGCTAAGAAGAGAGAAAGAGGAACAGTTTCAAGACTTGATAAAAAAGCGTCAGATTTTTTCTTTACAAAATGAAAAAGACCAACTATCGATTAAATTAATTAAAAATACTCTATAAGCTCCTCGAGACTTGGCTGAAATAATTACTGGAAAGCTTGAAATGGTTAAAAAGAAACTATTAAACGATTTCAACGGAACTTGGGCGAACGTTACAGACGTTGGTTTTCAGGAATTCATAATTAAATTTTCTTAGCAAGTGAAAATTTTGTGATTTCATTACGGGGGACGATGAATTCATTATTCGCTTCTTGGTCGGCCAAAATCCGAGTAGAGAAGAATATGTAATCAGAAATGAAACTTTGCTTAGCTTTGGCGCGAGTGATAGCGGTATCATGCTATTATAGGACTTTAGCTTGTGCCCGCAGCTTTATCTACTTGGTAGTAGTAGAGCGGGAGGGACCTTTTATCTACGAAGTCTTTTTATACTGGCTGAAACTCAAATTTAATAAGATAATCATTTCGCTTGATTTGTCAGATAAAATTTGTTCCCAGTATTTCATCTAGATCACCTACAGTATCGGTTAATAGAACAGTTCAGTGTTTTATTTTGAGAAACGGGTTTGAAGCCCGGTTCACCTAAAAACTTAAAAAAAAAAACAAAGTATGTAGTTTTACTTTTCTACAATATGTAAGTCATGGTTCATGCATGACTGACTGCTATGACCAATTGTTTCGAATTTAGCCTATAAGGCCTTCGAAAATCCCAAGTTCATTTATGCAGCTGATGTACAGTCAACTAATTCAGTATCGGACCCCCGTAAGGACTATCCTTGCTTCCAGCGTTAAAACGGTTAAAAACTTTCTATTTCTTTGTCCCTTTTTTTGTTTTATTCCTATTGGTCGAAAAACGGTGGTCAAACATCTGGGATCATTAACAGAGACTAAGATTTTTTTTTAAACAAAAGGTATTTAAAAAAAGGGTTGCGTTTATTGGTCCGCAAACTATTTGTGCGGAGTTGCGGACCAATAGCAGTAAGGGTGTTAAACAAGTGTGGTCTTCGAGTGCACGGGATTTAGTTTGAAAAGTGTACCTATTGGCACTTTTTCGATAGCTATATCTCCTTCACATCCATGTAGCTGAAAATTTTTAACGAAATTCTATTGGTGGTTTGTAACACATCTTTCCTCTGGTCTCGTCTCCGCTTTGGTAGAGTTCGGACTTTATTGGCAGGCGGTAAAGATTATTAAAACATCTTAAATTCATGGATTTAAACTGACTTTTTTTTTTTTTTTATTATCAATAGGCCTGCGCTTGACCACTATCTCACCTGATGGTAAGCGATGATGTGGTCGACGGTGAAGCACGCTTGCCTAGAAGAAACCTATTCACTCTTGACTTAAAGACCTCCAGATTGTAGCTATCGGGAAACACAGACTCCGGCAGGGAATTCCACTCCTTAGCGGTACGCATTATAAAAGTATTCCCAAAACGCTTAGTGCGTATGTGTGGGATGTCCACCAAGTACCGATGGCGCATCGCCGTTCGTCTGGTAGTCCGATGATGAAACGGGCTAGGCGGAATCAGATCATGCAATTCCATCGCACACTCCCCGAAATGTAACCGATAAAAAACCGATAAGCTGGCAACTCGGCGACGATGTTCAAGGCTCTGGAGCTTAGACTTGACCAGTGCCTCATTGCCAATGAGCCTCTTGGCACGCTTTTCAATCGACTCAAGTGCATCAAGCTGGTATTTGGCAGATCCGTCCCAGAGATGAGAACAGTACTCCATGCATGATCGAACCTGCGCTTGATACAAGTTGAGCAGCTGTTCTGGCGTGAAGTACCTTCTCACCTTTGCAAGGACCCCCAACTTTTTGGCAGCCTGTTGTGCTTTTGCCTCAATATATGAGCCAAAATTGAGGGTTGATGTCAAAGTAACGCCCAAAAGCTCAAGATGGTCTGCTATTGGCACGGTTACATCTCGGAAAGTTGGAGCCGGGTGAAATTGGCTCTTTTTCGCGGAAAAAAGACACGCCTGGGTTTTAGCAGCATTAAAACTGACCAGATTGGCCTCGCCCCATTCGGAGACTGCCTGCAAGGACAGGTTCAAACGCTCCACCAGGGCCTCACGGAGAGACCGGATCTGAGGCCCGGTAGCCCGTGCGTTAGACAGGTATCTCTCAGCAACAGTGCTGTCGTCTGCATACCCAAAGGTGCCGGGTCTTAGCAGATCGTTAATGTGCAGCAAGAATAATGTTGCTGAGAGTACGGACCCCTGAGGGACCCCGGCATTAATATGCAGTTGGTCTGACGAGCAGCCATCGATAACCACTCGAATGGACCGATCTCTCAGGAAGTCTGCAATCCAATCACACAGACCACCGGGCAGACCGAATGAAGGAAGCTTACCAATAAGGCTTTCATGCCAGACCCTATCAAAAGCCTTCGAGATGTCGAGGGAGACGGCAAGCGCTTCCCCGTGCTTCTCGATGGCCTCACTCCATATGTGAACGGCATACGCTAGAAGATCCCCAGTAGACCGATTACGACGGAAGCCGTATTGGCGGTCACTAAGGATATCGTTAGCTTCTAGGTATGCTAGGAGCTTACAATTAAGTACACGTTCCATACTCTTACAGAGTATGGACGTTATAGAGATGGGTCTGTAGTTGGCCGGGTCAGCTCGACTGCCCTTCTTGGGCACGGGCTGTACGTTGGCTTGTTTCCAAGCATTGGGCACTTTTCCAGCCTCGTACGAAAGGCGGAACAGGCGTGTCAGAATCGGAGACAATTCAGGCGCACAGGTTCTAAGAACGATTGCTGGTAAACCGTCAGGGCCGCTAGCCTTGTTCACGTCGAGGTTGCGGAGCACCCTACGAACGTCTTTTTGATGGATGCGAATATCCGACATACTCGTCTCGCATCCATCAGGAAAAGGAGGGGGCCGCGCGTCACCAGGACTCAGACGTGAAGATTCCGCAAAAAGAGAGGCAAATAAATTTGCTTTCTCCTCAGCGGAGTGGGCCAGCGACCCGTCGTGTTTCAGCAGTGGTGGCAGTGAGGGACGGCAGAAGTTCGACTCGACCGACTTGGCCAGGGACCAAAACGCTTTACTACCTGCTGGGTAAGAAGCAAGTTTAGCCCCTATTCGGCCAATGTGGTCGAACCGAGCTCCACGCAACACCTTCTTGCAGGACTTGGCCGCCCTGTTGAAGGCCTTCTTCTTCTGACCCACGTCACTCGCTTTGCGCGACCGAGCATCGACCCATGCCAGGTAGGCCTCATGCATGAGCGCGTCGGCGCGATAACAATCGGCACCAAACCATGGCCGGTCTTCGCTTGACGCTGTTATGTCAGAGAACGGAATATAGTACTCCATTCCCCGACGCAACACATCTGTCACGGCGTCCGCGCATGACGAAGGGTCAGCCGATGAAAAACAAGTAGGCCGCCATGGATAGGATGCGAAGAAAGATCGCATCCCATCCCAATCTGCTGACCTGTACCGCCAAACCCGCCGGGTGCCTCTCGGGCTAGGATCGGGCGGGGAGTAGACGGACACAGCCTTTACCAGACAGTGATCGGAACTACCCAAAGGTGAAGTTATCGACACGGAGTATCGGTCTGGATCTGTTGTCAGCAGAAGGTCCAAGCAATTAGCCGTGTGCGAATCTACATCCGGCACCCTCGTTGCCCCCTGAACCATCTGGGTGAGGTTTAGCGCTAGCGAAAGCTTACGCATCTCTCGCCCAGCATGATCGGTGCACTGGTATGGGAAAAGCCACTCCTGGTGGTGGGCATTAAAGTCCCCCAGTAACACTAATTGGGCGGAAGGGTACCGCTGCTGAGCCGCATCAGCCGCCTCACTGATGTACTCTGTGAGCCTGGTTGTCTCCTGATCTCCGCTGTGCGAACGGTATACACAGGCATAGATAATTTTATCCAGACCTGTGTCCACCAGTGTCCAAAGCGTCGTGAATCTGGAGTCCTCAAGGTTACGGAGACGCCGATAGCAAGCGTCGTCACGAACGTACACACACACTCCCGCGCGTGGTTTAAAATTGTGCTCCAGGGTGTACCCTGGGTAAGATAAGTACGACACGTCTGACGGGCTCGCTATCTGCGTCTCCGTTAGGAAAAACAGCGCTGGTTTCTCAGTCTCTAGGTGGTAGTGGACTGCAGAGAGATTTGAGTGCAGACCTCTAATGTTGGTAAGGTGCACTTTGTGTGGGAGGGGGTGCAGCCGCTGTTGAACTCTAGTTTTATTTTTCCTTGCCATGTTATAAGAGTAAAGGGAGAAGAGGAGAAGGAAGTAAGACGAGGTTCCACGCAGCTAACCTACAGACACGCACTGAAAGGATGCCATCATTGGGGCACTAGTCTGGAGACTGCGGGGACGCCCGAGCCCCCCCGGAATGTCCATCGGGCCCTCCCAAACTGGTCGCCAACCAGCACGATGGCGCATTCCGGGATTTTTCGACAGTTGGCGGGGCAGCCTTTCGTGTGTGGCTGGCACACTACTTGGGCCCCCAACTACCTGCGGTCGGCCAGCGGCGCACCGTGCCTCGGATCCCGCTACCCTCCGCGACTAGTATCCCGATACATCCATAACAGCGCGCGTCAGGCTGGTCTGCCTACAGTGGAACAGCTATCTCGACCCAAGTCCTCTAGTTGGCTACACCGAGCATCGTACCGAAACACGGCAAGGCCGCTTGGCGCTACGTCTTTGCCCGGTGGGTGGTCGCAAGCCTTCGGCCGAAGCCTACCACCAGTTAGTGTCACCTGATTTGCACCACCCAGGGACCACGTATAGGGAAATAAAGGGTACTCTCCTACGGACGTGGGTGACTCGGTCCCTAAATACTGTAGTAAGACTGTAGTGAGCTCCAAGAGCTCTCCATTAATTAATTAGGTATATACAAGGTGTTGTTTTGCATCCTCGTCAAAATTCAGGAGGTTGTCACAAAAGACATAAATAATCAGTTAGTTATTAAAAAATGCTGCATTTTTTGTTGTTTAAATTGGTCAGTTTTTTTAGAATAACACCCTTAACGTGGTTTAAGTAACAAGAAATGATCGAATAAACGTTTGAGATTGTTTGTATGTATGAAGGCGCGGTTATAGCCGCAGCGGGCCACGTTTAAAACACGGGTGGTTCACACCGTTCACACAATAAGACAGAAAAAAAAACCTACCCATTTTCATATTGATTAGGGTCGAGAATCATTAGCATAGTTACCTCCTTGATTTTGACGAGAATGCAAAACAACAGCTTGTATAGTAACAAACTACTCTTCTTTTTCCCACATCAATCTACTGAACAAATTCACGCGTACAGTCAACAAAAAAGTCGTAAAGTACAGCCACGTCTATAAATGCCAGATGAAATTCCGCACCTTTATTTATTTGTGGGGAACATTTGCCCGACTTTGCGAGCTTACCACGAGTGCTCGCGTATTATCCTTAAAATTGTATTAAGCTCAGTACTTTAGGGTTTTATTTTATTGCGATTTAGGTAACTGGTTACCTTATGGTTTTTTTTTTACAATTTGTATCTTTAATTACGTAAATGGTTTTGGTCTAATATTTTGGTTAAATATTTTATCTCGTTTATTCTACATTGTAATGGTATGAGCGGGGCATACGGGCAGGCGAATCTCTTGAGGGATATTTTGATTATACATATGAATAAATGGCTATATGAGTAGGGGAAGACGACATTAACGAAAGGTTGATATGTCTAGGAGGTGACTAATGAGACAACAACTAATAGAAAGGTATGTAAGAAGAAAGACATACTGCATCATACCCAATTATTTTGGGATCAGGGAAATAAAATGATGATTTTTACCCCTCACCCCATCTTTTTAAGAACGGTCTAATTCATGTAAAGCATATTTTCAGTTTAAAATAAACTATCACAAGCATCATAAGGTCACAACATGACAATCTACTCATTTGTATTTATACATCCAATCATCACATCGGCCACTGAGGAGTTAAGAAAAAAAAACCAGGGTAGCACGCTACTGAAACATCTAAATTCCATTTTCCTCGAATAATAATCAAAAGAGCAAAAACCTTTCTACGCAAAGCCTCAAAATCTCAAAGAAACAAAACTCGATCCTTGCTTCTTAGTACGGTCGACAGAGGTTGCAATAAAATTGCAACTTGCAATCGCAATCTCTAGGGATTGCCGAGAACAATCAATCCCTCGAAGCTGGAACGTAATTTACTTTTGCCGCCTTGTAAATAAGAATCAAACATGGAAGGAGTATTTGAGCTTAGAGCCCCGGGCACGAGCGAAATGAGCGGCACTGAAAAAAGAGTAAAGTTTTCGTTTTTGAATTTACAATGAAGTGTAGTGGAGGAATGTTTTGTTGAGAATTTTTCATTTATTGGGCTCAAGTTTGTGATGTTGGTAAATTATTCTCTTGCCTTTACCCCAATTAATTTGGGGTCGGCGCGGCATGTCTTCTTTTTCCATATATCTCTATTACTCGTCATCTCATTAGATTTTCGTCATTCTCCTTTCGTTGCCAATCGCCCCACGATATTTTTTCCATCTATTTTCACTCAAACTCTAAGTAGGTTCTTCTTCTTCTTCAAATACTCATGACTGAGAATCGAGACAATCGGTTTTCCGCCAGCCTAGTAGACGTATGCAGATTGGTTTGGCAGACTTCCTTCACGATGGTGGTCCATCGAAGTAGGTACTAGGAAATATTCAGTTAGTGTATGGATACCCTGTAGATCTATGTATTAATTACTTAAAATTTCCTGAGGATTTCGTCATGATCTTTCTTTCTTTCTCGTTTGGTTAGAGCCCAACCTAGTTTCAGAGTTTTTAAACCGTCCATCGGCCTCTGACTTGACTGCACATGCCGTCGAGAAATGTCTCTCAGGCATGTTGGTCAGGTTTCCTCAAGATGTTTTCCTACACCGAAGCAAGTGATAATTATACAAAACGCATATGAAACCGAAAAGCAGAGGTGCGTGCGTTTCTTGGGTACAAACTCGAAATCTGAGAAACGACCTTCGAATCTGTGATCTATAAATTCGTCGTGATGATCTGACTCATCACTATGGATGAACGATTTATTTATTTATTTAATTACAACGGTTTACCACCAATTACTGTAACTAAAATTAAAATGATAATTATTACACATATTAAAATATACAAAATGACAAATTAAAGCAAATTAAATTGAAACTTATAAAAAACATGATATAAATAAAAGGAGGTTAACAGCACTTATAAATTCCTCTAACAGTACTTCTGACATACCAATAAAATCTTCATCCATCTATCCGCAAACAGATCGCTAGTTGGACTAGACTCCAAGAGATCATTAACATTAGCGTCATTAAGAGATCATTAACGATAATCGAGAACTCAAATTCTTCCATTTTTTCTTAGTAAAACGCAATCCTTTTTGACACTGTCTTGTCGAACCAAAAAAATAAATACTATTATTATAGTTCTACTACACCACAATCTTTTCATGTTATGAAAAACATCGTTTTCTTTTCTTTCAAAACTTAAGTCTCGGAGTAAACACTAAACATAGCGTGTTCAGGTCAACTTCTTTTTGCTAGGCTTCTGCGTCTTTGTGAACATTGCTTCACATTTCAAACTTTTGTCGCCGTGTTTGTTTTTTGAAAGTTCATTTCTAGAACAATCTCAAAAGATTTGTCACGTTTTTCTTTTTCGAAGAAATAAAAATGTAGCAAAAATTTTTCTTTAGAAAGGACCAACTTAAATTATTTGTATGGGTTTTTTAACAGTATATTATTGTTATAAAAACTGAATTTAATTATGATTTTAGTGGTGAAATATGTCATTTCTTAAGCTTACTTGTCTGATTTTTATCTTACGTGAGACCAATTTCGACTGACAATGTGAAAGTCATTAAAATTATCATTTGTGGAATCCTTGGCATTATCATCTGCCTAACCTTTTACCGAATTCAGCTGATTGCCATTATCGCCACTACGAAATCCTTGCAAAGACTGAATTGAAAAAGTTACGGTATGTGATTTGCATCAAATGTCGTGAGATTCTGAATCGCATTTTCTTTTCTATGTCAAGATTAGTAAATGTCCATTTTGAACGACACGAAAACCAGATATTTCACTCCAATTCGCTTCACCAATTTTTTAACCCCAAGTCACCACAAAATTCTTCGCCTTTATTTTTAATAGCAAAAATAAATTAAGCCCACTGCAGTACTCGACTGTACCATAAACAAGCGGCTGCTTCATTACTTACCTCGAAGCCTTAGGAAGTACAGTCGGGCGCAACGGGGTGAAGCCATACTAGCTTGAGCTCGGTAATGGCTAATAGTCGTTGCGGTGAGGTCAATGTTTTTGCAAAATTGTTTTTATTCGTCGGAATTGCGGTTCCGAGTTTTCGTTAGTTGCGTTTCTTGTTATGGTTGTGATTGTTATATGTAAGGTGTGGGGTGTTAAGTGAGATTATTCTTAGTTATAAAACCTGGCACTTTTATATGAAAACTTTTTCCTCCATTTTTCTATCGATTAAATAAGTTGGTCAAAATATTTGCACTTAAATTGTTACATTTTGGTTGTCATAAACATAAATGTATAAACTTCATAGGTATAAATAAATATTTGACAGTTGTTACGTGAAGTCAAACGCCCGGAAGTCTGAGAACCAGTCTTAACAAGTGTATCTTATTACGTAATCTGGAAATTGTATAAACAGTCTCATGCTGTTATTGCTATTCCACCAATTCGCACTAAGCATTTTCAAACGATTTTCATAATGCGCACAGCAAAGGAGTGGGACTCTCTGCCTGCGTCTGTGTTTCCAAATGCTTAAAACCCTAATCTCTTCAAAGTCAGATCGAACATTCATATTCTGGGCTGAATACCAGTATCTTATAGAGCGACAGCCGATCTAAACCCCATAACCTAGTTAGTACTGGGTAATACGATACCCCTTGGTAAGACTGGTTGTCAGCCTTTCAGGCCATTAGACTACCTGTAACAAAAGTCAAAGATCTACTTACAAAACTCAGTCGGGACCAACGGCTTAAGGTGCTTTTCGAGGCATGGAGGATGCTTGGGATGTAATGGGTGGTTACCCATCCACGGAACAACCTAGGCAAGCGCGGTTTAACCTAAAGATTGACCCGAACGGCTGTTATTTAGCTACTAGCTGACCGGCGCAACTTCATTTGCGTCACATTTTCCCCGTTTTCGCAACATTTCTCATTGCTGTTCCACTCCCATTGGTCGTAGCGTGATGATATATAGCCTATAGCCTTCCTCGATAAATGGGCTATCTAACACTGAAAGAATTTTTCAAATCAGACCAGTTGTTTCGGAGCCTATTCAATGCAAACAAACAAACATACAAACAAACAAACAAACAATCAAATCTTTCCTCTTTATAATATTAGTTTAGACTAGCGCTTCTTAGTATAAAATGTATAACCATATCAAAAATATTCCCTTTTATAACATTACTCCCCATAGCATCTCCACTTACACTTTTCCTATAGTACCCAATAATACTACACTCAAATACTTGCCTTAATAGTAAAGGCTTACTCAGTATTAATAGACCCATGGCTATACAATAATAGTTTCGGCTTATGGCTTCGGGCTGTCATTCCAATGCATCTGGGCATTCCGTAGCTATGTAGCTTAAGATAACTGTTAGGGTCGGGACACACTTTGTCTCAAGAACAAGAATTGCCAGTGGTATCGTATTTTGCTTTACAATGTTATTTTCCAATAATAAAAGTTTTCTGGCGATTGAAGAATCTAGCTAGAGCTTTTTTAACTTGATATAAAAAATAGACCAAGTAGTATTTCAGGAATTACAGACTAAACTGTGTATTTGTTACGGTGCGGTGTATAAAGAAATTTCAGAACTAATATTGATTTTATTCGTCATTCTGTCGATAACTGGCTAAAGTTATTAGATTTAGTATAAATAAATGTCACCGAAATATTATTTTTAAAGATACTTTTTGCGATGTTACCTTCTTTGAGGATACTGTTTAAAACTGAATAAAAAAATGTTTACTTTATTCGAGCAACAAAGCGTTTGTGTGTCCTTAGCCTATCTTATATTGCTAAGTATAATCGTAATGTTGCACCTAGCTGTGTTTATTTACTTACTTTAGCTGCTTATCGGGTACAGTTAATGGATAATCAAGTCTATTAACCTAGCATTGAAGGCAGGGCCTAAAGCAAACTTCATTATGTATCTTCCATTAAAAACCATAAGCATAATCACCACGTCCCCACTGTTGGGACATTGACTAATTATGTGAGAATGAGGGAGTGAACTGCGACTGTGTGATTGAATTCAAAATGCAAGGCCAGTGCGGATTAGTAGATATCACGTCTTTAAATTGTTGGTACTAGGACATTACTCACGATGTTTTCCTCAAGACAAGAGTCAAAATAGAAAGTAATATTTCTTAGGTATTTGTTAGAAAGCTGAGGGCATTTTATTTATTGACCTGGGGAAATCTTCATATGTCTGAGCAGAACGGAGACTTAGATATGTCAGACGGTTACCGATTCAAACCTCCACGATTTTAATGTACGAAGACTACCATGAGTAGCGCGCTCGGGAGATTCTTGAACAAGTAAAAGTACAAGAATCTCCAAGGTACAGACAGTGTCAGTATGAGCTAACCCCTCAACACTCCGGCCGAGTAGGCCGGGGTGGTAACTAATTTATAGAGCTGTGTGTACATTCATGACCTCCGACTGGTACCACCACGCAACGGCCGGCAGACCCCATTACCAATTACGGCTGTGCAAGTGGGCTGATCCCAATACCACACATAGGGGACCTACCACCAACAGGACTAAACCTACATTCTGGTCACTTTCTTCTTTTGTACCAAACATTTGAAAATTGTATCAATGAAATGGTGGCATGGTGGTCAATAATTAAGAAACGAAAAGGTATCATGCAACTGATGTTGAAGGAATGTCCTATTGTTCCAATTACTAATACGTGTGATCAACAATAAATCGACCAAACTGTGTAGTCTTTGTTCAACGATAAAAATTCTCCCTTCGTCCATCAAAATAATGGCACGCGGGTTATTGCACCCATCGAGAAAATTATAGGTAATATCTCTATACAAACAAATGGTGCAACCCCAAAAAATAATAATAATATGGGGAAAGTTTTGAAACGAAGCGTTGCGTTGGCCACCCCAAAACGCGACGTCAAAATGACGGGTGGAATGATTGATTGCGTAATTTTTGTCTCACTCCATTTTATTGAAATTGATGGCTTGTTCACCAAGAACGGACTATAGACATTCGTTCAGTAATCGTTCAATTTTTGAGCGTTATTGATGATTACTTTTTATTTTATTACTTAATTGGTAGGTTAGGGTTTTATAGAAATTGCAAATTGATTAAGCTTGGGTTTGGTACATACATTTTTGTTTTTATATTTAAGCACGGCTGCCATCGTAGTTAGCATCACCTTTGTACAAACGGTGACATATCAAGGATATACATTTCCAGTATAATCTGACGTCGCTTTGTACGACCTTCCCGTATGAAAGATCATCACTTACGGTATATCTTCCATGATTATTTATTGTTTCGAGTTCCCGAGTATTATGCATCATCATTATCATCCACACTTTGACTTGACCCACCGAAGGGTATATGCTTCGCTTCCCTTTTGCCATGACTATTCAACTTACTGTTTACTACGAATAAATGTCTTTGTCTTTGTACCAGACTCATGCATGTGTTAATTGGCATAGCAACAATGACGTCTGCTCATTTCGCAACCGAACGACAATCAATTTCTTATGCCCGTCTTTCGACGCCACTCGGTCAGTTTTACTCCACTTTTCATCGCCGTGCCTTGCTAGGTGCCCTGACGAACTCCATTTTAGTCCCATTACATGATTTCTACACTTACCACTGCTGATACATGGGTGTAGGCAAAAACCACAGGACGCCAGTTGCTACGATACTTACTTATTAATTACTTTTGACTTGTTCATTTTTAAACATCTGCTCTTACACGCATGCACGCAAGCAATTATTTTTCTGAAAATCTGCAAAATATGACAACGTAATTAAAAGTATACATTTAAATTTATATCTGTACGTAACATGACCCATTAAAATGTAATAAAGAGCAGCATCCGTCGGATACCGTTAACATATGGGAGCCCAATTATTTCAGTACGGATCAATACATGCAATTACTTATTGATGACTGTCGCATCTTTGATGTTTTACTAGCAAAGGATTTGACTGTTCTGTATGGCAATTATAATATACTGCGATCATCGATGAATTCGAAAAGCATGTTGAGGTATGCAACTTGCCATCCACTATACATTGGGCGCTAGTGTTGGATTATAGCCCACTTACTCTCACGGCGAAGAGGTCTGCGTCTTCGTCCCAGCATTGAGAAGGACCTGTTTCTGCTTTTTTTTGCCAGGTTTCTGCAGTTCTCTGAATTATCAGCGTTGCTTTATCTTTCATAGGTTTGCGTTCTTCATTCTTGATATGCTTTGTTTTCGTGAAATGTATAGATTCAACTGTAGTAGTTACTGTCTAAGTGCCAATAGTGCTCTGTATGGTGTCGGCTCTGTATGGTATCGGACGTAAAGAATAGCACCATCCCATATCTTCCCGTGGGTGTCGTAAGAGGCGACTTAGGGACTTGTCAGAGAATGGTCAGCAGCGTTCTCTGTGATTTTGTAACAACCGTACTGCGATCGCCAACCCGCCTGCCAAGCGTGGTGATTATGGCAAAACCGCCCAAAATGTCAATTTGGCGACACTTGGGGGAAGGCCTATGTCCAGCAGTGGACGTCTTTTGGGCTGAAATGATGAAAAAATGATGATGGTGTCGGACATAAAGAATAGCACCATCCCATATCTTCCCGTGAGTGTCGTAAGAGGCGACTAAGGGCCTTGCCAGAGAATGGGCAGCAGCGTTCTCTGTGCTTTTGTAACAACCGTACTGCGATCGCCAACCCGCCTGCCAAGCGTGGCGATTATGGCAAAACCCCCCAAGATGTCAATGTGACTTGGGGGAGGCCTGTGTCCAGCAGTGGACGTCTTTTGGGCTGAAATGATGAAGTGCCAATAGGTCCTACGCCACTAAAAACATTTATTTACAAAGCGAATCTATTTCGAATTCAAAACGAGACAGCAACGCAACCATACAAAACTAATAAAACCCAAACAAAATGAACCCTTAGCTAAGAGCTCCTAATTACCCAGATAAATAAACACTAATTAAAACTGTAAATAAAATATCGCCTCTTATTGATCTTGATAAGCTCTTTGCAATGTAATGTTTATTTCGCCGATAAGCAAAAGAAAACAATTTTGTAAAGGATACAATCTCTTCACTAAAGAAGATTTTTAAACACTTTATGGGTCGTGGAAGTCTATGATTTCCCTTTGAAGAGTTTAATCGCTTGGCTTAAGTATAATTGAGAAAATCTATGAGCGAATTGAATATCATCGTATGAAATTGAATACTCTCTGTTTAGGTGGTCATTTCATTTCAGCCGAAAGATGTCCTCTGCTGCACATAGATCTCCCCCAAGGGGTTGGTGGGGGGGGTTGTTTTGCAAAAGCACAGAGAACGCTGCTCCCCATTCTCTGGCAAGTCCCTTGTCGCCTCTTACGCCACCCACAGGAAGATATGGTATGGTGCTGTTCTTTAAGTCCGACACCATACAGAGCTGTTGTGAGATGTATAGGTGGTACTTGCATTTAAAACGACAGCACGGTTGGCGCAGTGGCTGACAGTTTGGCTGCTGCACTGCGTGTCGCGGGTTCAATCCCTACACGGAACAAATATTTGTATGACCTGCAGGTAGTTGTTCTGGGTCTGGCTGTTTGTGAATGGGAGTTTAATAAATGTGTTAATTTTTGTGAACGCACCCACGATACTGGAGAAATTTCTATCGGGGGCAACGTTTTTGAATTCTGATCTTTCTTATAGTTAACTAAACCAGTTATTGGTAGCAGCGTTGCAACTGAGCCCTGTAACATAATTTTTCCTCGGTTTTGTAATAGTTTTTTGTATAAACTTTAAAATTCATACGTCAGTTAATTGTCAAGCTGATAATCTGTCCTATTTCTTTGAAATACGCAGATGGTAAATTATAGAGTGCTTGATTGTCATGTTGATCAACTTGGTGTGGCCTTGTGTGCCACCTAAATTACCGAAGCTTTTCCAACATCAGCAAGAGCAAAAAAGGGTCCATACAAAACAATCCACCATAGGGTCACACTTGAAACATTTCGAAACGTACCTAACTCAGTCACTGCAATTCAATTTGACGGTATATTTTTGAATCAATTTGCCGCCTCAGCAACCATGTTTGGTTCATAGGGTGATCTGCTCAACCATATAGGTTTTTTTTCTATCAAGGTTGGGTGTTTCAGTAGCCCGAAGTCATTTAGATTTGGCCTTTTTGAGTTGAAGAGGGCAGTCATGCTTATTTTTTGTGGTGAAAGGGTATTTAATGGAGTGTGAAGACTGCAGTGAAGGTTTGATAAATATTGTTGATAATCTCTTTGATAGTTAAGTCTTTGTTTTTTTTTTTTACTTTTGACTGTCTTGTCTTTTCGTGTTCAGAGAGGCAGTCTTTCCATGTAAAACACTTTTATTTATTTACACCCGGTTAGATTGAAGCTCACCCCAGGAAAAGGCTGGGCAGATACTGATGTATTTTCTCTGTCTGTTTTGCCTGTCTGTTTGTCTATTTAAATGTCAGAACACATTGTTGCATGGAATTCAAAATGTATTGGATATCAAATTATCCAAGACTGGTTATTAATTTAAGATTCTAATAAATTCTTCACCAAACTAAGCGACAAAATGGAACCGTTATCATCTGACTTAATAAAATGCATCTAAATGCATTTTTAGGCTAGTGATCGCAAAAACCACTGCTGACAAGAGGTACTAGGTTCAACTTCCAGGTTTAAAAAATCTCAGAAAGAGCTCATTATATGAAGCCCGGGGATTTCAGGTGTGAGGTTATGTAAACTTTTAGGTTTTATGAACTCAGTTATAAAATAAACACCTCAACAGAACGTGTTACAGATAATGTTTTATACTTATACTTAGATTATCGCTACAGATACACGTCCCCAAGCCAATACCATATTGACTATTGACAACGCACCCTTATATTCAACCCTCACGAAGCACCAGAGGGTTGGCAGAAATCAATACACCTTTGGAAATTTTAAACGGCCGTTACCAAGGATTTTTGAGGGGTAGATGGCACAACATAATAGATAGGGTGTACGAACCGGTATTAACTGCTTTAAACTTGATTAGGGAAGACATTTTGATGTTACACTCGTTTGTATCGTTCAAGTCAAGATTGCGATAAGATTGGCGCTATTGAAAAGGGTTTAAATAAAGGGTGGAGAGAGTTTTTTTGGGGTTTTAATAATGTGATAAGAAAGAAAAATGTTTTGATGCTGTTTGATGAAGTGACTTTTATAAAACATCGTGCTTGTATTTTTTAACGGACATCCAAAAAGAGGAAGTTTTCAATTCGGATGTTTGTATTTTTTTTTGGTTCTTCACCGATTTCTCCGCCAAGTGGGGACCGATTTTCAAAATTATTTTTTTATTCGGAAGTCTATACTCTCGAGGTGGTCCCATGGTCAGCAAGTCAGCATCTGATGATGGGATCCCTGGGAAATCAAGGGTAACCCTCAAATTTTATAGGCACATCATACAATGTTTTTCATTTACTATCTAACGTAATTCAGATATTTGTGCCTGGTAATCATCTAGTGTTGCTGAGCTGATGATGGAAGGTATTAGTCAGGATCTGATGATAGGATCCCAGGAAAATTTATTGCGACCCTCACTTTTAATGGGCATTGTTTCAAACAGTATTTTTTCCATGTGATGGGATCAACGAGTATACTGTCATTAGGTCAGGATCTTATGATGGGATCCTAGAGAAATCGAGGAGACTCTCCAAATTTTAAACCATTAAAGGCATTATGACTGGTAATAATCATCTTATGCTTATGAGCTACTGATGAAAGGTTTAAGTCGGGATCTGATGATGTGATCCCAGGAATATCAAGGGAAACCATCAAATCTTATTGGTACTTACATTTTTTTTTACAGACTTTCATAATATTACTGGTAGATAGCTGATGTTATAAGGAGTAACTAAATCTACTTTTAACCTAGTAGTAAAATGATTAGAGTAAAAAATCAAATCCTTGAAACTTTAATAAAATCCGATTCAAAAAACGAACAAATATTTTTCATAGTAAGTTCACATGGACTTAGAACTCGGGCAACAGCTAGACTACATAAAAATACGTCGGTTATAAAGTGTGCAACGCAATATACACGGCGTAGCGTGCGGCATAATCTCATTATGACGTGTAGCTTAGCATTCTTCGTTAAGCTAATGTACATTACATGAAAAACCACGATCTTGATCTAAACAATCTAGAAGCATAATGTAATAATGAGACGCATTTGTTCGAACACTTTCATTCCAGAAAGCTTTTCGTTTAGTCAAAAATCACTGACACGTCGTATTTGTGTTATAATTATTTATTTATATAAACTTCATGTACAATAGTGGTACATCATCATTCATAATTTCAGCCCAAAAGACGTCCACTGCTGGACATAGAACATAACATACACATGTAGTACAACATACACACATCAAAAGTGTCTAGGGATAAACATATATTTTTGCAATAACTTTTCTCCTGATTGATATTAATTAAAATTTTCTTTAAGGATTCATCAAATAAAGTGTTTTCGTTTGTCACAGTAACGATAAACCAAGTCACCTTTGCATTAATAAAGAAATTTGCCATTTTCTAATAAAGGGATTTTTGACATTTGAACCACTAACATTAAAGTTCGAAAAAAAGACTGAAATAACAGTTTTCTTTAAAATTTTATTGGGTAACTTAAACAATTAATAATCCGTGTTTCTACCGCGAACACTAACAACACAAGAACATCGGTTTGGCATACTCAAAATGAGTTCATCCAAATCACGCTGTGGAATGGCCGCCCATGTTCGTTGCAACAACAAAAAAAGGTCTTCTTGCGACTGGATACCCTCCATATTCGGCAGAGCTCTTCTCTGTAGCATATCCCATGCATGCTCAATCGGGTTCAAGTCTGGCGACTGAGCAGGCCAGGGCAGGACATTGATTTTAGCTGCGGCGAGAGTCTGTCTTACAACTCTTGCGGTGTGCGGTCGTGCATTATCATGCATTAACTGAAATAAGGGACCGATTTGCACTTGTAGAAGAACGATGACGTCTGATACAATCGTCTCAGCATAAATTTGAGCGTTGAGGTTGCCTCTGATCCAAATCAACTCAGTTCTTCCGCCGATCCAAATACCCGCCCATACCATGATAGTTCCACCACTATAAGGATGGACTTCCTGGCAGGATTTTAATCGCTGTTGGCGTCCAGGGGTTCTCCAGTGTCGTATACGTCTTGTATCCGGTCTCATACCAAAACGAGACTCATCAGAAAAGCACACGAAACGCCATTGTTCTTCTGCCCAATTTCTGTGTTCAAGAGCCCATTGATATCGACTCCTACGATTGTGCATTGCTATAGGTGGTACCCGTAGCGGTCTTCGGGAATGAAGGTTCACTTCATGCAAGCGGTTTCTGACTGTTTGGTCGCTAATTAAGTTCCCTGAAGAGTGATGAAGCCTCACGGCTAACATCATGGCAGTTATTGTTGGAGCTCTTCGAGTTAAGATTTGAATGTATCGGTCTTGTCTCCGTGTGGTGCAGCGATACCGTCCTCCATGGCGCTCAGCCACGGTACCAGTGCTTCGGTAACGTGTCCAAAGTCGACTGATAACACTCTGACTTGTATTCAGAGCTAAAGCCACAGTACGTTGCCGGGAACCAGCTTCTATCATTCCCACGGCTCTGAGCATTTCTTCCCTGCTTAAATGACGTCGCCGCTCCATAATAACGTTGGTTTTAATCAGTAGTAGGGAAACAGTAGCACTAATAATGTCTTCAATGCGTTGTATGTTTTTATAGGGAAAATATTGACAGCTGATTTTCATCTTTTACTCGAATTTGATTCACAGTTCCTGATTCAAATTATGAAATGCACCAAAAAGGATCCATATAAATTTATAAAATCATAAATTTATTACAAAGCCACATCTCAATCTCAAGAAATCCGCATAAAAATGCTTGATCCCTAGACACTTTTGATGTGTGTACTTATGAACATAACATTATGCCTGTAGTCCACAACAAGTTAGGCAGTGGTGTTCTTAATAGTACACCCACATTTCGCCTGTTATATTTAAGTCCCATGTAATAGGGAGAGAGCCTATTGCTCAAACGGGCACAAATTTGGACTCTGTAGCTGCTGCGCTGCTAAGGATTTTTTGATGGATAAAGGACCTCATGCTCAGCGGTCGCAAATGCGAACACTAGATCAACGAAACAGTTCTAATAAAGGTTTTGTATATTATTATGGTCATTCTTGGCTACGTTCAGAAACTGTGAAAGAACGTGCTTTCCCAGGCCCCATGACTCGGAAAGCACGTTCTCGGAAGCTCGGATTTGTAATCATGGTTTCTACTTATTCACGGACCAACGGGATCTTTGAACGGCACCAGAGACCAGAGTGGATGGTATTATAACACCGCTACCATCACAACTGACCTTCCTCATATGGAAGTACCTTGTTAAAAAGCTTCATCATTTGCCTAGCCCTTTCCCAAACTTTTTTGGGATTGGCTTCAAATCTAACCGGATGCACATGAGTATCAGTATTTTTCCTGAAGCGACTGCATATCTGACCTCGGCAACCTAGTACCTAGGTGATACGATACCCCTTGGTAAGACTTGATGTCAAACTTTCGGCTTCTGACTACTCGTAACGACTGCCAAAGATCTAAACTGTTAAAAAACTTAAAAAAACGAATAACACAACAATGTCCCCACCCCACAAAAGATGAACAGTCTAAATATTTGCTTTTAGGAATTTTCTGAGTAACATTATTAATATATCTTGGCTGAAGCCAAAGAGCAGTTGCCAATTAATAAAGAGTATGGTGGACAAATTAATAATCATCCTTTGGAGGGCTTCACAATGCCATGGGTCAGATTCTTTCACTATAAGTACGGCTAGCAAAAAAGGTTAGATAGTATCATTCAACAATATTATTATTTTTCTGTTTTTATTTTCATTCGATAGTAAACTAATGCGTAGTGCTTTAGTTTATCAAAAAAATATTTTTAAGTACTTCAGTTAGAACTGACTAACGATTTTAAGTCATATCTGCATTTCAAATAGGCCTAAAAGCTTCAACAGTTGATCCCAAAAATAAATCTAAATAAACAGATAAGTAGAATAATCTTCGCTGTATACTTTATCAATATTTTTCAGATCAAAATGATTTCAATCAATTTCTTACTAAAACTGTGATCAAGTTTTATCAGACGTTTCGGCAACTGTCGTAAAATGTGATATAATTTATCAAAATCTGGCGTTATTGCGCCTGATGACGTAATAAATATGAAAGCTTGATCTAAGTATACCTAGATGTGCTTATAAAGTTTTTGCGTCCTATCTGAACCTATTACAACAAAAATTCGATTAGTTTTTGTCTTTTATTTAATTTGATTATTTTTTATATAAATAAATAACTAGCATTTTACTGAATACATTTGAAAGTATGTACGGTACATATAACAAAAACTTTTTTTTGTGTCTCTTTGTTTGTTCCGGCTATCTCTGATACGGCAAGACCGATTTTGACGGTAGATTTACTGGAAGATAGCTGTGGGGTGAATATTATAATTATGCAGAATCTGTACAAAAAAATAAAACCCTTGAAATTATTAACAAAGTCCGATTTAAATTGGGAAGTATATTTAAATACTAATAATTTCACGCGACCGAAGGTAGCGGACAACAGCTAGTATTTTTATAAAATAACAATTCTTGTGTCATAACAATACTTCTCTGCCAACCGTACCCGTAGTACGGAACATGAATAGGCCATCCCCTATAGAACTGAATTCTATACATTCATCCGATATTGGAATTCTACGACAAAGGATTGGTCAACCTTTTTAGGGGTATCTACCCCCTAATATCTATGACTGAGTTTCTATAAAACTATTGTGTATAACGAATGATAAGGGCTGAGTAGATTTTGTATTATGAGTAAAAAAAATGATGGGACGACGAATCATTTCTTTTTCGGAATAAAAGGTTTTATGGTAAAAGGTTAAACTTTTTTTGCAATGTATTTTTTTATTATTTGGGTTAGAATTGGGTCAGCAAGGCAGTCGCGTTTTGTGTTACGTAGTTATTTACGTAGAAAGTGTGCATTGTGTTTGGTTCGTATACGCGAATTTTATTTCATTAATACTTGATCTTCGAATGTACCACGTTTTCGGTTAGTTCTACTTTTTTTTTTTTTGAATAAGAACGGCATTTATGACTAACAGATAAATTCCGCGGTTTACAAAGAAAATCTATTTGATCAAAACGTATCCATATTTTATTCAACTGAGACAAATATCTACTATGAAGTTGATATTATGTTGCCTTTTGCTAATACTGTCTGTGTGTGTGTGTATAATTATTTAAGTAAGTGCCGTGCCGGATCCAAGGTACTGATGTTCCAGCTTCCTAATGATTATTATTTTAATCATGTTACAACATACTTTCCACTATTTTACTTTACATGGATACTTTTACGAGATATCATCAAAAACATTTTCAACCAAAATCACTGAAGGTATAAGACATACGTAAATCTTCACCTTCTAATACAACACGATAATGCCTGTCAGTCCACGTCAGCAGGATTGCATGGCTTAAACCACGACACAACCAATTATAAGATATTTATTAGGGCTTAGTCCTACCCCTCGAATACTAATTACGTTGAACGACGGTTTTCAATTCGCGTGAATTATTGCCAGTTTAACGAGCCAATCGAAATTGGCCAACGTTTTGCTTAAACTTTGTTTTTGAGTTGTTTTGTCTGGATGTTGTGCGTTAATTTGGAGGTTTGTTCCGTGTTTTGCTTTTTTTTTCATAAAATCCAAACCTTCCGACATGGAGGAAAGTGGAAGGAATGACGGTAGACCTTTGCCCAGGTGTGGGCAGTTTAGGCTAACAAAAAAGGCCTTTGCCATTACAATTCCGTCTCGAATGCCATGAGATCACCTTAAGTAGGTACACTTGCATCAAAATGTAATATTTCACACGGTGACACTTCATTTGTAGACTATATATTGACTATATTGTACTGACTGAAGTGAAAAAGACTAAATTATCCCAGCTAACCAATTAATCAGACAGATTTGTCGGAGAAAACCACACGGGGAGAAGAGTGGATGCCTATGGGGAGGCTTTTGCGCAGCAGTGGGACAATATAGGCAAAGGAACAAAAAAACAATTAATCGGTCCACATAAAACAGTACAGTCTTCAAACAATGCCATTAAAATTGTGTACCTACGTGTTTTATATTCACCCAAGTGGCACCACATGCGACACCTAGTTTAAAGATACGGTGGCAGTGTGACATAGGTACGACAGTTTCATTTGTAAAGATTCAATGCAATCGATTGCCCTTACATGGGGACGTTTATGGGACATTCCTGTTGAGTTACTGTACCTTATTCATCCATAAAATTGTGTTTTGTTTCAGACGAAATGTATTTGATGCCCGGATCCCAATTAGGTATTTGAAATGGTTTTGTTTTTGTATTTATTGTGTAGTTTAACTACTGCTTCGATGATTAAGAAGCCACCTATGGCATATTTGTTGTACCTGTAATTGGGAAGCCTATTTTGATAAGTAGATGAGGATTAGTAGAGACGATAGACAGGGTGTATAGTATAGTATAGTTGGACGTAGAAGGTCCCTTTTTATTTGTATTTTTTGTTTGTATTATAATATAATATATTAGTTTATTTGACCTGTATAATTTTGTATTAGTCAGTACCTATTTATGTAAATCAGTTAATGTTAGCAAAATAGTATATTTTTTTATGTTTTTTTGTACTCCACCACAATGCTGTTCTATTTTACCCAAAGGTTGACTGGTAGAGAATGCATTGTGGTATTAAGTCCGCCTATGTACCACCAATGTACGTGAAGTTTAAAAAAAATAAAAGTAAAGTGACCATAAAATAAAATTTATTTAGTTATTCATAGAGTTCAGTACAATGCTGTTTAGAACGGCACAGGGTTTATCAAGTAAAAGGGTATTAGCGTTCATACTCTGGCTTTGGTGCCATCAATGACAACAGATAGTAAAAATGTAAAATTAATTCTGTTATATATTCTGTTCTGTATGGTGTTGTTCTGTATGGTGTCGGACGAAGAATAGCACCATTCCATATCTTCCCGTGGGTGTCGTAAGAGGCGACTAAGGGACTTTCCAGAGAATGGGCAGCAGCGTTCTCTGTGACTTTGTAACAGCCGTACTGCGATCGCCAACCCGCCTGCCAAGCGTGACGATTATGGCAAAACCCCCCTTCATGGGGGAGGCCTATGTCCAGCAGTGGACGTCTTTCGGCTGAAATGATGATGATGATGATGAAAATTAATTGGTCAAGGTAAGGATTACTCCAAGAAGACTTTTTCTTTGTAAGTAAGTAATTGAAAGAAAGAAAATATATCTAATTGTCGCAGAGACATGACTGCTACAAACAGGTTACACGCATGATGTAATGTAAAAATATTTTTTAAGGGTTGTAAATGTAAAAATGAGACATCCAAGTAGTAGGCGGCGTCTTAACCAAAACGATCGTAGCGCAAAACACTCGACCACCACGATAGTTTGACGAACACAAACGCGTGGCCGTGCCGACAAAGTGCCTTGCAGTTTTCCGAATAAGTGAGTGACAATGTCATTATTATGAACACAATGATCTCAAATATGCGTGATTAATCGTTATGGTTAGGTAACTGTAGTAAAATAATTATGTTCTTTTGAGTTTTTGCGTCCAGCTAGGTACTGCCAACACAGAGATCCATGACACTTTAATGTGCAATCTTTGCACTTATCAAGTCTTATTGTTGACATAAACTTTTTATATCTCAACCTTTCAAGCTTCATAAACAGAGCCATCAAAATTTCTACCATTTTATAAAACTACCAAGTCGTAAGAAATTCATTTTGTCCAAACTAACTTTTATATTCTCGATATAAAATGCACAAGTATTACTAAGACGAAACTTGAACTAAAATAGTAGTTTTAAAAGCTGGTCATCGCAAAGTTTCTTAAATAACTTGAGGTGTTTTGTTTAAAGGGGTTTCTACACTTTTCTTCCTTTTAAAACGTTGGAAAAGTGTGGAAAAAAATATATAAAAAAATGGCTATGAGTATGCATCATAGAGCTGATTCAATATCAAATGCAAGTATAGGACTTGCATTTGCATACCTAAATTTCTGCAAATTGAGTAATTGAAATTATAATAGAAACACGGTCTATTCTCCAAAACTCAAAGTTTTATACACATTTAGCATTTCCAGTATAACACGACCTCGCTTTGTATAGATTTTCCTAAAATGTGAGATCCGCATAAACTGGATTTATATGGCTTGATTGGTTGTCGGGTGTACCAATTTTATTACAACAAAACAACCGACTTTCTACATAAGAACTATCCAAAGAAAAATCTAGATTGGATCTGCATCGGCTAACTTATGCCCGAAGTCGGTTCATAGCCCTGCTATTCCTTATCATAATCCGAACCACAAAAATCATTTTCTTGTCGACCTTCCTTTTCCTTCTCACATCTACAAAAGTTTTCTCTATCATCAGCCCCCAAAATATTACCAAATAAATTACAAAAGAAATGACGACCCCATCTTAGACAGACAAACGTACTATTCTACATTCGAAATTCGAGTCACGATGCGCCGGGGCAATGATTACAGTTCGCGCCGTTTTTATGCTAATGTAACTGTCGGAAATTCACTTTTGGCGTTGATTTTTTCCTTGAAACTCCTGAATTTTGACTGTTTGGGGGTGAGGTTTTTGTGACTGGCAGAATAGTGATGGCGCATGGTGTGTTTTTTCATGGATTAGGTAGGAAATATTACTTAGTTTAGCCTGTGCTTGAGTCACAACATTGTATTAAGGTATAGTTATACAAGGATATTCTGGCGCGTGGTTAAAATTGGAACTAATACCGCTAATTCTAAATTGTTTTCTCAAATTTTTATCAACAGCGCACCTTGTCATGCTCATTCAAGCGCCAAGAGACTTTTTGAAGATTATGTCTAAAGAATTTTCTTAAGAAGCTTTTGTGGCTATTTGGTCATAAGGTCCATACTTATGACAAAAAAGCTAGAAATGCAGCACTGCGACATTAGGCTGCGGTAAAATCCAAAATTCCGTAGCTCTTTTTCTCAACTTATAATCAAACAACTAACACGGCTAGTTGAATAAAAGCTTGTAAAAACCTTGGGTGTAATCAACAATAATAATTATTACTTTTATGATGGCGATTACAATAATTATTTAAGTAGGTGGTGTTGAGTAACTACCGTTTTTAAAAAGTTTTTATGATTGCATTTTTTCCACAAAAGAACTTCAAATTCGTACCGTAAAGTCGATCGCGGTAAATTGTCGAGGGTTCGTGATTGCGGTGGGAGAAGAATTTAAAAATTTTGGGACACGTACACTGGAGTGTGTATTGAATACGAATCGGGAGGACGCCTTGCACTTTCTTTTGAACGGAAGTGTATAAACTCGAATAGCGTTCAGTTTGGGGCTGTAAACGAAAGTTTAATCTTGTTTAAGGGTAAACAGTGTGCATTTTAATTTAATTTTGTAATACTGACTTGTTTAATTTACTCTTTTTAGCTAGTGTTTACGTTTTTTTTGAAATAGTTAAAGGGGCTTTTGGTAATAGATTAGACAGTCGGTTAGATAAGTAGCAAGGCTTTAGATTGTAGAGATAATTACACGCTAAATCATTCACCCAATTTATTTGGGGTCGGCGCAGCATGTCTTCTTCTTCCATACTTCCCTATCACTCGTCATCTCATCAAACACCTCATCTTGTCATTCTTGACAAGTTCGTAATTACGCACAACTACGTAAAATAAAAATACTGACATGCTGTGCATATATTGTACTAGCTGCGACCCGCGGTTTCACCCGCGCAAACCGGGATAAAAAGCCTGTGTTCATCCAGGGTATAAGCTATTTACAAACCAAAATTCATCCAAATCCGTTCAGCCATTGAGGCGTGAAGGAGTGACAAACATACACACACACACATACACTCACATACACACACACATACACTCACATACACACACACATACACACACACACACACACTCACACACACACACACACACACACTCACTCACTCACAAACTTTCGCCTTTATAATATTAGTGTGTTTTGAATGGGTTCGCACGGCGACCAATCAAGCTCTACAAAGCTAGTTTATGCGGATCTCTCATTGTACGGGAAATCTTTACAAAACCAGGCCATGTTATATTGGAACGTATAGATTGATGTGGAGCCGTGTGTACAACATACATGCCAAGCTCCTAATATTTTCGTAATTCAGCCGTACATACTCGGTTGCAAGGGTTATAATAACGTGCTCGGAACTAAGTCTAAATAATTATATTATACATATTATTATTCCCTTTATTCATTTTCATTACAAAGATGTCACATTTTTTTTTCAAGTTTAAAAAACAAAAAAATATATGAAAAATAGTAGCCCGGGCTACTACTAGTAAATAGGGCTACCGGTGGTCAGGGCTCTTGAGAGAGGAACCTCCTGACAATACGTGCCGTGTCCAGAAGTACTGCTTTCTGAATCAAGCGCTTGATCCAGCTGTCAAGCGAAAAACTCCGCAGATGTTGGTCGAAGCTTTCGGATATTAAGCTATTGGCCGACACGACTATCAGCTTAATGACTGCTGTTGTCACGTCATGTTTTGACTATCATATTTTAATATTTATATTATACATAATACGCGTATTTTGCGTAGTGGCTGTGGTTACTCGTTTAAGCTAGTCTGTTCATGATGAGTATCGATCACAGCATGTTTTGCTTACTTTGCTTTTTGTAACTTCACCCTCCCTCAAAAGCAAGTGATTGACACACCTGTCAGTCGCATCATTCCGCTCATCAAACCATGTCAGATGTTTAATGGCCACTTATTTACCTGACACGAATTTTCAGCAACATTGCTTCTTGGAATTACAACTTTATTATTAGCACCGTTAGTTTACAAAACGACATTTAGATGTTTTTTCATCTTTCTGAACTTGAAGAGTAATATTTATTAATACATCAGATTATTTTTTGTTTTTTTTTTGCAGCCTTTGTGCGACTCAAACTCAAAGCATATTTATTTCAATTAGATCATTTCAGGCACTTATGTAATTAAAACAAAATAAAACAAAAGAAAACGCGAAGCTTCAGTCACATGTCACAAGGCATAATAACTTGTGAAAGTATGGTAGTTTACAAGTATCAAAACAGAATAGTTGTAGGAACCTTATAAAAGTCATAAAGATTCGTTGGAACCACTTATTTATATTCCCCTTACTAACTCCCTTTACCTGCCAACTACTTATAAATCCCAAAATATACATCACCCAATTTACCTAAACCTCCATACACTAGCGTTAACCTTTTATCGCTACGAAGGATCCAAAAAATCCAACAAGATTCCACCCTAAGCACCTTAAATAACGTAGAGAACCCACCTAAAATAATGCAGTCGACGTAATAAGATTAACAGCACACCCGTATTGTGCTTTGGACAGGGGATCAAGAAATATAGCTGGGCAGGAATACTCGAAGGTACGATTTGGAACTATCGTAGTGTGGGACGGAATTTTTCTAGATTTTGGGGTATCGCGTGTTTTGGTGATTCTGTTTAGTTATAATCGGCGAGTGCCTTTTGTATTTTGTTATTAGGTTTTTCGTTTTATATTGAATTCTATTCTTTTGTAAAACGGGCTGGTGTCCGCAACTCCACGTCCAAAGCGCATATTTTGCGTACAGGTATAAAAATATTCGATCCACCCCAGTTTCCCGTGAAAGGCCAGCAACTCCTTGGTGTTGCTGACGATCTCGCGGAGAGTACCAGTATTTTGTTTTATACATAAACTGGTTGGCTAGAAGTCATTTGGGCACTACGCAGTTTAAATTAAAGATCTTTTTTCAAAAGTATCAGTTGATAGCTTTTTGATCAACCAAATGAAAAACCCAATTAGAAATATTTCGAACCGCGAATTTAGTGCATTCATTATTAGGTACCTTTTTTGATAATAGGTACATAGCCCCGACAACCATGTCTCATGAAGAACTTTTACTCTACCCAACACTGGTTTGTAGAGGTCCCATAAGCAATAGCTCCATCTTACAGACTGATATATCGTAAGTTGTTCTGGTAAATGAATATGGATAAACTGAGAAAAGGCTAAGCAGATTATAATGGATCCAAAGCTCTAAAAGCGAGAGTAATGACACTTAACAACCTGAAACTGCGACAGCATTTACATCTATTATTATATATATTATTCCCTATCCAAAACACCCCATTCTTCACCTTAATAACGATGTATGAATCTATTCCGACACCCCAATAAAAATGATTCTCTCGTAATCTCAGCGAACCTTCGCTACCAAACAAATAATCTTCATATGTCCTAATGTCACTATAATACGTTGTAGGGGAACCCATTTTGTGGCGTAATAAACATGACTTAGGATGCGGACAGACGAGTGGGATTTTCTAAAACAGACGTGTTGAAAAATGAGAGAAAATATGAGAAAAAAAATCTAGGAGAATGAGAACGGAGAATGGCTTTCCGTGCGTTTATGTGATACGCGGATTAGTTTTACGATATTTAGTGGTATTCCTCCCGTAGCGTGGGTGCGTTTACAAACATTTAAACTCACATACACAAACAGCCAGATCCGGAACAACTATCTGTACGCCTTACAAATTTGTTCCGTGCGGTAATCGAACCCGCGACACGCAGCGCAGCAGTCATTCGCTTAGCCACTGCGCCAACCGTGCCATCGAATGTATCGTCGGTATGGGTTGGCTCTTATTTTTATACGTAAATAGCCAACTGTTCATTCATCATCTGCTGTGTTGATAAATTTGTATTCAAGTAACGATAGAACTGATGTGACTGTGTATCTGTGACTGATGTGTGTGGAGAGCAGTGGTGGCCCAGTGGTGCCAACCCCGACTTAGCAGTAAGCCGTGGGTTCGAACCCAAGCAGGCACATTACGTTGTGTAATTTATTTCATCACCGCTGCTCTCTAAAACGGTGAAGGAAAACATTATGAAGAAACCAGCATGTCCTAGAACTAAACATTCGAAGACATGTGACATCTACCAACCCGCACTGGGCCCGCGTGGTGGATTACAGACCACTCCTTCTCATAGAGAGGAGGCCTGTGTCCCAGGAGTGGGAACATTATAGGCTGATGATGATGATGAACTGATGTGGATATGGATTGTTCTCTATGAAAACTACGGAACGCATAAACTAGACTGCCTCGTTGGTCTAGTGGTTACAAGCGCGACTTCTGAGCAGGAGGTCTTGGTTTCGAATCCCAGGTCGACCAAAGTATTATTGGGTTGTTCAATCATGAATTTCTCAGTAGCAGTCTGGACCTGGGCCCGGTTGATGGCAATAGGCTAGACCCCGGCGAAATGTGGGTGTTCTAATGGGTTCACCTCTGCCTAACCCAACGGTGATATTACAGGCGTGATGTTATGTGTATGCTATGATGTAAATATAAATATCATCTCGATTTGGATTAGACATTTATGAAGTCGCGTGTTTTCAATAATAGTTTTAGTTTAGTTAAGTTTGCATTTTTTTTTTTCATATTCAACTTATCCTTAAAGCATGCGGAGTTTACTTATAAGTGATTGTTACATTATTGTTCTCTATTTTATTGCATGTTACCTTTAACATAACACCAGTATAACCAACTGTTGGTTAACCTATAAATAAATAAATTTGCACTTAATTTGTTATCTCAGAAAACTGCTGATGTATTCTCAACTTTAGCCCCCAGTCCCATAAAGCTTTGGAATGAATAAAATCAAATGCAAAGATCCGGACGTTCATATTAATCATCGGGATATAAAAAAACCGTCTACCTCGCAGTTTCCCGCCAGGGCCATCATAAGGCTTTCCATCATTCATTCCACTTCCCACTCTCCTTTATTTTTTTCCGGTTTAGGTACTAATTTTTGTTTCGTACATCTCTATAGTGAATCTGATTTTTAGGGTTCCGTAGCCGAATGGCAAAAAACGGAACCCTTATAGATTCGTCATGTCTGTCTGTCTGTCTGTCTGTCCGTCTGTATGTCACAGCCACTTATTTCCGAAACTATAAGAACTATACTGTTGAAACTTGGTAAGTAGATGTATTCTGTAAACCGCATTAGGATTTTCACACAAAAATAGAAAAAAAACAATAAATTAAGGGGGTCCCCATACTTAGAACTGAAAACCAAAAAAAAAATTTTCATCAAACCCATACGTGTGGGGTATTTATGGATAGGTCTTCAAAAATGATATTGATGTTTCTAATATCATTTTTTTCTAAACTGAATAGTTTGCGCTAGAGCCACTTCCAAAGTGGTAAAATGTGTGTCCCCCCCCCTCTAATTTCTTAAGTAAGAGGAGGAAACTTCTGAAAATATTTAAGGTTATAGAACGTAAAAAAAACTATCAACGAAAATTGGTTTCAATAAGATATGATGTTTAGTTTTTGAGATATGGGACTTTTTCATCAAACTGCAGCAGTAACTTTGTTTTTCATAAACATACTATGAAAAACAAATTTAGTTTTGCGGTTGTGTGGAAGTTTACTAACTAATACTACTAACTAATGAATGACAGTTCAAAATATTGTTATTATATTGTTTGGAGCTATGGAACCCTGTGTGCGAGTAAGACTCGCACTTGGTCGGTTTTTTCTCTGTTTGGCACTATTTCAAGGTCTAAGAAGCATAATATATGTACCATCAAGGAGATATGCTAGGCAGCTTTATACCTTACTTTGGTGGAACAAGGAATGAATCCCAGTATCGTTAACTTATCATCTGCCGGCCAGCGTTTTCCCAACAATGTTGAGGTCGTCTTTCAGTCTAACCGGAAGCTGGCGAACCTAAATACCAGTATTTTTCATGGAGTCACTGCCAATCTAACCCCCACAACTTGGATAGTACTGGGTAAACGATACCACTTGGTAAGACTGGTTGTCAGACTTTCAGGCCAGTGACTATCTGTGGCAATTGTCAAAGATCTACAAAAAACAGCCGGGACCAACAGCTGAACGTTCATTCCGGGGCACGGCGGAAACTTGGTATGTAATGGGTGGTCACCCATCCATGGAACAACCTAGGCAAGCGTAGCTTAACCTATATATCGACTCGAGCGGCTGTTGTTATGTTCTTAGAATTTTTATTATTGCAAACAAAATTGATCTATTTGCTCTCAAAATAAGTAAATAAGAAATGACTATAAAAGCTTTTGACTTCCATTATCTATTTCGCTACTTCCTTATTGACATCGCCATCACCGCTCTCTTTGTGAACCCAAAACGAGAGCTACAGTGTTCGCTACATTGGAGCCTACAAATTATTTTCTTCACAAATTATCCCTTAAATTGTCAATTGCCAATTTTTCGAGTTGACGCGAACATCGTTACAAAAGTTATCCGTGCCGCTGCTTTGCAATTTATAAAGGGGCACATTTCACTCGAGAAAAATTTCTTCGACGCGGTGTGAAAAAAAAAACAATTTCGCAAGAAAACGTAGGGGAATTCGGAAAGTTTTTGGCACCACGGATCCAAGACTGACGTAATTTCGCGGGTACCTAAAAATGTAGACTTGATAACTCGAGTTTCTGAAGACCAACTTGATAAGAAACGTGCCGTAAAGTATGACGAGGCGAAAATGGCGGCTTTATTTTATCTACTAGCTTCTGCCTGCTGCTTTGCTCGTATGTAGAACGGGAATTATTTCTCGGGAAAGTCCCACCGGGATAAAAAAAAAAAAAACATGTGTCCAAAACTAGGTATGCCAGATTTTATGCCAATCCGTTCAGCAGTTGGCGTGACAAAAAAGAACTGAACTCCTATAATTATTACATCAAAATCACTTTTCGCGTCTGTTTGTATGACTGTGTCATCATCATTTCATCATTTCAGCCCTTTTAACGTCCACTGCTGGACATGGGCCTCCCCTAAGTGTCGCCACATTGACATGGGGGAACAACATGGGGGGTTCTGCCATAATCGCCACGCTTGGCAGGCGGGTTGGCGATCGCAGTACGGTTCTTACAACAAACACAGAGAACACTGCTGCCCATTCTCTGGCAAGTCCCTTAGTCGCCTCTTACGACACCCACGAGAAGATATGGGATGGTGCTATTCTTTACGTCCGACACCATACAGAACATGACTGTGTAGGTCTTTTAAATACTAAGCGACATTTGATGCATTTTACGTCATTATTAGAAGTTTTTAGGGTTCCGTACCCAAAGGGTCAAACGGGACCCTATTACTTAGACTTCGCTGTCCTTTCGTCCGTCTGTCACCAGGCTGTATCTCATGAACCGTGATAGTTAGCCAGTTGAAATTTTCACAGATTATGTATTTCTGTTGATGCTATAACAACAAATACTAAAAATAGAATAAAATAAATATTTAAGGGGGTCTCCCTTACAAAAAAGTTATTTTTTTGCTCTTTTTTTAAATAGTTGTACAGAACCCTTCATGCGCGAGGCCGACTTGCACTTGGCCGGTTTTTTGAATAGATGATTTTATAAAGAAACCTCGAAGGGTTCGAATCATAAAACCGTGCAAAGCCGAAGCGAATCGCTAGTGTTGTCAATAAAATAAAAAATACAATTGATTGCTCGAAGTCTTTTGTAAAGTGATTGATAAAGCGTCGCGGCGCCACTTCAAATAAATAATAAATGGAGTTAAATTGATTGAATCTAAGGCTGACATTAAATAAATAATATAAAAAGTAATAGGTTAAACAAAAATAAATGTGTCTTCGTCATATCGAACAAAATGCTTTTTTAATATTGTTGATATGTTGACCCCATTTGTTCTGCGAAGTGATAAGATTATGATTTTTACCAATCATGTATGTGCAACAAACAGTCTGAAAAGTGTGTTTTTTTAAACCGAAACCTAGTCACAAAAAAATAGTTTAGTTAACCCTATAATCTATAATAAATTAAATTAACAGCATAATTATGGTGTTCAAGTTTTCAGCCAGTGCTGGAAACCTGTATATACAAGTTTCCAGCACTGGCTGAAAACTTGTATTTTTATGGGAGCACCCATAATTGAGAAAGCTGCGATGGCCAAGTGGTGGCAGCCCCGATTTACGAGCAGTAAGCCGTGGGTTCGAACCCAGACACGCATTACTTTATGTTATTTATTTATTTACCGCTGCCCTCAAAAACGGTAAAGGAAAACATCGTGAGGAAACCGGTATGTCCTAGAACTAAACATTCGAAGACATGTGACATCTACCAACCCACACTAGGCTCGCGTGGTGGATTACAGCCCACTTCCTCTTATAGAGAGAAGACTTATGTCCCAGCAGCGGGAACATCATATAGGCTGATGATGATGATGACCCATAATAGAAAGTTTAATTGACCAACTTGTAAAAATTTTGTTTAAAAAAAAATGAACAAATAACTATGCAACAAAATATCAGTACAACAATAATGACTTTGTAACTGAAAACTGAATTTATTTAGCTCCAGAATATTGCCTATTACCTTAGCCCAGCCTATTACTTAAGGCGAAAGCGGTAGCCTGCGAAATTCATTTTCCTTATTATTCGGTATAAGTCAGTATGAATGTTTATATTAGTCAGCTATGCGACCGAATATGCATACAATTGTAATAATTAAAATCGTCAATAAAACTCCCAAAGTTTTAACCCAGAAAACGACTATTCCATGACATTATGCCATTTTAGGTCATTAGTGATGACCTAAAATGTCGTGTGTTTAGGAAAAAGCTAGGCAAATGATGAGCCATGACCTAAAATGGCATGACAGACGTATGAAATGTTGAAACTTATGATTTACCCGCTAGTTATAAAAAAAAAATCGTGAGCTATCGTAAAGCTTTTCGCCTTAAACAGATTTGTAGCTGACGTTTTATATATTTACCTAACTAAGTACTGAGACAAATAGTCTGAGAGATTTATTAAACAGGCTCTTCTCTCGAACACTTAAGTAATAACTTGATGTCAAAATGAAGAGAAAATAAATTTCGGCTACGTCATTATTCATTGACAGCGTATATTATGGGAGTAGACGGCGGCCATTATATTGATATTCATAGAAGCCTTTAAATGTTTTGACTGATAATATTTTGGTGCTTATAGCTACAGTGAGTAGCTCACTATCTCATACTGTTGTTTGGTTAACTGATCGAAAAATCGGCAGTAATTTTTAACCCCCGACCAAAAAAGAGGGGTGTTATTAGTTTGACGTGTGTATGTGTCTGTCTGTGGCATCGGAGCTCATATACGGATGAACCGATTTTGATACATTTGGTTTCGATTGAAAGGTATTTTAATCGAGAGTGATCTTGGCTATGTTTCGATAAAATGTGCTCTGCCGTTTGAAGATCATCACCTCGTTTCTAGTGGATGAAGGGATATAAACAACTTCCACAAGTCTGCTCTATTTGAAATCTTGTCACTTGTCACCATGGGCGTCGCCAGGAGGGAGGGGGGACTGCAACCCCCACCTCCCTCCTAAAAGATCGTGTTTTTTTTTAATGTATGTGTTTCCCTATTTTCGTTAATTAGCGAGAGGTGCGCACCACTGAGAAAAGTGGAACAAATGGTAGGAGGCCTATGCACAGGAGTGAGACAGTCGAGGCTAAGAAAAACAATATCAGTTTAAAAGGCATGATTTAATAACAGGCGTCTTTTTTTTTAATTATTGTTCTGTAAGGTACCTAGGCTAACAGAAGTTAAAGCGTTGGTAGTATTAGGTTAAAATATTGTCTATAGCAAGTTTACAAAGTATAGACAAAACATTGAAAGCTATGCTAAGTCCCCAAACTCTAAACATCCCCTATGAAACAAGCTCACACTCATAACAAACCACATTACTGAAACGAATAAAAATGTTCCCTTTTTAAAAGCTCAGGCTCATAACAAGCCATAAACAGGCCATACAGCCACTTACATAACACACTGCCATAAATAAAGTACTTTTTCAGGCAAAACTTTCAGTAGGGCATTTCCCATGGGTGTTGGTTCTAACAAGAGAAACGTCTGTGCTCCATTTAGCTCTAGGAAAGTATGTAGCGAGTAGCTGGATCCCAGTGGAACGAATTAGAAGTAACTGTCGCCGAAAATTGGAGATTGTAATAAAATTCTGAGCATGAGTTTGTGTGTCTCTTGGCTTTAGATTGAAGTTAGTGTGCACGTTGCCTTTTTTTAGAGCTTTTGAGCGCGTGAAATTGTGTTGCGAGTTCAGTATAAGAATTTTGAAGTTATAGTAAAATGGATTCGCGCACTACTAGAAGAGGAAATAGTCATACAGAGTTGTGAGCGATTCCAGAAAGAAGATTACATAATTAGCAGTTTTGTACGCCCGTTATGTTTCTTTTTTGGTGTACAATAAAGTTTTATTCTATTCTATTCCAGCAGATTGCTTCTGATTACTCGACCAAATCGCTTAACCAACATTTATCTTTTACATTTATCACTAGAGATGTCCTGTCGACAAAAATGATTTTGACAACCAAAATCTGGACCTGCCAGTGAAAATCAGAATTAAAAAAGAAAAATAAATAAGAAAAAAGAAAAGGAGGAATTAGAATTAAGTTTCCCTCTCAAAATCTATGAGAATTCCTACATAAAAAAATAAAGAAAGGTGTATTGAACTTTACAAGCTCCGCAAAGGTTTACTTACTTATAATAACAAAATACCTGTGTACTTACTAAGAGGAAACTTTTCGCGTAAGTTGGATATTGGCTTAAATTTGTTTACATAAAGTCTCAAGTTAAGCTGTCTTTTAACAAAAACAACAACGAAAATTTTTGTCGTTCCATACAATAAGTTTTTTTTTAACTAATTACATTGGGAATTTTTTCACGTAAGTCTTACCTGTTGCTAGGGATTCTTTTAGGAGTTAATAAATCATCATTTTTACTATCTTCAATTCCCATATTCAAGTCAAACATAGTGGTTTCGAAATGTCTCTTGGTTTGATTCCTTAAAACGAAATTCTAAAAGGCAATTTTTATGGAAGCTTCCATAAACAACAAAACCTCACGCTTTTAATACCCGAAGGGTTAGGCAGAGGTGTAACTTAATATCTTAGTACACCGACATTTCGCCAGTTTAAAGTCCCATGTAAAAGGAGGCGAGCCTATTGCCATCAACCGGCCAACAAATCCAGACTCCGTGGCTGCTACTGAGAAATTCCTGATGGAAAAACCCAATAACACTTTGCCCGACCCGGGAATCGAACCCAGGACATCATGGTCAGCGGGCGCACTTGTGACCGACCACTCGACCAACGAGGTAGTCTTATGCATAACTTTGCATAACTCGTACAATGGTTGGTGTTTACTCCACGCCTGCTTTTTATGGCTAGGAAGGAGGTTACTGCTGAGATGTTGTGTAATAGAGAAGGATGCAAGAAGAAAACATGCTGGTCTGTATGGTGTCGGAAGGAAAGAATAGCACCATCCCATATCTTCCCGTGGATGCCGTAAGAGGCGACTTAGGGACTTGCCAGAGAATGGGCAGCAGCGTTCTCTGTGCTTTTGTGACAACCGTACTGCGATCGCCAACCCGCCTGCCAAGCGTGGCGATTATGGCAAAACCCCTCGTGTTATGTCAATGTGGCGAAACTTGGGGGAGGCCTATGTCCAGCAGTGGACGATTTACGGCTGAAATGGTGATGCTGATGATGCCGGTTTCCTCACAATGTTTTCCTTAACCGTTTTTGAGGGCAGTGAGGGGGCGGTGATGAAATAAATTACACAAAGTTATGCGCCTGGCCTAAGTTCGAACCCACGGCTTACTGCTCGTAAGTCGGGGCTGCCACCATTTGGCCACCGCTGCTCCTCCTGAGTCATAGCCTGCGTTAAATAAAATAACAATATTTGAAGTAAAACATTCAGATAAACACTAATCGAGTATGAGCACGCTCTCTATGACTAAACTGTCGTAGATTGGTATGCATTTTCAGTTTCAAAGTCAGTTCTCAAGTGGGCATTTTTGTCTAATTGCTCAAAGTATATAGAGGACTTTCTCATTACGGCGAAAAGACAAAAATAAAAGAATCCGCATCTTTTACCCACAACAACGAACGGCCTCTTCACTTTTGTCCCTCCATTAAACATTTATCAAAAGCATTTCACGCCTGCCACGAAATTCTTAAAGACGTCGCAATATTACGATACGAAGTCGAAACCGTCGCTTGTCAACAGCACCATTACTCATACAAATAAGCAATCATCTGGAGCACCCCTTTTTAATTATGCAAAATCTGTGCCATTCATTACCCCCCTCTCTTTTCTTACCCCACTTCACTCCCTCCATTATCTCTGAGGAATGGACAAAATTATTTACTTGGAAATTATGAAAAATATACAAGATAGATTGCGCAATCTGTTTCAATTTTTGCTGAGTGGTGAGTCTTTGCCATTGTTCTGTTGCGTAGCGGATTTTAAATTGGACAGGTGAGGGTAGAAGAATGCTTCCGATATTTATCATGCTTAAGTTTTTTGTAAGGAAAAGTTTTTTTCGGGGTACATTATTTCCTAAAATTGTCGTCCAAAAAAAATACTACGCAGTTACCCGTGTTACCCTATTTTTGTCATCATTAAAGTGAAAGTTAAGTTTAAGTGTGTGTTAGCACACAGTAGTGTTTAGCATAGCGGTCTGGTGTACGCCACACCACACCCAAAGCGCGTATTTTCCATACATACTTACGAGTTTTATTGATATGTTTTAACTAATTATTTTAAAATGTAGACGTAGCAATAGGTATCTAGTATCTATCTATTACTCATCTGTATTGCTGCTTAGGTACTTTAGACAATTTTGAATTGCCTTCGAATAATTAAATGCGTTATTTTCCCTAAGCGACTAATAATCTAAAAATAATACTAGCAAATTTCGATGTTGTAGCATTAAATATTAAATAAATATTCGTTGAAAAACGTTAATGACAGTTATTCAGATATAATTTATCACCACTGCTCTCAAAATGATGAAGCAAAATTTGTCATAAGGAAACCATGTCTTAAAACCATAAAAATCGAATACATAATAATATTTGACATATAACAATCATCATCATCAGCCTATAATGTGCCCACTGCTGGGACCCAGGCCTCCTCTTTATGAGGGGAGGCTGTAATGCACCACGCGAACCCAGTGCGGTTTAGTAGAGATGTCAGATGTCTTCGAATGTTTAGTTCTAGGACATGTCGGTTTCCTCACGATGTTTTCCTTCACCGTTTTTGAGGGCAGCGGTGATAAAATAAATTACACAAAATAATGCGGCCTGCCTGGGTTCGAAACCCACGGCTTACTGCTCGTCAGTCGGGGCTGCCACCACTGCGCCACCGCTGCTGTCAGGCCATCACCGCTGCTCTCACATACCAACCCAGGTAGTAAATTACAGGTCACTCGCAGAGAGGAGGTCCGAGTAGTGGGAACGTTATAGGCTTGTGTTTTGGTAATGTTTATCACGACCATTCTGCGTCCCATATTAAGATACATACATATGTTCTTAGTTAAGGACGAGAATGATCCTAGGTAAATATAACCTTTGTAGAGCGTATCGTCGCTCAAAATCAGACGAGTAAGAGAGCAAACGTATGCTGCCCAAGTAGAAACAGACCCTTACGTAATACTTATAATTATTTAGGAAAAAACTAACATTTTATGAATCTCGGGTAATTTAAGAACAGACATGTATTGAGCTGTAGCTAAATCCAATACAATTACTAACTAGGCTGCAGTCATAAAACATCTATCACAAATTAAGTTCACACTAACAAAATACTCTATCACCACCCGATTATCAATTCAAACCGTTAGCTAGTGGGATGTCAATATTCATTTAGTGGCCACAGTGTGCGCGTGATTTGTCGTGCCCCCTTCACCCCGCCAATGCGCCGAAGGGATGGGCAACGTGGTCCGAATACAAAATCGCGACGAATTTCGCCGAGGACCGCCAATTGATGTCGAAAATCGTTTGCGTTATTAATAATTCGGCATTCGTCTCCATAGATTTCGCTTTGATTTATATGGAGATACGTTTGTTTTGCTTTTGCTAAACTATGACGGTCCCCCGTCAGGAAAATGAGGAGAAACTATCATGTATCTTCAGATGAGCAGAATAACCCACCGTTTAACACTGAAAAAAAAGTTATTTTTAAGAATCATCGACAGACTATGATTCATTATGAACGATGATGATTTATTATGATGGTTGATTGATTTCTTAGTTTACATTATATTAGTTTTTGTTTTTTTTTTTTTCTAGATTAGTATTTATTAGTTTTTATACTAACTATATTTTTTTATCAACCCATCAGTTATAATTCTTTTAACATCGCTCACTTCATTGTCCGCGAATCAGACACAATATAGTTGAAACAATTGCAGCGAACCATACGTGGTTCAGTCATGGGACAGAGAAAGTATAATATATAATGTATTTTCGTTATCTCTTTACAGATTTCTCTCAGTACATGGGCGACATGGATATACAAGACTACAAGGCGATGGCCGGTGGAACTGACAGGTAAGTGCATTATTTATACAAAACAACAACAATTTAATGTACTTTAAAACACGAACGAATTTTCTACGTATGAACATTTTATTTGAAGTTTCCACGGTTGCCGTTTTAGTCGCGCGATTCAGCAACGATTCAGCCGTAGCACTTCAATAATCGTGTGCGATTTTCATTATTTGCTAGGGTTATGCATATTTGAAAATAAGCGTATTTTAACCTTGACAAAATTGAAGTCTATTGAACGGAACTTTGTTCCAGACTGAATTAGAAATACAGATTGATTTTAACAAGTCATTATAACCATTTTTCTGAAATATTGCTGTGGATCAGTTTATCAAAATGGAATGAGAGTTTCTGTAAAAGGGAGCAGTTATAAAAAAGTTCATAAAGATGCAACATTTGTCAAAATACATTACATTTATTTTTGTACTTCTTATATTCAAATTCCATTCAACTTTATTCGCCCAAAACTGCGTCCTTTGAAGCCAAAAATATAAAATAATATTCTTGATTGAGATGCTGACATCAATCACAAAAAGGGACAATAAAGAATGCAATACGATGAAATATCAAACGTTGAAAAGTAACAACGCTACTGTCAACAAAAAGGTTTTAATCAAAATGAAAGCTTGTTGGAAAAAAAATATCAAGAACTCTTCAACATATGCTTGTAAGGTCTCAAGGACCCTCCAATCTGCTTTCATTCATTCACGCTAGTCATCCATCTTGTTTTCTTTTTTTTTTTCGTCGTGCGGGGCGTTCGTCAAAGTGCAATATCATCAAATCACTGTAAAAGAAGTTTCATGATTTGAGGGGCGCAGGGGGATGAAATATTACAACGGGAAAGGTTCGTTTCCGAAAGGACGAGTTGGTGATGCTTGTCAAGTAGTAGAGGAAGCGAGGATAGTGTGAGCTATGTCTAGTCTAAGCCCAGTTTAGTTTTTTTTAATAGTTCTTTAATCTCTTAAATTTTTTGAACTTGGGCTTGGTCTTACAAAAGCAATCTATCTAATATTTTACTATGTACTATATTAACTGTTAGTAAAATGTTTGAATCGTGGAAATAATTAGAAAATACAAAGCAAATCTCAATGTAGTAAAGTCGCATGCTCTGCATCTGTAAAACGTTTCAAATCTTCAAGAATTTAACAGTAAAAAAATAAAATTATTTCGTTCCTTATCTTTTTCATTACACACTTTGCCAAGCATTGCCATCCAACGTGGCAATGCTGCCAGCCTTCTGGGCACTTTTTCTATTGACAACGATGTGAACAAATGCAATGTACTTTTTTATTAATTTTTAAACTTAAACATATATTAAATATTATTTTCGATGTATTAGTAGTTTGAAAATAATGTACATACCTACTAAATTCAAATAAGTACTAAGCATTTAGACCAAATATTTTAAATCCCATTCTCTCTTCTACACTTTTCTAAAAATCATCGCATAGCTTTAGATACAACACATACATATTGTTTTTAGTGTCGGCGTCTTGTGCCGAGTCACTCAGGGCGTATTTCATGGTACGTCGACTCACGAAATGATATTGTCGGGAATATGATTCGTGTGTAACAAATGTATTATGTACTTCGACCTTTGAGGACGTCGGTTCGGTTCTCGGACGTTGAATTCAATGTGTTTATTTATTCAATCGATGCTGCTATAAACAGTTTTGTTGGTAGTTCACGGAACTATGAAGCTTTGAGTTTGGTGTTAAGGGTTCGGGGTATTTACATCGTTACTGGCTTTTGATTACGTCTTCGGGCTTTGTCGTAGAGAACGGTTTTTCTTTTGTTTTTTTTTTTGTGTAATCGTGTCCTCTGCCCAGGTCATGGCCTATCGGTGTGCCTTTCTTAGAAATCTGAGGCATGGGAAGGCAATATACAGACATATCGAGACTCCGATAGAGTTAATTTCGCATAAAAAGTATTAGTATGAACTTTCAGCATATATTATAAGATTAACCAGTGGGGGTATTTCATCAAGTCTGCATAGCATATAAGACATGATCATTATAAAAAGAACAAAATTTGTTACTGAAATACATTTATGTGGAGCAAAAGTAATCATTATAATATATTAAACCCAAATTAATAAAAAAAATCGAATTTTATGTAGATAGCTTAAAAAATCTAACTTGCCACATTGCACCAAAAATTAGTAATGTCTTTATCAAATCATAAACCCATTCGCACATTACTAGTGACTTATAAAATACTGAAACCATTTCAAGATGTTATAAAAGTTTTAGTGTACGTAGCAACTCGTAGCCGCGTAGCTGACGGCCGCCATTAGGGCTACGCCGTAGCACGTAGTTCTAGCCTTCGCTAAACATAAAGTAGACAGACACTGAGTGAAGATTTTAACCATTAACGTTGAAACTGGTGATTTTTTACGTTCATGTTTTGAAGGAGTTATAAAATTATTGGTAAAAATACGAGTACTTGAATATTTAATATATTTTCAGTCACTGTATTTTTGGATGGCTAGATTAATGTTCATAATAATGGACATGTACATGTGACATGCCTTAAGTGTAGATACATCACGGAATTTCTCACTTGCATCACGTAATCAGATTTACAAATTACGCCCGATGTTTGCTTTTGTTCTGTGGTTAAACATCTGGGATAATTAAATGAGCCTGAGTTTTTTTTTTTAAACAATACTTATTTTAAAAAGGGTCGCAAATGTTTCGGTCTTTTTCATTTACAACTATTGGTCAGCAAGCTATTTGTGGGTGTTAAACAGATGTGGTCATCGTGTACACGGGATTTTGTTTAAAAAATGAGCATATTCCCACTTTTCTGAGTGTACACCTACGTGTAACTATTGGACGATTAAACGCGTTATGTTAAGTAACCTGTACGTAATGTCCACAGGATTGCTTAAACATATTCTATGTTATACATACGAAATTATAGTAAAGGCCAACCCAATTCTCTTATGGTCCTCTCTGTTTCCATAACAACAACTCTTTTAGGGTCAGTCTATGTCCAGCAACATACTATAACAGGCCTAAGTTACATGGATGAAGGAACTGATGGCAGGGTACTGACGAGCGCGCCCGTGTGTTCACGTGCGGCCTGTGTGACGCATCTGCTCTGAGCGTCTAATATTATGTTGGTATATTGTTTATATGGTGGTCAAGTTACAAGCGACTGACATAACAAAATAGATTTTGTCATCGCGTCTATTTGTATTTAATAAAGTCCAAATTCAAAAACCCAATCACAGTTTGCCTGACCCGTGCAATAGAATTGAATGGCGAGGAAAATGATTTGCAAAATCAAAAAGACTTGCAATACTTTCCTTTTTCATTGAAATAAATATTCTAAAATAACTGGCTGCACCAGATCAGTTCACGTCGTGATGCTTGGGTAGGCAGCGCGAACTTCTTTCGAAAACGGTCAGGCCTCATAAATGCGTTGCGTTGCATCGTAGCGCAAAAGAGCATCGCACTAGCGCAGCATCTGAGTATGGATTTCAGTCATCATTCGACAACACAAAAAACGTGTTCTATTGTTGTTTTCTTTACGCCACTGCCAAAAAAAAAATGTAGAAACAATCCCTTCATTGCGTTAAAAACTGTCCGTCGTCGCACGGGAGCTCCGACAGTGCAGGGCATGAACCTCGCCCTGCTTCGTCTCTCATCCGTCGATCCGTTAAAGCCTTAGCCACAGGCAGGTATGTGCATAGCATAAGACACGACACCACACTACACGACGCCGTCATTTCGTGTACAAGAGTTTAAAGATTTTAGTTTTATAAAGTACTAGCTGTCTGGCGCAACTTCGTTTGCGTCACATTTTCCCCGTTTTCGAAACATTTTTCATTGCTGCTCCACTCCTATTGGTCGTAGCGTGATGATATATAGCCTATAGCCTTCCTCGATAAATGGGCTATATAACACTAAAAGAATTTTTCAAATCGGACCAGTAGTTTCGGAGCCTATTCAATGCAAACAAACAAATCTTTCCTCTTTATAATAGTAGTTTAGATGTATTAGTTTAACTGTCTTTTTTAGCTTTAATATTATATGTATATGAGTATATGCATTATGTTCTATGGGCCTAGTTACCTGAAATAAAGGATTGTATTGTATTGTATAAGCCCTTCTAGTTGACATAATGAAAATCCTTGCTACTATTAATTGCTACACTTTCTACTTGACGGTTAGTCAGTCTGTTTGCAAACAGACAAAAACAGATAAAAGGAGAAAAATGAGCAAAATAAATTATTTTGTTTGCGCGTTTGCTTTTGTCTTGCACCATATATTAATACTCCGCTCCAATGTAGGTAACTTCATGCGTAAGATCATTGTTCGCTGGCCTATTAATCAGAAAATCCGCTTGAACAGTATTTTGTATAAATAGCCATTTGATCCATGTGCCAATATTACATGCCAAGCAGGAGCTTGGTATGTAATATCCTCAGTGACGCGTGTGTTCTCTTTTGTAACTTCAATTAATACATAGATATTTTGATTGAATGAAAGATATTAAACTTATATCAGCAAAAGTATACGAAAATTTTATTTAGGGCAGGTTTTTCAATCACCAGGTAAGTTTTATCAGACAAATAAGTTTGTCATTTTGACAGTTTGTGTATGGACTCTTTGTCAAAACGTGAAATTTACTCTTCAGATAGAAGTTATCAAATGATTGAAAAATCGGCCCTTAGTGTACCTACTTTAAGCTTGAAATAGGCAGTCGGTAAAAGTATCTGACTTGCCTAAAAAAAACTTTCCAATTTTGAGAATCTGGTATAGGAACCCTTCCAAACTATGTTGCACTCGTCTTGGTACATCAAGCAATACTCAAGTTTCTTTACAAAACTTTATTGAAACACCAATAAAAAAAGCCACAACTGTAAACAAAAATTAAGACACTAAACTTCAAAGAACCAACTTCCAACTCTCAACTCGAATAGAACCATGAGATTGCGAAAGTCTGCCACCAGGAGTCCATCAATAACAGAAACTATCTTTAGCTTTAGCCAGGCCAGGCAAGGAAGGATGCAGGCGGATCGATAACCAATCAGCTACTCTCTACGGCCGCTAGAATTACCTGGGCCTGATTAGGTGCTCGCGATCTCTGTAACTACAGCAGACGGTCAATAAACTGAAGATGACGCCCCTGCTCTTTAATGTTTTCTCATCGATAACTATTAGGTGTTAACTTTGATGGTGTTTTGCCGGGTGATGTTTTGACGGGAATTTTCTAGCGGAGATTGTTTTCTGTTTGTTGTTAGTAGCGATATCAAAGGTAGTGTGGATTTTGTTGTTGAAAATGGTTAACAAGAGGGAACCTACGTAAGTTTTTTCGAAAATCTTTTTCAAAAGCCATAGCCACCTTGGTGGGTGATTGGCCTACGTCGGTTTGAGTTGGTCGTTACTTATGGAGATGAAGTGTATTTTGTTAATAGGCAGATTAAACCTATAAGTATAGTTAACACCTTTCATAACTTGTATAGAATTCAAAAGTTCCACTGCTGTCGGCGTCTGTACCACTCAAACAGACTTCTGAAGAAAATCCCATCATCATTATCTCAACCATTCGAGACAGTTCCGAGTAGAATGTTATTATCTCACTTGTGTTAGGTGGTTGGGACACTCACACATTCATTGACGCTTCCTTGTGATTTAGATTAGAGGGTTCGAGGGGTGACGTTTGCTGGACAATCAATGAAGGGTCCGCGTTGGATAGCTTTCTTGGGATTTGTGCTGATGTCACAATTACTGTTGTTATACTTAAGTACGTAGTTACTCTTGTCTTGTCATTATTTTGAGGAATGAAAGGTAATAATGGGTGTGAAATAGCCCTATAGAAGCCGTAAGGTACTCGTTCGCCTCTAGTTACGGAGATATTCAATATCTCCGTAACTAGAGGAGGAAGTTAAAGTTTCCTCTTTTTTACAAGTTTTTATTTAACCACTATGCCCGACAAGATTTTGACACATGACACATCAGCTGAATCGGCGGGGTGTTGCGAATTGTCATGAATTTCACAAAATTTTCATCAACTTTCAGCGTTCGATTGTATTGTGAAAAATATGTCACGGGATCTGTTACATACGATAAATTTGAGGTTAATATCTTCAGTATCGTGTTGAGGTCGGTAAAACGGAGTCAGTCTATTGCCAAATATGCGTAAAATACATATTACTACACCCTTCCAAAAAGTAGGTACCTTATATGCGCTGGAAATAATGTACATAGGCGTGCTTATCGTTTGCTAAAACAATTCAGAAGGGCAAAATAAAAACAGTAACATCCTATCTGCATTCTTATTTTTGCCATTATTCACACACAATTTCTTAAAAAAACCTAATCAAAGTCTAGATAAATATTACTGAAAACTATGTTGTAACATAACACTTCTTAGTGCTGCCCGAAAACCCAGGTTTCTTATTTACGATTAATTAGTTGCATTCAGCCTAATCGATAATCGCAATTAAATCGAGTTTGAAAAAAAAGAGTTGATACTGAATAAAAACTCATAAGTATAATTTTAAATAATTATTAAATTTTGAAATTGGTTATAACCATATTTTTTAATCATTTCACTAAGTAATTATTAGATCAAAAGCATCTTATAATTAATTAACGAACGTTGACTTCATGGGAAGTAGATTTATTACTAAGTAATAAGAACGACAGAAGACAGTAATCCCAAAAAAAAACAAGTCAACATTTTAATGATTAGGCTTAATTCCCGCCGATTTTTTTCGATTTCAAAATTTAAATAAAGAATGCGCTCGCAATTCTCATTATTTATAATAACTATTTTAATTTTACTAGATAACATTTTAAGAATTTTATTGTGTAATATCTGAAAGTTGGTTAAAAAATGCCCGGGATCTTGGAAGGCATAGTAAATAATTATTATGATCTAACAAGATAGATTATATTTATTCTTCCAAGATTGTGTATCGTATGATGGGGTTATTGTTATGTTACAGCAAGTCAGTGGCCCGAAAGTATGACAGCCAGTCTTACCAAGGGGTATCGTACTACCCGATACTAACTAGTTTGAGGAGGTCAGATAGGCAGTCGCAGGTCGCTCCATTTTAAATACGGTTATGCAGCTGTATCTGGATAGACTGGAAGCCGACCCCAACAGTTGATGATGATGGTTGACCATCGGCAATTCATAAGCCGTTTCAAGGAACATTAGTTTATTGTTTCAAAGCGGTTCACTGTCCAGTCTAAAAAGGTTTTTGAAGTGATAACTTCTTATGGGAGGGTAAACCGCTTCGTAACGTAACGCGTTACGGTGGCTTCCCTTTCTCTCACGCATACGGCAGCAGGCTTAGATTAGTTTAAGTTATCACTTCTGTCGAGCGTCCCGAGACGCACACGTTTTATTTTTAAATCTGCCATTTTTAGGTTATCTATCAAAGGCCGAGGGCCGAGTCACATGAATGAACAGCAATAGATATGAACCAGAACCATCAAGAGTCTACAAAATATACGAGTAAGACTCTTACTCGAGAGTCAAAAGTATTGGAAAAAAGATAAACTAAATTGGAAAGACATGGACAGGCCTTTACCCGCAGTGGGACAGAACAGGCTGATAAATAAAGTAAAGAGTAAATACCCATTAACCAACCCAACCTCCTACCTAACCATAATCAAACTACATAATTCTTTTTTACTATTCCTACCGAGATCCTGTGCATTCTACCAATCTTCAGATAGTTCAAAACAAAATTCACAATAAATTATCTATAATAGTAAATTTGAATGCCTACAATATAAATTGAAACAGCGAACAAATTCCAAATTTAAATTTTGAGATGGATAAAAAAATTGGCGCGAATTTAGTCATACTAGCAGTCCGTGCTGTTTATTGTTTTGTCGGAATGTACGAAAAACAATTAAGATTACCATTATAAAAGCCTAAAAAACATTATAATAAATATTTACTGTATTTTACGCATAAAATAAATTTATTTAAATTTTCATCAATCGATTTCTTAAATTTCTCAATTTAATTACTCGAGTTGATCGAAGATTACAAAAACATAATCGATTGGAATAATCGCTTTCTCACATCACAATAATTAAAAAAAAAATGGTCGTCTATTTCAAAATACAAATTGAGCGGTGGTAATGAATATTATGTGTTATTGGTCCCGTATTAGTAAATAACGCTAAGATCTGGGCATTTTCATGCGGTTTATAATATTTGGAATGATATTTGTCATGTTTGTTACCGAATCTATACGCGTGTGTGTGTTATATGTGAAAAATAAAAATGTAAACACGCACGATTGGCGCGAAACTTCGACTTTAGATTTCAAAATTCATCATTACCACTGCTTATTTCAATTTAACTATGGATGAATTCGCCGCATAATTAAATGACGAGTTGATTATTGTCCATATAGTGGAGCTCGAATGTTTGAAAACCACAATTTTTATGATTTTTAGCCTCGACCAGCACAGCTGTCAAAATGGCGATGACCGTATTTATGCACTTGAATTTTATAAGGGTAAATTAAGATACTTGCGCGCTATTTACAGAAGTTTTAATGGCGTTGATATATGAGATTTTTATCCAACTTTCTTAATTAACGCACACTCATAGTATTTGATAATCAGAAAATTTAATATTTACATAAATTATGAGGATGACGAATGACTTAATTGCTAGCCCCTTTCGGGGCCGATACCAACCCAGCGGAGGTTTGTTCGTCGAGCCCCTTTGGGGGCCCGTACCGAACTATATGGTTAAATAAAAGTTTTCAGTGTTATAACTTTACGTTACAAACTTCCATGACCCCTGTGAAATTCTAAGGCATCGTCCTAATAGAACGCGAATGCGCGATCATCGCGCGTGTAAGCGATGCGACCATCGCGTGTTCGCCCGATGGCAAAAGCTGGGTATCCTATCATCGCGCGAATTCACGACGCGAGCGAGCGAGGGGCGTAGGCACAGCGGCCCGCCGACGCAATTATCGCGCGAATTTCAATTAGGACGCCTATTCGAAATCAATTTGTTTGATCGCGCGTTCGTACGAACTAAGTTCGTGCGAATAGATTTACAAACGCTTGAGACGCGCCACCGCGTCGTGCGATTCTCAATTAGGACACCTACTCGAGTTCAATGTGTTTAATCGCGCGTTTGTACGAGTAAAATTCGCGCGAACCTACGATGATCGCGCATTCGCGTTCTATTAGGCCAATGCCTAAAGGATTATTGGTGGTGCAATTAAGAAAGAGAAGACTTGTTGATTATAAAAGTATATTGTATAATAAGTAAAACGGTTACAAGCATTGCCTTTACGAGAGCGGCCATTAGAGAAGAGAGCAGAGCTTTTGGTGACAAAAATAAGAACTACTAGAAGTTGCGTTCAATGCATACACAAATATTTAACAAATTCAATAATTCCATTAACACGTGCGTGCATTTCATTGAGTCCAACCGTAAACCTTGAGTCTTCACCCCAATAAAGGCGTTTCCTAGCAATATTCTATCGATAGAGTTACTTAGTGTGATGCACAGAATGCTTGGTTGACAACTTTGTGAAGGGTCTGTTTATATCTTGGATGACGTACTACAAAGATCTTTTGGCGTTTGATATACACAGCAGACCGTTGTTTGTAAGCAATTGCGTAATATTATTTTGCCAAATATATCGAAGAAATTAAATTTGTACGTTTTTTTTTTCTGTACCTATTTTGGCTTCACTCCAAACGATACTTTTGTACATAGATTGTGTAATGTATGTTCCCTAAAACTAAAAATAATAAAAAGATTAAACGTCGTTCGTCTGTCAGTACTAAGAAGCTGAAGAGACATTGAAAGAGTCTAGTTCACTTCAATCTTCCTCATATTATGCGGTCTTTGAGGGTACTTGAAACCGTTTGATGCGACTAAGGCTCTCGCTTTAGAGTAATAACTCTGATGAAAATATTTTGTACGACATTAAAGACTTTAGATATGTAACAAAATATCATGCCTCTTTTCTCTACCAGAGATAAAATGTATTAAATTTCTACTAGTTAGGTATGTTTTAGTTACGAATCTCGAATCTCGAATCCGGGTTCTTACGAAGCAATTTCGGATATAACAACCCACTAATACTTTTCACCATCTGTCTAGCCTTTTACCAACTATGTTGGGGTCGATTTCCAGTCTAACCGGATGCAGTTTAGAATACCAGTATTTTATATGGAGCGACTGCCTATCTGACCTCCATAACCCAGTTAGTACTGAGTAATACGATAACCCTTGGTATAACTGGTTCACACTTTCGGCCTTCTGACTACCTGTAACGTCTGTCAAAGAACCCGTTAAGACTTTACACAACTAAGAAATCGAGTCCAGGTCTTCATGTACCCCCAGCACACCCAACCACTAGACCAACGACACAATTTTGAGAACCATACCTAAATAATTCATATGAAGTTAAGAAGGTACAAAAAAGTCACTTGTTCTCAAGAAAAACAGCAAATACATCATCACTTTCCCCACTAAATCAACAACAAAAATAATTCGATACGACAAACTGCCTTAGATACAAAAAGTTATCAGAAAATACGTCCACGGTACTAACGGTGACCAATCAAGCTACACAAACCAGTTAATGCTGATCTCTCACTGTGTTGGAAATTTATATAAAGCGAGACCATGATATACTGGAAATATTTAGTTGATGTGTTACCGTTTGTACCAACAGGGGCTCGGCATAGCAGACTATTGTTATTCGTTATCGTGACATTTCAATTGAAACTTTCCGTAGAACCTTCGAGAAGATGGTTTTATTTGCGGCGGAACAAACTGTCTTTGCTGCATGAGGTTTTAATAAAACATGAGATGGAGATCATTAGTTGGGGGAGTTATGGTAAATTGTGGCTGAGATGTAATTTTCTGTTGGTAAATTGGAAATGGTGGTCTGGTCAGTTGATATTATTACAGTAAAGTGCGTTTGTAAAATGATTTATAAATACGGAGTCACGGAGTCTGGATTCGTGTCAGGTTTAAAGCGATAGGCTCGCTCCCTATCACATAGGGTTTTAACATAACTGGCGAAATATGGATGTACATTCTAAGATATGTAGCGACCTACAAAAAGCACCGAACAAAAAAGAATCTACAGCGCCATCTATGAACAAACTGAAGAATTAATATGGTCTGAATCTCGCAAGCAAAGTTTACGTCGACTTAAGAGTATATAGAGAAACCCGACAACAACTTCGGGCAGTTGCCCGCCAGACATAACACCTGTCTGGTCGCAGGATCCTCCCTTTACTATTAGGGATGAGGAAGTTTATACCCTGTTCCTTCATATATTTACAGATGTGATGTTATGTAGCATTCAAAATTACCAGCACACACTCTTCATCATCATCATCATCATCATCAGCCTATAATGTTCCCACTGCTGGGACACAGGCCTCCTCTCTATGAGAAGGAGTGGGCTGTTATCCACCACGCGGGATAGATCTCACATGTCTTCGAATTTTTAGTTCTAGGACATGCCGGCTTCCTCACGATGTTTTCCTTCACCGTTTTGAGAGCAGGGGTGATGAAATAAATTACACAAAAGTAATGTGCCTGCATGGGTTCGAACCTACGACTTACTGCTCGTAAGTCGGGGCACACATACTTAAGTAACGAGAATATTTACTTTCTAGTAAACCAATGCCCAAAACCACGGACTAATCCGGTTTAAACCCATCGGCTGAAGACTATGGACGTCAATGTTATCTATTATTAAAATCAAGGCATAACATAAAGCCGGTGTAGGGACAGTTTTCAATTAAGAGTGGTTTGCAGCCCAGTGTATAGACAATGTTTTAGGCAAAGTAGTTTTGTTTAGTGAAAGTAAAGGTGCCAATGTATGTTTTCTGAGGATGTGGGGACCGACTAATGGTATATTTTCTTTCGTCATCTTTAAATATTATACCATAACATTTTTTAAACATCAGTGATCAGTCATCAGTTTATTTGGGGTCGGTACAGCATTTCTTCTTCTTCCATTCTTCTCTTTTACACGTCTTGTCAGCAGTCCTATCAATATTCAATACTTTTGTTGCATTCCACATGTTATTCTTAGATGGTAAACTTATAATTAGATCCTATGGCCCCTGTCGGGCACAGCAAATAAGTGAGTTTGGAGAGAGGAAGCATTTTCATAAATTATATAACATTAAAACTACTATAAAACAAATTTACTTTCTAAGGTAAAATAATAGCTTAATGGTAAAATATAGACAGGTATAGTTTGAGAGATGTTCTTAATAATAAAATTTTATATAATTTTGTAAAAAATATTTAAAAATATAATAAGTATGTATAGAAATGAATAAATGAGAATAAATATATCCAAAAAAAAACAAGTTTCGAGTACCTTCTTAAGTTAATGACTTATAGAGTATAACTATAAACTTAAATACACGAGACTTAATATTTTTATTGAATTGAGATTTATAAATAAATCCAAAAAAAAATTAAGTCTCGAGTACTTAAGTTTATGACTTTATAGGTCTATTACTTAGATGTTCGTTTACCAAGTAAGTAGCTTTTATTTATCAAAAATACATTTTTTTAGATATGTAGTTTTTTTTCTTCTTTTTGTCATGTTCTATCATCCTTCACACATGACAGTCCATCGTTTCTTTCATCACAACATCTTGAAATATCTCGTTTATTTTTACCCGGCTGTCGCGCATCTTAAAAAGAGGGAATGTACTATTGATTCTTTTATCTGACTGTACCTACATTCTGATGATTGTTTGAATATATATAACCAAAATAAGACGTGAATCATAGTGAGACAATAATTCCATAGGTAAATGATGCAGAGGAATTTTTGATACCGAATCTGGCCTTCTTTGTTTTTCTGTTTGTTGTATATTGTAATTAAATAACACAATATTGTTTTACAGCTAATAATGCTAATGGCCGAATTGCCATCTCCCTGTATTAATATAATAAAGCAAGTACTATTCATAGATCGTTTATCAATGGCAAGTTTAAACAAATATAGGTCAAGACTAGATAAGTGGTGCAAAATAACGAGGTCGTGTTCACCAATCATCATCAGCCCGACAGTTCAGTGCTGGACAAAAGGCCCCATCTCCTATTATTAAATTTACAAAATGCCTCAACATATATTAACCGTCGGAACCCGGGAAGTGATTTGTATTATGGCGGTCGAAAGGTTAAAAAGGAGATGTTGTTGGGTATTTTCCTTCTCCGTAATATGCTTAGTATGTGGGTTGGTGAATTATTTGTTGGATGCATATGGGCGGGATATTCCTTTGTGGTTTTGCCTTATTTTAACCAGTGAAGTTATGCAATCAGGTAATATTTTTAGCTAAGACTCCACACAAAAACGTTGTGCGTGAAATCCTTAGTTTTTGTACGGTGCCACATTCTGCAATTCAGCAGTTTACACCACATTAATTTCAACTTACACTAATTAGTTCAGTTCGCGTTGAGCTATCAAATCAGTCAGGACTTCTCGTTACAGCCAACAAGGGCCGCGTCACTCACTCCATTTCCATTAAGCATATTTGGCTTTAAGTACCTTTGGTTCAATACAGTTGTTTTAATAGTTTACCTTCTTTCATTCCTTTCACCCATCATCTAAAAGTAATGTATTGGTCTAGCAAGGCATCATACAGTTTTGATTACAAAGTAAGGATAATTTGACGAACTGAAATACGTCTTTGGTCCCGGCTGTCAATTGTAAACCTTTGACAGTCGTTAAGAGTCACTTGCCTAAAACTCTAACAACCAGTCTAACCAAGGGTCACGGTGGTGGTAAGGTAGTTAGTATTACCCAGTACAAACTGGGTTGTGTAGGTCACATATTCTGTGGCTCCCTGTAAAAATACTGATATTCATGCAGCTGCATCCGTTGAGACTGGAAGCAGATCGCAACATATTTGAGAAAAAGCTAGGCAGATGATAATCACTAAAACTGAAAGACACATAAATAAACTGTTAAAAATTCTATTCTCTGCCTTGAGTCATGCTTTGAAAATCCAACATAACGCTTTTACTTAGGCATTCAGACTGCCCAGTGGTTATAACATCGAGCATGTAAAGTCTGTTTTGGAAGACTGTATTAAGATTAAAACTGTATCATCATCGTATTTATCATGATGAATGTATGAGCCTTTTATAAATCTATATATATAAAAGAAAGTCGTGTTAGTTACTTCACTTATAACTCAAGAACGGCTGAACCGATTAAGCTGAAAATTGGCAGGGAGGTAGTTTAGAGCCAGGAGAAGGACATAGGATACTTTTTATCCCGTAGGGTAGAGTAGGGTAGAGTAGGGTAGAGTAGGGTAGAGTAGGGTAGAGTAGGGTATAGTAGGGTAGAGTAGGGTAGAGTAGGGTAGAGTAGGGTAGAGTAGGGTAGAGTAGGGTAGAGTAGGGTAGAGTAGGGTAGAGTAGGGTAGAGTAGGGTAGAGTAGGGTAGAGTAGGGTAGAGTAGGGTAGAGTAGGGTAGAGTAGGGTATAGTAGGGTAGAGTAGGGTAGAGTAGGGTAGAGTAGGGTAGAGTAGGGTAGAGTAGGGTAGAGTAGGGTAGAGTAGGGTAGAGTAGGGTAGAGTAGGGTAGAGTAGGGTAGAGTAGGGTAGAGTAGGGTAGAGTAGGGTAGAGTAGGGTAGAGTAGGGTAGAGTAGGGTAGAGTAGGGTAGAGTAGGGTAGAGTAGGGTAGAGTAGGGTAGAGTAGGGTAGAGTAGGGTAGAGTAGGGTAGAGTAGGGTAGAGTAGGGTAGAGTAGGGTAGAGTAGGGTAGAGTAGGGTAGAGTAGGGTAGAGTAGGGTAGAGTAGGTAGGTAGTAGGTAGGTAGAGTAGGGTAGGTAGGGTTGGGTAGGGTAGGGTAGGTGGGTAGGGTTGGGTAGGGTAGGGTAGGGTAGGTAGGTAGGAAAAGTGCATTGCTTTAACTTTTGACAGAACGAAGTCTGTCCGGGCAGCTAGTGTAATTATATTCAAAACTAAAAGCAGTCATTTATCAGTGCAGCCTTAATTACTAGTTACAATGTAGGGTCGCTCAAAGGTAACATTATGTCGAAATTTTAATTAAACCGGAAAACGTGCGCTATTGATTCACTACTCGCGTTGCTTACAGGGTTGCCACACTTTCTAACATTGATACGGATTCATTGTCACGTGTAGGTACCCTACGTTTAGCGGATAATTCTGATTCTGTTTATAGGAAAGTCAATTAAATGGTTATTGCAAATTGGGTAGGAGAAGAACTTACATAATGTTTATTTTTAAGCATTTGAAATATTGAAATTATTTTACAATGATAAACTTTTATTAGTGCACATTAAGCATGCTAATGTGCACTAATAAAAGTTTAGGGGCTTAGATTAAAGTAACATTTTCATAGCGATTACGATGTTAAAAAATTGATTGTGTGAGGAATGAATGATATGAAAGAAAAAAATGGTACGGAACCCTTCGTGCGCGAGCCAGACTCGCACTAGCCAGGTTTTTTTGAAAAACGAGCAAAAAAGTCACTTTTTTGTATGGGAGCCCCCTTAAATATTTATTTTATTCTGTTCGTAATAAATAAAATATTCAGAATTTGTTGTTATAGCTGCAACAGAAATACATAATCTGTAGAAATTTCAACTGGCTAACTATCACGGTTTATGAGATACAGCTTGGTGACAGACTGACGGACGGACGGACGGACAGCGATGTCTTAGTAATAGGGTCCCGTTTGACCCTTTGGGTATGGAATCCTAAAAAACGTGTTGCGGGCGACCCCATGTAAAAGGGGACAAGAGCAGGAAGAAAATGAGAATGATAGAAAAATCAATCTTTTTATGAGCGTCACAAGCTACCAAAAATCTTTTCAATCCTGCGGAAAGGTGGTTGCGATTTGTTTATGCTCGCAGGTAACATCATTTTCGTCACAGCATATTAGTTTTCCGCTAGAACTTGAAAGTAACAACCCTAAGAGCGGTTGACTTTGACAGCTTGTAATACATTAATTAAAATGTTGTCGGCTGCGCTTCGATTTTATAGTTTTCTATATGTCGCAGTCTGATGATTTTATTCCGCTAGACTCGGTCATCATGTGGGCAGAACATGGGTTTCGTGCAATGAAAACACACACACAGTACACTGCTTTTATCGAACTAACAAATTACTTAAAATTACAATCCAACACAATAACACTAGGCACCATGAATCGGGTTACAGTTTCGGGACGTCTTGACTCCGCAGCGGTCAGACACAGACTGTGACTCCCCGCAGCGATCCAGAAACATCACGACTCTGTAGTAAGCGCGCTTAGGTGTGGGTAGACTGGTAAGTAGGTCGCTTGACTTTTGGCGCGCTTTCGATTCATAGTCCGTACTTATCGACTCCGACATATTATTATAGTACACTAACTTAAATTTTACAGTTTCCTTTGTTCATACTTACTGCGTATGGACATTTTATGGTTTGGGTGGTTCTAATAGACTGGACTGTTCATGGATGCCGCATGGTTTAGACCATGATGACTAAATGAAATTTATTCGTGCATTATATATTTTTAATGAAAATTAATCTTTTTTCTTCTTGAAATTAAATTAAGACTGAACGGAAATAACATTGTTAAATTCAATATAAAACACAAACATTACTGCGTTCAATTGCGTTTTGTTTCTCAGTAATACTGATCGGTGACAAGTACGTGTACTTTAAATATCGTATCAAAGCCTGAAAATTCTGCGAATTAATTGATAAACAGTAACGCATTTCTTAAATATATACTAAAGTAGGAAGCATGGGTCAATTAGCTTTGTTCCCTTTGGCAAAGACAAAAACAAATCTAATTCAAACAATATTATTTTATATACGCCCACGTGCGTTATTGGTATTTTCTTATGGAGAAGAACTAGAAACTCCATGGATACTATTTAGAAAAGTGTCGGAGACAGATGTACACTTCAGACAACTAATCTGTGCTGGCGTGAAAACATAGAACTAAAAAAAATGTAACAAGTTTGACATAACCATGCATTTTTTTTTACAAGCCTCGTTGTACTGTAGGTACTCTTAAAGTGGTGATACTATATCTATATGTTGTAAAATTCTGAGACAACTACGATACTACACTGGACCTAGATTGAACGACCCGTTTTTATTCTTCAATTCTCGTAAGTTTTAAATATCTCGTATGCTAAATTTCTGCACGTCCATAACTTAAAAAAAACTCTCGTACTATAATGACGAAAAACTGCACTCTCAAAGTGAACTAAAAAAGATAAAAGGCAGTTCCACTTATGTTTACATTGTTGGAATAAATAAAACAGCGGTAGTACAGCACATTTTGCATTCCTTCGTATTAATGAATCGGATCCCGACTGCATAGTTTTTAATATCTGTAATGAAAGCTGCAAATATGATGAGAGAGGTGCGCGCTTCAGCTTGGGGTGGTGCGGAGCTCGGGTTAGGATACGGATGGAGAAACAGCGGAAATCTAGTACGACTAGCCGTCCCACGCAACTTCGTCTGCGTCACATTTTCCCCGTTTTCGCAACATTTTTCATTGCTGCTCCGCTCCTATCCTTATTCCTTGGTCGTAGCGTGATGATATAAAGCACGTTCAAGCAAACAAACAAACAAACTCTTCAGCTTTATAATGTTGGTATGGTAGTATATTAGATGAGATGACGCTAAAATGCAAAAAGTGGCAATTTCTCTTACCAAAGGGTATCGTATTATCAAGCAACTCGGTTGTGGAAGTCACACCATGTAAATACTGGTATTTAGCGGGTTCCAGTTAAACTGGAACCCGACCCCAACGTTAGTTTGGAGATTCTAGGTAAAACTATGGTGGGTTTAGGAAACCAAAATACGTTTCTGTATGTATGTATGCTCACATAACTTGATTACTTTGAAAGTTATTTTAGTCGTTAAGATGTGCTGTATGTGTGTTTGCTCACATAAATTGATTACTTTAAAAGATATGTTAGTCGTCAAGATGGTGCATTTATAATTATTAAGTGTTTGAAACTGCTTACAATTAAACCACTTTCAAAAAGATGTCCTTTTCAACGCATAGACAGGCTGTAGTGTGTGAAGCCAAGTTCAAAAGAGAAGAGGGCAGACACACCGGTCATACGCTATAAATCTTTCCCATTAATCGCTATCGCGCTCTCTTCCGCGACCCCCGATCGCAGCCCAACACATTTCATTCCCACTGCGATACGAAAGTGCGACGTCGGTGCATTAGTAAATTACTCACGTACGTAAAGTCCGTACTTTTCAAAACTTGGAATTTGTCGCTAGATCGTACAACACTCTGATAACTAATTTGTTTAATTAGAATTGGGCTGGCTGTTAGATTAGACTGTGTTGTTTTGCAAATTTTCCCTAATTCAATTTTGCAGGAAATATTTTTGTCTGCGTTTGGGGTGTGATGTTTTGCAGTTTTTGGCGCTTGGGGCGATGAAGTAGATTAGTTGGTTTTGTAACGGAATTTTTGAACAGCATTTTTGGTGTAGAACTCATGGTTGAATCTAGTTATCATGCACATACAGACATAAATAGCAATTGTGTTGTTTTTTATCTAAACTAATATTATAAAGAGGAAAGATTTGATTGTTTGTTTTCATTGAATAGACCCCTAAACTACTAAACCGATTTGAAAAATTCTTTCACCGTTGGGAAGTTACACTATCCGCGGGTGACATAGGCGATAATTATATTTTCAAAAAAAATAGGGATCCTTACTAAAACTCCAATAATGTAACCCAAGGTGTACAAACATTACCTAAAATATTATTTACATCGCGTGCGCTGCGAAAACTATTGATGATAGAATAAAATAATGTACTACGACTTTGCTATTTACTTGCGACAGCATATGTCTAACTATTATAGTTGTGCCACAATAAGTTATTTTATTTAAAAAACAAAAAAAAATTGCCGCCTCTAGAAAAGGCTCTGTATCTTGGTACTAATCCTTATCACGATAAATTACTTCATATTCAAGACTGCCTCAGTACCTTTCTATTACTTTTTGATTTATTCAATTCGGGCATTGCATTCGAAAGATATCACGAATTTAAAAATGTAAGTTAAACTAGAAATGTTGCGTGGTTGCTGTTCACCCTACTCAGCTGGCTAGCTAGGCAGCACCTTATGTGATTTAGGCGTCACTGGGGTACGGGCCCTACGGGAGTTTAATATTCAAAGTTTCTTTATTTATTTTTTTAGTAACCTGTCGCTTAGGTTGTTACCTAGAAAGGGTTTTTATGTGTGTATTATTGATATTTTAATTTGGAATTTTTTGTTAAATACCTACATATAATTTTTGTTGTGCGAAGCCGGGGCGGGCTGCTAGTATTTTATATATTTTTTCCTACTCCGCCATTATTCTTTTTTTGCTATTCGTTACGGGATCCAAGACAGTTAATTCTTTCTCTGGGACTTTGTCGAACTTCAGTGTCTCAGCGCTTTTCTGGTGGTTGCCACTGTTGATTCTGACTTACAGGAGTTAGAGTGGTTTGGGAATAGTGTGGTGGACTTGGCCCCTAAAAAATATCCACTAGGTAATTCGATTTACGAACATGTTGATTCCCTGAATGATTATTTAAGAATGTAAACATTGATTTCTATGATCTTTAAATTAAAACGCCCAAATATAAGAAGTTTACATATTTATCATTTCATTGTTTTCTTTGTTTTAAAAACTTTGCCCCACACTTTGTACTACTCCTGTATCGTGGGTGCGTTTACAAACATTCAAACTTACATACACAAACAGCCAGAACCGGAACAACTATCTGTAGGCCATACAAATATTTGTTCCGTGCGGGGATCGAACCCGCGATACGCAGCGCAGCCGTCGATCGCTCAACCACGGCGCCAACCGTGCCGTTTGATAATTATGTACTGAAAGCAAAACTCATATCATACAAAAACAAAAAGAAAGTCAGTTCTACATCACACACAAATGCACCGTCACGTTTTAGCTACACTGCAGTGTAAGTTAACCCTAAAAAGTAAACGGAGTGCAATAAAGTGGCAAGTTAATATATTACTTTAGTAGTAACAGGTGGGTTAAATAAATAACTGGCTCGCCCTGTTGACTCTTGCAATTTGCGAGAGATGATAAGCTACTGAGATGCAATAGTTTTTTTTGGATCAGATGGGAAAGATTGTTTATGTACTTTGAACTTATGTATAACTAAGCGACTGCCTGTTTGGTCTATTGGCCGCATGCGCGGCTGCTGAGCGTGAGGTCTTGGGTTAAATTCCCAGGTCGGCCAAAGTGATAATGGGGTTTGCTATCATAACCAGAGGTCCGAATTAGGTAGAGTTATTTGTGTACTTACTCTGATTTCATACAGCGAAAGAATAAAGTGCCTGATATGCCTCAAATCCCGAGATTAATATTAAAGAGCAGAAACATCCCGTGATGTTTTAAATAAAAAAGTTACTTGCTTTTACACAATTTAAACCATCCGACATAAGATGTCCGAAGTTGCAAAATTCCAATGCGCACACGCAAGGGAAGATCCTTATTAATATCAACATTTCGATGAAAGTACAATAACTCTACCTAATTCCGACCTCTGATCATAACATCGCATGTAGAATTTCTCAGACTAAAAATATAACTGGCGATATGAGGGTATTCTATAAGGTATACCTTTGCCTAACTCTTCTGGGGAGTAACGCGTTAAGTTATGTGTGTAAAACTAAATTGGTTTTCTGTTAAATTGTTTTGATAGGTACGGTCGGCAACGAAAGTCGCTCTATATATCCAAAACTATAAGACGTCTTAGTTTAGAACGATTCATATTAACAGACAGAAGTAAAAGACATAACAATATTTTCGTCAATGGTTACACAAATTCGCAAAACAATATTACATCAGATAACACTGATCAGCACAAAATTTGGTGTAATATTTATAAGTTAACCATCTTCTGATGCTGACTGTACATATTTTGAAGACTGGTATAAAATGTGTGGTATTGCATGAATGGTTATCGTCGCATTCAAATAAAAGATGCGTTCGAAAAAGTGAAAGATGTTTTCTGTCGATGCGACCACGAGTTCGATTCCTAACAAAATAAAGGCGTCAGTAACGTGATTGCGCGTTGATTGCCTTGGCCAGCTAAGCCGGTAAGGCTTAGCTGGCCAAGGCAAATAATATTGGTATGAACCTTAATATGTTACGCATATATAAAGATTTACGACAAAACGAGGTAGATCACTATGGGTTCGATCAGTTACCTACAACTGACATAAACCTACATTCATTTCTTCTACGCATATCTTTTTCACAGTTACCAAAATAAAAACCAATATCCTTGCGAAAACTGATATTAGAAAGAAATAATAACCCCAAGAGCCTACTCAACGAAAACGTATTATAATGTTAGTATCAACTTGCCGTTGTTTTACTTACAGAAAACACATTCGCGTGTTAAAATAAGCAACGTTGGTAAAAGGCATTACCTATAGCAATACGTTACCTTAACGACAGCCGCAGGGAACGTAAACCTGCGGGTACATTCGCGGTGTGGCCTAAAGTAATGGAATAAAAACATAAAGAGCATTAGAGTGAGCCGTGCGAAGGACGCAAGATAATACAGTGGGTACCCGACCTTATCGACCGAGGTAAGCGCCCAAGTGATGCTTGATAGGGTAAAAAACCTCGGTTGAAATATTACGCAACCCTTTTTTTTTTGTTTCAGCTTCAGGTACAACGAAGTTAACTGACAAGATTTTTATTCGTGTTTTTAAAGGGTTTTCGTGAGTGATTTAGTGGTGTTGAAGATGGGGGTGCATTTTAAGTATTCTATTGTCGTTCAGAGACGCTAGCACGAACGAGTGACGTAAACGTAACGTAAATTCGAAAGATTTTTGAATCGAATACATTACTAACCTACGGCAATTTCGGTATTGTTTTTACTTTAAATTCGAAACTATAGGTCAAAGCAGTCGAAAGTAACTATGACTTCGGTTTTGAATAAAAATAAAACGACATAAAATTTAATAAAAAATGCTAGCACCACCACCCCGTTTAATTGCACTTACCGATATTGTAGGTGATCAAGATAAAATACTGAAACAAACGTGTGACAAATCAAGACTGTAGTGTTGATTGAACTATTATTTGACCTGCGCCCCGCGGTTTCACTCGCGCAGACCGGGACAAAAAGTAGCCCATGTGTTAATTGAAGGTATAAGCTGTCTACATACCAAATTTCATCAAAATCCATTCAGTAGTTTTTGTGTGAAAGAGTAACAAACATAGATTCTAACAAATTTTCGCGTTTATAATATTAGTAGGATTTTCAATAAATTTACTCACGTTATTCTCAAAATTAAATTAAATACACTGCACATTTCAAACACACTATCTTCACAGTCTCAGGTTTAAAATAAACACGCCTGTTTCAACCCGATTCCTGCATTCAAAGGGTTCAATTTCAACCTGCTCATAATATGTTATTGATGAGAGAACCCCATTCCAAAGATTAGTGCCAGACAAAAGTTCCCCCATCGAACCCGCTCGGTTTTTCAACCTATTTGGTTTTTCAACTCGCTCGGTTTTTAATCAGCTGACGTTGGAAAATGTCCAGTTTGCCAGTTATTGGAAAGAGTTTTTAATCAGAAGTTTAGCGTGTGTGTGCCTCTGAAATTAAATGGATAACTATTTTGAGCATATTAAAATGTTTGAATAATTTTGTACTGAGTTGCTGGATTAATTAAACATATATATTGTGTTGGTAACTTGGATTACCGTAGTAGTAGGTAAATACCGGTCAGGTAAATTTTGAGTTCATTGACACGCATAGAAGAAGAAGTGTATTGAGGTATTTATAATTCCGATGAGGGGAGGAGAATGAGAGTGTTGAGGAGTTTTGAATTTAGAGCTCAGCTCTACTACTCTCTATCTACCCTGCGCTTGAATTGGAACAAAATTAGCTGAGAACAAATTTTCTTAGTCCGTGTAAGTTCTTACTTCTTAGTAAATAAAACGAACGTTCACGCTGATATGGAATCTATTTAGAACTGTTGGAAGGACTTCAAAAATGCAAATTTAAATAACTGTTACAGTTTATTTACATGCCAACAATTCAAACGTTTCTTCAGCCTCGAAGTTCCATCAAACGGAGCTAGGTACAGGTCGGTTACCTGTCAAAATTCAATAACAGTCCATCTTAATATCAAATTCAAACAATTGAACCTTGAACTAACAATAACATAAGATTACACGAAGTTCTGAAGACTCTTACAAAACCTGTTTACTTGAGTAAAGTCTTCGCCACACTTAAGTCTATACATGAGATTTCGATAGAGATACGATATCTTTCAAAAAAGATAGTCCCTTCTATTACAGTGCATTAAATTGCCTCCACTCCACAAATAGCAATAAGAAGTACCTACTTATATGAAAGTCTGGCGCACCCTAAGCAGTCAAATCCAGTGCCACCGCTAGCTAGTTAGCTTATATTTTTTGTCATGGCGGGAGCTATTCTTACTACTTTCTTATCGATCCGTGGGAAGAACAAGAATTTCAATCTACTACGTCGATTCCTACACATTTACATCAGGGCCTTATTTAACAGGTTGTTATGGATTTACAGATCATATGTATTTACCCTGTCAAAGTAAAGAAAATAGTGATTATAGGTACTGTTTTGCTTGACGTCCGTGCCCAATTCATCCATGTGGTTAAAATTAAATCTATTAAATGCCTATGTACGCACAATGACCGATCAAGATATACAAAACCAGATTATTGTCGCTACAATGGTATTTGTAGCGACTTACAAAAAGCAACTAATAACAAAAAGTAATACAGCGCCATCTATGATGAAACTGAAGAACTAATATGGTCTGAATCTCGCAATCAAAGTTTACATCGACTTAAGAATATATACCCGACAACCCGACATCAACTGTCGGACAGTCCAGACATAACACCTGTCTGGTCGTAGGATCCACTCTTTTCTAAGGAGTATCGAGGAACTTTACACCCTGTTCCTCATACCCATATACCAGGTTATACTGGAAATGTATAGCATGGTGTGTCGCCGCGTGTACATTACTATCTAAATGAGTTTGTATGTCTCGAGTGTGAATCTTCGAAACTACTGATCCGAGTACGAAAATTCTTTCAATAATAGGAAGTTCACAGTATCCCCGAGTTCCATAGGCTATTTAAAACATTACCGTGGAATGATTTCCGACTAAAAAAGGAGCAAAGCTGCGGGCAGAAGCTAGTGTGTAATATTTTGCGCCCGGCTGTGCCGAATCAGTAGACACCACTTACAAGTGGTGTAGCACGCTTTCGCCTCGTTACCACTTTACCAAAGCCTAAAATGCTTCGGCAATTCCATTAAACAATAGGAAAGACTGATCACCGCTGCCGTGAGTCATTTGTTACTGTCTTGAAGATATGGAGTTTTCAATAACATAAATAGCTGCATTAGCCGTTATGTCCGTCTTGGGGACACCTGGGGCTGGACTTAATGATTGATGGGTGTTTCGATTTGTTGCGAGTACAATGCGTAGTGGGTTTGAAGATAGATTTTGTCTCATGATGGTGATCGTTCAGTGGATCAGGTAATTTGATTAAGGTTTTCGTGTTTTCAGTTGTTAAGACAATTTCATTCTGCGCAGAGCCTTACCGATTTCAAGAGAATAATGTTTTAGCATTTCCAAAATCAAATTTGATTTTTACTAAACAGAAAAGTAATAGCTTTGTTTAGTCTTTTCAGTTTTTTACACAGCACAAAGGAACTTTTAGGCCACATAGATTTCGATTATTCATGAGCCCATCATTGTTATAATTGTTCACCAACTTATGATGATATATTTAACACATTTTTTATTAAGAACAAAGGTAAAAGAAGGATGTATCCACTTTTATTTAAACTTCAACAAAAAAAAACTTCTGCAAAAAAAAAAAAAAAACCTCTCCAATTCTTCTCCACAATAAACTCAAGAAATCATAAACCATATCACACGAACGCTGCTTTAGCATTCCCGGCACGTACCTCCGTACTCAAGGGGCAATGTACATCAAGCTTGTCGTAATCACCGTAATGTCTCATTACTCGAGGGGTTCTATATTGAAATATGATAGCGTCCCAGCTGTGAGTCCCCCTGCACTAATTCAAGCGTTTAATCGACCGGAGAACGTCGCGGAGTCTCCAGGGTCGGTCGTGTGATGTGTGATGGAGTGGTGCGGCGATTTTTCGGGAGTTTATTGTCACGTTGATTTTGAAATTTCTTCATAAATAATGGGTAAAGTTGCGAGACGTTTAGACTTCAAAAACATGACAAAAAATCACGTCTGTAGTAATCCTCAACTGATTAGGCTGAGGTGTGCGTAATAATGCAAGTGCTGCTGCGACTGCCCTGGCGAAGTATTGCGTCAGGGATGATTGCAGATAATAATATTGATTGTTTTGCCGCAATTATTAGGGATAGGTGTGCATCCCTGATGACTCGCGTTCTCGGCAGCATCAACAGTATTCTCAGTGTATTCGCAGATCGGTGGGATTCTCCGATGATATGGAGGTGGATGCGGCTCCACGCTGAATTCTAATTGTGTATTTTTCATCTGTCTGTAACCTTTTAACACTAGAATTTAAGTATAATTGTTACTAACCCTATGGACTCCGGCATGAAATAAAAAAAAAACTATTCTATTCTATAGTACACCCACATTTTGCCAGCTAGGTTAAGTCCATGTGTGATTGTGTCTATCGGCGGCGTGGTTATTGACATCAACCGAGCACGTAGGTATTGAAACTCCGAGGCTGCAGCTGAGAAATTTATGATGTAACTATAACACTTTTGCGAAACTCAACACTACGTGGGTTGCACTTACGGCCAATAAACCAACGAGACCTCGACTTTTAACAGCGCGGCAGTGTTTCTTTGTAAACCTCTTTGTTGATAATGAGGAAAAAACAAAAAAAAAACCATGTCCCTATTTGAATGGCTAAAATATAAACTCTGATAGTTTATATTTTAGCCATTCAAATAGGGACATGGTTTTTTCTTTGTTTTTCCATTATTCAAGGAGAAACGTTGGAAGGCCTCCCACTAGGTGGACCGATGACCTGGTGAAGGTTGCGGGACCGGTAAATTTGGCGTCACTTGGGGGAGCCCTATGTCCAGCAGTGGACGTCTTTCAGCTGAAATGATGATGATGAAGGAGAAACATTTACCCATTTTCACTTACATTTAATTAAGCGACACTTAACTGAATTCTCAAATATTAAAGCATATTAGAAACAGAAAGATAACAATTCGCTTATTAGGGTAATTTAGATAGTGCTCGTGAAAACATACATTAATGTTAGTGAGATAGGAATTAATATCGTTTGTCACATTTTAGGTAGTATAACATTCTGACGAACACTGGCACCTGGCAAATTGGTTATCCTCGATTTTCGAAGCATTGGTGTTATTCTATGCTGCCAGCTTTCCGAACTTACGAAGTATGAAAGTATTAACAGATCAAAAGTATTTTTTCCATCCATACAAAATTTTCCTTCATTTTCCAAATCAAATTATGTGTTCTCCATCACATAATTCAATAGAATTATAATCGTATCAAGTTTGTATCTGTTGCAAAATTCATAAGACACGTCACTGAGTTAGATTCGACGCTGTCTATCAGAGGTAAAGTCAAGCCCAAAAAGATGTACACAAAATGGCCAAGTGTTAATTTATTTGTTTACAACCTTTGTTGCTCTCAAAAAGATGAAGTAAAACATCGTGAGGAAACCAGACATGTCCTAGAACAAAACAGCGATGACATGATGTGACATCTACCAACACGCAGTTACGATAGGAAACCAGTGCCCCAGTAGTGCGAACGCTGATTATGCTTATTGTTTATTGCATAAAATTGTATCAATCTGCAAAACGTTCAATGGTTACTTAATTGTTAAAACAAATTAAAGCATGTAACAACGACTGTAAACAATAAATACCAATAAATATTTCTTAATGATGCTGACTGTACCTACCGGATCTCTGTCAAAACAGACCTCAATCAGGGACATGATCGTATAAATTTTGATTACAACCTCCGTCACTAGAATACAAAATGGTCGAAATACGGGATCAAAGTGTTTCGCGTTACTTTTTTTAGCGAAAAAGGTGTGTACATTATCAATATTCCATCAATTTAGCAATAATAAGTTTCCTCAAAGAGAATATTTTAGATTTAGGGGCTAAAAGTTGTTTTCTTCCTTATCGCTTTTACTTGGGTGAAAACTTATTGCTTTGGAGAGTATCTCCAAAGACAAAGTCCAACTTGAACAATCTACGCTGTCTTATTTTAGGTATTTTTGACAGAAATTATTCTACTTTTTAGGGTTCCGTACCCAAAGCATCAAACGGGACCCTTATTACTGAGACTTCACTGTCCGTCCGTCCGTCCGTCCGTCCGTCCGTCCGTCCGTCTGTCCGTCTGTCACCAGGCTGTATCTCATGAACCGTGATAGTTAGCCAGTTGAAATTTCTACAGATTATGTATTTCTGTTGGTGCTATAACAACAAATACTAAAAAGGTGATCATTTTGCTCAATAATGGTACGGAACCCTTCGTGCGCGAGTCCGACTCGCACTTGGCCGGTTTTTATAATTTTAATTTCTATAGTGTTTTAAACTACCCTAATGCCCAGTAATTATTTGTGCTTATGAAAATTTATTCAAATTGATTGACAGTTAATCATTTGAAGAAATAAAGATTCTCAATAATTTTCAATTAAGTTCCTCTCTTAACCCTAAAAACCTGGCTATCTTGGTATTTAAGTACCACATTTTTCAAACCCACAGATTTATTAAGTAACCCAAAAAAAAGGACACGTATATTTAAAATAGTGTTTACAAATGTGGTCTTATCACACAAGGCTATCTCCCACAGCCAAAAAGCGAACAACCAAAATCCTTTGGGTAAAAGAGACTAAAGACACCTGTTTAGACTGTCATTTTAGACGTCGTACAGTACGCGGCCACGACCTAGTCGAGTTATGACCAAACTTTATTCCTGGTCGGAGCTTCCTGAGCTTCTTCGTGAACAAAATTAACAAACAAACATAACAGTACTTAGACGTAACATACTATACAGTATACAGATTCATCATACATCATCTGCCTAGCCTTTTCCCAAACTATGTTGGGGTCGGCTTCCAGTCTAACCGGATGCAGCTGAGTACCAGTATTTAACATGATGCCTATCTGACCTCCACAACCCAGTATCTGGGTAATACGATACCTCTTGGTAAAACTATATGTCAGATTTTCGACTTCTGCCTACTCGTTACGACTGTCAAAGATCTACAAATAACAGCCGGGACCAACGGTTTAACGTGCTTTCCGAGACACGGAGGAAAGTCGGGGCGTAATTATGGTCACCCATCCACGGAACAACCTCTGCAAGCACGGCTTTACCTTAAATATCCACTCGTGCGGCTGTTATTATTAAGCCACGAGCTCTTCGTCGTCGTATACAGATTCTTAATACATCAGACATATTATATCATATCATATTCGAGAGTACTAATCCTTGTAGAATTCCCATCAAATGCTGAATCATGATTATAATGTACTGAAACTCTCAGGAGATGTTTACTGAAACATTTCACGTCTTACGTTAGCCATGTATGTGTCATGGTGGAAAAATATGCCTCTTCTTTATTATTTTTTTATGTTATCCTTATGAGAAGCATTTGGGTGTTGCGTAATTTTGATATGACGTTTTTCCCTGATGGGACGAGTAGTACATGAGTTTAGTAAAATACCAATATTTTTCATATGAAAATAAGGTATTTTATCGGTAAAAAGAACATATAAAAAAAGAAACTTATATTATCTTGGGGTTTGTTTGTGAGAGCAATGGAGGCTCAGTGGTATTGGCTCTGACTTGCGTGTCGTAGGGCGTGGGTTGATCCACAGACAGGTACTCTTAATTTGTACAATTTTCATAACCGCTGCTCATAAAAAGGTGAACGAAAACATTCTCCGACTGTTCACATTATGCGGTAGGCTGTCAACAGTTTCTTAATATGACAGCAGACACAAACGCCCAATATTTTGCAGCATAATTTAAACAGAAACAGATAACGTTGACAGCAAAAAATCTCAACAATAGCTACAACAACACTAAATTCCTCTTGAAAAACTCAGAAGCAATACTTTTCCTCAACAATATTTCACGTGAAACTTAAAACTAAATCTGTTCGTTTTAACGATCTGCACGACGGGCTAGGGGCAGACGCGTCTTCTCCACAAAATTTACATAAATCAATTTCAATACAAACACCTCTTAGTGAACTCTGTCCGCGGTCTTCATAAAAGTGTGGTGCCAGTACTTGGGAGAAATAAGTATTCAGAAATACAATATAAAACTGAAGTTCTCAAGTCTTTCATTGTGATAGTTCAGCATGATACTAATAGCTAGACGCTAAGCGCAGGGCATAGCCCCCTGGCTATATTATATATATTATACTTAAAAACACGTTCATAAAGGTTACAGAATTATAAGTGTTACATGTTGAGTCGGTAACAGAATCAAATATGTAACAGATATAAAAGTGTTAACAGTGTTAATAAGTGTAACAGGTAAACGCAGCGTACTAAAGCTATAATTGATTATTTCAGTTACACATATTAACACATATTCTATAAGCTTACAATTTTATTCGGTAACAGTATTGTATCTGTTACATTTAAAAGTGTTTTACTGTTAAAACTGTTTTAAAAACACCTTATTACGGTTACAGTTTGAGTCCCTTGCATTCATAGGCCTTCCCAAGAATCATCTCAATGACTAGTCCTGTGCTGGCTTTTAGTTTAAAGCATCATCAATAAATGATCAGGAAATGGATTGTAATTTTTGCTTCATCTAAAGAATCTCAATAGAAAAGATTAATCACAATTTTATAATCTTCAATGACTAGTTGGTAAGAATAAGCATGACTGTCCGTTTTCCACATCATGATTGTTTCTTCTTTTGTATAAGTTCATAGATCGGGTTGAATAATCACGCAAAACAATGTATTAAATGTATACTAATAACACCACTTTGGCATTACTCAAATCTATGAGGTTCTTTCTTCAAAAGACCATCTCAGACACTTATCTGCATAGTCTTCATGTAAGTTGAGCAAGATTATGTCAAGACCTTAAAAGAGACTGTGACCTAGTAAGTTGGTTTCGGCTGTTTCTTCTCGTGAGTAGTAGGTTAGGCACGAAACACCGGCCTCATCTAGTTTAAAAAAAAGACGACTTTTAAAAGTGTTTCTAAAAACCTATTTGCAAAAATAAACATCATCATCATCGTCAAAGTCGTTCAAGCGCCGTAGCGCAACTGTAGTATTTTTTGGACTTTCGGTATCGGTCGTTCCTTCGTCGGCAAGTTCCTTTTCAATAAAAACCTATAATATTTCCTCGTCCACCGCTGTCACAACAACCACACCCAACTCCGTGACTTGGTTGGCGAACGGGCCGTGGTTACCGGGCGACAGTTGGAACGCAGTTATACTGATCAAATTGAGTCAGTCGCTTCTGAAGTAACGTCGATGTGGGGTGCTGCGCGATTTATATCGCATTGACATTTGCAGATGCTCGGGGAGACTGCTGGGGTCTTGTTTAGTTGGGTGTTGGTTGTGACAGGTGCGTCAGATGATCGTTACCTTATTGGTTTTTATTCTTATTAAAATAAATATAAATTGATATATGAGTATATCGCATAATTATGTACAATAATGAGCTTAACTTTATCATCATCCACAGTCTGAATTCACTCACTGCTGGGTATAGATAGGCCTTTCTATTCTTGTGCCAATCTCTACCGACGGTTCTGCTGCATCCTAAGGAGAGACAACTTAGTTTCCATCGGGGGAAGAACCTGGATGTTTGTTTATGTTGCTTAATATTGTAGGTTGAAATTTCATATCTTAATAAAAATTTCATTATTCTTCCTTTCTTTAATCATTTTTAAAAGTGTAATGATGAAGAAGACCTAGTCACAAACACAGTCCGAACCGAATAAGCATAATATTTTAAATTTAAACCTACAAAGATTAGGCTAGATAAACTTATCCAAGCAGAGGAAACAATTAAAACTCATTCCCTGGTAAAAAAGCGTTTGAAGATTACATTCAAGGCCAATTTGGAAAGGGACACCACATTCCTGCAACACAAAATTTAGATGTCCTACAGCAAAATAGTGTTAACAGTAAAGTTGTGCCGATTCAGATTTATAATAAAGCACTCTCGTTTATTTTCCACACAGAATCCACTCCATTGTTCGGGCAGATATTTTGCATACAAATGATAGTTTGCGTCATTGACACACAAAAACACTCGATCATCCACAGCGGTCCAGTTTGAATAAAGTTCTATCTGAAAAACTGGGAATAGGCTAAAAATATACCGCGTTATTGTCGTGGTTAAACTTGAGTTTGGAAAACTGTTAGTTACAATTTTAGTTGCTAGTAAACAACTTTTTTTTTATTATTATGAATGGCAGCTCGCAGTTCAACCTAGGAGGTTGTCGTCTGCTTAACCGGACTATCCTGTGGGTGCCTTAAGAGTAAGGCCTCCAGCCAGGGCATAAAAACTTACAAACTAAGCGACTATACGCTAAGGGCACCCTCTGTGGGGTACGAGCCTCGGCTCAGGGCGTCGCTGGGGGAGGACTGCATGGGGATAGGCTGGATCTGAATGATATAATAGTAAACAACAAAGTTAAAACAACTTTTATTTTGAAACAATATATTTTTTAACGTTGGCACTGTTATTTCGGTCAGGAGATTATGGGTTCAAGTCGTTAAACCATGTTGACTTATTAATCTACTCAATAAAATATTAAATATACTGACATACTAAATTAAATCTTGACTTGATAGAGTTCCTTAAATAAAAATAAAGCTTTTTTTTAATTGAATTCCCTAAACTGTTTAAACTGTTGTCTTTAAACAGTTTTGGAGTGACTTAAATACCACAAATAACTTTCAGAAAATAACTTGTCCAACAAGATGATCTCTGTCCATAAGGAGAATTTATTTCAGAAGTACTAGCCTAACGGGTGCACTTGACTTTCCCAGAACATTTTTCTCGCATTAAGCAACAAAGGAGAAGACAGGAAACTTGTCAGGGACAGGTGACTTGACTACCGTATTCATAATTTGAACAAAACTTTGCTTCACTTTGATTTATTTGTCGCAGAGAGACGTTCACCCGTTTATGTAGTTTTTGCTACGAGAGTAGATATTTCTTTCTAAATCTGGGTTCCGCGGCGATACGACGGGACCGTTTTCATTGAAAAAACATAACGTCACTCCATACCCCCCAAGGATTAGGCAGAGGTGTACGAACCTACATAGTGCCTCATGTAAATGGAGCCATTTTAATGGAATTGCATTAAAATCATGTGCTTAATTAAACCTTTTTTTCTCAGTTCAATCGTTTGAAAAGAAAAGTTTGGGGCATAGTTTTTAAATGAAAGTTTGTAATAAAATTGTTTAATAAATAAATAATATAAATAAAATAATAAATAAATAAAAGTTACTAGCTGTCCGGCGCAACTTCGGTGGCGTCACATTTTCCCCGTTTTCGCGACATTTTTCATTGCTGCTCCACTCTTATAGGTCGTAGCGTGTTGATATATAGCCTATAGCCTTCCTCGATAAATGGACTATCTAAAACTGAAATAATTTTTCAAATCCGACCAGTAGTTTCGGAGCCAATTCAATGCAAACAATCAAATCTTTCCTCTTTATAATTTTAGTTTAGAGGATAAACAAAGTATGCACTTTGATCCAAATAGTCAGAACCCCTGACTAAAAACTACATGATAACACTGGTTTATGCCTTGCTGTTTCGATTTATACAGGGTGTAACGGAAAGGGTATATACATACTTAAGGGTGTGCTACAAACCATCAAACTGAAAATGTTTCTCCACAAACAAACATCGAAATAATGAAAAAAAATTCTATTACCCCATACAAAATTTCAATACCTATTCGACCCAAATGTATGGGGCAACTGATATTTTTTTCGCTAGGACGATGTTTGTTTGTGGAGAAACATGTTCAGTTTGATGGTCTGTAGCACACCTTTAAGTATGTATATACCCTTTCCGTAACACCCTGTATTATGGACCGGAATCTGTAACCCATTTTTAGACCGACTACCTCTGAACTGGATTGCTAACTTCCATATTTTTTATGATTATTTTATTGGTTTAGTCAGTAAATGCAGATGTTGAGGTTGACGGCAGAAGTTAATAAGATTTTTTATCTAGAATATTCTGAATTATCGGCAAAGCTTATTTTGATGCAAGGTACTTTGAAACCTTTAAACAAAAATAAAAAATAAACTTGACTATAAGAGCGTTTCTTTTTCGCAAAAAATAATTTTGAGCACATTCTCAGCTTATACAACGATATTTTTTAGGCATAACCTAAAAGGAAAGCCCTCAAAACACTTACCTACTATAACAACAAAAAACAAGATTTTCATTTTCACAAAAATCTTTTCTTCACTTTTTCAGTGAAGTGTTTTATCGTATATTCTCAAAGCCTTGTTATTTTTCACGGAAAACTTGTTGCTAGTAAAGCGTCGCTTTCATAGGACCTTTGGAACAGGTAAAGCCCAAGGCATCGTCCCCCGAACGACTTGACCTTTTACTAGAAGGATTTTTTTAACTTCTAGATATGGTTATGAATGTTTCAGGCTTCTTGCTGGCGTTAACTTTTTAACGTGTATTTTTTTTATAAATTAATAAGATTGGACACGCAAGATTTTATAATTCTATTGAATATTTTTGTCACCACCAAACAATGTGTTTTGAAGAATTTCTCGTTTTCCAACAAAGTAAATTATATTTCAATCTTTCTGTCCAGTAATGTGGTAAATTTACTTTGATCGAAATATGTTAACACCCGTTATAATTTAATTTCAAACATTTATTTTATAAATTCGGTTCTATCCAATTCGCAACCCTGACTAAGATATTAATCCGACCCACGTTAAAACCTAAATTGATACCTATTTCAATGTCAAAAGCAGGGCCACAATCTCGCCTGTCCATCACATCCCACTGATGGGCATAGGCTAAGCCCGATAAACAAAAACCAGGGGTATCCAATCAGAAAGTTTCGTGAAATAAATTTTGGCTTCGCATGAAGTTTAATGGACAAATCCCTATTGTTTTATATTTATGTATTGCCTTCCAAGACTAAAGGGCTGCGTAATTTAGCCTACCCTAAGGGACGGCACAAAACATTCAGGTTGAGAGTGAACGGAATTTACCTGGCGTTCTTACGTATAGGTATGGTTGGGTTCAAAAGTGCTAGACTATGTTTTCTGTTTCTGCCTTTTAGTATAAATGAATTATCTTGTTTGCGGAGCGAACATAGCCAGTAAACAAAAAAAAAAAAATTCAACTATTTTAAATGTTAGTTTTCATTGAAGGCCTCTTTTTTATTTTTACGTTTAACATCGAAGAAAAATATTAGAACGCGGAAACAATTTACAATATTTATCATTTTCTCTTACTAATCATCTACTGATGAAAGCCCAATTTTGAGTAACCAAAATCGGGTAAAACTCAACATTTAATTTAATTACACAAGGCAATAATCAATTTCAATTACTTAATCTGAAACACATTTTTAGTTTTCTGTCTCTTTTCCTTATCTTAAAATAGAGGGAGACGAGACTTAATCTCTCATCTTGTGACTAGAAAAACAAGAATAGAAATGTCGACAGATTCCAATTCCGATAATAGTCTCCAAAGAACTTCGACTTTAATCAAGATGGAATTGTTATTAATTACGTTAAACTTACATCTTTCTCGTAATTAGTATTGGGTAATTGGATTGAGTTTGTCCCTTAAAATAATAAAATTAATAAACAAAATTGGAGTAAGTTTACGAAGTCCTAATTTAGAAGTAGAATTTTTATTATCAACTGGGCACGGGCAAACTCAGACAAGTTCTCAGAAAAGTAATGACAAAACCTAATTTAAATTTATGATAATCGAATCCAGGACTTAATGCTATGCCTACAACAACTAGACTAACGAGACAATAGGCTTGCACCCTATTACACCGGACTTTAACATTACTGGCGAAATGTGGGTGTACCTATGCACTTTCTCTTCGGAAAAAGGATGATTGATAATCAATCAAACAATGACGATGATGATTGATCGATAATTTTAATTATTTTGATGATTTTAATAATTTTGATGGTATTAACGATTTTAATGTTTTTTTTTTAATGATATGATTTCTTTACTGTTTTTACTATTTTATTTGTCTTTAATTGTTGTATCTGGATATTTTGCCTGAAATAAACACGCGTGACGTTATAAAAAATGGAGTAAATTTGCAGTCTCATTTTAAAAGTTTGTAGAATTTTCATCGTCGTAGTCCAGAAGATACTGTTCGCGACTGTACAAAATCAACCCGTTGTTTGCGACCTCATACCGATTTACATACACGCACGTAAATTTTCGGGACCAGACGAGGTCCGGTATCTAACATATGTGGACCCAAAGAGGTCCATAACTCGGTCGATGAAGCAATTTATTGATAACGAGATTTCTTTTGGTACAGTAATGCCTGTAATGTAGCGTATTTTGCTAACTCATGATATTTTTGTGATGAAGTCTAAAAGAATCAAGTTCGTCTATTTGCTCTAGGTTTGTTTCCTGAAGGTAAACAAAATTCAATGTAGTTACTAATTCGATAGACTATCACTATAGTTGAGCCTATCTTTCAATTAATTTGATATTTGTGCAATATTTAACTGATATTTTCAGCATCGAATTTTTTATAACTCTTTGTAGTAGGATATTTTTGTTGGTCAGACAACACTTTTGTTCTTAGCTTGCTTTGACCAACTCCTTCCATTTCTCACGAACCCGCGGATCATCTTTCCAGTACTGACGGAACCTAGCCTGGTTCATAAGTTAGCGTTTCAGTGCCATAGGCAACTCACCCTTGACTAGTTCCTTTATGGACCAATAGCTCTTCTAGGCGTTTTCTGTTCGTCTTGCAACTTAATCATCTCCCCGTCTAGTCTAAAAATCTATTAAAAATTAAGTACAATCCCAGACTTGCCCCCCAATCCACCTTGCCCTACAATAAAATAGCAAAAAGATTAATCAATCAGTAAAAGCTACCACCTCTGATTGATTGAAAAAGTACCTACCTATCATACCAAAGGCCCAGTGCTAATATTTACGAAGGGGGAACCTAGATTACTCTTGATTGATTAAACCAGCAACAGGCTAAAAAAGGGTTCTTTACAAGTTCTATTTTTCAGCCTGGAAAATTATCTACTCCGAAAAGTTAATTTTGAAACGTTTAATGAGTTTTTTGTTTGAGCTTTTGATTGGGACTTGACTAAATAAATTTAAATGAAAATTTGGAATTGAATTCTGTGGCTTTGGATATTTTTACAATAAGTTGTTTCAATGTTTTAATATTTATTTTGGGGTCTTATGTTGCAAAGCTATGTTTCAACCTATTTTCTTGTCCAAGTAAGAATTTTCACTACTTCAACAACCCCCTCTATTCATTTTTCTTCAATTTTATATGCATCATTATTCATTATTATTCCCTTTATTCATTTCTATATACAAATTTACTACATTTTTAAATATTCCTTATAAATGATAAAAAATAAAAAAAAATAAAAACATTTAAAAATATAAAAAATTACTGTAAAATTACTTTATTATTATTATATTATTATTCATTTTACATTCCTTTTACATTCCTGGTGTCAGAGTTTATATGCCGCCCATGGGCCTCTGACTTGCCTTTACATGCTGATTAGACATTTGATTTTGATTAAACAATACGCACAACAATCACTTTAATATCATGAATATTGATCAAAATATCTTCATTATACACACCCTTCATAAACTTTATTACAACAACTACACAACGCTAGCAATATTGCATTCACTTTTAAAATAAAATTTCTTTCCTGAAAGACCTGCACCTAGACCTGCTGTCTAAAAAAATAGAATTCTGTCAACAATTTACCGTTGCAGCAACAGGGTTAAAATAAAAAGGGTTTGCGGTGAGTGTTTCATGTTGCAAGTGACGAAGCCGTTGCAGGATGCCCAAACTAATTATTGGACGCCGCGCCGGGGAAAACTGTAGACGGGTATTTTATAGCGTTTGTGAAGTTTTTCTTATGAAAATTGTTGATTTGGATTCGCAGTTGGAAATGGTTTCTTGTATTTTGTTTTGAGTTGTCATAGAGTAACTTTTTTTAATGGTCATGTCGTTAATAAAAAGGTTAAAAATGTTTGAAATATTATTTCATGGAAACTGCCGGATTAAAAACCCATATCATAAGCTAGGTCATGATCTATCTATGTATCAAGTTACATCCAAATCCGTTCAGACATAATATTAATACGTGAAAAGGGAATAGCCAAAACTATCTACTTTCGCATTTATAATCCAAGTAAGTGTGATAATAGGGATGAGTATTTTGTCGCCTAATATCAAACGTATTTTTAACCGACTTAAAAAAAACGAGGTTATCAATTTGACCTGTATGTATAATTATAATATTGTCAGAATTGCATAGTTTTTGTATTTGTTAGTCTATACCAGCTTCTAAACAAATGTGCCAAATGTCATAATAGTACCCATGTATATTTTCATGTTTGTCCAGACATATATTATCTGAAAAAGTATAACTCGGATTGCAATATCTTTTTTAGGGTTCCGTACCCAAAGGGTCAAACGGGACCCTATTACTGAGACTTCGCTGTCCGTCCGTCCGTCCGTCCGTCTGTCACCAGGCTGTATCTCATGAACCGTGATAGTTAGCCAGTTGAAATTTCTACAGATTATGTACTTCTGTTGACGCTCTAACAACAAATAATAAAAACAAAAAAAAAAAAAAATTAAAGGGGGCTCCCATACAAAAACTTTTTTTTTCTTTTTTATAAATAATGGTACGGAACCCTTCGTGCGCGAGTCCGACTCGCACTTCGCCGGTATTTTTTTATATTTTTTTAAAAATAAAATTTGACATAAAAAACAATAAAATATATCCCAACAAAACATACCATTGCAATATCTTCCATCAGAGATCAGAAACGATTAAACGCAGAAACTCCAAACAACACGTCACGTACAATCGCGCACAGAATAGTTGTAGATAGCGAACTATCGGGGCACAGCTGAGCGTATATTACCTACTGTCATATCGCGTTATTTACGACTGTGCTCAACTGTATCGCGCGCTTCCTTTGTGTGGGTCACATAGTAGAAGACACGTGCTTTTACTGAAATGACATGTGACATTGCTGGGGTATGTTATTAATATTTTTTTGCTTTTGGTACTTTGAATTGTAATTATTTTCATTTAGAAAAAAAAAAAACAAATCTTGAAAGTAACTTTTCACTAAGCAGCACTTGGCTCACCTTTTTTTTATATTTTTTTTTTTTTTTTAGGATGGGAAATCATCAAATGACTTCTTCCGCTCTGGGCGGAGCGGAAAAGAGTGTCAGACTTGACTGACTAAAACCCATCCATGTTCCTTCTTAGCCCTTTGCGTTCCAGGGGCACGGTATCTCTTTCGAACAACCCGCAGCCCTGGCAGGCATCGGCCCTCTCGGACCCCTTCCGATTTGCTGACATCTCCTTGAGGCGCGCGTGGAACACGAACGCGCCGTCGGCACGGTCTGTCGTCATAAGTCGGACGGACGGTGAGCTAGCCCATTACTCACCGTCCACAGGCCCGCGCCTACGGTGGCCAGGAGCCACTGGTTGCCCCCCGACGCCCGGGGCGTCTCCCGCGGCGGCTGGGACGTGACGTTCTCTCCCTCTCACGTTCCGCCACCTCCTTCGCTAGCATGACTGCTTCGCAAAAGGAGGCGGCGGCTTCCCATTCCCTCTCGCTCCGGACCATGGATTGAACCAGGGCCGGACGCGAGAGGTCGCCGCCGCCAATCGCCGCTACGAGGACACGGCGGTGCTCAGCCCAAGCGCGGCATAGCTCCACAGTGTGCTCCACCGTGTCCTCCGGTCGATCCTCGCAGTGGTGACACCCGGGCGTTTCCTCCCGCCCGATTCGGTGCAGGAACCTCCCGAAACAACCGTGTCCGGTGAGGATCTGCGTAAGGCGGAAGGTGAGGGCGCCGTGGCACCTCTCCAGCCACTCCTCAAAGAGGGGACTTATCGCCACTATTGTGGCGTGCCCTGCACGGGGTTGCGACAGTCGCTCTCTCCATGTCGCCATGAGATCGCGCCGGAGGTCTGTCCGCTGAGCGACAATTTGCCGCGGCAGCGGAGTTTCCCCCCGGCGTAGTGCCTCCGCGCGCCATTCGTGCAGGCACGCGAGGACTATCGCCTCCAGATCCCATGGCGGCAATCCGGCCAAGAGACTCGCCGCCTCGCCGGAGATCGTGCGGTACCCCCGGATCAGCCTTACGGCTACCACCTTCTGGGGCGCGTTCAGGTAGTGGGCGGCTCGCTGCCTCAAAGATCGCGCCCACACCGGGGCCCCGTAAAGGGCCATGGACCGCACGACCCCCGCGTAGAGCCCCGGCAGGAGGCGTTTGGACCCCCCAGGTTGGGCAAGAGCCGCTTGAACGCAGCCCCTGCCCGTTCCAGTTTGGGGGCCAAACGTCGGAAATGCTCCACGAAGTTCCACTGGCTGTCGAGGACAAGCCCTAGGTACTTTAGTGTCGACTCGACGCCGATGGGAACCCCTCCTACCATCAGTATGGATCCCGACGGTGGCGCATTCCGAGGCCCATGAAAGCACATGGCCTCGGACTTGTGCAATGCCACCTCGAGACCCAGTTGCCGGATTCTCTCCACGACTATCGCAACCCCGCGTGTCATAAGTTCGGCCGCCGCCTCGTGCGACCTCCCTTGTGCCAGCACCAGCGTGTCGTCAGCGTAGCAAACTATGCTGACACCGCTAGGGAGGTCGGCGCGCAGCACCCAGTCGTAGCCGATGTTCCACAAGGGCGGCCCCAGAACCGATCCCTGTGGAACACCGCACGACACCTCTCGCCGGTTCCATTCTCCGGTGCGACCGGGGTAGATGACGGCCCTATCCGTCAGGTAGTCCCCGACCACACGACGAAGGTAGGTCGGCACCCGGTGATACCGGAGTGCCTCCCTAATGCAGCTCCAGGGCATGGTGTTGAAGGCGTCCCGTCGTGAAGACAACCCCACCCCTGGACACCGCATCCCCCGTCGTGAGAGCCCTCACGCGCATGATGGCGTCCACCGTCGAGCGCCCTCTGCGGAAACCAAACTGGTGCACTTGGCTCACCTGGGGTCCTAAAATGGCCGTTTTATCAGAATCATAATAGGATATTAATATATTATATGAATAATACCGAGTATCTACGATATAATTCGTAAAATAGTCAACATGTAAGAATTTATAATCCTAACTGCGAGCTGCGTCTGTGACCATTTTAAGAAATTAACGTGATTCATGTTATTATTCTCTTATGATTTCGCTTAAGCGGCCATTTTAGGCCCCCTGGTGGATTATGCTCACTCTACAGAGAGCTCTCGCATAGAGAGAATCTCTGTGTTCCAAGCAGTGAGAACGTTATCATACTGTTTATGCTTAATAAGAAATAATTAATTAAAATAAAATTGCAGGTTGTTATACGTTACATAGGAGGTAGTGTTTTAAAGATTTTAAAAGCCATTAACATTTTCCTACGCACGTTACCGAATTAACTTTTTTTTGACAATGATCTACCAAAATAATCATTCACTCTTTGGCCTCGTCTGTATAATAAAAACTAACATGAAAAAGCTATTAACCGCTTTAAGCTCTCATAAACAGTTACTGAAAATAGATACAGCAAACATTCACCAAAAAAATACTTTCATTCAAACTCTCCTACACAGATTTCAGTTATTAAAAATGAGTCTCATATTTACGTATATGCTCTTCAATGGCTCTTTGACTACTACCTATATAGCACTTTGAGTTCCTCTCCGGCCTTTGTTGGTACGTGAGTCTGTCTGTTGAAGCACCTGAACCATAGGGCTGGTCCAGACAGATCAAACGTGCAAATACACAGAGATATTACGTATCACGTTCGATTTCACAGAATTCTCGTAGTTGTCACAATGTACGAGCTAGCTAGTTTGATGGTATGTTGGGGGGATATCTACCTATCTATCTTATAGTGTGTTTCTATTATAGTGTGTGTGTTGCTTTGTGTAGAGGTTCTGTTTTGTCATCATCATCATCATTTCAGCCCAAAAGACGTCCACTGCTGGACATAGGCCTCCCCCAAGTGTCGCGACATTGACAGTTTGGGGGGTTTTGCCATAATCGCCACGCTTGGCAGGCGGGTTGGCGATCGCAGTACGGTTGTTACAATAGCACAGAGAACGCTGCTGCCCATTCTCTGGCAAGTCCGTTAGTCGCCTCTTACGACACCCACGGGAAGATATGGGATGGTGCTATTCTTTATGTCCGACACCATACAGAACCAGTATTGAAGAAATCCAGATGAAAAAATACAATAACACTTTGCTCGACCCGGGAATCGAACCCAAAACCTCGTGCTCGGCGGTCGCGCTTACGACCAAAATACCAAAGAGGTAGTCCTAAAAAAAATAATTAAGAAATCATTATGTAAGAAGAACCATGTTATATTTTAGAGCTGGCGGTTTTGTGCGTTGTTGCAAGTGAACTGTGTGTATTTTCTTGTAAGGCAAGAGTCACTTTCATTGTGGGTGTTATAACCACAGCAATAATATTATTGCTGTGGTGATGATTTCATCTTGAGTATATCATGGTTGCAAGTGATTATACAGAATGGAGTTCTGACATTAATACCATTTTGGGGGATGTTTATAAAGCGTTTTATCGATCATTATTATCAGCCAAGCCTTTTTCAAAAAAAAATTGAGGTCATATTTTGAATCAAGTCTAAATGGAACCAGCTGTATATCAGTATTTTTTTAATTGTTTTCTTGATATTGGTGGAAAATTATTCGTAAGATGTTGAGTGATATTTTTAAAAATATAACTTATCATAATGACAGCCCTTATAGATAAAATGTTACATTTGTCTGGATCTCAAAACTTAGCTTCAACAGGATTATGCAAATATGAACCATCTTCTACCACTTAATCTATGACCATCCGCTAAATGACCGAGATCCTGTGTCAGCGTTTATTCCAACCCACAGCGCAGTGGAAAACTGTTGAAAAACACGCTTCAAAGACACGATTCTTTTATACTTACAGCTTTCACTCTAAGCGCATGACGCCGTTTTTAAAAGTTCGTGTCAAAATATTTGATACTACAGCTACTAAAACGTGTGCGGTTTTTTTACGTAGCTCAAACAAGTGGTAAATCTTTTGAGTGATTTTACTCAGAAATATCTTGTGGTTCTGAAATTCTTGATAGATTTTCCAATAAATACCTAGAAATAGACAAGTAACCTCATACAGCTCGTGGCTAAATAATGAGAGCCGCACGGGTCGATCTTTAAGGTTAAGCCGTGCTTGCCAAGGTTGGTCCGTGGATGGGTGACCATAATTACATACCGAGTTTCCTCCGTGCCTTGGAAAGCACGTTAAGCCGTTGGTCCCGGCTGTCATTGGTAGATCTTGGCTGTAATAGTTAAGAGTACTTAGAAGCCAAAAGTCTGAAATCCAGTCTTACTTAGGGGTATCGTATCAACCAGGTACTGGGTTCACAACCTAGGAGGTCAGATAGGCAGTCGCTTCATGTAAAATACTGGTACTCAGCCGCATCCGGTTGGACTGGAAGCCGACCCCAAGATAGTTTGGGAAAAGGCTAGGCAGATGATGAGACAACCAACCTCATTGAGTGACTGCTTTAATTAAGCTTAGATTTTGGTCCTTTTTTTTTTGTAAAGCTTTCTTCTAAAATTGATTGTTTTCGGGGTTGTCATGCCATCATCATCATCATCTGCCTAACCTTTTCCCAACTATGTTCGGGTCGGCTTACAGTCTAACCGACTGCAGCTGAATACTTGTATTTTACATGGAGCGACTGCCTGCCTGAACTCCACAGCCCAGTTAGTACTGGGAGTATGAAATGCATTCATCATCATCATCATTTCAGCCGAAAGACGTCCACTGTTGGACATAGGCCTTCACCAAGTTTCGCCACATTGACACAACACCACATTGTTTCGCCACATTGGGGGGTTTTGCCATAATCGCCACGCTTAGCAGGTGGGTTGGCGATCGCAGTACGGTTGTTACAAAAGCACAGAGAACGCTGCTGCCCATTCTCTGGCAAAGTCCCTTGGTCGCCTCTTACGACACCCACGGGAAGATATAGGATGGTGCTATTCTTTACGTCCGACACCATACAGAGCATGAAATGCATTTTAATCACATATTTGCGATAAAACTAAAGTCTGCTTTAAAAGAAAAATCTTTCAGTTTGCTCATTATGCTGTAATTATTTAATCTGCATACAAGTTTCCCATTGCTGGGATACAGGCCACAGTAACACAAATATCAGTAAAGAAAAATCCACACCAACAATACAGTCGCCTCTATAAATCCCTGCACAGTACTACCCACCTGCGGCGGCCATTTTGTGTTCCCACAGAGGTGACGACGCATAGAACAATTAGGTTGGACAGCATGTAACTAGAGCAGCACGCACGACATACGGCCCATTCATGCGACCGTAATAAGGCTTTGACAGCTTAGCATGGAGTAGGTGACACTGCAAACCGATCGGGATGGACCACTTAAAATAAGTAGGAAGGTATGTGGGAGTTCAAAGGGAGTATTTGGCCAGAAGCTTTGTGGAATATTTTAGGTTGTGTGTAGCTGTGTACTGTCATGGTTCCCTATTTTCCATACGGGTTCGCCCTGCCCTCTAAAATATAATCTTGAAAATAGTTCAAGATATAAAAAAAAGTTTAAACAAAATTTTTAGAGAATTTAATCCTCATACAAATAGTATAAAACCCATAAGAAACGAGATATTTGCAATATATGTGTAAAAACACGGTTTTTGACCTTTGACCTTGGAATATCTGTAGTCACGGACACCCCACGATAATTAGGTTTTGAGACAAGTCTTAGGGGGCCAAAATAAAGGTTTATACAACTTTATAGTTGACTATCTCTAATTCCGAGATAGTTGCCCTCATTTGACTAATATTCTTGGACTATTGATTATTTTTTAAGAGAAAATCTCGTCTGAATCTCACATAAGTGCCAGCATAAATACCCCCTGGTATTTATGCTGGTCACTGTACAATTGTACATCATTAATTTCACCAATTTTTTAATTTTATTTTTCACTTATCGTTGCCATTGAATGATTTATTTGTAACTTGAGAAATTCTGTTTCTGATTCAAGGTTCATATTCTCAAGGAAACATTGAAAAAGGAAAAGAAAAGGTAACACTAGGCACGTGTATGATCCCCTTGGGTATAAGAAAATCTAATATAATAATAACTTTAATGTTAATGTCAAAACTTTTTCTAGGTAATTTTTTGGCTTAAAGGATTAGTAGCAGGAGGCATTCAGTATTTTCTGCCAACCCCAATGGTAAATAAGGCGTGAGTATGTATGTATTATGTCGTCCTTGAAGATAATTTTCTCGCTGCAGAAAATAATATCTATTTTCATGCAAATCACTTGAAACGTCGCGCTCAAAAGTTTGTCTCTACAAATTTGGACTCATGACCTTATTCTTGATGCAACGTCACAGTAATAATTAAATTAGCATCATAACCTACCTTCCCCCCCAACTCAACCCTTTCCCCCCTTAAGATTTAGGTTCCCCGAATTTAAATAATTTCCCCGTGAACTCTTTCTGCGCACAAAGTCACGGAAATGAAGATGGTTCCTCTTTAATTTGTGGTTCAGTGTTTTAAGTTTACTTTTGTACTTTATTTGTAGGCACAAGTGTTAATATTTAAAAGTGACAAATGGAAGTCGAGTCGATCTTCATTCATCAGGTAATGCCGCGCTTGCCTAGGTTGGTCCGTGGATGGGTGACCACCAATTTTACATATTCTTCGGGCTTTCCCGGCTGCCAATTGTAGATCTATGACAGTCGTGAAGTAGTAAGCGGAAAGTCTGACAAAGAGTCTTACCAAGGGTATTACCCAGTACTAACTAGGTTCTGGAGCTCAGATAGGCAGTCGCTCCATGTAAAATACTGGTAATCAGCTGCATCTTGTAAGACTGGAAGCCGACCCCAAAATTGTTGGGAAAAGGCTAGGCAGATGATGATTTAGACAAGAACAAGAGGTATAGGATCGAACCAAGTAAGAAAATTAAAGTGTAATATTTGGAACAGTAGGTACTGACTAGATAGTACCTACTTGTCCCACTCCTGAGTAAAGACTCTGGATTTTAGTGGCTTTTTATTTAAAAGAAGATTTAGTTTGGATTCCAGACTTTTTCAGTAACAAAATCTCGCTTTCAAACCTCTCCACATTTTACATTTCCATTACTTTTTATAATGAATACAGCGACTGTGTGGACTTCAAATTGGCGTATAAGTGTGCCGGCCCACGTTGGTGCCTGTCTTGAATAATTTAAGCTCATTCTACCCGCAATTTGAGCATATTATAAACGGAACGTCCGAAATTAGGCACAGCCACAATGTTGCCTTGAAAAAATGTGATCTTAGAGACGTTTTTAATGGGGCCTTTGATTTTACTATGGGGGGTGGAGAATGTATTTTAAAAGTAAAAGTATGCGTAGCAGCCTATTCTCTTCACCAGCAGCCTCGCCATTGCTAGATAAATCCCAAAAAAATCGGACATATTTATACATGTAAATCGTTGTACAAAAACATTCAACACCTGATTGTACCTCATGACATACAAACTTGTTCTACACCTCCAATCGATTGCAAATATAGCATAATCGCTGCTGTCTCTGTGATGAGGAGTGGGTAATAATTTACCACGTGTTTGAATTTTTGACATGCTGTTCTGTCACTGTGTTTATCTTTTACCGTTTGACAACAAAAATGGTTAAATAAATTACATTAACTATTACAGTGCATGACTTGTTGTAAATCCGCCAATACCACTCAGCGGCCATTGCTCAAATTACAAATGTAACATACTTCAAAATGCATGAACCAGCACCCTGTATATACAATAATTATGGAACTATGTATTGGTCCACAACAATGTCCAGGGCAGGGTATTTTATTATAGATGGTAGATCATCAATCATTTATGTCAATATCAATAAGTTTCTACCAGCTCACCGCAGCTCGAATTTATTTGTAAACACAATTTTGCGTTGAATTTTGTATTATATTTAGAATATTTATTTGGAAGTATATTATTGTTTGGTAAACTATTAATCTATACCCGTTACTTTTCACATACATGCAAACATATCTCTGTAAAAATCTCTTTATCCTCGTGTTATGACATAGTGAAAACCTTTATTTAGTTTTACTACTATTACTATTCAAAAATCATCGCGGGTTGAAGGTCTTCTGAATAACATTTCAAACAAAAAACATTATGTGAAAACCTCCATGGTCAAAGGAAGTTGAATTTCAATTTTTTAACACACTTGTCAAAAAATTTGGTGTTCGATATGTAGACATAGACCTTGGTTAGATTTCGAATCTGACATAGTAAGAAAATATTATGCGAAGATATTAAACTCACTCGAAGTCGAAACGGCTGCAATGCCCAGGGGTGTCCTAAGGAGCTTTGGCCCCTGGTTTCAGGCGAGCTCCAAAAGGTTGGATGCCCCATAAGGTAGGCTTACCGAAAACGCATGTTTTCGCCTACCTGAGGGATTGGTGACCACTTTGTAAACGGTCAGTTTTTGAAAGATATTTATCGAAAAAGATTTGTTTTATTTTTGTAGTTTGTTGCTGAACTTTTGAGGCTTTTCGGCCGCTGTAATGAAATATTCTGTAAACTCTGTGTTTACATGTTATAGTTTTTGTTGTTAAGCGATGAGTGATTTTCGTATTTGTTGTACTGAACCAATTGCTTGAAAACCAGAATACTCTGTGAACTTACAAATTATCGTCGGCAGGGACAGGAAACGTGAGCTTTAACTTCATATTCCAAATACGAAGATTAAAATGCTACCACCAATATAGCTCCATCAAATCGGTCCGAACAAATTGCGTTGCATTTCGTCCTAATACTTGTGGTACGGATACGTGGCACTGTTATTTCTGTTCATTATCTGAACAAAGACAAAACAGCATACCTGAGAGATATTTCTCTACGTCATGTAAAGCCAAGTCAAAGGCCCATGGCCGATAAAACTTTGACACCAGCTGGTAAGACACTAACCAAACGGTCAAAGTCCAGTATCCGCGAGTCATTCCTCAATATGTTAATTCTAGTATGATTCTCCACCCGTACTTCTCCACCCGTACTTTCCATTCAGGCCACACATCCCCGCGATGACATAAGGCCGTCTACACATTTGCGCACACAGTGACAGTGACGCGTCCGCGGCTCGCCAGTCGCCTGTAATCGATCGCGCGTCATCAATCACCCGTGTCGTGTCGCACTGTTGCCAGAGATGGTTTTGTGCGTTTTATTAGCCGCTGTCCATCGGCTATGAATATTAGCATAGATTAAGATTTTTGTAGAAGCGAAACGACGCGTTCAAGGTTGATTAGTGGAAGGGTAACCTTAGCTTAAGCAGCCTGTAATGTTCCCACTGCTGTGACACAGGCAGAGGGAGTGGGCAGCAATCCACCATACGGGGCCAGTTTGGGTTAGTAGTTGTAACCTGTCTTCGAATTTTTTGTTATAGGACATGCCGGTTTCCTCACAATATTTTCCTTCACCATTTTGAGAGCAGGGTTGATGAAATAAATTACACAAAGTAATGCTCCTGCCTGCCTGGGTTCGAACCCAGTGCTTGTAGGTAAATTAGGGCTACCACAACTCGGCACCGTTGCTAATGACCTTAAGTTACATATTATCGATAACCTGTGCCTCGGAAACTATGTTAAGCCGTCGATCCCAGGTGTGGTTTATAGATCATTGGCGGCTAGTTTTACCAAGGGGTATCGTGTTGGCCAACATAGGAAAAAGCTAGGCAGCGCCACACACGAGCACTACCTGTGATTTACAAAATTGACAACTCGTTTGGAGCAAGCGTAAGTCATAAAAATTACGGTGCTGTTAGGACCTGTTGGCGCTTGAAAGACTTACAGAGAGACACGCTTTGTTGGTAAACATTATTATTTTTTTAAACTGTTGTGAGGAGCTCGTGGCTAAATAATAACAGCCACACGGGTCGATCTTTAAAGTTTAAGCCTTGCTTGCCGAGGTTGGTCCGTGGATGTGTGACCATAATTACATACCGAGTTTCCTCCGTGCCCGAAAGCACGTTAAGCCGATGGTCCCGGCTGTCATTTGTAGATCTTGGCTGTCGTTAAGAGGAGTAAACAGAAGCTAAAAGTGTGACATGCAGTCTTACCAAAAGGTATCGTATGACCTAGTTACTGGGTTTTGGAGGGCAGATAGGCAGTGGCTTCATGTAAAATACTGGTACTCAGCTGCATCCGGTTAGACCGGAAGCCGACCCCAAGATAGTTTGAGAAAAGGCTAGGCAGATGATGATGGTCTGATATATACAGAAAAAATAAAGGTAGCGACGTTATTTCCAATTTTGACCAAGCACCATAATAATATCTTTGTACGACTATGCGTTAATGTCGGTAGGCAATGTCAGCTGATTATTTGGGTGTCATCATCACACGTCCAAACAAACATACCTGTTGGTATTACGAGTTGCATGTCTATACAAAGTTCTTACTCTATGTCATCGAGTATATGAATATTAGTCATCGTGTGTGGATGGACGAGTGGGCGGTCAATTATGTGGTGGTAATTTAAGTGTTATTGATTGAGTTTTGTGCATATGTGACCACTCTTCTGTTACAGTTTACATAATATAGCCTAATATGAGACGCTGATAATTAGTATACCCATGATCATTCTCTTGCCCTTATCCCAATTTATTTTTGCTCGGCGCAGCATGAGAAGACATATTTCCTTACTTTTCTATTACTCGTAATCTCATCGGACACCTCCTTTCATGCCATATCATCCTATGGTAATTTTGGAATGATAATTAGTATACCTGCGGATTCAAAATAGATTTCAGAATCAATAGGTCTTAGTTTGGAACTTTACTTCTAAAGGGTGACTGGTAATTAGTGACCCAAACTTAAAAACGTGATTATACTTATGATAACAAACAACTTTCCCAAAGAAAATTTATTTTTTTTACTCATTTACTTTTATCACAAGCTGAGAAGCCACAGGCGCGCGCGCGCGAATTTCATACGGCTGTTTTATTATTGTGATAAACCTGAATGGGAAAGTTGTTTGTTATCATGAGTATTATCACGTGTTTAAGTATAAGTCACTATTTACCAGTGACCCTATATGTTGTAATCATAATGTTGAAATAAACGATATTTTTTAATTTTTCATCATCATTCACAGTCCGACTTCACTCACTGTTGGTATAAGCCTCTCTTTGCTTGTGCCAATTTCTACATTCTTGTGCCATTTTTGCTCTGTATGGTGTCGAACGTAAAGAATAGCACTTTCCCATATCTTCCCGTGGGTGTCGTAAGAGGCGACTAAGGGACTTGCCAGAGAATGGGCAGCAGCTTTCTCTGTGCTTTTTATAACAACCGAACTGCGATCGCCAACCCGCCTGCCAAGCGTGGCGATTATGGCAAAACCCCCCAAAATGTCAATGTGACTTGGGAGAGGCCTATGTCCAGCAGTGGACGTCTTTTGGGCTGAAATGATGATGAATGAATGATGTGCCATTTTTTACTTTACTTTGATTGGGCAATGGTCCGCCGAATTTGTAATCCTAACCTATTGCTGATCGTTTTTATCCTTAGCAGTTAAGCGGCTTTATAGTTTAGTCATTCAAGCACGAAAAGGTAAATAATAATAGGCTTCAAGTTTATCCTATGCATTGTTGTTGACTTGTCTTAAAAACATTTGGCTTATCTAGTTTCTAGGAATTGCTCCTGCATCGTGGGAGCGTTTACAAACATTTAAACTACCATAAACAAACAGCCAGACCCAGAGAAGTAGGCCTTACAAATATTTGTTCCGTTCGGAGATCGAACCCGCGACACGCAGCGCAGCAGTCGTTCGCTCAGCCACTGCGCCAACCGTGTCGTCACGATTCACGAACATGTATACTGCAGCTCTAAAAACCACACATTTATCTCAAATGCTACAGATTCTCATAAGTACCAGTCGTCTAGTCGCAACAAGTATTCCACTAGTCGTATTTTGCTTTCTGAGTTGACACGGAAATAGAACCCGCTATTTTAGGCACGGGAAGCTCTCGAACATTTGTTGCATTTGCGCATGATTTTCTTATTATTTAGTAGATTCATAGAATGCACGGCACAGAATATGTAAAACTAGCTGTCCGGCGCAACTTCGTTTGCGTCACATTTTCCCCGTTTTCGCAACATTTTTCATTGCTGCTGCACTCCTATTGGTCGTAGCGTGATGATATATAGCCAATAGCCTTCCTAGATAAATGGGCTATCTAACATTGAAAGAATGTTTCAAATCGGACCAGTCGTTTTGGAGCCTATTCAATGCAAACAAACAATCAAATCTTTTCTCTTTATAATATTAGTTTAGAATACTAACATAACGTCATGCCTGTAATCACTAATGCGTTAGACAGAGGTTTACCCAAAAGTATACCCATTTCGCCAGTTACGTTTTAGGTCCCATGTAATAGAGGGCCTCTTGCCATCGGTTGATGATAATAGGCTCACCAACGCCACGGAGCAGACACTCAGAAATGCCTGGGAGGATGGTAAAACCCAAATAGTGCATGGAGTCCCTCCGCGTGGAAGAAGTGAAATTTCGTTATGTGGAAATGAGTGCTTTCATACCCCCTCCATGGTAGCGTTAAACGTTTAACGCAACCTTGTTGGAAGTCGCATAAGAAGTTTCACTTCAATAATAGTTTGCTCGACCCGGGAAACGAACTCAGGACCTCGTGCTTAGTCATCCCGCTTGCGACCACATGACTAACGAAAAAAAAAACGTGTTGCACTCCGGGAGTGCCGGCAGAAGTGAAAACTTGAATATTAGCGTTATGCATTTTTGATATGTTGGAATGGTTAGGGAATAACTTAAAAATTTTGCACGATTTGCTTCAATTATCAGTATAAAAGTACTTTCATTTATATGGTAAAATACAATATTCATTTATTATGCTATCGTACACAAACATGAAAATTTATATTACATTAAAAATTTTACACTTCAGTACTATTACAATCCGTCTTACGAATTTTACTTCTTTGGAGAAACCGAAGGTTTTGTTTGTGCGTAAGATAATTATCCAGTTTTGGAAACTCAAACTCAATGACAGATGTCATAAAGATCAAATTCCTTCGTAACCTAATGTCAATCCGTCTTACAAATTTTTGATCAGGACACGTGTTCTGACGCGAGTTTAACATATTTTGCCCATCACAAAAGTACACAACGCCGCTAAAGAAGTTTTCACTTCAAAAAAGCTGTAAAAGCACTAGTTAACAGATAAACATTAAAATACTGTACATAATTTGAAGCAGTATTTTAGGACGCCAATTAGGTAGCACTTTAATAAAATTATACATTTTCCTAGAAATAATAGCTAAGAAAATAACAGTTAATTTCTGGGAATCGAACATAAGGTTTAGAGGACGATCCGTCTCACTAATTATAGCCAGTATCGATTAGTATGAATATTTGATTCAGCATTACAGTGTTCATTGCTCTACAAGTATTTTAAAACATCAAATTTAGTTTCAAGCATTGACCAGTCTGCTTAGCAGGTTTCAATTTTATATCAATGCATTATCATCAATTCATTATCCCCCTAGCTTCTTCGCAACTATCTGGCATTCGGGAGTCTTACAGATGCGTTTTTATGCCTGTGTATTGTATGGAGAAACTGCCTAACAGACCTCTAAAACCCTGTTCCTTGTTAATGTTAGCATGCGCCATCCCACTGATGGGAAAAGCTCTCTCCCCATTACTTTTAGTTCTTCTATCTATGGCCAATATGCACCACTGGTCTTTAGTTGAGCGGAAGATGGCGGAATTTGATACTATTGTAAGTTAGTATTAATAATACTTTTAACGTGATATTTACCATGTTTATTATTTGTTTCCGAGTTCCCGGACAACCTAAAGTCAGTGCGGGTGGGTGTTTATGTGCAGACAAATCGGTCTACCCTCTTCCTTGTTCGTTTTGTTTGCTCCGTACCACTACCACTGTCACTCAAAACTCGATTCTGTTCCCGACACGCGAAACTCACTGTGTCCACTCGCGAACCTTTTTTTTTGTTCGTGAGTGTCAGTTTAAAAACTTATTTTGCTAGTTAGGTTATAAAGTTGGAGGTGACATACAATGTACATCTTCTTAATTATAACTCACTTCAAAAGTAAACCCGATTTCAGCGGGGGTAGAGGGGTTAATTAGTACGGTCGTGTTGCACGGTTGACACGCGACGCGGAATGCCGCCTGTCCCGTTGCTTAGCAACCGAACGCTTTGAAGTGCACGCTAGTGCCAAAACAAAGGGGAGAACAGAAGGCCCGCCGCCTTTGTACAGTCATGATCAATAAAATATTTCCATTTGGCATACTTTAAACGAAACTTTCTCGTGAAATAAGGATTTCTTCTTTGAGATAAGACCAATTTCGTAAAACGATAGTCAAAATAGTTGGTAAAAATCGTTTTTTAATTTTTGTAAATGTGTATATTTCTTTGTTCGTGACTGTACAAGGCAACACACATAGACGCCAAAATTCAACAAGAATCTTTTGCTGCTTGAATAAAATTGACAGCAAAGGGTGTTGGGCAGATAAAGAGGATGAAACTCCTTTGACCAAAAAAGAGTGACTCAAAAGGTGTACCTAAATGAGAGCGTAAAGGCTGATAGGAAATAATGAAAGATAAAAAGCTTGAAAAACACAAGGACCGTTTCTATTGTGACTCACAATTCACACAAAATGCATCAAAAATGACAAAAATGATTATTGACGATGCTGAATTTCACATATTTCAATCGCACTCTGTACTATTGACAAATTAATTGAAAGAAACAAATTAACATTCATAGTCCATTGAAAATTGTCTGTGACGTGTAAATGTGAAATGAAACTAAAATAAATGACTGGGTTCTAAGCTACATAACCTGACCCACCGCTGCTTAGTTGCATGCTTGTTTTTACAGTTGCAGTTGCATTTTACAGACTTTACTTCGGCAAGTGTGTCTAAGTGCTCCACGAGCTCATTCCACCATCGCCCTTTTGGGTCCTTTGCTTGCGTTGGTGTTTCCGAGTTCATATGACTGCAATATATTTAAGTCGCGAGTTAATGGGCTTCTTTTGGGTTAGCTCGTTCCATCGTCGACCTGATCTATGTCCTCAAGACAAGATTGAGGTCAAGAGTGACTTACATCATCATCATCATCATTTCAGCCGAAAGACGTCCACTGCTGGACATAGGCCTCCCCCAAGAAGTGGGGGTTTTGCCATAATCGCCACACTTGGCAGGCGGGTTGGCGATCGCAGTACGGTTGTTACAAAAGCACAGAACGCTGCTGCCCATTCTCTGCTAAGTCCCTTAGTCGCCTTTTACGACACCCACGGGAAGACATGGGATGGTGCTATTCTTTACGTCCGACACCATACAGAACCAGACACCATACAGAGTGACTTACGTTTGACCTCAATCAAATCGAAAATTATTAGCTTTATTACTGTGTCACATTTTTGCTCGCTGCCAGAAGTTGACCTTCTGCAGATATCCTATTCGTACTGACACCCACTCTCACTCACTCGATCCTCACACGGAAGCATTTGGGAGTTATTTTTCACGTGTTTAGTTTAATCAAGTGTGTTTTTGAGTTTATAAAGACAGGGGGTGGGCGTTGATTAAATAGGGGATGTCATGTGCTTAGATTGGAGAGCTCTTTGCATCAAGGTGGATCAGCTCAATTTTCTGACGTGATTGTGCTCAAATACTTGTGTAAGATCAAAAGAAAGTATTTTACTTGTGAATTTAATTAACTACGAAGTGTTTTTTTGAAATTAGGTAAATTAATTTGCGGATTGCTGACATTTAATTTATTATGCATTCGTATTCGTTTTTGTTAAGCGAGCTGTGGCCAACATACTTAATTTCAAGCCACTGATATGGCATTTCTCCTCGACAAAAGTGACGTACTCCTGTGCAAATTTTAATCCCCCATTCAATCCTTTTAGTAATACCTTTTCGAAAATTCTTTACTTGTCTCGCATTTTGTCACTAGACTTAGTGCGGTGTCTGTCAGTTAATGGAAAATGTATGTACAACAGTAAATAGACCCCGCCATTAAGCAAAAATGTCTTCTACATTTTATTTACAGGTAACATAACATCACGCCTGTAATCCCCGAAGGGTTAGGCAGAGCTATAACTAATAGGTACTACCCACATTTCGCTATTTTTGTTTAAGTTTAAGGTGCGCGAGCCTATTGCTATCATCCAGGCACAAATCCAGACTCCGTGGCTGCCAATAAGAAATTCCTGATGGAAAACTCATTAACATTTAACCCGACCAGGACCTGAAAATCCTGGGAATCGTGCCCACGACCTGATGCTCTGCAGTCGGGTTTGCGACCACTCTAGACAAACGAGGCAGTCATACATTTTAAAAGAACAATCTACAGCATTATAACTTATAATGCGGTCGATTAAGTTCTTATAATTTATTAGCTGTCGAGCGAAACTTCGTCTGCGTCACATTTCCCCGTTTTTGCAATATTTTACATTGCTGCTGCGCTTCTATACAGCGCCATCTATTGAATACTTACTCAATCCAGGTACCGCCATCTGTTAGAATCGTTTGAAGCTAATAGATAATAATAATATAATAATTTTCGCATAATATTGCGACTATAAATTGAGCTGTAAGCTATTCTATCTTTCAACTAGGATCAAACTACACACGGTGTGCAAATTTGTTTAAAATCGGTTTAGTAGTTTAGTAGTCCATCCCCGACAAACAACCTGACACGTAATTTATATAATATAGATAAGACTCGAGGAAGGTGAACCGAGTTTTCGTTAAAACGTTGTATCGTAGCTCTTTCGATATCCCTCACAAAGATCGACCATCACCTTCCACTTACTCTCCAAAGGTGTATCTTTAATGTGACCTAATTTACGATAGACCAGCAGCGTCTTAACAAAACACATTGTGTCGACGATCGACGCTCGCAATTCATACATTATGCATTGACTGGTGGCCATCGTTTCCACGGCGCCTGGGATAGGGGCCACCTGCGAGCGAGCAATGTACTTTGAAATGTGAGAAATTCACATCGTTGATGCGATAAAGTTGGACGGAAAATGACTAGCTGGGTCAGGACTGTGTAGATCGACGTTCTGTGGTTTTCGTAAAGTAAACAAATGTGATGATATGTGGTCATAATCAATAGCTTATGGTTTTATCACTTCGCTCTTGTAATCCCTGAAGGGTTAGGGAAGGGGGGAGGGTGTACCTAATAGTCCACCCACATTTCACCATTTATGCTTAAGTCCCATGTAATAGGGGTTCACCTGTTGCCATCAACTGGGCACAAATCCAGAGTCCATGGCTGATACTGATACAGTTAGCCTGCGTCATCCCACTGCTGGGCAAATGCCTCAACCCATGACTTCCAATTGTCTCAATCTAGGGCCAAAGTGGACCACTAGTCGCTGGTCTTGTCTAGCTCGTCCCGCCATCTTTTACGATGTCTACCGCGTCGCCTTCTGGCTATGTCAGGGCTCCAGAAAGTGGTTATTTTGTTCCATAAATCATTGGGTATGCGGCAGACTTGGCTATTTCTAGGCCATTCTTGACGACTCCATGGCTGCTACTTAGTAATTCCTGATACAAAAGCTCAAAAATAAATTGCCCGACTCAGGAATCGAACCCAGTACCTCATGCTCAGCAGTCGCGATTGCAATCACTGGACCAACAAGGCAGTCTATTATATATTATTGCTGTTTAACTTAATTAGGAACTGTGAAGTGCCATATAGAGCCTGAAAACAAAGGAAATAATATTACATTTTACAGTAGTGAAAGGTTGAATCCTGAGTTCCTTATAGTAGTTCCGTTAAACACCATGTGGCTGAGGTATTTTTTTAATAGGAATGGTTGTGAAATCTAGCAGAACCAAATAATTTGGGTGTTTTTGCCTGAACCGTCCCTCTTCTGGACAAAACGCCTCCCGTCATGGCTTCTACTCGCGTTATGCAGTGTTAAAATTCAAAAGATCGTTATTAGTTCGCTTACAAAATCTCAAAGTATTAACGGTATTTGTAAACCGCTTTATCGAGTCGCGCAATCTGAATTCGTTTAATCGTCCACGTGTACGGAGCTTTAGTCATTAGGGCAAGGTTATCAGATTTGAAACTTCATAATATACCTTCCACATTTAAATAATATAAATAAGGAATACAAAACTAAAGGCTTTGGAAGAAACTTATCTACTCCTAGGGAGTGTATCCTCTACCTATTTCCTCTAAAATATTACTGGCCACCCAATACCCATACCGGAAAATAACAGTAAAAAACTTTTTACAAAAAAAAATAACCGACTTTCAAGAGTGACTTTGTTTGTTTCATTATTTTTTTTGCCACTGACATCCGAAAGTATAGTTATTTTCCCAGTTTATAAGGGTTTTTTTTAAAGTCGGTTTTTTTTACGTTTTTATTTAGGTACCCTTTTTAGTTGTGGTATCTCACGTAAATCCTAGTCAAGTGTCAATATTACATTGTAACTAGACATCACCACTTCGTCCAAATATACGAAAAAGATAAAATGCGTAACAAAGAGGATAACTCAAGAAGTACCTAAGCTAAGTTAATAAAATTCACATGGGACCATCGCGTGAGCTTCCTCTACCAAAGGAAAAAAGAATCATCTAAATCTGATTAAAATGGAATATATGATTAATTTCCAACCGCGGCATGATTTTTAATTCAAAATTCCCTGCCATTTGTTGTTTTGAATTACTTCTTAACTCATGTATACCGCGTACCAAATCCGCTGTCTGCTGCGGAAAAAGGAACGCACGTAGCAGTGCGTTTAAAAACTACGCGTAGATATACGCTTCGACTGATTACTGTAACTGATTAAACACGTTTATAAACATTCTCCAAGAAATCTACAACATTTAAAAACAGAAAAACGAATTACAAAAACCTATTTGGCTTGACATTTCCAGCTAAATTAAACTGCAGAGTACCTGCGATCCGTTCAATCATATTTCACGTAAAATATCCACACTACTATGGACCGTCGAGTTCCGTATAACAATATTATAATTAATTAACCAGATTCCGTATGACTGATGTCCTGTAAACGCGAAATTAAAACATATTTAATTCGTATTGACACTGGCCGTCGGCAAATATACGTTTTGTAATTAATAAAGTTACTATTTAAATATTAATAATGAACTGCCAGTCACAGATAGGCTTATTGAAAGATTGAAAAAGGAAATGGGCATTGTTAAATCACTGTTTAATTTTCAGGTTGTTTACTGGATAGTTTTGCCTTTTATGTATCGATCAACTTGACCTATTGCAGTTCAATGCTGGGTATGATACGCTTTTCCTAAGTAAAGGTTTAATGAAACCTGTACCGAGAAATTGCGGACATGGTTCCCCGCAATACAGGACTTTGACAGATCATGTATACCACGTTTATGTATCATGTATGAAGCATCTGTTAGTCTGGTGTCTCCGCAGCAAGTCCGCTTCATTCTGTCTGTACCAATTTTATCAAACCTTTACAGTCCACTATAAAGCTGGTCGGATGTGCGGTTGTGCGACCAACCTTTCTTCCTGGTTGAAGCCTTTGCGGCCAAAAGTAGTCGGTCACGGCCGTATCATGCGCGAGGTTCCTATAATTGATTCGGCCAAAGATGTATATGCTAGCTACTTGAGATCTCATGCGACAGCAGCACACCAAAGCTCTCGACAACCACCCTAAATAGCCTTTGAATGCAGCTGCTGTGGCTGAAATCGAATAGATGAGACATCATCATCATCGTTTATAGATTGCCGCCACTGGCTGTTTGAAGTTAGTCGACCTATGTACTATCATTTTTTCGTTATAGATCTTTATAATAAATTCCATTATATTTCATTTTGCTGCACGATAAAAACTGGTTGCTGTCAAGCGAGGTTAGGTCCCATGCAGATATACATACATACATAATATGTGAATTATAGGAACACTTATATTTGTTCATACACATTTCAAAATTGATGACGAATAAATTGAATGCTGGCACCAACAAAGGCATGCGACATCGTTCATCAATTAACCGATGCGAATTTAATAAAATAACGTCGATACGGTTGCCTGTCACTGCTAATGATATTAGGTAATTACGATTCGAGGGGTGGCCCGCATTGTGCTATATAGCTTTCAGGATTGTATACAGTGGCAACCCTGATTCGGTCACTTGAAACTGACGTTGATCTGGGTGATTAGATTGCCGTAAAAGATAGCTTTGGGCTTTTAAGAGATTATGTAGTTGTTAAAGCAGATTTCAGAGCTTTCATTCTGTGTTAATTTTCATTTTTCATTTGAAGTGAAAGTCTGTACACAAAATGAATCAAAAGTGAAAAATAAATACATTACAGTACCGATCCGACGTTTTCTTGGTTTGTCACTCGTGATCTTTATGTCGCCTATTGAATGCTGGAAGAAAAACTAAATAAACACATGGACGTTCCTTCCTGTCACTTTGTTGATGTCGTGTCAATGGGAAAATGAACAATCACTTAGTGAAACGTCTGATAACAGATTAATGTTAAATTAAAGATAAAGTTCTAGCGATTATACTATCTTATTAAGAATTTCGGTTTGCATTTAATTATTTCATGGAGTAAAATTTGTTCTACAGGTGGCCTACTATGACGTCATAAAACATATGGTTTTACTCCTTTTCCAGTGTGGGAAAGAGATGGCGCTAGACTGTTTGTATAGCTTCGTCTCTTTCCCACACTGGAATAAGAGTAAAACAATACTGCTATAAGACGTCATGTTAGGCCAGCAGGTTCGATAGTTTTCAGTTCAGGGACGCCTAGTTTCTGCATAAACTGAAAAGTCTTCCTAACCTTGTCTTATGGCTGCTACACACGTTACGAAAAATCGTTACGATCGGACGGTACAGTTCAAACTGTAACGATAAATCTACATGTGTGTATGAGAAAAACTGTACAGTTTGAACGGAACAGTATGAAATTTTGGATAGATGAATCGGAATCGGAAGAAACTGTGCCTATAATCGTAACGTGTGTGCCAGTCGTTTCAGTTTTCGCGTGGATCGCGGTCCGAATGGTTGTACGTGCGTTCCGTAATAATACCTAAAATAATGCCAATTCATTCAATAAATTAACATGGGAATGAGCTTCTCTTTTCATTAGCCATTCTTTACACCAAAGAAGTGTTTTCTTTTTCTTGATTTTGCTTGTTTTGGTTTTTATTGCGAATAAGAAACCAACAACTGCTAATGCGTCGTCAGTCGAAGCCATCCCAACGAATGAATAATCGTACAGTTTTCTAGTAACGTGTGTGGGCACTACGAAACTGTGCAGTTTAAACTGTACCGTCCGGTCGTAACGATTTTTCCTAACGTGTGTAGCAGCCATAATATTACTTGGGGACGGCGCAACACGTTTTTTATCTTTCATTCTCCTCTGTCAACCGTATCACTATGATCATTTACTCCATTTTTCTTTGGAAGGATTCTTAGTAATGAAATACATTCCTCAAACAATCCATCCCTAGAAGTGGAAAATCTATAATGATGAGATTCTTTACTTGGAAACATTAAATTCGTCTTCAGAAATTCATCATCATCATCATTTCAGCCCAAAAAACGTCCACTGCTGGACATAGGCCTCCTCCAAGTGTCGCCACATTGGCATTTTGGGGGGTTTTCGTCTTCAGAAATTATATGATCGTAATTTACAATTTGACGTTTCATGAATGACATTTGCCAATTACGTTCGGAGTAATGGAGGGGTCTGCAATCATTGGATGTCGGAATTTTTACGATATAATTTGGTACTTATGCAATAAAAAAATCCTTATTAATTTCTTATCGTAACATCGGGTGTTAGATACTTTGTTTTTACGACTTATCTCAAAGCTTTATTTTTTTAACACAGAAGTTTGTAAGTGACGAAATTCTGTTAATTAGTAGCTTAATTAGAAGGTTGGAATATATGATGATATCATCACACGTAATATATAGTGTGATTGGTAATTAATGACTGATACTTAAACACGTGATTATAGTCATGATAACAAACAGCTTTCCCAAAGCAAAATTTTTGCATTCTCATTCACTACACTACAATAATACAACAGCTGTAAGAAATTCGCGCGCGCGCGCCTGTGGCCTATCAGTTTGTGATAAAAGAGAATGAGTGTAAAAAAAAATGTTTCTTTGGGAAAGTTGTTTGTTATCATGAGTATAATTATGTGTTTAAGTATCGTTCACTAATTACGAATCACCCTATATATTCTTCAAAGGAATAAGTAAAGACTAGTTATTATTTGACTGCTTCGTTGTTCTAGTGGTCGCAGTCGCGACTACTGAGCATGATGTCCTGGTTTCGATTCCCGGGTCCAGCAAAGTGTTATTGGGTTTTTCCATCAGGAATTTCTCAGTAGCAGCCACAAAGTCTGGATTTGTTGCAATAGGCTGATAGAGCCCGGTTGATGGCAATAAACTGGTCCCCTATTACATGGAACTTATACATAACTCTCGAAATGTGGGTCTGGTGTGTTGACGGCACGGTTGGCGCAGTGGCTGAGCGATCGACTGCTGCGCTGCGTGTCGCCCGTTTGGTCCCCGCACGGGACAAATATTTGTATGGCCTGCAGATAGTGGTTCTGGGTTTGGCTGTTTGTGTATGTGAGTTTAATGCTTGTGTATGTGTTTGTAAACGCACCCAAGATATAGGAGAAATTCTTAGTGAGGGCAAGGTTTAAAAAAATATAATATATATTAAGTGTACACCTCTACTGAACCCTTTGGGGATTACAGGCGTGATGGTATGTGTAGTTAAAATTATTTTAGGCATTATAAACATTTGAAAAACAATCTTGTAGTTCAGTAATATAAAGGAGATTTAAGCTTACACATTTTCGAGTCATGACTCTGTATAATACGATCGGCAAACTTGAATGTTTGCTGCCCGGCTGGCCTAATCAATCTAACCGCAACATGTGTATAGCACGACTCACTTATTCAATTATGTAGTATTCGCCTTATCGGATATCTTATTAGGATTTTAAAATGCGAAACTTTGCGAATATGGTTAGATGTTTGATACTTTGCTCGCAAAAACGAGTGAATGGTTTTGGATGGAATTTGGGACAGATGGTTTATAAAGAACCAAGAGCCCATAAATGCCAGACCCACGCTGCTATATAGCTGTCAAGTTACGTTAGCACACCTTTGTTACCTTATATCTATCAAAGCCACCACGACCGACTTTTCATAATATTCAATTGTTCTTACCTATGGCATGGTTCTCTAAAATGACGTAAGTAGGGCTTGCAGTCACGGGATCACCCTCTTTATCCTGGATTTAGACATAGGATACCTTTTTATTCCGATGCTGCGATCTCGGACAGTTAATAAACATCACACGGGCGAAACCGCGAGCGTTTGCTATTTATTTATATTTCAACGCAATTTAAAACATTTTAAAAACCTGTTACCAATTACGAAAACATGTTAATACAGGAAAATGATCATATTCCATTTAATGTTTCGGACATAAAATGTTAACAACGTGCATTTCAACATAAAAACATTGCAACAAATATCGATAAAATCAAATAGGCTTTACGAATGCGGCGATGAGTTTTTTCATAATAAAACATAATTATGTAAATGTACCATGTAAATAAATTATTTTCACCTGAAATATTTACGGTAGGACAGATTTATTTGATTCAGATTATGAAATAATATTACTAAATTATATCAGCGATTATGACTTATGGTTATTAATTTCATATTATGTCAAACAATTTATTGAATTCAAATAAAAGCTTTACCGTGTTTATGATAGTAGTTAGATATTTAAAATAAAAGGAGATATAGTATCAAGAATAACTTAAAGAAAATAAACAAAGACCACAAATGGTTTAAAAAAATTGAACTTTTCTCGTATTTCGATGGGATGTTATTGCCATAACATCATTTGCCATCGACATTGGGTATGTAACGGTTGTTATATCAGTAGAAACTTGATGCAATCGGGACTTTAGGGCACTCCGACTCGGATAGGTTAGGTAAGAAGGGGATGGCGGGGTCGTGTAAGCGAGCGAACCGAGCGAATAGACCCCGCCATCCCCTTCGTGGTTATTTTTTAATAAACCACACAGAAGTAGGACGGGGCTCCGTCGACCAAGCCCACCATCAACCATGCATAGAATATTTTAAGGTTTGGCTAGGTCTATTCGCTCGCTTCGCTTAAATATCTTGTGTAATGATAATTACGGCGTTTAAATATTTGTCTAATCATTATTATGGCATTTAAATGTTATGTACCTAATAATCATTATGGCGTTTAAATATTATGTTTGATAATTATTATGGTACTTAAAATATGAAAAACAATACGTATGGCACTCGTATCTTATGGTATTTAAGTTTCGGGCAATTAACAGTATGTCATATGTCTTTTGGCAAACAAAACATTCGTGCAAATGAAAGTCGGTTAAATGAAATTCGGGAATATGATGATTATGGTATCTAATCTTCGGGTAAACAATAGACAACCCAAAATTTCATTATAAATAATTTACTGTGCCTATCACTCGTTTCACCGTAGCACCAAACTAATTTATCTCCAAGAAGAAAAGCAAGCAATCCCATAATGGTTTTAAAACGGACCCCTAAAGCATAAAACACTCGCTAATTCCCGCTAAAACAATTATCACGGCGAAATTATTTCGTCACAAATCAATTGACGAAGAAGATCACGGCACACGGAGATTTGTTTAACACCGCGCGGGGGGAGATGTAGGAAACAAAGAAAGGCCCGTAAAGGGCGGGTGGGGGCGAATTTTCAGGCAGCCGGCAGTGCTTGCCGAGTAGTCGGCAAAAACGGACGCGTCCCAACGTCCCTACGCTCCCCGCGATACGCTCGCGATAACAAGTGTTTGTGTTTATCAATTCATTAAATAAAACATATTCAAATACAGGATACATAAAAGTGAGGCCATTGTTGCGATGTTTTGTTGCCCAATCACGTGGTTGGTTTTTGTGTTGCACGCGAAAGCGGCCGGCTTGTCAGTTACATTAAATGGTAAGAGGTTCTTTCTTAAATTATTTAATCATTTATTTATTGTAACGTTGTTTTACCACCTAGGTTTACCGGAAAACGACCTTAATTTGGAGGTCGCAGAATTTATGAAAAGACATGGTTTCACAACGCTGCAAATCGGGAAGCTTACATCAGCTTGATATTTCGACTTCTATAGAAAATTTCGCGCAAATACCGCAGTAAAGTGTATTCTCTGAAAGATTTTTCTGTCAGTAACGGAAGAGTTTCCACGAAAACAAATATTTTGGTACAGTCACATGTAAACACAAAGCGAAATTCAATAACGATTTTCCTCTGAATTTCGTCTTGGATACACATTTGCATTATACACACATGGCTGTCTTTATTTTATATATAACTTTGAATGTAAACCATAGTTTGGATTTGTTGGTGAGATAAACTCTACGATGAAACCAAGACAGTTGACTAAGAATAAATCACTGACTTCTATGCTAATCACAAAAACAACCGGAAAATTTACATGAAACTGTTTAGTGTATTTACACTATCAAAATTGACAGTTTTTTATATTTAAAAAGATAACAAAAATTGTGTTAGTGCCACTGTATTGTACCATTAGCTAAAACCTAGCCAAAGTTATATTATATTAGCTGTATTTATGATGTAAAAGTGAAATTTGGCTCGACGTTTATCTGCCGAAAATGAATTTGAAGACAGTTGAAAGTCATTGAAGTAATAAGAAATACTTCGAATGTTATTGCCACTAGTATAACACTCGGTTTCCAAGCCAAAATGAGTTAAAAACCCTAAAAACAAAATTTATTTTAGAACATTCTACTTGGGCAAATAGTAAACAAAAACTGTGTACCTTCCGAAAAGCGAAACATTTTCCGTGAGATCATTAAAATTTATTACTTTTAAATCAAATACTGAATAGCTTTTGATTTCAATTTCAGGATTAGGGATATTTGGTAAAAGATAAATAGGTTTTGAAATTGGCTCAGTTTTTCGGTATAAATATTTATTCAGGTTATTTAATGTATAAATACTGCAATAAAATGGTTGATAAAACAGCCTTTGTAGGCTTTTTTTTCAACACTAACTGTTTATTGTGTTTTCAGTCGCTTTATAAGACAACATTTTGTTTTGTGTATAACAAAACTATGCCATGGTATATTTGTGTTTAAAATGAATCCAACTGCATGACTATAATAAAATTTTCGTAATTTTATTTATATGAAGAAATAAGTCTATGAATATGAACGTAGATTACTAAGTTGCAGGAAGACCATCTTATCACCATATCTGTTATAAAACATTAGATTGAAAACAGGTTGAAAATGAAAACTGAACTCAATAAAACGTTTTTAGCTAAAAACACAAGTTTTCATGTTACTTAGTTGTGCAGTCTCCTTGGTTTGTATTTATAAGTGTCATACTGTCCTCGATCAAGTAATAAGACATTGTTCCTCCTAAAACTTTTGCACGAAATTAAAAAGTTCATTGCATCTAGTTTTAAATAAAACAGCTGTTTCATACATTTTGACCGTGTAGGCATTGCAATTTTGTAGGAAACAGCATATTTTTTTAAATTACTGATGAAAATTTCTCTATTTGCATATACTGTATACCAAAGAACCCAAGAAAATTTAATAAAAAAAATTATGAAACCAGCGTACAGAGCAGAAATAAAAGTCTATAAAACACCTATTATGGTACAGGTACCTACTTTTCTTTTACCACACAATTATAAAACGCATCCTTCCACAGAATACAATTTCTAAACAGTATAATATGTTATGACTGAAAAAGTGAAGCTGTGTGGTAAGTTGTTATGACAAATATTAAAAATGTTAAACAAACGTGCATGCGAGCAAAGCCGCAGAACGAAACTACAAACTAAAACTTTAAGAAATATGTTTACGACTCATGAATATCTGCCTAGCAGGTTTGCTTGCAGTCTGACCGGCAGTAGCTGAGTACCAGTTTCCAGAATTAAAATGGAATTACTGCCTATCTGACCTCCACAACCCAATTATTACTCGGTAATACTATACTCCTTGGTAAGACTGGAAACTAGAACATTAAGAAATATTTTTACGACTCATGAATAATGGATAACAAACATCATAATAGCCAAACATTAGTAGTAATAAAAAAAAGAAAAACGTCTAGCTCTTTGAAAACATATTTGTTTGCAATAAACACAGACTGTAACAAAATTGATACGTTACGTAAATACACTATATTTGCACCGATATTAAATTTGATTGACCCCTCTGTTTGTTTTCACATAAACCGGTTTATCGATATGTTGAAAATAAACATGAATTCGGTACACTAGTTTACATAGTTAGACACTGAAATATGTTTGCAATCAAATGGCAGTCGCGTTTATTAATAATGTACCTTTGAAAACGCTGAACCACAGTGCAGGGAAAACGCACATTGGATTAATGGAAAGCTTGGAAACCACAGTTTCTTTTAACATGATCAGCCTTCTTGCCTTGACTGCCTCGTTGTGTCTAGTGGTTGTAATCGCCTGTGCTGAACAAGAGGTCCTGGTTTCGATTCTCGGGTATGGCGAAGTGTTTCGCTTTTTCCATCAGTAATTTCTTAGTAGCAGCCACGGGAGTCTGGATTAGTGACCGTGGTTGCATTAGGCTCACTCCCGATTACATGGGACTAAAACTTCTATGAGTGAAATGTGGGTGTACATCTCTGCACAGCAGATACAGTTTAATACTAATATCTGGAGCGACTGTCTGTCTTGTTATTAGTTTTTTCCATATGGAATTTCTCGGTAGCAGCCACGGAGTCTGGATCTGAGCTCAGTTGATTGCAATAGGCTCGCCCCGTATTCTCATCCTACATGGGGCTTTAAAATAACTGACGAAATGCCGGTGTACTATTTCAAAATCAAAATATTTTTTTTTACATAGGCCTACAGGTGCACTTATAAAACGTCGACAAAAAGGTGCTCGGTTCGGGTTGGTCGTTTCCTATGGAGAAGAACCGGCAAGAAACTCCATGGTTGCTCTTTTAAAATCATTTGGTTTTACAATATTTCTGTTACAGCGTTAGTACTGAAGTATGGGAGGACATCTACACATTTAGGGTACTACCCCTCTGCCTGTCCATTGCGGGATTACAGGCGAGATGTTATGTTATGTATATTTAGACTAACACTTGTTGAACAGCCCAAACATATTCCTATATAAACTTATTCAAAATCACAAACGCACTGTCGTGATTCAGGTTTCAATAATCCTATAATTAGTCCCTTGCCACACGACACTACTCGATTAAGTATGTGACGGTTCTAACTAGGTATACAATTATCTGATACCGGCCGATTAGGAGGCTTAGGATGTTTAGCAGGTGTGCTTCTTCCAATTATTGCGGTGAATTTCAGTCTCTGTAGAACACCACAAACTAATTTCCAGTTTGGCCTATGTCTCTCTGACTCCGGTGGCTCTTTTTTTTCTGAAATACACGTGCACTTCACTGCTAAACAATTCATCATCATCTGCCTAACCTTTTCCCAAACTTTGTTGGGTGTCGGCTTCCAGTCTAACCGGATGCAGCTGAGTATCAGTAATTTACATGAAGCGACTGCGCCTATCTGACCTCCAGAACCCAGTAACTCGGTAATACGATCGACTGGATGTTAAACTTTTGGCTTCTGATTACTTGTAACGACTGTCAAAGATCTACAATATATATAATGACAGCCGGAACCAACGGCTTAACGTGCTTTCCGAGACACGGAAGAAAATCTGTATGTAATTATGGTCACCCATCCACGGACCAACCTCGGCAAGCATGGCTTAAACTTGAAGACCGACCCGTGCGGCTGTTATGATTTAGCCACGAAGCTCCTCTATGTACTGCTCTAGAAGTTGTTTTTTATTTCATCTTCATCATCATCTTCCGACGCTTATCCTATTCTACTTGGGTTGGCGCACCACGTTTTCTTCTGCCATTCTCTCATGGCATCATGTAATTCTTTCTCTTTCATATCATTCCTCACAAAATCCACCCATCTTATCGTTGGCCTTCTTAACCCACTCCATTTATCATCATTGTACTTTAGTTCGCAAAAAAGTTAGTTCAATTTTCCATTTAATCACGACAACTTTTGGTTTAGCAAGATGTAGTTGCTTACTAGCATTTAACATTTTCATTAGTTTTTGCCATGCTCAGTACCTACTTACTTGATTCCCTGCAACTTTGTGTTCTGAGCTTATATCAACTACAAATTCAGCCACCAACTTAGGTGACAATGTGTCAGGGGTCCCAAAATGCAATTCTGAAGACCTAAAAAAAATCCAACTAAGGGCAAAAAGGCCAGCACGTTTTATTTACATGCTGTTGGGAAATGCTTTCCCAAAAAGTTTCATACAAAAAAAGTATCTTTAACTCGTACTATTTTCTAATATTATTTTTCATTACTTTTTTCTTAATATCTCAACTCAAAGTAAATAAAAAACTGTTCCTGTACACATCTACGTTCTTTAGAACAACAAAATATTCATGCAACAATCTTGACTGAGTCCACCCCGTCTGCGCTCTCTTGATACAATGCATAACTTAACTCAGAACCAGGTAAATGCATCCAATCAAAAGACTAAGATAGTAGCGTACAACCCTCTTCTCCTTTACAGACATCTCAGATAAATATCTTTATGTCATACCGGTTTCTATCGTTAAAATGTATTGTTCTCGTTTTGTCAGTGGTGCCTGCAACATTGTTCTTAAATTAAATGTTGTATACGCTGTTCTGGAGTAGATTAGTAAGTGTTATGTGTTTCGATTATGTTGTGTGGGTCCTACAGGTAAATATCAAGTAATTTCAAGATCATTTTTGGTATATAATTCCAATTTACATAACATAAGGTTAAGTAGAGGTGTAATTAATAGAGTTCACCTACATTTCGTCAATTATATTTAAGTCCCATTTAGTATGTGGCAAGCCTATTGCCATTGCTACTGATAAATTCCTAATGAAAAAACCAACCGGGAAACTTTTGACCGACCGGGAATTGAAACCAGAGCCGTAAGCTCAGCACTCGCGATTGCGACCACCAGACCAACAGGGCAGTCAAGTTATTCAGATTTTAGTCATTAAAATCAAAATATTTTATTTTACATAGGCCTACATGGGCACTTATAAAACGTCGACAAAAGAGGCACGGTTCGGGTTGGTCATTTCCTATGGAGAAGAACCGGCAAGAAACTTCATGGTTACTCTTTTAAAATCATTTAGTTCTACAATAGTTGGATGTTACAGCGTTAGTACTTAAGTATGAGAGGACAGCGTAGGCCCGACAATAAGTCGTTGCTTACTACAAAAGATAGACAAAAAAAATACAAAGCCTTCAATATCCGCACATTCACAAAAAATATTAATGAAAAAGAATCTATACAAAAGTAAAAATAAAACTTTGGAAATATAAATCAAAGATAGAGTGAATTTTCAATACAGGCACCATTTCAAATGTGAATGCTGAATGCAGTGGTACTGCCTAAATCTTTGTTGCTGTTGTAAAGATAAAGATTCATTTACTTGTAAAAACATAATTATTAATAAACATAGTATGATGCTTATTATACATGTTGAGCCAACGACGACCGTCTAGGGTCTTCTTTGGCTCCACATGTTTGACCATGACCGATGTACAAATTTTTGTACACCAGTCATGTTTAAACATGTGGAGCCGTTTGAGTGGTCGAAAGAGAATAATATTACAAAAAATAAAAATACAAAGAATAGTAATATAAATAAATCAACAATAAAAATTGCTTGTATGTTCACATATTATATGACTTTTTTAACCGTCAAATTGTCATTTAATTCAAATTAAATAGAATACATTCAGTCAGTATATTTAGAGCGATTTGTCAGTTGATGACCACTTCATTATCTTTCTCTACTGTCTCATGTTACTTGTCCGGCTGAAGAAGTAACATGAGTACATCGTCACAACAGCACGGAGTTACCCACTGCTGGGTATAGGCGACCCCTTTCTTATCCAGGTGTGTCTCACGACTTCGACGACGTCATCGACCCAACGAGCTGTAGGATAGCCTTGGTTTCTTGTATGTATGTGTGCATGCGCTTACAGAAATGGTTCATGAACTATCTTAGAAGCGTCGAAGCGAAGCTTGTGATCACAAAGCTCAGCTGGTGGATTTGTGGTTGCAGTTTAATGTTAGCATGCTGGGGGTATACACAAGAAGTTCATCAAAGTTTGTAATCCATTGATGAATTTTGGAGTGGATGCATAGGACATGGTAAGTATGTATGTATTAAATTGCTGTGTGTGCTACTTAAGCGGGTTACGTTACTTCACTTCAGGCAAAATCTGAAAGGTACTTTATTATAATTTTGTTTACGGTAATGGGAAATCATAACGTTACCATACTCGAATAATTTACTTTGTCAATGTGTTCATCAAAATCATCATCATCAGCCTGTAATGTTCCCACTTCTGCACAGCTGGGACACATGCCTCCTCTCAATGAGAAGGAGTGGGCTGTAATCCACCACGCGGGCCCAGTGTGGGTTGGTAGATGTCACATGTCTTTGATTTTTTAGTATTAGAACATGCCGGTTTCCTCACGATGTTGTCCTTTACCGTTTTTGAGGGCAGCGGTGATGAAATAAATTACACAAAGTAATGCGCCTGTCTGGGTTCGAACCCACGGCTTACTGCTCGTAAGTCGGGGCTGCCGCCACTGAGCCATCGCTGCTCTCATGTCTTTGTGTTACTATTACTTATTTCATCCCGTTTTGTGTTACTGCAGGCAAAGGCCTCAGTTTTTTCATCTCTCACGTATTTACTGACCCCAATAAACAAATGAAGGTAAATAAAACTAGGCTGTTACACAAAAAAATCCGTCTAGATATATTTAAAATCGCATTTTCAAACCTTGAACTTTGTGGTGAGCATTCTTTTAAAAAAAAATACACTGAATATACGGTAAAATATCAAAATTCCAAATAATCCCAGTGTTGTCCCTTTAAAATCGTGTTTGTATCGGAAAGGTTCACCGAGAATCCCCTTGGGATCTGACCTGGTTGATACTTTGTTACTATGTACGGAGATTACGTGGTTTTCCAGACAAGGGAAATTACCCTTCTTAATAGGTACTGAAGACAATCTGTAAACGATAAAGTATTGGATCTAGACAGAATGTAAGATACCTGAAGTCGTTAAGTATTATGTCTGCTATAATATGTGGAACTTAAAAATAATGTCATATAGTCTAAGATCCCGATATAGAACGACCTTCACCGAGCTGGTTAATGGATGAAACGGTATTTTATATTCAATTTAATATGTTAATAAATATATTGCATATGGGTTGTCTTAAATATTTCAGTCCAGGATATGATTAATTATTACTTAAATATGTTATGTTATTATGTTATGTTATAAACATTTCGCCGGTTTGGTTAATAGACATAGAAATTCCATACCAAACATACTCCTTTTGCTTCATCCACGTTTATACTTCTGGTGGCCTACAATGACGGCCTAAGGTAAAAGGAGACAGCTATACAGGATGTCTAAATGGGGCTTGACATCTTGTACAGTTCTGTCTCTTTCCCACACTGGACTGACATTAACACAATACTACTTTAAGACGTTATTATGCCCCCACTGGTCGTACACGCTTATATCTTGCAAAGGTCGGCCAAACGGCTTCGGAGGAATCGCGTCACGTTTCTGCATACGGATACCTCCACAAAATACTTGCTAGTAAGTGTCCGGTGTTTGAAGTCAGTCTTCAATGGGTCCATACCGGTTTGACATAATAAACTCCAAACACAAACAAAAATAAATTATTTAAAATACCCTAATTCGTTATACTTAATCACCCTTCAGACTACATTAAACGGAAATACTGTGCATAATGATTACAAAGCGCGTCTTGACCGCAGCAAGCAGGCTCTCATCAAAGAACAATTAATGAGGGTAGAAACAAAAAACCGCGTACCTAACCCTATGCGTGCCGCCTTAATGAATGTAGACGTACGTTTTATAAAAGAGGTCAAAAGTTTTGTCGACATGGTGTGTAATTTGTTTATGGTTTGTAACAAAATGTTACGTATGGAGTACGAGAAAGGAAAAATAACTGGAACATTCAAAAACAAAACAAGATCAACAATCAATCCAAAACATTTTTTATTTTGTCTTAGCACGGTGCTGTAATATTAAAAAAAGTCATAGCAAAGGCATTAAATATTTGAAATACTACTGCTAATAATACTAATTCTTTGGATGCTACTCAATACATTTTCCTCATTTCAAAAGCCAGTAACATCGGAAGCCAAAGACACCAATTCCTTTCATCGTAACGTTCACACAAATCGTTTAAAACGTCTCATTTTACTCTCAATAGAGTTGAGCCCCGAATGAAGGAGTGCAAACTGCCTTTTTTCCCCCACAATCCGCTAATCTGCAATAGCTTTACGGAACATTTTAGAAACATCAAAGCTTTTAAATTGTACGTCAAATTCGCTACGAGTGTTGCCACCATTAATTGGAATCAAATACTTTTTTTCCTTGTATTTTTTTATGAAGATTTTAATTTGGCTTCTTGGCGGGCGGGGTGAGGGTAGCGTGTCGAATTGAAAATATTGAGGTATTTTATTTTATTGCTGGTGTTAATTTGCTGAAAATATCAACTTTGTGACGATACAGCTAGCTTCTTTCGAATGTACTCGCGTACTTTAATTTATTATGTCAGATTGTTTAGTGTAAGATAGGCCATAGACTTTAGATCAAAAAAATAATTAAAGAATAAACCCTTAATAAAGCAAACACTTTTTTACCCCAACAAAGTTCACAAAACATTATCTAATTCATAAACCATAGTATTTTTTATCACCAGTTATATATTAAGTAGATAACCATTAGCTTCGTATCGAGGTACATTCAAAACATTTAAGTTGAGTTCTTGTTTTGTAAATAATCATTGCGATATGGCACGGAACGGTTAGCTAACAAAGAAAACTGTCAAGCACGGGTGTTTCTTAAACATTGGGTTCACGGATAAAAAAGGACATTTTCTTTACACTTTTTAAGTTTTATAAGGTGTTACAGCTGTAGTGACCTACGAAAAAGCAACTAATTACAAAAAGTACTACAGCGCCATCTATGATAAAACTGAAGAAGTACCTAATATGATCTGAAGCTCGCAAGCAAAGTTTACATCGACGTAAGAATATAAAGAAATCCGACAACAACTGTCGGGCAGTTGCCCACTAGATTTAATACCTGTCTGGTCGGAGGATCCTCCCTTTTCTAAGGAGTATCGAGGAACTTTACACCCTGTTCCTAGTACCCCTAAACAGCTATTACAGAACGCGACCTACTATGATCCTTACACACAAGTACTCATTTTGGTTCGTCCACGTTTAATACAAGCACGGCAGTTGCGAATAATATAGTCGATAATTCGTTAAAAATCCAAATAATATGTATATGGTGAACAGGATTTTTTTTCCCAGACTGATTTAAAATCAGGCAAGTAGCTAGTAGCTAAAGCCAACGCAAATTTAATTTTTCGTGTATATAGTTGAGTTAAAACACCACACAATTTCGTTAAGTTCACCCACAATAGGTAAGCTTACGACGGTCATTCCTTTTTCAGTCAGAGAATATGACATCACCTTGTAAATAACATTTTATCGTTGGCATAACCATATTTTTTTTAATTGCCCACTTTTTTAAATAAACATAATTTTATGTTTTTTGATTTAATGAAAAGTAGAAGTCAATAGTTTGCCTGTCGCTCAAAAAGAGTACTAGAAGAAACCAATAATTTAAAAAACCAAACCCTTTAAAAGCAACACAGGTCATATAAGCACTACCCTCTACACTCTATACCCCGACAGATAGTCGATAATCGAGCTGGAGATTTATGATCCTAACACTACAGCTTCCCTTAAGCTGTAGTTACTCAGCGGACGGGCGAAGTGGGTAGTCTAAGATTATACAATCAAGGAGTGCTTGAGGAGCGTGAGACTTGCCTTGTCTTGTCACTCTTGTGGGAACTGTGATATACAGGGCGTCTTCGAATGTGGGATGTAAAGCGCTAGTTTTGATGATTGTGCGCATGGTTGTATTTAATGTTCTAGAAAAGTTATAGAATGAGGCGTTACTTTGTGGGGAAACCCGTGACATTATAAAAGTTGTCTTGCATATGCATATTTTTGCGGGTGAGGAGGCGGTTCTGTATCCTGCTTCAAGGCATGGATCTTTCTCGCGAAATTAAAATGATATATTATAACTAACTAACCTAACATTAAATTGATGTCTTATTCTAGTGCACTGTTAAAAAATTGGTAGAGATTATATGGTACACATCATCAATTTTTCAAAAGGAATCCTTTTCATGTTCAAAGTCAATTTTTTTTCTGCATTTTTATCTCTCCCTTTTCACGACAGGTTCCTTAATCAGAAATGTTTCAATCAAGCTTTTCTTTGAACTTACGTAGTGGCTTAACGATTGTCTTTTTTCGTTTTCAAAGTGTCATAAACAAGGTTAAAATCCAGATTTCTCTTCAAAAACTTCAGATTTCACGTAAAAGCTGGAAATGTCCACTCAAACTTGTTCATGGAAACTAAGCTTAACCTAGATGTGCCCTAGACCGCATAACACATCACTTGCCCGTACAATATCCTCTGAAGCGAGCGCATTTATACTTAGCGGAAGTTGGTAAACGTGTGAATTTGCAAGAGTTTGTCGTACTGTCTTGTCCAGTAATAGTACTCTGTGTTACGTGCCAGTGAGCTCGAGTGGGTGGTAGAATCTTTGAATTATCAATGTTTTTTCTTTCAGTACACACGGCGACTCGTCTAACTATACATTGCCAGTTCAACATGGGCTCGTTTTGTATAGATGTCCCTTACAATGAGAGATCCACATAAACTGGTTTTGTATACTTCGATTGGTCGCAGTCTTACTAACTTGAGGAGCTTGTGGATAAATAATAACAGCCGCACGGGTCGATCTTTAAGGTTAAGCCGTGCTTGCCGAGGTTGGTCCGTGGATCGGTGACCATAATTACATACCGAGTTTCCTCCGTGCCTCGGAAAGCACGTTAAGCCGTTGGTCCCGGCTGTCATTTGTAGATCTTTGACAGTCGTTACGAGTAGTCAGAAGCAAAAATCTGACATCCAGTCTTACTAAGGGGTATCGTATTACCCAGTTACTGGGTTGTGGAGGTCAGATAGGCAGTCGCTTCAATGTAAAATACTGGTACTCAGCGGCATCCGGTTAGACTGGAAGCCGACCCCAAGAGAGTTTGGGAAAAGGCTAGGCAGATGATGATGATTGTTCGCAGTCTGCATCTAACAGTTTTATTTAAAAAAAAAAAATATCACTTTACTGAAATAATAGACACTAAGATGATAACTACACAATGTTGAAATCATGTGGTTTTGCCTTTTAACACCTCAAGTTTTTATCAGATTTCAAGTTTGGTTTTAAGTTTTCCTCAAATTGGCGCGTGATTCAGCCTACCGCTCTAATTTGTTAAATTGCCTGAATTATGTTCATACCGCTTTGAAGATAACAGATTAATGTTAATGCCTCGAACTTAACGTAAATTAAGTTTTGAACTGTAACCATTAACTTTTTTTTTTATTTCTGAGACTTTTTTTAACAATTCGTAGGCAAATCATGTTGCAATGCTTAATTTTACTGCCACAAAAATAAATTCTTGACAATAGATAGTTTTTTAAGAAAAAATATTATTAGTGACAGCATTTTACAAGTTCAACAAGAAACAAGTTGCCTGGCTGTCTTGGTACAAAGATCAAAGATTGAACGCTTGACATTTACGATCTAAAATAGCCGTTCATTATTTTCACACTACACTTAAAAGCCATAAACAAGAAATAAGAACCTTTCCCAAGGAACCCTAGAAAACATTTTATCATAACTCGCAGAGTAATTACAAAAATAACTTGAATATTCTGCATCGCGCTGTCGCTATTTATTCTCGATAGCATTGCATCTACAGTCGGTAGTCGACAGTTTTAATAATGTACATACGACCGTCCAATTAGGGTTGACGCGACGAGGTTATTATACGAATTGCGTTTTTTTGCGGTGCGAGTTTATTTTATTAGTTTTCCGTTGAAATGCTGAATGAGAATTGCTTTTGAAGTTGCGTGTGTATGAATAGGAAAATGAATTTCGGCTTTGATTATTAAAGTTGGTGGGCTATTTGTTTTTGGGTTTTGGAAATGAGCTTGTGTTTGAAATGAAATAAATTGCGTTATTTGATAGAGCTTTGAATAAAGCCACAATTTTTTTTAAACCGAACCTTTTTCAGTTTGATACTGGCACCAGTTTCTGGACTAATGTAATTCTTGCAAAAAATACTTGAAAAGCAAAGCCCTATCAATCACAAATGACTGTCAAGAAATTCTCAACAAAACGATTCCACGAACCTGTTTTCTTCCACCCCTACACTAAAACAAGCTCGAATTTTCTAAGAATGCTAAAAAAAGCGCTCGAACTCTCAACCCTATGCCATTGGTCACGCGGCTAGCCGCCGGGGTAACGCGCGCCACGGAAATATTATCGCGAAATAATAACACGTCAGGTCATACTCTTAAATGCCCACTAGTTGTAACGAGGAAATTCGGCATCGTACTACGTTATTATAATAAGCGGTGCTTCTGGTAATAGATATGGTTTTTAAATTTAATTTTAGGACAGTTTTGTTCAAAATGCTAGACTGGCAATGGAGAGATCAAAATGCTGGGCTGGGTAGAAGATGGATAAAAACGATTGCATGTAGAGATGAGAATGAAAGGGAGTCATCTGTCATAGTATGTAATTAACGACTCCCTTTCAATTATTTTTCAAACGGTCCCCATTTTCAAACTTCCTCTTATCTGGGTACAATCCAACATATTTTATTTAACAGACAGTTTGACCTGCAAATTGCAAAAAACCTAAGAAAAATTAAATTTATCATCCCTTTCGCTTTACAAGTTTTTTGAAAGGTTTAGTTTTGTACAGTTTATGTACTGTCATTGATTCTGAAGACCAAAGATCGGACTCATATTGCATTGCATATCATAATCTGCGCTTGCATATTGTCAATGGTCATTTCTTACTACATATATTTTAGTCACTTCAAACATCCATCTCAACATTCTCATCTCTGCTACATGCAATCTCTTTTCATCCATCTTGTTCACTCCCAACCATTCCGATCCATACATTAAGGCAAATCAAATCTAAACTAATATTGTAAAGAGGAAAGATTTGATTGTTTGTTTGTTTGTATTGAATAGGCTCCGAAACTACGAGTCCGATTTGAAAAATTCTTTCAGTTTTAGATAGCCCATTTATCGAGGAAGGCTATAGGCTATATATCATCACTCTACGACCAATAAGAGTGGAGCAGCAATGAAAAATGTCGCGAAAACGGGCAAAATGTGACGGAAACGAAGTTGCGCCGGACAGCTAGTCACCAATATAGTAATTTACCAAATAATGCTTTGAACACAATTTAATACATTCAACATTAATTCACTCCCACCAATTGTACGCCATACCTAATCAATACAAAAACAATTTATAAATATGGAAAACCTTCATAATCCAGTGGCATCAATTTAACATAAAACTAATGGGCACAAGCCCGGCTTGTGTTCCCACATTAATATTGAATATACACTGTGCAGTCGATTATTCATCAGTACTATGAGAATGGACGCATTTGTTATTATGTAGAAGGTCATATTTTATTGATCGATGGAATGAAAGGTTAGAAGGAAATGCGTAGTGGAGGTTTTCTTTGTTAAGAATGAAAGTAGAACATTTCTCCAAAAGAAAACAGTGGTAGTGGGAGTACTATAATATTCTTCTGGAAACCTTCAGAGTCGTTTGCTCTGCTGTGGGGCAATTACAGGCTGGTATCAACGTCTCGGGCTTACTAAGGCAGATTGGTGATTTGATCATCAACTGCGTTGCCAGCAGCTATGTTAGTCTTCACTCCAGCACATTCTTCGTCCTTCTTCCTTTTGATAATTATGTACACCATACACACATGTACATGGTCCTGTTGGTATGCTATCTTTGATAGTGTGACTGTCTGTCACGTGCTCCTAATTATTTAGCAAATATCTTAGACTTGATTCCTATTTCAAAATCATCACATGGTATTGGGCCACTTAGAAACACATTAAACCTTTAGTTTATGGCTTGACAGCCTGACAAGTTACCGTAATTAATAACGAAACGTCCTTTCTTACTTTGAATTGTAAAAACTATATTGCACCACTTGGAAAGGCATAAATCCTTTATTTAATGGGAAACAGACTATGGACAAGTATTATTAAGAATTCCTAAGAAACGCAGAAATATCCGATTTCTAAACGTAACTCACAATAGGAGAGCAACATGTGTTTGCCATATACTCCGGTCACGAGTACCCATAGGGACCCTTGAAACAATTACAAACGGGGCTATTGAACAATTCTGTGAAAGTATGTGAAAAAACCAAGCGTGGGGCTTGGGTGGATGGTTTTGGAGATGAAGGAAAGGAGTCGGTCTTGGATCGCTATAGGGCTCGGACGATATGGGCTATTTGAGTTAAGTTAGGATACTTGGTAAATACCGAGAGGCTATGTCCAAGTGGCAGTTGATTTGGGATCACAGAGGAGTTCGGACGTGTGAGGTTTAAGACCTTATAGTACTAGGGCGTTCTATATTAGGCCCGTGAAGTTAGCGTGTGAGCGTGAGTGTCGAGGCGCGGAAGGAGATGAGCTGCGGCGGAGGCGAAATTGGTAATGTGTGCAGTATTCTGTGGGAGAGTTGTGGTCTCCTTAACTTAACACGTGGTAAGTGTAACTATATTTAACTCTTAGCTCTTAGTAGCAGTTTGGTGGTAGTACTGAGGAGCTGTTAATAATCATTTATTTCAGCATGACGGAGCCGAATGCTTCCAAAATGTATACTATTATCTCTTGTGTTATATGTGTGTATGTGTCCACCTCCTAACTGTACCTTGGCAAATATCCGTCATCTACGTTTGGTTATAGGGAGACGGGGAAGGCCTTCCGCACACTTCACACTTACAGTACATCACTGTACACTGTACACTAATACACCCGACTATTATTGACGCATGTTAATATATCTGACTTTTACCTGACGTACCACAAATGGAAGGCAGAACCGTATATTCGCAGTTCGATTAAAACAACCTATATTGTTAGTCAGGCTATAATGCTGACTTGTACTAGTAGTACAAATTAACCAAACGCTGCTGATGTATACTGCTTCCTATAAAGGTCTAGCTCAGAAACATTGCGTAGGTATTGATGTCTGCACATTCGGGAGAGGGTTAGGCTCCACCAAGTATCTCAAAATGAATTGATAACTCCGTTCTAAGGAACGCTAGGGACTACCCGTATCTCGTTACCAAACCAGGCTGTTTGTAGGCCGATTAGTGAACTGACACTGTTTGGCGAGACACGCAATCACGACATGGGGAAGATTAATGGAATGTGAAGTGACGATAGAATTACCACTTCGGCGTTCATCAATAACAATTGCAATATGTTCTGCTACAGACTGAATCTACGGTGCGCTTGCGCAAGTTGTGTGTTATCATAGTGAAGGGGTAGACTGCCGTAAGGAGGTTACTGACATAAGTACGCGAGTAGGGACAACTACTAAAACATGCCTTCCTCAATGGCAGCTGGACTTCTCAGGACCCTGCCTTAGGATTGAGAAAGACATGTGAAGAATGCTTAGGGAGCGTGATCTGTTAGAATTCGTAGCAGTGTTCTTAGTGGACCTATGCGCTTAGGTCTAACAGTCACGTACTGGGGCAGTTATTGTAACCAGTTACATGCCATAGAAATGGGTTCGTTTGTTATGTTTGAGTCATAAAGTTAACGTAACTTAGTAATGAATTTCTTAAGCGCAAGCGTAACGTTCTCCTTACTGACCTTTTCATACTATATCATATCTTTGCGACCTCTTGTCTTATTAGCTTCATAATTTACTGTTGTATTGTTTTACATGATTTGATATTATGCATGTATATGTAATAACTGTGAATTCCCAATATTAACTTCACCTTGTATCCCCTCCCTGTCCCCTAGCTTTCAAAGTCGGGACAGGGCTACCCTAAATTGGGAATTCAGTCCTCTATGTCGGTGGGAAGGCGACCAGTCTGGGACGAACCTTACAGGGCCGTGCGGAAATGGCGGGGCCCGGCCCTTTCCCCTTAGGGGGAAACCGACCTTAGTCTTAAGAATTAATATGATTTAGGAAAAACGAAAATTTTATAAGCCTAGGGTAATTTAGGGACAGTCACATGTGGTGCCGTGACCAGGATTCTCGTCATTAAATGTACTGATTCACTTCAGTGCAACGAGAAAGAACAACTTATAGGTTACTACAATAATAACACAACGTAATTTTATGGTTCTAAAAATTGTGAGAGACGATTGGAGTGACAACGGCTATTTTGACATATTTTTAACTAGATAACGGTTTGGTTATCGTGATTGAAATCTTCAACGACTGGTAGCGGGTTCAAGTCACGCATGGTTTTTAAGTTGATATGTGCTTGTATCACATTATCATGAATTTTGGGTTCGACTCCCGCCTAACACATTGGTTGATAAGTTTCCTGTGTCACGGGCTGTGGGTTCGATTCCCGCGTGTATTGTTGTTTTAAAATGCTTTGGTTCCGATGCTGGAAGAAGTGGGTTCAATTCCCATACCCTATGCGTGGAGGTACGTTTAAGTGGGCAACAGATTGTAAGATTGTTGCTTGTTTTACAGTGTAACTTTAATAGTGGGTTCGATTCTCTGTAGTTTTGTGTGTCATAGTCATAGTACACAGACAGATTGTGATATATTTTTACGATTGCACGTTTTGAATTTGTATGGGTGTGATGGGAGAATGAAAATAGGTTTAAGACACGCCCTTAACTATGGGTAAACTTAATATTATTAGTGCTTAGATATTTAGAAGCATTAAGCTTACAAAATAACAATGAAATGTTTTAATTAACATTCAACTATTATCATAGGAGGTTAATTTAAAACTTCCCGACACTGACGTATGTCATATAATTGAACAAATACTCGTGTGGACTTATTTCGAATTCCAGGATATTTCAATCTTCATTTGGCTGTCACTACACTTTGTCTAAACCTTTGGGTTGTGCGTTGCGCTTGGGTCAAAGTTTCATCAAATTCAGCTGACTCCGGCTGACTTCAACAGCAGCCGTAGCGTGGCTCCAGTAACGAAGCTAAGTTCTGCTTTTATTAGACGCTATAATTACCCGTAGTCACGTGGTATGACTTTGTTATCTCAACAATAATTATACGTTTATTGTTTGAGCTATAGGACTATCTAACCCTACCTTATCAGTTCCAATATTGGAACCTGCTAGATGATATCCTTGCCAATATTTTAATATCCAAGTGAGGTAATTAAATCAATGTGATCTTATAAGTCAATAATTGCTGGGATAGTCTAGGGTGTTTACATTTCAAAGTTTAGGTCAAGGTCATGATTCTTATTTTCTCAAAGAAGGTGCATAAAATGTATTGCGATTTAAATTTTAGGTAGGCTCTATTCTTTATATGAATGTGCAAATAATAATTGTTTAAATATTTAGTGAAAAAAAATTATTATTACAAATTGCAGAACATTCATTTTCTAATACAACTTTCCAATCTAGTTGGATTTCAAAACTGCTCTTTCCTCTTAGAATCGGAGGGGGGCGACAAATTGGAATAAAGTCTAATATGTCTTTGTGCGGACTATTTCAGCTACTCCTGTATACGGCTACGAGCAGCTGACTGAGCTAACTCAACATTGAGGTCCATTGGGAAAGGCCTCTGTCCAGTGGCAGCTGCAGTAGGCTGAGTTTACAACGAGCGAGCACCGTAGGTAGCGTCGCTCGATTGCACAAATACCTACTCTTAAAAGAGAGACTCTGGTATGTAAAATTAAATTATAAGCATGCACAGGTCTTCTGAAATTACCTGAAACGTGGTAAATTATAAGAGTATTTTAAAGGAGATGAAGTTCAAATTGAGGAATTATGTATAGATTAAAGATACTTCTGCGAAACTAAGCAAAATTATAGCAGACAAGTAATCTTGTTAGATTAATATTCCGGTTGGAACAAATTATAAAAATCACATTAGGTGAACATAGCAGATGGGCGTACTTTGAAACTCTTTAGCAATAGTATGGAAAGGCACAGTTTATCCTATAGTGAAAGCTCATCCGCTGTACTGCGTCACGCGTCTGATTTTCAGAGGGGGGAATGTGACTGTCTGTCACGTGCTCCTAATTATTTAGCAAATATCTTAGACTTGATTCCTATTTCAAAATCATCACATGGTATTGGGCCACTTAGAAACACATTAAACCTTTAGTTTATGGCTTGACAGCCTGACAAGTTACCGTAATTAATAACGAAACGTCCTTTCTTACTTTGAATTGTAAAAACTATATTGCACCACTTGGAAAGGCATAAATCCTTTATTTAATGGGAAACAGACTATGGACAAGTATTATTAAGAATTCCTAAGAAACGCAGAAATATCCGATTTCTAAACGTAACTCACAATAGGAGAGCAACATGTGTTTGCCATATACTCCGGTCACGAGTACCCATAGGGACCCTTGAAACAATTACAAACGGGGCTATTGAACAATTCTGTGAAAGTATGTGAAAAAACCAAGCGTGGGGCTTGGGTGGATGGTTTTGGAGATGAAGGAAAGGAGTCGGTCTTGGATCGCTATAGGGCTCGGACGATATGGGCTATTTGAGTTAAGTTAGGATACTTGGTAAATACCGAGAGGCTATGTCCAAGTGGCAGTTGATTTGGGATCACAGAGGAGTTCGGACGTGTGAGGTTTAAGACCTTATAGTACTAGGGCGTTCTATATTAGGCCCGTGAAGTTAGCGTGTGAGCGTGAGTGTCGAGGCGCGGAAGGAGATGAGCTGCGGCGGAGGCGAAATTGGTAATGTGTGCAGTATTCTGTGGGAGAGTTGTGGTCTCCTTAACTTAACACGTGGTAAGTGTAACTATATTTAACTCTTAGCTCTTAGTAGCAGTTTGGTGGTAGTACTGAGGAGCTGTTAATAATCATTTATTTCAGCATGACGGAGCCGAATGCTTCCAAAATGTATACTATTATCTCTTGTGTTATATGTGTGTATGTGTCCACCTCCTAACTGTACCTTGGCAAATATCCGTCATCTACGTTTGGTTATAGGGAGACGGGGAAGGCCTTCCGCACACTTCACACTTACAGTACATCACTGTACACTGTACACTAATACACCCGACTATTATTGACGCATGTTAATATATCTGACTTTTACCTGACGTACCACAAATGGAAGGCAGAACCGTATATTCGCAGTTCGATTAAAACAACCTATATTGTTAGTCAGGCTATAATGCTGACTTGTACTAGTAGTACAAATTAACCAAACGCTGCTGATGTATACTGCTTCCTATAAAGGTCTAGCTCAGAAACATTGCGTAGGTATTGATGTCTGCACATTCGGGAGAGGGTTAGGCTCCACCAAGTATCTCAAAATGAATTGATAACTCCGTTCTAAGGAACGCTAGGGACTACCCGTATCTCGTTACCAAACCAGGCTGTTTGTAGGCCGATTAGTGAACTGACACTGTTTGGCGAGACACGCAATCACGACATGGGGAAGATTAATGGAATGTGAAGTGACGATAGAATTACCACTTCGGCGTTCATCAATAACAATTGCAATATGTTCTGCTACAGACTGAATCTACGGTGCGCTTGCGCAAGTTGTGTGTTATCATAGTGAAGGGGTAGACTGCCGTAAGGAGGTTACTGACATAAGTACGCGAGTAGGGACAACTACTAAAACATGCCTTCCTCAATGGCAGCTGGACTTCTCAGGACCCTGCCTTAGGATTGAGAAAGACATGTGAAGAATGCTTAGGGAGCGTGATCTGTTAGAATTCGTAGCAGTGTTCTTAGTGGACCTATGCGCTTAGGTCTAACAGTCACGTACTGGGGCAGTTATTGTAACCAGTTACATGCCATAGAAATGGGTTCGTTTGTTATGTTTGAGTCATAAAGTTAACGTAACTTAGTAATGAATTTCTTAAGCGCAAGCGTAACGTTCTCCTTACTGACCTTTTCATACTATATCATATCTTTGCGACCTCTTGTCTTATTAGCTTCATAATTTACTGTTGTATTGTTTTACATGATTTGATATTATGCATGTATATGTAATAACTGTGAATTCCCAATATTAACTTCACCTTGTATCCCCTCCCTGTCCCCTAGCTTTCAAAGTCGGGACAGGGCTACCCTAAATTGGGAATTCAGTCCTCTATGTCGGTGGGAAGGCGACCAGTCTGGGACGAACCTTACAGGGCCGTGCGGAAATGGCGGGGCCCGGCCCTTTCCCCTTAGGGGGAAACCGACCTTAGTCTTAAGAATTAATATGATTTAGGAAAAACGAAAATTTTATAAGCCTAGGGTAATTTAGGGACAGTCACATGTGGTGCCGTGACCAGGATTCTCGTCATTAAATGTACTGATTCACTTCAGTGCAACGAGAAAGAACAACTTATAGGTTACTACAATAATAACACAACGTAATTTTATGGTTCTAAAAATTGTGAGAGACGATTGGAGTGACAACGGCTATTTTGACATATTTTTAACTAGATAACGGTTTGGTTATCGTGATTGAAATCTTCAACGACTGGTAGCGGGTTCAAGTCACGCATGGTTTTTAAGTTGATATGTGCTTGTATCACATTATCATGAATTTTGGGTTCGACTCCCGCCTAACACATTGGTTGATAAGTTTCCTGTGTCACGGGCTGTGGGTAAATTGGTAAATTGGTAAATTCATTGGTAGGTAAATCGTTGAAAACACTATTAACACTATTCTTCACTTCTAATTTGTGAGCAAATACCCATAACAGACTTCTGAAATTGATTCACCAAAAAAATAATTGTAACCGACTCGGACAATCAAATAAATTCTCGTAAAGTCTCGATATGTGTAGACCCACTACGCGCCCTCTACGGCGTAGAGTGCGTGCTACGCCGTAGAGGCCCGTCCGACGGCGAAGCCAAATTAAAAAAGTTTAACCGTCTGATACGTACTTGTATGCAAATTAAAAAAACAAGTTTGATTTTAAATCGCAAGCTTCATTAGGTCTGGCAACTTTTCAATCGCTCGGTAGGGTTTTATTGACTATAATCATTTTATTTTATTGTCTGAATATTGGTTGTAAGGGAGTTTTAAACTAAGGCCTCTGGTTGTAATATTGATTAGGGTTGAAAGGTAGTATCTTCATTATTTATTGTTGAGTTTCAATGCTGTGAACTATGTCTGCACTAGGTGCTTTTAATATACGCTCCAATATATTATAATCAGGTTTAGCTTAAATTCGCCTATGTTAATAAGAAAAATAACAGACCAAATTGAATAAAATAATTGCCTGTTGCGGCCCAATTTGAATAAATGAATATTTGATTTTAATAACAAACCGACTTACTGTCAACATAGTAATGATAACCATTATGTAACAAAACAGTATTCGCCACGGAAATTTTGCATTGAAATCAGGTGTTATTTTCTACCTGTCAATATTCAACATAGCAATGTCTTGTCCATACAAAATGTAGAACGAATCGATTAAATAATGGGATCGAAATCGATTCAACAGCACGTCACGTCACTTCAAAGCGATAATCTTTCAATCTATCATTGGTAGTGACATAGTAATGTTGACACACATATTTATGTTGCAGTGTACATATGCTGTTAGGGCTTGTACTTAAGATTTGTTTTAAAAGGCATTGTGAAGACGTGGTGAAAGGCCGCCAGAGAGATACATACTAGAAACACAGGACCGGGCAAATCAGCCTTATCTATCTATAGACACAGCTTTTTACTGAATGCGTACGAAAATATATGCTGCAATTACAAAAAAAAAACATTATTTATTACGAACACACAATTTAAAGAAGATTGCGGGTAACAGCTAGTTTAGTTTATAAACAAAGACAAAATCGAATAAGTTATTTATTAAAATAATCAAAATTTTGTTAAGTGATACAAGTATCTTCTGTCATTTAAATGACATTGACACAGGGAAGCTGCTCTGTTAGGAAATACTTGTATTGCCGAGAGGGCGATGTTAATTATGATTTGGGCCACACGCCAAAAATGACTTATAATCTCGTTATAAACACAACTGACCCGCGCAACGTCACCTGCGCAAAATTTTCGTCTATTGGTCGTAGCGTATGTTATAATATAGCCTATAGCCTTCCTCGATAAATGCCCTGTGAACACTTGGTCCGACTGCTATGTCCGATCAATCGGACCACGCGAACTTTTTTTTCCTCTTGGTCCGATTAAGGAGTCGGACCACGCGTTCTATCGTTATTTTAGAACACTTGGTCCGATCGATCGGACCACGCGAACTGGGATATCCAACACTAAAAGATTTTCCAATCCGAACCAACAGTTTCTGAACCATACAAACTCTTCAGATTTATAATATTATTATTAAGTATAGATAGAATGTGAATTTCATCCATAAGACCTAATTATTCAGTCACAATTTATTTGTACAATGATCAAATATTTAACGCGCAAGCCCTATAAAAAATCCATCGGCGCGCGCGTCGAATCTTGGCGAACCACACGTCGAACATCATACCGACGGCATGAGACTGCCTATCATGTTGCGCGTCTATGTTGAGTATGTGATGATTGATTACCAGACGTATTAAGATTTATTTGTTGTTTATTTTATTGGACGTTAGGATTTTACTGTATTAATTTAGTGTTAAATTTTGGTTTTCATTTGTAACAAAATTCGAGCTAATAATTATTTCAAGCTGGTGTCTGCAACTCCACGGCCAAAGAGCATATACTGCTTTCAAACATATCATTAATACTACCTGTACTACAGGTATCTATAGTAAGCTAATCTCTTATCCTTTCGTAAAACAGGCGTGGTGTTATGAAGACAAAAAAAACTGTAAAATTTTGAATTGAATTGAATTATATCTTCATCTGAGCTGAATTGAAACGACACTGAAACTATAATAAAGCCTTTACATTAAAACAAATACTAGTCGACTTTTTATGTTATTAAGTATTCTGAAAGCAATAACGTGTAGTATTTAAAAGCCCACGACTATTTACCCACATTCAAGCCGTCATAATACACGACTATTTCGAAATTATGCAAAACGCAGCAAATTATATTCAAATATGGCCTGCCCGGCGATAAAACACTGATCAGTCGGTGATACGGAACACGAAAACACGTGTTTTTGTCGTGTTATTAGTTTGATAGACAATCGCTTGTCGGCTATTGTTGCTCTTTTGAAAATAGCGAAGTTTATTTGAAAGTCTAAAAGGTATTTTGTATCTTTTAATTGCTTAAATAACAGGCTTTTGTTAACTTTTCTTGTTTGATTTTGAATGAAGGGAATACTACTTAAAAGGAACATTTTAAGAGGCTTTGGTTATTGACCTTTGGGTCAAGATTCAATGTACTCATAAGAATAACAAATAGTTGGACTGTTATTTGGTTTAGAGAATTTCCGTTGATGATTTAGGCGAGTAGTGTAACGGACCTTTGTTTTCTACCCAAATATTCATACTGAAAATGATAGGAAAGTACAATAAATTTCTTTAAAAAAATAATAGCATGTTTATTTTATTTGTATATTGGGCAAGTTTCCGTCACACAAAGACGCGTGTTCTGCGTTCGAATAAAATAAATTTCTAATATCATAACGTAAAAAGTCTGTATGAAAATTACTCAACCAAAAAACATTTACAGTTTCTGTAGGTTAAATGCCAACATACTTATGACAACAACATGAAAACTTACAACATGGACGCCGTAATTGCTCCCTTAAATCATCGGACTTCAATCTCTGCCTACCCTCTGCGAAAAAAAGTCCAAAACGATACGAGCTCGCACCCATGGCAATTAAAGGGGATAAGCGCCAATAAAAGTGCTCGTTTTAGTTATAAATTGATCAAATTGCGGGATCGCAGCCAATGTAAGGCTTGGGGAGAGTTTTTTTGGGACGTTCATAAAACATAATCGTATGATGTACATACATCTGTTTCAATGGTTTTTAAACAAATGAAACTAAGTTGACTGCCTCGTTGGTCTGGTGGTCGCAATCGTGACTGCTGAGTATGATGAGTCCTAGGTTTGATGCCCGTGTCGGGTAATGTGATCGGAATTTCTCAAGTAGCAGCCACGGAGTCTGTATTTGTGCCCGGTTGATGGTAATAGGCTCGTCCGTTATTACATGGGAATTTAACATAAGAGGTGAAATGTGGGTGTACTCTTAGAAGGTACAGCTCTGTCTAACCCTTAAGGGATTACAGGCGTGATGTTTGTGTCTTAAAATGCATTAATTTTAATTTGTCTTTGAAGTGAGCTCAACAGATGTGGCAAAGATAGAAACTGCTGAAATGATGATAGTTTGATTTGATTTTGTTTAGACTAGTTCATCATAAGTTTTGCTTTACAATGCAGTAGCATTTGTGTTGTTGCGTTTCCAACGTTCGGCGCTGCAACCAATTGTATTAAAGAACTGACAAAACAAGGATATACTGAGCATTGCATTGACAATTTTTTTTTTAGTCTTGAAGAAGTACACTAAACAAAAATATATAAATAATAGTTCACGACCCACCACTAAACCGTACCTACAAACTTGCTTTACCCACATTTATTGACATCAAAAGAAAGGAAGCAATATCTTCTTATAATGCAGTAAATAAATAATTCCATTTATTTCCGTTCAAAGACCAAACTCTCCGAGTTCAATCGTCTGGAGTGTAACACGACCTGCCAGTGTCTATCCGTTGGTCACTTTATCCTCCGCACCACGATCCTGATTTAGCACCGAAAGGTGGAGTAGGGGGATATAGGGTTGCCAGGGATAGTGGCTGTCTAGTTCGAGTTACCATGGCAACGGGGAGTTTCAGAGGCAAAGTTGCTACGAAGTTTTCGGGACATTTTTGGACAGTGAACTTATTTTTGGCTCGGTTTCCATGTAGAAAATATTCTGGGAATTTTAATTCTTGACGATTCATTATGTATACATTGGCCCATTGCTTTTGATATTCAGCACTTCTGGTTATATGCAAATAAGCTAGCTAAAGGGATTATATACCTGGATTTAGATTATGTAAGCCTGGTGCTAGCTGGGCAGCCCTAACAAGGATGCTTCTAAAAGTGCATCGCCCCCCCACCACCCCTCACGGCCCATTAGATGCGTCCGCGGGAAATCGTCATTTGCATAAGCGGCTTGGCTCCCTGCACATAGTAATTGGGATCACATGAACGCGGCCAATTCAGTTAGACACTTGTCCCCTCCCTGACACCTACAATATGTGGGATTACGTGGGGGCCGTCGCTTCAGGGATCAGAGCTCCTAGTAATCCGGTGCTGTCCAGCGTAGGTTTAAGTTAGCCCGTACCAATGTTTGTTCAACACTTACGCGCTGCTCTTAGAGCTTTAAATCGAAGTGCGAAATTTGAATGTGATTTAAATGCGCCGGTACTTGTTCGCAAATGAGGGGGGGGCGGGGTAAATGACTGCTCAGCGCTGCCGTTTCGTGAGAATGCTACTTGAAATTTGCATTAACTTTGCAGTGGGTGCGCCATGTATTGTTTCTTGAGTGTCAACAGCTGGTTTAGTTTAGATTTGTAGATGAAATAGTAATAATATAGGAGCGCAACAAAGGCTCTTGGCTCTTGGGTGCTGGAGCTGTTACTTGCGAATTTGATCAAGAAAATAAACACAAACCCCTTTGTTTATAAGCTGCAAAGTAAAATAAAGATTAACGTTTGCCTTACTGATCATTTTTAAACGTCTAATAAACGTTTATAAGTTGAAGGGTAAATAGGGTGCAAAGTTAACTTATCCCTGAGTTAATACAAGCTATAATGAACCACTCATACACGCGCTGCTAACATAAAGACCCATATACACACTTCAACAGAATTGATTAAATTAATTCAAGGAACGCACCGACACAGACAAACGGCTGGCTCAACGGGAGGCACAGATTAAAAATCGCCATTTTACTTCTAATTTATAAACGCGAAAGAGGGGCGCTTGTGCGCGTGTTGGGTGCGTTTTATGACCACCAGAGGGCGCTAATGACGTCAAATAATTGGTGCTTTAAATGTAAATGACTACACACGCCAACCTCTCCGGCTTTATTAAATTTCGCGATTGCTTGGTAAGTGTGAAAGGCTTGTAATCGCCGTTTGACAAGTAATGTGAAATCTGGTTTGATGGCTGTGAATCTGTGTAGTCTTTTTAACGATGTGGTATGTGTGTTAGTCGTATAATGCGGCACATTTACGGCACGGTTGGCGTAGTGGTTGTGCGATTAACTGCTGCGATACGTGTCGCGGGTTCGATCCCCACACGGAATAAATATTTGTATGGCCTTCAGATAGTTGTTCCAGGGCTGGTTGTTTGTGTATGTGAGTTTAAATGTTTGTAAACGCACCCACGATACACAGGAGAAAATACCCAGTGGGGTTTAAAATCTTATAATTTTCATGAATCGTTTCTTGTAAGTGTAAAGAGACTGTTTGGACTAATGTATTGTAAATTTCATTCATTATACGTTATGTTATTTGATAAATTTTGAATATAAACCAGCAAACGATCACATCATTCAATGTTTATAGTTTCCAAACTGCGACATTTCGAAATCAAACATAAAATTTCTGAATTTTCAAATAAATTAGTTACTAATGCAATAGTATCCCTTTAATCCACCTAATTAATTGCCAATAGTTGAATATTAATTAAAATAACTATACACACTAACTCTCAAGGCCACGCAATAAACGCTTGTAGCGTTTTGCGCTACGTTTCAAAAGGCGTAGAGCGGGATTTAAAAGGATAATTGAAAAAATTAAATAGTTACCAGTCATTCTAAAATGACGCTGAGCACTGTGATACCTGCGCTGTGCTAGAGCTATTTATCAACACTTTCTGGTGTCAATGTCAACGTTAATTCGTACTAAGTATGATACTAATGATAAAGAAAGTGACGGCTTTGACGGGCTAAAATGACAGAAGTTGACAGTTCTGTAAAATAACTAAATTTTTACAACTAAAAGTTTGTTATGTATTTTATTTGTGGAAATAAAGTTTTAAAACTAAAATAATTACTTGAGTATTTTAAGTAATCTACGGAATATTTTAGACACAACAATGAAAAGAGGTTATAAAATGGTTTGGTGTGACCCGTCTTAACGCCAAATGTGGTATTTTCGTGGCCCAAACTATAATGCAAACTTGCACCAAGTGGCTGGCTACATTGATGAATAGTCTCTCTCATTAGCCGACTCAGTGTTCAACTGAAATAGTTTTAGTTATTTTCGTTTTAATCGCTGTAAATGAGGGTAGATTATTGTGAACTAGCTTTTGCGTTGTCAATCGGCTTTGCTCATTGATGATAGTGTTTGGTTTTGTATTAGTTGGTGAATGGGTCCTGTTAATTTTAGTATTTGGTGTATACATGTCTGATTATTAAATGGAATAGAGTATTTATGCCTGCCTCTCCATATATCAATGACAAGCTGTCCGGCGCAACTTCGTTTGCGTCACATTTTCCCCGTTTTCGCAACATTTTTCATTGCTGCTCCGCTCCTATTGGCCGTAGCGTGATGATATATAGATTATAGCCTTCCTCGATAAATGGGCTATATACCACCGAAAGAATTTTTTTAATCGGATCAGTAGTTTCGGAGCCTATTCAATGCAAACAAACAAACAAACAAACAATCAAATTTCCTCTTTACAATATTAGTTTAGATACTGGCTAGCTACAACCAATTCATTTTTGAAAGTAAAATGAAGAGCTTAGTTTAAAAAAATTAGTTCAGTTTGTTCAACTTTTACAAAAAAATCGATTATACGATTATACTTTAAAAATTTAATTGAAAAATTCCATTTCACATTTATGTGTATATCTTATTTATTACTCTCTTAGCAATATCTTACAATGAAAATTAAATTTCATAAGTAAATTGAACAAAATCATCATCTGGCTACCAACTATGTTGAGGTTAAAGTCAAAGTCAAAGATCTTTATTGTGAGACAGTGGTTACAGAGTAGTTATTGTTAATTTTGGTGTGCGGTTGCACTGCTCCACCATGCTAGGCATACAATAGATTGAACAATTTGTTAGCTTAGACCTAAGTTTATGTGACGTCGGCTTCCAGTCTAACCGGATGCAGCTGAATACCAGTACTTTACATGGAGCGACTGCCCATCTGACCTCAAAAACTCTCGCCGCCTGACCGCCGTCGCGAACGGACGTGCCGCTACCTGCTCGCATTCCCGCTCGCTATCAGTGTGTGTCATCGGTTCGTCGCTTCCCAGTGTCGTGACGTCATCAGTAGTCCCTTGACTACACCCCCGTAGTTGGCATTTCCCTCCCCGACCCTCGCTCGAGCCAACCCGCGATGCTGTGCCAGTAGTTTTAAATCAGCCCCTAAATAATGATATCATTCAGATCCAGCCTGTCCCCATGCAGTCCTCCCCCAGCGACGCCCTAAGCCGAGGCTCGTACCCCACAGGGGGTGCCCTTAGCGTGTAGTCGCTTAATTTGTAAGTTTTTATGTCCTGGCTGGAGGCCTCACTCTTAAGGAACCCACAGGATAGTCCGGTTAAGCAGGCGACAACCTCCTAGGTTGAACTGCGAGATGCCATTCCCAAAAAAAAACCATCTGTTCTCCACAACCCAGTTATTACTGGGTATAATACGATACCCCTTGGTTAGAGTGGTTGTAAGACTTTCGGGCCACTGACTACTATTGAATTCGTTACAAAATAATCCCATAAAAAAATAATTCCAAGTCGAACAACAAAAAGCCGAGGCAGACAAGACTATTCCCCTTTTATGTACATATTTGGAGACGGGAAGCCCCTCTCTCTTAATGGGCTATTGTGGGCTTGAATATGATACTCATATTACGGCGAAGACTTGCCTAAATTTTAAAGTAGTCGTACCAATTGTTTGCATACGTTATTAAATTTATAATGGGCTTAATAATTGCGCAAATTAGTACGGTATCTGAGTGCCAATTCGCGACTGGATGAGAAATAATTTGTTGACAATGCAGTATTGTTGGGTGGAATTGACCAAGATATATGACCGGTGAATTCCGTTACTTTCAAAAATATATTTGTATTGTTCTAAGCGCTGACGTGCTCTCAAGAACGGTGAAGGAAAACATCGTGAGGAAACCGGCATGACCTAGAACTAAAGATTCGAAGACATGTGACATCTACCAACCCGCACTGGGCCCGCGTGGTGGATTACAGCCCACTCCCTCTCATAGAGAGGAGGCCTGTGTCCCAGCAATTGGGAACATTATAGGCTGATGATGATGATGAAGCGCTGACTTTACTTAATTGCCTCTGTATTGACTGCCTCGTAGATGTGGGACTTGAAAGATAACTGCTGAAACGTGGGTGTACTATTAGGTACATCTCTACCTATCCTTTTGGGGTTTACAGGCGTGATGTTACGTTACCCAATTGTTTGTTCAAAATATTATTAATTTGCTTCACCTTACTATATTTGCAGTCTTACTTCAACAAGATTATCACTTTTGAATTATGTTATACTACTGCTTGTAACTGTACCATAAACTCTTATTTTAATTAATATTGAAAGATTTTAGTTTCCTCTGCCATTACAATACAATAAACAAGTAATAATTATGAAACGTTACTCCAAAATGGCCAATAAAAACAACAGATTGTAATATAAATTAACCAAGCCCACTGAAGGCGGGATTAAGGGGGTATTTTTAATTTAATTACTCAGATTTGTCAAGAGAGGGAAATACTTGGGCAAAATACTTCCTTTGTTTGTTTATAATCTGCTTAGGGCCGATTTCTGAAGGCTAATTAAGTCGATTTAACACAAAAGAGAAGAACCTAATTGAGTATCTACACAAAGTTACTGCAACCGTTTGATTGTAAATGTTTTCTTGTATAATTCTGTCTCAAAAGTTGCACGATTCAACCAAATATTACCATAACAACAGGCTTGTAACCTCCAAAGGGTTAGACAGAAAACCCACACTTCACCACTTATGTTTACACGAATAACTCTACAAACGATACATATTTATAATATCAAGTCTTACAAACAAACTAACAATCTAAGGCTCTCCCAAGTCCCGTGTAAAAGGGGTGAGCCTATTGCCATCAACCGGGCAAAAATCGAGACTCCATGGATACTACTGAGAAATTCTTGAGACAGACCAAGAGGTATGGATCTAAAGAAAGGACTGCTATTCTCAACCAGCACTGGGTGGGGAACAACGATGATGGAAATTTAGACACTATTTAATTTACTTCATTCATCCTGATTCAAGTGGGCCATATTCATACCATATTTTTTCAAATGACTTCACCATTCTCTTGGCCTTATCCCCATTTATTTGGGGTCGGCGCAGCATGTTTTCTTCTTCTTAGCATACTTCTCTATTACTTGTCATCTCATGACACACCTCTTTTCTTGCCATATCATCCTTCACACAGTCCATCCATCGTTTCTTTGGTCTTCCTCTACTCTTGTAACCATCCACATTCATACTCAAAACTTTCCTCACGACATTTTCCTCATTCCTCCGCATCACATGCCCATACCACGACAACCGATTACCACGCATCTTTTCAGTCACCGGTGCCACTTTCAGACTTCCTTTTATGTACTCATTTCTTATTTTATCCATTCGCGTAACAGGACACATCCCCCTTAGCGTTCTCATCTCAGCAGTCAAATGACTTATTTTTCTAAAATACGGGCTGTTGCTAGGCAGTTTACTTGGCAGTTAATTGCCCTAATATTATCTTCATGTTTGTTTTGTTCGGTAAATAACGTAAATATTCCAGGAACATGTCCTAGATCCGTATTCCTAAAAAAATGTTGGGAATCACTTTGATTTACTCGTCCCTCGAGTGAATTCTCAGAAGTCTTTGAGTGAAAATTGCGATTCATAGAAAAGTTACTATAATACATTAACAATTATTTATACCAGGAACCATTAAAGCTGCGTGTTTATATGGACTTTCTGGTTTACAAGCAAATCAAATCAAATCAAATCAAAATCATTTATTTCAAGTAGGCCAGTTACAGGCACTTTTGAATAGTCAAACAACAATAACATATTAAGCTACAGTCCCAGTCACAAGACATAATAACTGTGAAAGTACTGTAGTTGCCCATTCCAAAGCGTAGATCTCTATGGAGAAGAATGGGCAAGAAACTCCATGGACACTCTTTTAAATTAATAGCTTGTTACAAAAATCTTGGTTACATCATTCATGTTGAGATGGTAAATTATGTGAGAACGATGTAGCAAGACGTGCACTTTAAAAGTGTCCACAGTAAAAACAAAAAAAAGACAATTCAAAAATAAAATAAATAGTTCGAAATAAGCCGAGGCAACTAAGAGATGACCAGGCACAACTGACAGCGCCCGTTCACGAACATCACGCATGGATCAGCCATCATTCAACTCAACCATTTTGAAGGGAACTAAATGACCCGACACACGCGCCACCATCAGCGTGACATTTAAGTGAGCATGACATACTCTTAACCGCCAGGGCACATTGAAGTCAATAAAAGACGTAGGTTTCCAGTAAATGATAGCTTTCTAGTACATAGTGCTCACACAATATGGGCTGTGCGACTATACAATACTAAATTAATTGAATTTATACAATGCAAAGTTAGTTTATACAATCTTCAGCAGCTCCAACAATACTATTTAATGCTATCAATTCATGCGCCCCTGTCCTTGTGGAGCAGGACCGGCATTGAGCCAAGCATTATTATCAGCGATATAATCGTCCAATTTGTAATAAGCTTGCTTACATAGTGTGCGTTTAATGCATGTTTTAAATTTCATCTCACTCAGTTCAAGAATACTTTGTGGAATTTTATTATAGCATCTTAAACAGTACCCCATGAAAGATGAGTCTACTTTAGCGAGTCTGAAGCCTGGCTGAACTAATTGGTCCCTATTTCTAGTACTGTAATTATGTCTGTCACCTCTTTTACCAAAAAGATGCAGATTTTTTCTTACGTACATTATGTTTTCATAAATGTATTGACAATGTACCGTCATGATGTTAATGTCCTTAAACAGTTCCCTTAGAGAATCGCGCCTACGGAGATTATATATGGCTCTGATGGCTCTTTTTTGCAGAATAAAAATAGACTCGATGTCTGCAGCCCGTCCCCATAACAAAATGCCGTAAGACATTATACTGTGAAAGTAACTAAAATAGACCAATCTCGCGGTATCTACATCGGTATATTGACGGATTTTTCTAACAGCATATGCTGCTGAACTTAGCCGCCCCGCAAGAGATGTTAAATGAGAACCCCACTGCAGCCTTGAATCAAGCGTAATCCCCAGGAACACTGTATTATCGACAAATTCTAGTTTCTCATTATTCAATATTATATTACAATCACTACTTTTAACATTTGGTAATGAAAATCTTATGCATTTAGTTTTTTTTTCATTTAATACTAAATTGTTTGCTGTGAACCAATTATGGACCTGAAGTAGGGCATTGTTAACGTTATCTAGATTTTGGGCCCGTCTATTTATCTTAAAAATTAAGGAAGTATCATCAGCAAATAACACCATATTTTGAGGTTGATTTTTTAATAAATAGGGTAGATCGTTAATATATACTAGAAAGAGGAAAGGACCTAATATAGACCCTTGCGGAACCCCCATTTTTACTTTTAAACCCTGTGAATTAACACCATTTATTTGAACTTGCTGTTGCCTTTCACTCAAATAAGATTTTACCAAACTAAGTGCAAGTTTACCTAGTCCGTAATGCTCAAGTTTCAAAAGTAATGTGTCGTGATTTACACAATCAAATGCTTTCGAGAGGTCACAAAATATTCCTATGGCGTCTTGGGACTCTTCCCACGCTGTAAATATGTGCTTGAATAAGGTTACACCGGCGTCAGTCGTACAACGTCCCTTGGTGAAACCATACTGTTGATCGTGCAAAATTTTGTTGGTGTTAAAATGATTGAGCATTTGATTAAGCATTACCTTTTCAAACACCTTGCTAAAAACTGGCAACACGGATACAGGTCTATAATTATTAGTATCTTTACTGTCTCCGGATTTGAAAAGAGGGATGACTTTACTGTATTTCATTAAATCAGGGAAAACTCCTTGGTCCACACACAAATTAAAAATTAAAGCTAAGTAAGGTGCTATCGTCTCAACTATGGATGTACAAACTTTGATAGACATTCCCCATAGATCTTCGGTCTGTTTGATTTTTATTTGCCGGAAAGCTTTAATAACTGTCATAGGGTTTATGTGTTTAAATTTAAATTCAGCCGAGCAGCCAGACACGTTCGCCTTTAATAAAGCAAGTGAGACTTCAGGTGAGGAATTTAGAGCCTCAGTAGTTTTAAACGGTATATCGGTAAAGAAATTTACAAATTCTTGAGCTACTTCCTGATCAGAGTTTTTAGGACCATATTTTGTATCTAATGTATAGGTAGTGTTAACTATTTTTTTCCTGTTAGTCTCATTATTTATGACTTTCCAAATAGCCATACATTTACTTAATATTTAACTGAATTTATTCATTAAAAGCAGTGATTGCCTATTAATATGAGTGTCGGACTGCAAGTCATAGGTCTCGAGTTCGAACCCAAGACACGCACCTCTGATTTTTCGGATTCATGTGCGTATTGTATAATTATCACTTGGCTCCGGTGAAGGAAAACATCGTGAGGAAACCAAACGGGCTGGGCGGCATAAACACTAAACACAATAATAATCTATATATATAAAAGAAAGTCGTTTTAGTTACTTCGCTTATAACTCAAGAACGGCTGAACCGATTTAGCTGAAAATTGGCAGGGAGGTAGTTTAGAGCCAGGAGAAGGACATAGGATACTTTTTATCCCGTTCGACATCATTCCCGTGTGACTTGACATGTAACGTCAGTCACTATAAAACGTGGTATAACAAAAATGCCAACGAAGTACTAGGAGATCAGAAAAACGAAGTACTAGGAGATCAGAAAAATGAATGGATTGGGGTGGGGTAGGGTAGGTAGGGTAGAGTAGGGTAGAGTAGGGTCGAGTAGGGTAGAGTAGGGTAGAGTAGGGTAGAGTAGGGTAGAGTAGGGTAGAGTAGGGTAGAGTAGGGTAGAGTAGGGTAGAGTAGGGTAGAGTAGGGTAGAGTAGGGTAGAGTAGGGTAGAGTAGGGTAGAGTAGGGTAGAGTAGGGTAGAGTAGGGTAGAGTAGGGTAGAGTAGGGTAGAGTAGGGTAGAGTAGGGTAGAGTAGGGTAGAGTAGGGTAGAGTAGGGTAGAGTAGGGTAGAGTAGGGTAGAGTAGGGTAGAGTAGGGTAGAGTAGGGTAGAGTAGGGTAGAGTAGGGTAGAGTAGAGTAGGGTAGAGTAGGGTAGAGTAGGTAGGTAGTAGGTAGGTAGAGTAGGGTAGGTAGGGTTGGGTAGTGTAGGTGGGTAGGGTTGGGTAGGGTAGGGTAGGGTAGGTAGGTAGGAAAAGTGCATTGCTTTAACTTTTGACAGAACGAAGTCTGTCCGGGCAGCTAGTAATAATATAAACACCAGGTTAGGTTCTAACCACATAAAAAAACAAAAGACGAAGAATTCAAAAACATTTAAACCCATACCTTAGACTATTTTCCTTTAAGACCGTTTACACCTTACGGCATTTCGTACAACCTTTAAAGTCCTTTTTTTCCGAAATGACTGAACCGATTTTAATGGAATATAATACCCTTATAAGCACATACATACATACAGACATAGGTCTAAAAACATACTAGAAAACATTTTCGAAATGTCTTAAAAAAAAGATAAATTCTGTTTTAATAGATAATTTATAATCGGTCTAATTTAGCTGTAACACAATTTTTCCATAAAGTAACTTTTGAGACCTATGTATCCTGCTTATGCGTATAAAGTTTCATTAGAATCGGTTCAGTCATTTGGAGAATAAGGACTAGAAAGTTCGTATGAAATGTCGTAAGGCGTAATATGCTCTTCTATTTTATCAACCTGTGCTCTCATTTCTGGACAAAAATTTCGCCATAGCCTCCCACAGTTCCATGTGGTCACCTTAGTGCCCGAGCACACGATGTGTTGCAGCGGCGGCGCGGCGACGGAGCGGTGTCGCTGCGTCGTCTTACATAGAAATATCTGTGGCATGTCACACGGTGCGCTGCGGCGCCGCACCGGACTTGTAACCGCCGAGACGAGGTGGGGAAAGGTGCATGCGTTGCGACGTCGGAGCGACACCGCTCTGTTGTTTATGCGTCACAAAGAAGGGACCACGCTCGCACGTTTCGTTTTACGCTGGGGGCTGGCGGCGCCGCACCGCTTGTGTGCCCGCCGGTGCGCTGAAATCTTTGCGGTGCGGCGCCGCAACGCATCGTGTGCCCCCACACTTACACACTTATACTCATGAGTAAACAAATAGCCCTTATAATACAAGGTGCAGTTTACGCACATTGATCTCCAATATGATTTATTACAATCAGCGCTAAACGCTCCACCAGATATAATCCGGAGCGTATAATTGCACACACTCGACTGGGTATTCATAGGTGATTAGTATAATCACTCTGCTATTAGGTATTGGTTCGGGGATAGGGCTGCCGGGGATTGATGCTGAGGAATTGAATTTGTATGGGAATTATCTTTGAATGGTACTTAGAAAGGTTATGCAAGAATTTTACCGTAGCGTGTGCTTATTAGATTGTCTGAACGTGGATGGAATTACTGAGGATTGCACCAGTGTTTTGTGGTTTCTACCTAAGCTAATGGAAAAAAGGCGTGAGCTAATTTATGTATGTACATTAATAGTTAAGATATAGGATGCTAAAGTAGAAGCAACGCATCATCTGCCTAACTTTATTCGGGTCGGCTTCCAGTTCAACATTCTTACATGAAGTAAAAGTAGAAGAACACATACATTTTTAAATAAAAAATATATTTAAAAATCGTAAAATAAATTAAGAAAAATATAATTCAGGAAAAATTGTTGTTAAGCTGATTTAATTTGTAGCCAATTTTACAATTATTGTGAGGTAATTTTATCTGAGGAATAAATGTGAAAGTTTTTTTGTGGCAAATAGATTCATTTATTATTCAGATAAAATCAATGCGACGAATTGAAATAACTTGCTTATTACTAAAATAACCTTGAATTATACTCATAGTTACTATTTTTCAACAACAATATCATCTGCACTGTTAAAAATCCTATCATGAAACTCAGGACATTCGATATTGCCTGAAACTCGACATCCGGGGTAGCCCTATGCCTGTCTTACTTGAAACAGTATTACCTGTGCTCATCACTATTAAGTTACATACAATATCTGCTAAATTGGTTAGGGCTGTAACAGCAACTTTATACACTGGTGTCGGGTATAACTCTGTATTTATGTAGTCAGCATTTATATACACACAGCTCCATTAAGTAGTTACCCTTCCAAAACACACGTGCGTTCCAACAAAAACTGCCGTATATTAATAACGACGAATGGTGATGCGATGGCTCTAATCCAAGTCGAAATATTGAACTCTTTTTGAAGTATTCTTTAGATTATTCGTAACGAATTCAATGTTATAGCAGTGTAGCAGTGTTGAAGATAGAGACGTTTGGCCTTAGCCCCTTCGCACATGCGGCTTCCCTGGTAGCTCATAAATGGCACAAATGTGTGGATGTCTCTAACTATTCTCAATCTTATGTTTTTTTTTTCCTTTCTTTTTAATCAGATATTTTACAATAGTTTTTAAATGATTGCACCTTTTGTTTAGAATAGTTACAGCACGGATGACAACATTTGTGTCATTTATTTGATCTAGTCATTTTGTGATATTATCTATTTATTTTTTGTTGTTGTATAGACTCTTTTTCTTATTTACCGATTGTTTGTAAATGTGTGGACATTGTAGGCCTTATAGATTCCTAGATCCTTGGTAACTTTTTATTACGTTCTACGTTTTGTAGTAAGCAACGACTTATTGTCAGGCTTACGATGTCCTTCCATACTTTAGTACCAACGCTGTAACAGAAATATTGTAAAGCCAAATGATTTTAAAAGAGTCACCATGGAGTTTCTTGCCGGTTTTCTTCTCCATAGGAAACGACCAATCCGAACCGAGCACCTTTTTGTCGACGTTTTATAAGTGCCCCTGTAGGCCTATGTAAAATAAAAATATTTTGATTTTGTAACATTTTAAAACTTGAGGGGTTAGCACATAGTGACGCAGTCTGTACTATGGAAATTGAATGTGGAGAGTTGTAATTGGGTATATAATAAACAGAATATTACTTATGCATGAATAGAAAATATAATACTAAATGGTATTTTAAGTAGATTTGATTTTATCATAAGTATCTTCTGTTTGTTGAAAAAAAACTTTACGTCTAACTGATTTTGTATGAAAAGACCATTATTTATAAGAGTTTGGTCGAATTCACCCACAAACCAAAATAATAGAAAAGTCGATATTTATTATCATGTTTGTCAGTAAGCCAAACAATACTTGTTTAAAGTCGAGCCAGACGGTAGCCCTTTTTTGATAATATCTTGTATATAAGAGTCACCAAAATAGAATAATTTCTGCCGTCCTTTAGCTATGGATAAACTGACTAATAAGGGTATCTAAACATAGACACATAAACAATCAAGCGTCTGGGACATTTTAACACGGGTCAGACAAATTATGTCCCATGTTTTAAATTAATGACGGGACATGCTTCCAAAATTACTTCACGTAAGATATTTTCAAAGAAAACTGTTGAAAATCATCCAATTTGTGTAGAATAGGCGCAATATATGCCGCGTGCCATTTAAGCCGGGCCCCGACGCATCCCGACGCGTGACGCAGCACTCTCACCCGGCCGTAAAAAGGCGAAATCAATTATACTGAAATGGCAAGCGAACAATCCAACATAACGTGACCCACCCTGCCATCTTTAGAGCGGATTCACACTGACGCTTGACGATGACGGTAAGCCAGCGTGTTTGCAGCAAGGCGATTTGTGAATTAACTATCAGTTTGTGAGAAGCGAGCTATTGTAGCTGGGACTGCAGTTTTTTTACATCTACTCTATTTTCGACAGTAGTAGTATTGCAACCAGCTTTATTGTAACAATAAACTTTTTTTTACAAATAACGCAATTTTCTAATAATACTGCATGCGACTTGTCTTTTTATTCACTCTTTCTAATTCACTGACATCACATCAATCTCTCTTATCACACAAACGCAGCGGAAACGCTGCGCAAACGTGGCGTGCTGGATACGAACAAGCACCGAGTATGCTAAAAAATCGCGTCTCTCGACACACGCTTGCAAATCCCAAATGTGATATAGCCCTTACTGTTACAAAAATCGGACAATGAATGCCCATATCACCCACGTAATGGGTCTCTTTACAATGGATGGTTGTTAGACCTTTAGAAAGAACACAATATGTTGTCTGGTCCCTTTCAAATTGATTCCTAATTAGTGTGATACGCAAATAATTTGTAGCGACGTTGAAAAATCTTTTGTTACTTTTTGTTTTTGCGTTTTTTTTTTGTAATTTTGGGTACATAATGAGGGGTGGGGTTCGAATAACATGGCACGTGTTAGGTCTCCCGTAAAAGTTGTTGTTCGGTGAGGGATAAGTAAGCTTTTAATTTTGTCTTGTCTTTTATTTTTGCTTTCAATAGTAACAATTCGTTCCAAAGTAATTAATTAAGTAATTTGAAGGGTACGTGACATTTATTAGGGATAGCAGCCCGCCCCGTCTTCGCACGGGTATTTACAAAAAAATCTAAATTAATAATTATAATACACACCAATACACAATAATTTCTTGACATTGATTCCGCTCCCGTACGGCCCGTACCCCAGTGACGCCTACATCGCATAAGGTGCTGCCTAGCTAGCTAGCTGAGCAGGTGAGCGGTGACCACGCAACTGTTTTCTAATACTTACATTTTTAAACTCGTGATATCTTTCGAATGGAATGTCCGAATTGAATAATTCTCAAAAGTAAGGTATTGAAACAGTCTTGAATATGAAGTAATTTATTTTGATAAGGATTAATAACAAGATACAAATAAAGAGCCCTTTCTAGCGACGGCACACAAAATAAAAGCAAACAAACAAACAATCAAATCTTTCCTCTTTATAATATTAGTTTAGATACACGTGGAAACGTTTACAAAAATAAATTTTAAATTATAACTAGCTGCGGCCCGCGACTTCGTTCACGTGGAAATTTTGATGTGTTTTAGGTGTATAAAAAAATAGCCGACCGCCTATTCTCAAACAACATACACAAAAAAAAATATAAAAAATTAGTCAAGCTGTTTTGTTGGAGTTCGATAACAAACACTGTGTGACACATTGGTGTGACACGAGATTTTTATATATTAGATGTTTCTGGCAAATTTTGACAACACTTTTAATACACATCTGTGCCGCTCTACAATCTGTGTGTGTTTTTGGAATAGGTTAGATACTAGCGACCCGATCGAGTTCTCATTCACAAAACAAAGAAAGAGTGTAGACAGATTTGTCTACTCTTAATTATTTATTTTCCATCCACCACCCGCATTCTCCAGTTATCCCTCGATCATGGCGCTTGCAACACCGTCGAAATATTGGGAACTCAAAATAATCAATAATCACGGAAGATATCCCGTTAGTAATAGTGTTAGGTTTAAAACAGTAAATTAATTCTCGTTGTTGTAAAGTTTATTGCTATTTAAGGCACACGTGTTAGCTTCACAAAAGCAACATAAACACTTAATCAATACTAGAATAACAAACCCGGCCTATCCATAACAATGAACTAAACCGTACCAAACTGTAGCAAAACAAAGTTAAAATACCATTATCGTTTACCTAAATATGTATAGAAGTGGGAAGAGGTGAATTTGTTTCTTAACCCGAATTAACCTTGTTATATACGCTGGGGTCATAGGTCCTGAGTGTACGTCTCCTTTTTAAGAAAATCTCTCGCCGGCTGGTCGACACTTAGCGTGACTATAGCGCTGGCTCTTTCTTTGGCCAAAGAATTTGCATTGCCATCCAAAATGGCAACTCAACGTCACTTGGGGGAGGTCTTTCGGCTGAAATGATGATGATGATGATATTTTAGATCTGTTTATAACTTGAACTTGAATTAAGCATAATAAAGTTCCCACAGCTGTGATCACAAGCCTCATTCCGTAAGAGGGAAATGACACGTGTCTTTCTAAGACACGTGTCATTTCCCTCTATTTTTTTTGCTCTATTTGGTTCTAGAACATGCTGGATTGCTCACAACCTTTCTTCACTGTTTCAACGTCGATTATTTTTAGTTTATTTTTTAAAATGAAACGTCATTTTAAAAAACATTTTGGTAAACTACAATACAAATCAACGGATTTGTATTGTAGTTTATTAAAATGTAAGGTAATTGAAATGTATGTGCTCTAAAAAAACCTCCTAAAATTTTGTAACAAGGATTTAGGCTTGTGTAAATGTTATTCTTGACTCAAAACAGTTCGTGAGGTTAAGAAGTCTGCTCGGTTAAAATCATCAAATTTTCTGGAAGTGTACACTGTACATGTACACCTTCGATCAGTTTTATAAGAACATATAATATCGTTCAGTGTAGCTTTAGAATTTGTATTTATTTATTTAGTATAGTTATGTATGTATGATGTCATATTGGTAGATTTTTGTAAGAAATTCTTTTTGAATTTACTAATGTTTCATTTATCATCGTACTACATGTTTCTATTAATTTAAAAAAAAAAGTGCCACAGAAGATGCTTATGTTTAACACTAAGTTTATTTACCACTATTAAACTTTTCACCCGACACAACCAACATGCACTTGTCTAACGTTGTACCAAATGAAATTTCGAAGCCAAACTCAATCGGCGCACGGCTCGCATCGAACTGCTCGGAAACGATCCGCACTAGACTGTGTACTTTTTCTCGGCCTCATGTGCACAAACAGTGTTTAGTTACCGGAGGGGGGTGTATTTTATCTTGTTGTGCTTATTTTGTAGTCAGGGAAGAGGGAGGTTGGGCTGTGGGGCGCGAGGCACCTGTTGCCCCGAGTTTCGATGTAGGAAAGCCTAATCCTGGCTGAGATGAAATAAATACAACATTGGCTCAACAGAAACGTTCTCCGAGATGTCTTTTGATGGTATTCAGTAAAGCCTTGTGGCGTATATTCGGGAGTTTAAAGGAATTGCCATTTTTATTTCATGTGTCTGCTTTTGTGTTGTGTTGAATTTTTGATGCAACAAGTGGTATTATTGAGCTGGAAGTGTTAACGAAGCTTTTGTTAGGATCTCGTGTTATTGAGTGCCGCTTTGTGCTTCGGTCCATCTCCGATGTTTCCAGATTATAAGATATTCTCTTGAATAACATATCAACGTCATCAGATTATTTACGATTTTTTGTATTTTCAGAATACTAGCCTCATGCCTCATGTATGAATGAAAAGTAATAGTAGATTGTTGCATCGAGCGCAAAGTGAGTCATTAATGCACGAGTGTTATGTTGGTGCCCGAGCGCATGCGAGGGCACTAAATTATCACGAATGCATTAATTACTCACTTTATCGAGGTGCGTAATCTGCTTTTCTTTCAACTTACCTGGCAAAATATACCTACTCAAAATAAAAACTCAAGTTAATTCAAAAGTTAAAAAGTATAATTCATCTTCCCTTCAAACATACAATTATTAAAAGTGCAGTTATTAAAGGTTATTAACAACTTCATTTGCCGCTGTTTTATATTTTCTGAAGTTGAATTCATATCGCTATCGCTGTCAATTTCCATGATTTTTTACCTTTTTATTTGTTTTTTTTTTCACCAAGTCAGTTTTATTCAGCCGATTTTTACTTTCAGCCATTAATGTTTTTGAGCATACATTTTATTAACTTAATAGGAGACATTACACCTCTGTGGTAAATTTAATTCCAAATTTAAAATTTAAAACAATGCAGTAATGAAAAACAGTGCAATATAGTATATTTCATTACGAGTGCGGAAAGCCTGTCATTGCAAAGAGTTCCGACAAATGTCTACCCGAGCCGAGGCGCAGCCGAAGGTGAGGGTTGACAGTCGGAACAAGTTGCAATGACGGTTCCGCACGTGTACTGAGCAACTATTTTTAATACAGTTGCGAAAAATGAAGCAATTTAATAAAGAACATTTTTGGAAAATGGCGCCAACCGTAAAAGAATATAAGCAGAGATTTTTTTTGTTTTCTTCACCCATTCTGGGTAGCCAAGTCTTCAGTACATTTTTTTTATTGATAATTATGAAATGAAAAGGAAATAAAACCTAACCTAACTCATTGAATCAAATCATTAAATCTGTTATTGAAACAAATTAGTAGCTTCTTTTTAGAAATATTTGCATGAATCATAAAAACTTCTATGATTTTTATTTAGTAAAGTCTCCGTGGTTGGTTTTTTCTTTTTAATAGACATTATTTTGACAGTTGGGAATGAGAACGCACTAGTTCGGAAAAGGTAAAGAAAAAGCTCGAGTGTGTAATAGCCCACATCCCGAACGCTATACGTCCCTGCAATACGCCACTTTTTGAGCAACTGTATTAAAAATTATATTTCATATAACTTTTCTGCACTGTTTTGGTTCTAAGCAAAAAAGACATACTTTGTGATCGGTTTTGCAGTGATTAATGATAACATTACTGCGTAGTTGAAAGAAAAATATTATATTAAAGGTTTTCGCCAAAGCTCATAAATAATTAAATAAAATACTTATCTGACAGTTTTTACATAACCGTTGGTCCATTGACCTGGATCTGGATCATAAATCTTTGCTTTCCCTGAAGCAGATAAAAGTCACGGTGACACTTTTATTTGTTTACCTAACATACCTTTATTTTAAATTACTTCTTCTATAGAGTGTGGGTTTTAGTTTATTATTTGGTAGGATTAAGCGTCCTTTGTACAGTCGGCATCAAAAGTCAGTTAACAAATTTATCAATATTACACCAAGTTTTGTGCTGATCAGTGTGATCAGATGTAATTTTGTTTTGCGAATTTGTGAAACCATTGATGAAAATATTGTTATGTCTTTTACTCCAGTCCGGATTTTTCTAAAACTAAGACGTCTTATTATTTTGATATGTATAGCGACTTTCGTTGCTGACCGTACCACGGAAACAACTGGACGAGACGAGTACTTCCTCGAACTTTAGGTAAATATAATCTACACCTGGAAGATGTTTTTGCTTTTTTTTAAAACGTAGCCCCACACTCGGATTTAAACTCACAGAGTACCTACTTAGGTTTTCAAAAATGTGTAATTTCTAAATAGATTAAAATGAGCGATATTAAACAATAAATACACTAATATATAATATACAAAAACTGTGCATTTCTGACATAATATTACATACATACTGGTCGAATTGATAACTTCTTTTTTTTGAAGTCTGTTAAAAATGTTTACACTGTGTTTTCAATGTGTAATTGTAAATTGTCTTTGGTTCCAGGTAATGGCTGTTTTTGAAAATTATAAATGTGTGTTTACTAATTCCACAATTTCTAAACTATGACAAGTAAGTGGTAGCATAGAGCAATTTAAGTAATATTTTTCTACATGTTGCGACAAGGTTCCATATTTCAATGTTTCATATAGATGGACTAACAAATATGTTTTCTTCTTTAACAATCAACAACGTCATCACTATCTTTATTTCAGCCGAAAGACTGCTGGCCATAACAATCTTAAAAATCACAACGAAACAAATACAACATTGGAGGTAAACGTTGATACTCCAGCCAGAAAAGTCGCGGGTTTCCAAAAACGAACTACGTAATTGTTTATTCAGAAAAACAAGATTCAAAATTCAACGATGCAATTTACTTATCTGACTGTTCAATTCACACATCGTATACAGAAATTAATAACATTAAACTAATTAAAAAATAAGTCCTTATCAGCGAGAACCGTCACTTAAACTAACCTCCCTTTGCATTGGACAACTTAATTGGATAACGTTTTTAACCCCTTCATTGCGGACTTCGTCTGCCAATACCTGGCTCTTCGTAAAAGCGTGTATATTTTTAGAATTGCACCTATTTCCACACAGACGCCACACATTTCTATTTCCGTTGGCAGACATTGACATGAATATGTTTTCACGGACCGGATTATTTTGACATCGCCAAGTATTTGATACTCGCCCACGTAAACTTGTGTTTATTACGTCTCGGTGATATATCTATTAGCATTTTAGGGTTATAGATACCGTATGGTGGACGTGTTGGGTTGTTATTATGTCAGCTGGTAGTCTGAGTTGGCATATTATTGTAAAACGTTACTTTGTTTATTTGTGATGGGTTATAAACTCGCGAACTGCCGAAATGATTGCGTAAAGTATTAGTATAGTAAAGCTGAAATAAGACTTGTTTTTTTTTTTCATTTTGAATTTGAAATGAAACGTCTGAACAAAAAGTGAATGTGGAATGAATCAAAATATATCACGCGAATTCACTCGAGCTGTTCTCGAATTTCGGTTTTTTATATGTAGGTAATGTAATGAAAGTTATACCATTCTAAATTACATAATCATGTCATCATCCTATAATCGAAATTATAGAATACAATAAAATCTTTTCTAACAAAATAATGTATCCCTGTAATTATTACGTTTAATTGAAAACATTGTCTTTGATTAATAGTTTACGATTTTACATGAGCATGCAATGCAATATTTTCTGGTATTAATTTTGTAACTTTCTGTAATCACTCTTAAGCTTAATGCCTTTTTTATCTATAGGCTCGCGCTTGACCACTATTTCGCTTGATGGTAAGCGATGATATGGTCGACGGTTAAGCATATTTTTCAATGACCATAAAAACGTTGTAAGGAAAACGTGACATTTCAACTAATAAACTCGTAAGCCCGTGAAATCGCGTCGTAACTCATAAAGCAGAATAACATTTAGTTTAGCCGGAAATAATAAAAATGAAACATATCTTCTGAGTGGTTTGCTGATCGAATAAAAAAGAAATTCTTTAACGACAACGCTTTGAAAATATAACATGGTTCTTCTTACATAATGATTTCTTAATTTTTTTTTAGGACTGCCTCGTTGGTATTTTGGTCGGAAGCGTGACCGCCGAGCACGAGGTCTTGGGTTCGATTCCCAGGTCGAGTGTTAAAGTTAAAGTGTTATTGTATATTTTCATCAGGAATTTTTCAGTAGCAGTCACGGAGTCTGGATTTGTACCCGGTTATTCTGTATGGTGTCAGACGTAAAGAATAGCGCCGTCCCATATCTCATATCATATCTTCCCGTGGGTGTCGTAAGAGGCGACTAAGGGCCAGAGAATGGGCAGCAGCGTTCTCTGTGCTTTTGTAACAACCGTACTGCGATCGCCAACCCGCCTGCCAAGCGTGGCGATAATGGCAAAACCCTCTAAAATTACAATGTGGCGACACTCGGTGGAGACCTATGTCCAGCAGTGGACGTCTTCTGGGCTGAAATGATGATGATGATGATGATGACTAGCAATAGGTTCGCCCCCTGTTACATGGGACTTGATGAACAAAACTGGCGAAATGTGGGTTTACTATAAGGTACACCTCTGCTTAACCCTTTGGGCATTACAGGCGTGATGTAATGTTATGTTTTCTTAAGTCAGATTCAGATTATTTAATTAAAATAAATCTAGAAATGTAAAAAAAGATCTTCTTCCATAGTTTACTTCTGTACGGAATGACAAAAGAATTCTTCCTTCTTACTCTTTTGTAAAACTTGATTATAATTTCCCCTCTAATAGAAAAGGAAATTAAATTCCTCATGCAAAAAAGAAAAAATGCAAAAATAGGTGTGACAAAGCACGCCTTTGTATTTAAAATCCTATAAAGTTACGGCTGAAATATTATAAATCATCGTACTTACAAAATAATAACCTGACAAGGCAGGAAACGATAAAAGGAAGGAACGTATCTCTTAAAGTTTTTTGGCAAGAAAACTGACTCGGAGAGCCATGCTTCTCACAGTACGAACGGATGGGTCTTCGAGATGTTTCAAGTTTTCATTTTTGTTTTGCAGTTTTCGGATTTCACATTTTTCGATAACGATAACCTTTCTTAATATGGCTGTAGTTATTAAATTCGGTCTAAAAGATAGAGCCTTGTTTAGACCTAAAATAACTGTTTCAATTGATGATCTAAATAATATTCACCGTGTTAGCCTATCAGTCCGTTTAATGAATAACAACGTTCTGGAGTCGTACCTGTCATAGGTGTTGATTCGCCTATTTATAAATAAACTAGCTGTCCGGCGCAACTTCGTTTGCGTCACATTTTCCCAGTTTTCGCAACATTTTTCATTGCTGCTCCACTCCTATTGATCGTAGCGTGATGATTTATAGCCTATAGCCTTCCTCGATAAATGGGCTATCTAACACTGAAATATTTTTTTAAATCGTACCAGTAGTTTCGGAGCCTGTTCAATGCAAACAAACAAACAATCAAATCTTTCCTCTTTTGTAATATTAGTTTAGATATTAATTAGTTTGTGGAAGTCAAATCGTAATTTTTGTCCCATACGTTGGCACCTAATCCACTTTTTCTAAGATGTATCTCCCACAAGCAAACTAACATATTCTTCATATAAATTCCCAATAAATAAACCCACATCGTGAAGCCTTCTAACTCACGTCACTACACTTCAGACTCGAAACGGAAATATTGCCGGTGGCGCCCTCACGCGGCGGATGCTGTACGGGCGCCAGCGAGCCGCTTCCGGCCCGCCCTCGTTATGTCCGCTTTGTGTGACGGCCGACATGGCATGCCAGGCTGCCATCCTCATCGGCCGAATGAACCATTGTCAACGATATTACACTCTGCTTTGATTTATTCAGAGTGCTTACTATGAATAGGGAAAGTTTGAGAATGGAAGAAATATGGGTGATGGACGCTTTGTGGTATCTTGTGCTGGGTTGGGTTGTTGGAATTTGGGACGAAATGAACTGTAGCTTCCGTGCCTTTAGATACAACTCGGAGGGCGACCGTATCCGCCAAAGACATATTATAGGAATCCTCTGAAGAAATGTCATTGTTACTTTATCTTGTGGTTAGTACCTAACCTGCCTGGTGTTTTAATGTCACCCAAGACCCTTTTTTTTTCGTATGGGAAATCGTCATCTGACTCCTCCCACTCTGGGCGAAGCGGAAGGGAGTGTCAGACTTGACTGACTAAAACCCATCCATGTTCCTTCTTAGCCCTTTGTGTTCCAGGGCCACGGTATCTCTTTCGAATAGTCCCGCAGCCCTGGCAGGCATCGGCCCTCTCGGAACCCTTCCGATTTGCTGACATCTCCTTGAGGCGCGCGTGGAACACGAACGCGCCATCGGCACGGCCTGTCGTGATGGACGGTGAGCTAGCCCATTACTCACCGTCTACAGGCCGTTTTTATGTTACCTGACTTTGCTTTATATACCGGCGAGAAATATGCAGCAGGCTGGTTAATTCATAATGTTTTACTGTCACCACAGCAATTGGTAATTAAACAATACGCACAAGAGTCAGAAAATGGAAGGTGCTCATACCGCACCGGCAAATGCCACAATCAAAATGACAACTCGCAGCGACACTACTGTTTTCTATGTAATTAGTATGAAAAACAGCAACAGGCAGTAATATTATCATCTAATGATACACTTTTTTAGAGTTACTTAGTTTGCTGTCCGTACGGTACCGAACAGCGACTAATGAAGCTATGAAAACCAGGTTACACTGCTCTGATTGTACTGGAAGCTCATACAAAGTGTGGCCAGGTTATACTAGATATGTATTGCTTGATGTGTCCCCGTATGCACACACAACATTAATAGGACATAGAAAGCATCTTTCGTCAAAAAATGGGCGATTCTTATGTGGGAGTAAAATAAATAAACGTGTGTTATTTTATGCGATACGGTAAATAAAACGAAAATCAATTAGAATAGAATAGAATAGAATATTTATTTGCGTAAAACATGGTATACAAGGATGTTAAATACAAATTGAGGCACAAGCATGTTTAGCTAGGATAAAACATAGCATGCAAAATTTTAATCAACAAGGTTTTTTTTTATTAAAAAAAATACATCAACATTTTTTATCTATAAATTCTTTTAAACTATAAAAACTACACTCGATTAACCACTTATGAAATTTAATTTTAAATAATTTTGTATTTAAAGCTTTGAAATGCCTTGGTATTTTATTATAAATGCACACACACATTGCCAAGCAGTTACTATTGTATTTAGACAGTCTAGGCAAATCATTTAACACAAGTTTATATGGATCTCGTCGATTCCGAGGGTTGACATCATTGGCAGTCTTAAATAGTTGCTTATTTTTCATAACAAACACACATATTTCGTAAATGTAAAGCGACGGTAACGGTAACAAACCAAGTTTTTTAAATATTGGTCGACATGAGTCGTCGGGCTTAAGTCCACATATTGCTCTCATGCACTTCTTTTGAGCGATGAATGCTCTTTGGAAGTCAGTGCTGTTACCCCACATTATTAGTCCATAACGTAACAACGATTCGACGTACGCGTGGTATGACATTACAGCAGTTTTTATATTAGTTACTTTTGTTACTTGTTTTAATGCATAGACAAATTTATTAATTTTAGTGCTAACATTGTCTATGTGCTCTTTCCAGTTAATGTCTTTATCTATTATTACACCTAAAAATCTGGTACGCGTTGCTTCATTGATTTTATTAATATTGAGTTTAATGTCATTTTTGGAATTATTTGATCGATTAAATTGGATATAAACGGATTTGTCTAAATTTATCATTAAATGGTTAATGTCAAGCCAATGCAATAATTTGTCAATTGTGTTATTAATGTCAAGTTCATGTTCTGAAATGGTATTTACTTTTTTATTAGATGCCACTATAATAGAAATATCGTCAGCAAATAATACGCATTTATGGTTAGTTATTTTAATGATGTCATTTATATAAATGAGGAATAATATTGGGCCAAGCACACTTCCCTGTGGAACGCCATATTTATTATGTTTATATTCCGATGAATAGGATATTATTACATTATTTTCATTTGTTTTATTGATGATGACACATTGTTTTCTATTGCTTAAGTAGGACAACAGCCACTGAAGTGCCGGTCCTCTAATACCAACAGCTTCCAATTTTTGTAGCAATATGTCATGTGACACCAGATCGAAGGCTTTCGATAGATCAAAAAAGAGGCCTGTTGTTATATTTTTTTTTTTTTCCCTTATTAGTAAGATTCAAGTTCTTACTAGTTAATTGCAATCTAGCCTAAGAAGACTAATAAACAATTTAAATCTAACTTATTATGCTACGTTATAAATTATGTTAATGCTAAGAATAGTGTCCATAATTAGGTATGCACTTTTACACACGTTCGTAACACTTCCTTAGAGTCTGGTAAAATTGATAAAACACTTTGTTCATGTGTTATATAAATAGCACAACATTGTTACTATTATTGATTCACTTACACTACACTAATTCAAATGGTTTGGTTCTCTTTAGTCTACGCACTATGCCTATGTTGTCTAACAGCTGGATTGCCTCAACATTCACGTGTCGATGGAGTCTGTGTTCGTGGGCTTCAGCAAATTTTTGTGTGATGGTGGTGACGAATTCCATGTCGAGGTCACGGTGGAGGTCATCGTTTCTTATGTACCAGGGTGCATTTACAGCAGCCCTGAGTACTTTATTTTGGAACTGTTGAATTATTTTGACGTTGGTTGGCTTAGTACAGCCCCAAAGTTGGATACCATACGTCCAAATTGGCATCAGAATATGCTTGTATATTATCAGCTTATTATGTATTGATAAACAGGATTTCCTTCCCAGTAACCAATGCAAACGTTTATAACGAATATCGAGTTCCTGTTTTTTCTTTTTGATATGGGCTTTCCAACGCAGCTTGGCGTCGAGAGTTATGCCAAGGTATTTGGCTGTATTAGCATAAGGTATTTGCATACCATTTATGTAGAGTGGGTGGTAGTCACTGTGTTTGTTTGTGAAGTTAATGTGAACTGATTTTGACTCATTCAGATTGATCTTCCACTTTTGTGTCCAGTCGTAAACTTTGTTCACAGCTAGTTGAACTTTCTTTACTGCTTCTCTGTGGCTTGATCCGGTGGCCATAATAGCAGTATCATCTGCAAAGGTCGCTATGGTGCTGTTTTCCAGCTCTGGGATGTCACAAGTGTATAACAAGTACAAAATTGGGCCCAGCACACTTCCTTGAGGCACCCCAGCTTTTATGGTTTTTAGCTCGGAATATGCGTCCTCTTGGCGTATTCTAAACATTCTTTTAGTTAAATACGACTCTAGGATATCTACAAATTCTGGTAGCATGCGTCTGAGCTTAAATATGAGACCCTCATGCCAAACTTTATCAAAAGCTTGCGCGACGTCTAAGAACACGGTAGCACAGACTTCTTTATTTTCCAGCGTTTTTTCAATAACATTGGTTATTCTATGTACCTGGTCTAACGTTGAGTGTTTTTCTCTGAAGCCAAACTGGTGATCTGTTGTTATATAATTATTATTAATATTTGAAAGTATAGCTTGCATGAGGGAAAAAATAGCTAACGATGTGGACTTGTTCTTTTGGAATCCAAACTGCTGGTCACTTATAATATGAAATTTATTGCAAAAGTCAGATAACCTTTTAAACATACATTTTTCAAAATTTTAGACAATATGGGTATAAGAGTTATAGGTCGGTAATTGTTGATATCACATTTATCTCCCTTCTTGAATAAGGGCTTTATTAAAGACAGTTTTAATTTTTCAGGAAAGGTGCCTTGTGAAAATGACATGTTTATTAAATGCGTCAGAATACCAGTCAATTCGTTGCAGCAGGCTTTGACGATTTTTGTATTGATCTCATCATAGCCCTCCGACCTAGTGTTGGACAGAGACATTATTTCCTGTCTTACCTCGTTAACCTCCATTGGTCTAAGAAACATAGAGTTGACACACGTACTTTTGACGTGGTTTTGTTTTGTTATTTTTTCCTCTTGTACATGCGTTAAATTAACATAATTGTTATTAAATATAGTAGCCATTTGTACAGGGTCTGTAGTTATTGTTTCATTGAATTTAATACTTTCTATGTTATCTTTCTGAGTGTTACTGTTTATTTCGGTTTTAATGACATTCCATGTGGCTTTACACTTGTTAACATGATTACGAATATATTTTATATTTGCACTCTTTTTTGAATTATAAATGCATTTATTTAGCAGACTGGAGTAGTTTTTATATTTAGTTTTATTAATTACATTTTTATTTTTGTAATATCCATACCGTAGCTTCCGTTTAGTTTTACAACTTTGTCTCAAACCTTTACTTATCCACTTTTGTTTGTTTTCCTTATTACTATTGATTTTAACTCTTACTTTAGGAAAACAGAGACCATACAACAGACACAATAGCTCATGAAAATCATTAAATGCACAGTTAGTGTCAGTTTTGAAATAAATATCGGACCAAGAAAGATTTTTCAGACATTCTTTAAATTTTCGGATGTTGTCTACGTTATAGTCTCTTTTATTAATATAGTATATTGTTGATTTCTGTGGTTTCTTTTTGATTGGAAAGCTTAACATTTGTGCTGTGTCGTGATCAGACAGATACAGGGGCAGTACAGTGGCAGTTGCGTTGACAATGTTGCTTAAAATGTGGTCAATACAAGTCAATTTGCGAGTAGGTACGTTGATGTGGATTTTTAAATTATGATTGTTAGATAAATCTTGCAATCCATTTGTGATGTTACCTTTTTTAAGTGTATTTATGTTTAAATCACCGGCCACTACTATATTTATTTTGCACTTGTATTTATTTGACAAATCATGTAAAAGATTGTGTAATTTTGTCAAAAACAGATTTGGGTTAGATTGTGGTGTTCTATAAACACATATTACTATTAATTTATTATTTATAATTTCTATGCCACAAGCTTCAAACGTGTTTTGACTTGCATAGTTTTTCACAAATGAGAGCTCTTTATAAAGTAAACCCATTTTCACTAATATGCATGTGCCACCTCTTTGCTTCTCTCTACAGTAGGTGGTAGCCAACTGATAGTTGCAGATTTTTACATAATTTTCATAACCTTTTTTTACAAAGGTTTCAGATAGACATATAACATCTGGATCATTATTCGCTTCTTTTAACTCCTGAATAGTAATTTCGAGTAGTTCTTGTTTAGATAGTAAACTCGCTATATTTTGATGGAGTATTCTAAACTGGTGTGTTTTATTAGTTTGAGATACGAAAAAAAGAGTCACGCTTGTTTAACACAGGAAAGTAATATGGTATAGTCCCTATTCGACCTGTTGAGTTGTGTTGCAAAGAGGAACTTTGTTCGTGGGGCGTTGTACCCTCAATACGACCAAAGTAGTAAGGGATTGTCCCTTTTTTGGGTTTAGCTGTAGGAACGTTTAATTTAGAACTTGATTTGTTACTCGCTATTATTTTTCGTATTTCGCTCGAATTTAAATACTTATCACTATAATCACAACAATCTATATAATAATTTATCGACTTACAAACATCTGCTAGATTCGTGGATGTTTGATTTACGAAGTGACAAAAGCCTTATTTATTTTTCGTACTTTATTTCGTCTTCTTTGATTAGGACTAATTAAATAAAGGTAACATTGAGTACGAAACTGTTTTCTCCAAATATATTATTGTATTAACAGGAATATTTATTTTTATTGGAATACCTTTCATGTAGGTATTCCAAAAATAATAATATTCCTATAATAAGACTTGCTTACGCTTTGATTTACCTATAGGGGCGGGCTTGGCAGAAACTACATAACTCCACCTGCTAAGGTACTGACATACTCCTTTCGCTTCATCCTCGTTCAGCAGTATTGTTTTGCTCTTATTGCAGGGTGGAAAAGAGACGGAGCTATACAGGATGTCTAGCGCCATCTCTTTCTCACACTGAAGAAGGAGTAAAACAGTACTGCTTTATGACGTCATGGCAGGCCACCTGGTCATACACACATGCCAGTTGCACATGACCATTTTGAAGAACCTTGCTCGTCGTGTAAAGTCCCTTCACTGAAACAGAATTATAAACTGGTATACAAAAAGCAACTTTACAATACTTGCCAAACAGACTTAATTTATTCGGACTCATCAGTAAAAGTCCAAGACTAATTGTTAAGCTAGATAGTTATTACTCCAATGTCCCTTAATTAATTCCTTTGCCTGTTTCTAAGGAAATTTACTTGAGACAGGTAGGCTTTTATTTAATTGCTCGAAATAGATTCCTTCGTTTCGTTTTCGCTGCCTGTTGAAGGAATTTGTGGTTTTGGCTTTAGATCGAGAGCTTTTTAGGTTTAACACAGTACTGTGCTTTTAAATGCGGTGGTCGGGTAGTTGAATTCTTGTTGCTGCCTGCGCTTTTTACAGACTTAAACATTAAAGCTTAAATTCTGAACTTTATTAATTTTTTTTGGTTACGGTAATCATGTACGCCACATCTGAATTACGATTAAAATTCTCGCTGTTTTTAAGTCGGAAAAATAATATTCTACTTGGAATATCTGTAGCAAAAACTATTAAGCAAAACTTCAGCCACTGACATAAGCAAATTCTTCACACTGAGCAACCTTAAGGTCATCAAGTGCTGAGGGCGGGCAGGTGAAGTAATTGGTCCACTACGTCTCAAATATTTTTTTCTTCTCTCCCTTTAAATTCAAAACTGAAATCATATTTGATTACATCAATTACACCAAAAATTCGAACAATGGTCGTACTGTTAAATTTTTAACCGTTACAAATGTGCCAGCCGTTATGAAATTTAATCAAAACTTTGTTTGAATATATTGTTCGATTAAAAAGTGTCATAAATTGTGAATACAATTAACAGCTTCTATTGTCTCTTGAAATATCATTTAAGGCTATTTGTTTTATGATTCGCTTTTACTTTGTTTGATAGTATGATTTAACATTGCTAAACAAAGAGAACATCCATTTTGGAACTATGACACTATGACATAAGGATTAATATCGAAATGCAAGAATATTCATTTAATTGTAATACGGATTTTGATTTGTAGTGGCAGCCCCGACTTACGAGCAGTAAGCCATGGGTTCGAACCCAGGCAGGCGCATTACTTTGTGTAATTTATTTCATCACCGCTGCCCTCAAAACGGTGAAGGATACCGACATGTTCTTGAACTAAAAATTCGAAGACATGTGACATCTACCAACCCGCACTGGGCCCGCGTGGTGGATGACAGCCCACTCCGTCCCTCATAGTGAGGAGGCCTGTGTCCCAGCAGTGGGAACATTATAGTTTGATGATGATGATGGTTATGATATTATGGTTATAGTACTTAAGCATAACTTGGGAATTATGAGTGTATTAATATATAGGTACACCACTGCTTACCCTTCTGAGATAACAGGCGTTATTTTATCTTATATTCATGTAATAATATTGTTTAGAACGCTACGGTCTTCTTCGCAAGACTAAATATCTATCTCATTCTTCTTCTTCCTAACTTTATCCCACTTTAGCTGGGGTTAGCTTTCATAATTTTCTGGCGCAAAAACAATCTGTTTTGTGTTGTCGGGTTTGACGGTTCCCTCTTCAATAGATGCTTCGTCTTATATTCAGGTAGTTGCAATACTTTCTTCACGATATCTATCATAAACGTCTTATCTTATTACTTCATCAATATTATCTTAAGCTTCCCAAGTGTTTCCGAAACATCAATCTCATCACAATCCTTGTACATCCTCTGTTAGGGTTGATGGGGTCTCATATTTTCCCAAAACTCTTCATCTATTCAAGTAATACCCAGTTTTCATGATGCATGCACATTTTGCGGTCATGGGTAGTGATTTATATCCGTCGTAGTACTTAATTTTGTCTCCCCTAGGACCCTCGGTGTGGGGTCGCATTCTGAACGAACTAGAGATATTTCGGCTGGGCTTTCAATTTCCCTTCGATTGAAAGGTCCTTTTTTAATACCCTCTTCAATATTTTTGGATTTATGTATAGAGAGGTATATATTTAGGCTTTTTGCTGTGGTATTTAAATGCAATAAATTTGATGCAGCGCAAGAACATTCATATTCAGAACATCGCAATACTCAATTCTTTATTGCATTCCACAATGTAGGCATAGATGGTAAACATTTCACAAAAAAAACAATCGTGGATCCCTGTCGGGCACAGCAAAAGAAAGATATGTGGAGATTTGGAGTTATCATTTTAAGTATCTTTAATATCTCTGCCTTACTTTTCGAGGTTAACAGGTGATATGTAATATTATCTATTTGTTATTAAATTCAGGCCTCGCTGTGCGACGGAACAAAAGCCCAATAATGCTTCAAAAAACTCTATACCCATTCAATACCCAATCCTTTTACAACCTTCACAATTTTATTTAATAAAAATAATGTACAAGAACATAAAGCATACATGCAGACGTTCAAATTTACAATACTCACATCGGATTCATATTTCATTGTTAGTTACCTACCAAAGAACCTTTGTTTTTGATCACTACTGTTGATCTGGCAAGGCCTTTGTTGATGCCAAATAAATATCTATAATTGGCTCAGCTACCGGTCGAAATGAAAACGGGAATATGAATTGTTCAGCTTTTGAATATTTTTTAGCATTCTGTTTCGAGAGTTTTTGTAATTTTTATTCCCTGTTTGGTGATATTTCTTATTTTTTATCGGTTTTAGTATGATTGCTTTATTGGTCTCGATTTTTAGTCTGGTATTGTTATTGAGCTTTCTTTGGTTTGATTTTAGATTTTAGACTTTTTTCAGACTCTTCGCTGTTATTTTTTTGCAGGAAGGCCTAGAAGAAAAAATATACTTATCTTTGGATTCCGGAACCAAAATTGTATTTTACAAATCTCGCAAAAACATACACCGATAACCGAAACTTTATAGATAAACACTTTTATATCACTCATTTAACAACGAGTAAGTCCTCAACAAAACCTCCAAAGTCGACTAAAAAGGCAATGATCCAGAGAAAGTTTTTTTTTCAATCTATGACGCAACACGTACTCGTGTCTATCCAATGTTCGCCATCTAACATTTTTGATTCTATTGCTGTATTTTTTTTTTCTGACCATCGACGCCGGTAACCCGCGCCAGTCAATTCGTTTCGCGATACGCATCTGCAACGAATTTGCGTGTTCCACGGCCTATCGTGGCTTTTTTTCTATTTTTGAATTTTGAAATAAAAAGGAAAAACCCAGCTCATGTGGGAAAAATATTCGTGGAGTTTTCGTTGCTTTATGCTGTTCGGTATTTTGTTGTTTCCATTTGTAATGTACTCTAATGCCGCTTTTGATGTATCGAGGGTAGTAAGTAGTGTGTATTTTTGGCCCCGGAATATCAATTAAAAGTATTATTAGCTTTCGATGGCTTATTCTTCTTCCATCGAGGGTTGCTTTCAAATTCAGTTGTATCAATTAATCAAACAAGTGTAGCTTTTGAATATTTTTTATGGGTTTACTCAGCGTCCGTGTTGTTACCGTTCGCTTTCAATTTCAGTTAATCAATGACTCTGTACAGTCAACATAGACCCTTATCCATCAATTCAGGTAGGAAAATTTCGAAAAAATATCGTAATCTAAACAAAGGGGTTTGGGTAAAAGTGGCATGATTTTTTAAGTCTGCGGCCACTAATGAAAAATATTTCATTAGTAAGAACATAATAAGACATTTATTTTCTTCTATGAACAATGGTTTCCAAAATGCATCGGAGCCGAGATATACAGGGTGAACTTTTCAAGTGGGTGGAAGGCCAAATCGGAAACTATGAGGAATAGCGAAAAACACTCAAAGGAGTCCCGAGCTTGATTTTGATAAATAATAAAACTGCATCATTGGTTTTTTGAAAAATAAATATTCCTAGCCAGGAATCGAACCCGTTAATTTTGAAAAAAAAAACCACACTGTATTATTACACCATTCGATAGTGTCGCTGCTAAGGATCAAATTCTGGGAAGCAATGCCATACGGCAAACGATAGGAAAGAGTTAATTTTTGATAAAATACATAACGGTATGCAAACTGTTAGTAGGAACAACACAACTTTGACATCAGATATTTCAGCTCCGATATATTTTTCGGCATAATTCTTTTAAGAGTAATTATTATCATATATTCCACTATACGTTAGCAACAATTATCTTTGTGGCCGCTGTGAAAAAAATCATGGCACTAGTCTATACAAACTTACCCAATGCCTATACTTTTCACATATGTCCCGGTTTATGTCGCGCTTTAGGCGCGCGCCATAAATTAAACATGGCGCTCGAATCACCACTGCAAACAGTCGAAACCCTTGAAGAATTTCACATTTTTATCGTTTTACATGGAAAGTATCTCAGTGACAACCAGTAAATGTAGGTAGGTCGTATATTACACATATAATTTGCAAGAGGAAAGTAATAAAACTTAACGCGTCTGTTGCCGACGATGTTTGTCGAAATCCTTAAACAAGACCAGTTTACTTGACCTTTGAGTTGCTCATCTATTGCGTTTTATACGACAGTTTTGTTTGAAGTTCCAGGGGTTGAACGAGGTCTTGGTTCCTGGTTGTTGGATTCTTGCATGTGATGGTGTAAACACATTAGTTGGAACTGCGTGAGATGCGGTTTCTTTAGATGAGGCACGACACCTGTAGGAAATCTACTTGATTTTGTTTCTTGAGACTTTAATTAAAGACGGTAAGTTATGTGTTAAGAGTTCGTTGAGCTGATGAATTAAAGTCGTTTAAGACGATTGCCTACAAACTTCTAATTAGCTGTTTTATGTATTTGTTTTCATGAATGAATGAAAACATTAACATACTTACATGAAATGCGATACTTCATTAACGTCTCAACTAGAAAGTGTTGTTATTCAATAACCGAGAAATAAAACCAAGCTTATTTCTATTTAAGAATAAGAATAAGAATATTTTATTTGTAAACATAGGTAGTTACACTGTGTGTGACATGTTACATTATGCTTAGTTGATTCTCTATGTTTTGCTGTGAAGCGTACAAATATGGACAAATAAATGTCTTAATTTAGAAAGTTTTTCCAGTAAGTATTCCATGCAGAATTTTTAGATTATTATAACATATCTATTACAGATTATAAAAAGTAGCATTACATGCAAAAATAAAATGTCAATTAAATTAAAACAATTGTATACATGAGAGGAAGAAAATCAATTATATAGCAAAAGTTAAAAATACTTAATTCAAAATTAAATGTCATACAATAAAGAAAAAAAACAGAGCTCATTAAAAAATATCAATAATAGATGTCAAATAATCGGTATGAAGTCGGTAGAAGATCTGTCAAAGATTCATGATGTCAAAGTACACAGACGGATGTCAAACAATAAAATTATAATACAAAAACGAAAAACAATTTCAGACATGTCAATTATAGAAAAATTATAGTAATATTTTATCCTTCAGAAACTCATTTATATTATAATAGGATTTACCTGACAGAAACTTCTTTAAGTGTGTTTTGAATTGGTGTATATTTAATATTAACATGATAATAATAATTCTGGTCTTCGATATTTTCAAGATTTTTAGTTTTGTAATATGTATACCGAATACCAATCCCAATAAAACACATACCCGACACCTGCTCCCAAAAAACACAATAAATCCAAATTATACCAAGTCATTTGAAACAGAATGGCAATACGGCACTGTATCAAACCTATACGGCTAACGATTCCACCCCTGTCGATATGATGGGGGTCCAAAAATAATTGTTTCCGGTATTCCTGATGCGCGACAATCGAGGGGGGTTTGATTTAAAAGCCTGGGTTAGGGTGGTTTTGGAGTAGCCTCACGGTTACATAACTCTAAAGGGTATGCAGCGTCCCTTATTTATCGCGGTCTGAAGTGGACTCTGGTGACCCTTTTTTTCTGGAATGCACGTGCACGTTTGCAATTCATTGATGTGGGAATGTAAGGTGAGTTAAGTGGAAACGCTGATTGAATGAGGGAATATAAGATGATGGAGTAACAACACTGTATGTCAAGGACGAATGCGCAGAGTAGAAAAGAAGTACGACGACGACGAAAGATGAAAGACGTTTAATTTTGAAAAGTTTATTATAATAATAATATATGTCAGATCCAGTCAATAGTACGGACAGAAAATGAATCGAAAGCGCGCCAAAGGTGGCATCAAGCGACCTACTTACCAGTCTACCCACACCTAAGCGCGCTTACTACAGAGTCGTGATGTTTCTGGCTCGCTGCGGGGAGTCACAGTCTGTGTCTGACCGCTGCGGAGTCAAGACGTCCTGAAACTGTAACCCGATTCATGGTGCCTAGTGTTATTGTGTTGGATTGTAATTTCAAGTAATTTGTTAGTTCGATAAAAGCAGTGTACTGTGTGTGTGTGTTTTCATAGCACGAAACCCATGTTCTGCCCACATGATGACCGAGTCGAACGGAATAAAATCATCATACTGCGACATATATTTAAGAACTTAGCTTACCGTTTTATTCAGAATCCCAGCACACACTACATTGATAACAAAACAACATCATCTGCCAAACCTGTTTAAAACTTTATTAGGTTCAGCTTCCAGTCTTGCCAAATGCAGCTGAATACCAGTATTTTACATGCAGCAAATGCCTATCTGATCTCCACAACCCAGTTACTACAGGGCAATACGATACCTCTTAGTAAAACTGGTTGTCAGACTTTCGGGCCTGTAAAGACTGTCAAAGATCTACAAATGACAGCCCGGATCAATCCGATCCGATACTTTCCGGAGGAAGCTTGGTAAGTAATGATGGTCACACATCCACAGTTCGACCTTCCTACCTTGATGCGGGCAAAAAATTATTGCTCAACTACTTCTTAGCCTACCTACCTAGTTTACCTAGTTTTTGTGTTTTTCTTACCTTACCTAATTTAGCAATCTGTTGATTTGCCACTACTCTTTTTTGGGGTTCCGTAGCCGAATGGCAAAAAACGGAACCCTTATAGATTCGTCATGTCTGTCTGTCTGTCTGTCTGTCTGTCTGTCCGTCCGTATGTCACAGCCACTTTTTTCCGAAACTATAAGAACTATACTGTTGAAACTTGGCAAGTAGATGTGTTCTATAAACCGCATTAAGATTTTCACACAAAAATAGAAAAAAAAACCATAAATTTTGGGGTTCCCCATACATAGAACTGAAAACCAAAAAATTTTTTTTAATCATGCCAATACGTGTATCCGTGTGTACGGTATCTATGGATAGGTCTTCAAAAATGATATTGAGGTTTCTAACATCATTTTTTTCTAAACTGAATAGTTTGCGCTAGAGCCACTTCCAAAGTGGTAAAATGTGTGTCCCCCCCCTCTAATTTCTAAAGTAAGAGGAGGAAAATTCTGAAAATATTTAGGATTGTAGAACGTAAAAAAAACTATCAACGAAAATTGGTTTCAATAAGATATGATGTTTAGTTTTTGAGATATGGGTCTTTCACATCAAACTGCAGCAGTAACTTTGTTTTTCATTAAGATACTATGAAAAACCAATTTAGTTTTGCGGTTGAGTGGAAGTTTACTAACTAATACTACTAACTAATGAATGACAGTTCAAAATTTTGTTTGGGGCTATGGAACCCTGTGTGCGAGTAAGACTCGCACTTGGCCGGTTTTTTAATATGTGAAATCATCAAATGACTTCTCCCGCTCTGGGTTGAGCGGAAAGGAATGTCAGACTTGACCGTTTTGACGCATAATGACCAACACGCGTACTGACTTATTTTAAATACGCATTTTGACATATACGTAAAATGTGCAATACGCATAATGCCATATTAGTATGATGACCAACATGCGTATTGACTAATTTTAAATACGCAATTTGACAAATACGCAAAATGTGCAAGACTGACTAAAACCCATCCATGTTCCTTCTTAGCCCTTCTGGAACACGAAGGGCTAAGAAGGAATTGATGGGTTTTACCACGGTTGGGCCACGGTATCTCTTCCAAACAACCCGCAGCTCTGGCAGGCATCGGCCCTCTCGGACCCCTTCTGATTTGCTGACATCTCCTTGAGGCGCGCGTGGAACACGAACGCGCCGTCGGCACGGGCTGTCGTCATAAGACGGACGGACGGTGAGCTAGCCTATTACTCACCGTCCACAGGCCCATTTGCCACTACCCTCGAATGCGAATGCTGCTTTCAGGCCACTACGCGAAAAATGTTTTCCCTCAAGATAAACATTGTATCATCATCATCATCTGCCTAGCCTTTTCCCAAACAATCTTGGGGTCGGCTTCCAGTCTAACCGGATGCAGCTGAGTACCAGTATTTTACATGAAGCGACTGCCTATCTGACCTCCGCAACCGAGTAACTGGGGTTATATTATACCCCTTGCTAAGACTGGATGTCAGACTTTTGGCTTCTGACTAATCGTAACGACTGTCAAAAATCTACAAATGACAGCTGGGACCAACGGCTTAATGTGCTTTCCGAGGCACGTAGGAAACTGTATGTAATTATGGTTACCCATCCACGGAACAACCGTGGCAAGCACGGCTTAACCTTAAAGATCAACCCGTGCGGCTCTTATTATTTAGCCACGAGCTCCTCATAGATAAACATTGTATGCCGGATACCAAATGAGTCCCCCAGTCCAGGTAATTATGAAAATTGAAATCGGAATCCGAAGCCCGATGTTTTTCATGTCCGTTGGAAATTGAGCACATGACAGTATACGGAATAATTACAGATAATTGTGGTTTATTATATGTTTCGTTATTTCGATTCTGTTTGTACATATAATATCGTGTATGTATACCTACCCCGCATTTTAATGACCACCTTTGTTATTGGTAGATATTGTGTTTCGTCTGAAAAAACCTTATGTTGTTAATGAGAATGTGAATGTGATACTACTGATGTGCTCTGTTCTCTAATTACAAATTGGATTCTGTTTATATGGGATTTCTCGTAGGATTTTATTTTTGATATGTTTTGAGAAATGGAAGTCTGCATGGCTATCAATATCAACACACTAATAAAGGTGCTTCGTATTAAAAAGTATGTTTTGAAGTTAAATACATTGTGCAGTTCTTCGACAGTTATTTTGCCTTACATCCAAACATTACCAATGTGAGCTTTATTACCATTAAAATAAGATTGCTTTCAGAGGTAAAACAAATATGAAAGGAATGAATGAATGATTTCTGTCGCAGAGAGGTACTCGTAGTCTTATATTCCTTTCACTGATTTACAAATTCTTTTGTATAAAAAAAATTCACCAAAGAACCGGCCATAGCTTGAGACGCAAATTTCAACAAAGCGTGTGACTGTAATAAAAGTAAAATTATGCAAATCGACCACCCTCTCTGCTTACACCCCGCATGGTGGTAGTTTTATTGTAATCATTTACGGAGGGACGAATCTCTTTATGCGTCACCACGCTTCGCGCTGGCCCTTAGGGGTAGAATTTTTGACATTTCGCTTTATTTATAATAATAATGTTCACTTTTCAACCCCCTGAGTTAGGGCGGTTTTTTATTTCATTTTTTTATCCGTAATTGGCAGATACCACATTAAGAATTAAGCGTGACACGCAGCACAACTTGTATTAAAATTTTCTACTCCTCGCTATTTCTATAGCGGACAATTTTCTAAAAAATATTCTTTTCTTTAGTACTACACTTAGATATAAAAGGAAATATTGTGTACACGTTCGTGCTTCTACACAAAGGCTATGTATTGTTTATCAGTAAATTTATATTTTTCATTAAGAACAAGTAGTAAAAACTTTGTGGTACGATATTATGATTATGAACTACAGATAGATTTTTATAAGTTCAATGGAATATAAGCTGCCACACAAAGTAGAATGGTCTAGCACTAACACAGAAACTTTTTCTGTCTTGCTGAATACATAAAGTGACGGATAATTTAAGTTTCTCCAAAGTTGTAATTCTGTAAATAATGTAATTTATGTGACATTTAATTTTTGATTTTATTGACATTATTTTATGATTTAGTAACTGTATTTATTATTATTTTAGAAATGTTTACCTTTATTTTAGAATTTCTATGGGGAAACCTGAAATAAATGGATTTTATTTTATATTTATTTATTAAAGACTTTTCTTGTGGTTAGTGCCCCTAGCCTGGTGTCATAGTTTTTTATACCGCCCATGGGCCTCTTGCGTCCAAAGATTAATATTTTTTGTAAAAGAAACTTTTCTTACTCATGATATAAAATACCGGGCAAACATGTCATACATACATGTCATGTTTCTTGAAACAAGCTCCTTATTACCGCACATTCATTGGTATGAATACATCACAATTACGAACGTAATTTTGTCTATATAAATTGCCAACAGAATGAGAGGTAATTTCACTCTGTTATTGTAGCACACGCTCAACTAAATTAAAATAATATGCATCCCTAACTAGACATTTTGCTATTTGATGCTTATATGTTTGAGTGAGTGAGTGAAAATGAGGGAATATTCAGTAGCATCTACTTTTGTTATAATTTTACTTACGTATATAACATCTGATTTTAAGGACGGCCATGCACGCACTGATCGCGAACTTAGTAACAACACACAGACCGCTTATTCAAATTTTCTTAAGTTTCTTGCAATTTGCAGGTCAGTGTCATATGTTGATGCAGGTATGTTGAACAAAATATGCCTGCTGCATATTTTGCAAATTCTAAACACTGTCATGTAACTGTCAGCAGCTGGTGAATCATACTTCAATATCCTATTTTTAATAAGCCGTTAATGTCCCACTGCTGGGCAAAAGCTTCCCCCCATATCTTCAACTCACAATGGTAATAGTACAGGCCTACTTCTGTACCACTGCGCATGACTTAAAACCATAAACACTGTACTATTATTTTGATATAGGGCGATATTAAATTTAGTTTCACGCTGTACACCTCTATTGTTTGAAGTTATATTGCTTTCGTCATCAACTCTCAGCATTAGAGCCGTAACGAACTTCACGTGAACAAAACTATCCTGCGATGTTTATTAATGTGTGTTTTGGTGTCACAGAAATTTCGTTTCGATTTCGGGTTTTTAAGTATTGATAACCGTTGCAGGGGTTTGTCTGTGTTTAACTTTAGTTAGGATTACTTTGCCGTGCGTTCGATATTCAATATAGATAACATCTTATATTACAACGAAAACTTGAATTCATTCGTTCACTCTTTGACTTGACTCAGACAACGCAACTTCTTAACCACCAGGAAACTCCGATCCCCGAAAGAGGCTAAGTACGGTTATTATGTGCATGTAGTCATCTTAGTGTTTTTTATGCAAATAATATCAATAAAACTTAACATGGAAGTTCGTAAGTTTTGCCGATGGAAACACCGCATCGGGGATTTGGCTATATAAGTAATATTTCTATTTTGCAATACGGACAACATGTTTATTCCAGAAATCCCCACCGACAAATACCCACTGGGGATCATTCATACCTTACCATATCTTTGATGATTAATGAAAAAAAAAACCGTTGCAACATTTTATTTTCTAAAAAATTGTGCTGGTTGGATCGTTGTAAACTTTTGCAATAACTACGAACTACGAAGTAACAGTAGGTATATGTTTTTGACCAAAATTAATCTAGTAACTATTCACTTCAAATATATGTTTCATAGCATCTTAGGTTTTTACTGAACTAGTGGTGTGACCGTTGGAATGCCAAGTCATAGGTCTCGAGTTTGGTCTGTATGGTGTCGGACGTAAAGAATAGCACCATCCCATATCTTCCCGTGGGTGTCATAAGAGGCGACTAAGGGCCTTGACAGAGAATGGGCAGCAGCGTTCTATGTGATTTTGTAACAACCGTGCTGCGATCGCCAACCCGCCTGCCAAGCGTGGCGATTATGGCAAAACACCCCCAAAATGTCAATGTGGCGACACTTGGGGGAGGCCTATGTCCAGCAGTGGACGTCTTTTGGGCTGAAATGATGATGATTATGAGGTCTCGATTTTGAACCCAAGACACTCTGCGCTGATTTTTTGGATTCATGTGCATCCATACTATCCATACTTCCATACTAATATTATAAAAGCGAAAGTCACTTTGTTTGTTTGTTACTTTTTCACGACTAAACGGCTGATCGGATCTTAATGAAATTTGGCAAGAAAATAGGAGCGGAGCAGCAATGACAAAATGTTGCGAAAACGGGGAAAATGTTACGCAGACGAAGTTGCGCGGGACAGCTAGTATTGTATAATTATCACTTGGTTCGGTGTAGAAAAACATCGTGAGAAAACCAGCATGCCTGAGAGATATTTCTCGACGGCAAGTAAAGTCAAGTCAGAGGCCCATGGGCGGCATATAAACTCTGACATCAGGTTAGGCACGAAACACACGAAAAAGAAAGAGACTGAACTAGAACAACTACTTGAATCCCAAACATGTTGGACAGTCACACAACAAATTTGAATTTCCCCTATATTTTTGCTACAACGCAACTTCATCTCATAGCGACAAAGTTAAATTTCCTATCCATATTTCAAACACAACTTTATTACACAAACAATACGGTTTAAATTTGCTTGTATATTAAGGTTATCACCACTTGTCACATGTTCGGGGAAAGTTTTAAATGGTCACTGTTGTGTACGTGACGAGGTGTCGTGGCTAGTGACGGGTCTTTGCATGGTTACTGTTTGATTCGGGCGTTCGTGTGAAGTTGTGGTTGCCGGACGCAGGGTTGCTGTGGACCGTGTGGGTTGCCGTGGGAGCAGGATGTCCTTGAAGATTTTTAGAGGTTGTTTGAGATTATGGATGCTGTTACGTAGTATGGAGGAGGCTTTTGCCAGTAGCGTGTTTTGTCAATGGGGTGAGATAGGATATACATTATAAGTGCGAATCAAGTACGATTAATTTTGAGTAATTGGAAGAAATAGCTGTCCAATGAATGTCTGTAGAATTCAAATATATCATTTGAATAAAACAGAAGAGCCGTTAACGTTAATATATCATAACTTATTTCTGTAGCAAAATAATTGGCGAACCGCGTGAAATGTCATAATTTTCACTAATGACTAGAAATTCTAAGTAATTGCAAATCACATTTTACCGTAGCAAAATCTCCCGTAAAACAGAAAATCCAAGACGAATGATTATATGCGAACGAAATGGAAACGTAAAAAAAAACACAAGCATTTGGACTGTGTAAGCTGATAAAATTCGCGCACGGCACAGTTTTCAAAGCAAAAACGGGCGACACAGTCGGCTGATTACCTTCATTTTCTTGGGGCACGCATATACCCCGGGGGTTAGGAGGTGCCCCCCTCTATCCCGCACAATTTATTTCGCCTCATCAAAACGTCAACACGTTGACGTGTATTTTAGGGATTTTAATCGGGCGGTCCCGCGCCCCGGGCTACGGCGCCCCTCTATGTAAATTGCTCGGCCCGTTTGCACGCGTAATTGTTTTCGTTGAAAATTGACACGTACCCCGTTTTAGTTTTGACGCGTGTAACAAGATGTTGGTGAAGCTTCTGGCTGATGTTACTCTGGTGGAACAGATTGGAGCCTACTGACCTATTAAGCTTACACTGTCAGTTACGGGGATATCTTCCGTGATTATTTATTGTGAGCTGCACTGTTGCTAGCGTCATGATCGTGGGATGACGGTGCAAGCATAGTTATGATCCGTTAGTTTAAAGCATTGTCATCATCATCATCATTTCAGCCGAAAGACGTCCACTGCTGGACATACGCCTCCCCTAACGCCACATTGACATAACGGGGGAGGTTTGCCATAATCGGCACGCTTGGCAGGCGGGTTAGCGATCGCAGTACGGTTGTTACAAAAGCACAGAGAACGCTGCTGCCTATTCTCTGGAAAGTCCCTTAGTTGCCTCTTACGACACCCATGGGAAGATATGGGATGGTGCTATTCTTTACGTCCGATACCAAAGCAGTGTACTGACCTATTTTAGGCAAGTATCGCAAACATCTTCCTGATTTGTGCCAGTTTAGAATTTGAAGTAATAAATAATGTTGCGTTTTCCTTGATGTTTTTATTTTTATTTTCCGCATGTAGCGTTTTCCTTTATTTTTTATTTTTATTTTCCGTAAACTCTGGCTAAATACGAAATTTAAATGTAACTTTTATACTATTTTCAGAAAGAAATATTATTGGGGTTATAATTATATAAAATTAAAAAATGGGTTTCAATATTCGTATGAAGGAAGCAAAAAAAGTTTTGTTTTGTCAGTTTTTTTTGTAGTGTGTAATGTACAACCGTAAAGTTCTCGTTTTGTTTAATAAACTCGGGTTTGAGTCATAAATAACCTTACAATTTATGTTTCAAATGGAAATAACACAGGTGGTCGAAAACTAACAACCATTTGGTTGCCTGCGTAACCCTTAACCACTGGTTGCCACTTCATTAATCACAAGTTATGCAAATCATGGTCACGTTTAACTACCCCTTAAAATGCCACAACACTTGTAGTTACTGCTATGAAATTCTATTTACAGACCCATTGGTGTTAGTATGAATATGGATAGATGTGTGAGGGATTGAAGGTAAATGTATGTATCATATACTTGGAGCGTTTACACCAAGTCCTAATTTTCCGAAATGACTGAACCAATGACTGAACCAATGACTGAACCAATGACTGAACCAATGACTGAATATTTTAGTAACTTTTTAGACCTAGGTATATATCCTGCTTAAGCGTATGAAGTTTCATTAAAATCATCATTCAACGAGAAATTTCGGAAAATAAGCACTTAAAGTGTTTATGAAATGTCGTAAGGTGTGTTTAAGCTTTTAAGTTAGATGTAGGTACATATTATGTATCTCAACTCTACAAAATTAGCGTTTGCCATGTACTACCGCGCTCACTGACGGTCGACCACTTTTCACTCTTATGCTCTGTGTAATAAAGTTGAAAACTGGTCGACCGTCAGTGAACGCGGTAGTACAAAGTGTAGTTACTTCTAGTATGAGGTAGATACCTTAGATAAATTAACATCAAGCACAGCCTGAATTTACTTACTGCTGCGTATAGGCCTTTCTTTTCTTGTGCCTAATTCCACAGTCATGTGCCAGCCTCATCCAGTAGATGATAATACTTGGTGGTGACCAGTTAACATCACCTTAAAAATCAGGCTTGTATGGCATCGAATAACTAAAAGTACGGTTTTTAAATATGAACGACCTCTGTAGATGTGTCAGTTATTGTATTAATTAAGGTATTTAGTAAACTACTTGCTTATCCCACAGTACCTCAGGCACATTATAAGTACGTCTATTACTGGACGTGCTGTATGTAGTTGTGATTTACCTCAGGTGCGGAATATAAGATCTGGTTGGAACATTTAGTACTGGGAAATATCTCAGTATACTGGTTTCTGTACATTAGTACACACACTTCTTCTTATTCTTGTCGTATCGATGATACTTCTTTATTATATGATTTGGGCCCAGTAGGTGGCAACGCCGGTCGTCAAGAGTGCAAGTAAACCGACACCTGGGACACTCCAGCAGGTGGGGCAAAGTTTGACCCGGAGCGCCGCACTCGCATTCAAGGAGCAAATATTACCTCATTTTGCTAGATTATGTTTGCAGCGGCCTGCTTGGGTAAGCAATCGATTTAAAGCTTTCCTGATAGGCCACTGCAGATCACTGCCGGGGGTCAAGTGTTCTTGGGGCTTCACGAAGTCGTGAGGTAGTGGACTTCTCTCTTGCCACAGCTTGCTTTGTTCTTTAGGTGGCCTGTCTTGGATTGCATGAGTGGAGCGCAAGAAACTTTTGAGCCGTTTTAGTCTACCCGGTGTTGTTGTGTGGTCGCAGAGAGGATGTCTGGAATCGGATTTTTGGTTCTTTATTCCAGCGCACATGCGACATCCCTTCGTACAGCTGGTGGTGTGATACCTGCTAGCGGATAAAGCTTATTGAGAGAGTCGGTTTTAGACAGCCCGATATTATCCAACATGTCTTGTTTGTAATTTGTATTTGAATGTAAAATTTGGGTATTTTTTAATAAAACAATAAAAAGTCGATGAAAAAAAATCCACAGGGCATGAGAATTGTTTAGGGGTCTGAAAGGATAGCAGATGACCCCCCCAGTCGACCATTTCAGTTTGGCACACGATGCACCAAACACAAACACCCTGTATATTAGAAATTTTTAGACAATATGCAAAATACTTATTGACATATTAAATTGAATAAAAAATAAGTTTCATCCATTAACCAGCTTGGTGAAAGTCGTTGTATACCGGGATCTTAGACTAAAACAGATTTTGTCAAAATCATTCTTGAATTGAATAGATACAGGCTTTCTTTAGTCATGACGTCAAAAAAAGTATTCTATCTCTATAGACATAAAATATTTCATCTTGATATAAAAAAGCGAAATGTGAACGATATTTGATGAAGGATCTCTTTCAGAAAGCCATGTGACGCAGGACGTGACCTGAAGTGCGTATGTGTCTGTGGTCGCTTTGACTCATCTCACAAAATATATCTGATCCTAATATTTATGAATCTGGGAGTTTATATGTTCGGCTGTCGTGTTTATGAATCGGAAGGACAGTTTGGTGAGCTGAATATTAAATCAGTTTGTAGATATTGTTATGTTGGTCACAAAATCTACTTAGTACTATACTAAAATAAAGCTGAAGAGTTTGTTTGAACGCGCGCTAATCTCACGAACTACTGGTTCGAAATAAAAAAATATTTAGCTGGTGGATAGTCAATCTATCGAAGAAGGCATCATGCTACAACCATTAGGAACGGAGCATCAATGGTGGGTTTTTTCTCTCCGATCAAACTACAACATACACAGAAGCAAACCTGCCCCCGTATTCTCAAACGCTCGGTTTCGATTTCGTATTTCTATCTCACTCGCTTTCGTATTGCCAAAACAAGATAGACATACGACTTATCGAATCGAAATCGAATACGGGGCTGAATGAACGTGAATACGGGGGCTGCTCTACAAAATTAACATAGCATTATACATACACCTTGCAATTCCATCTCTTCAGTCAAAAGTAAATGAAATTAGTTGCTTCATGTAAAATACAGATATTCAGCTCCATCCGGTTAGACTGGAAAAGCAGGCAGGTGATCAAAAAATCTCGATACACGAGAAACTTATCTGTTTTCAGTTTGATACAAAGTAGTACGCGGCGTGAAATGAACCCCATTTTATTTATAGGCGTACATAATGTAGATGCCCACTCTCTACCCAAAACAATACATTACTTATTTACCAGAAGAATCCACTAACACCGTCCTACTTTCCGATTCCTTGCTCGAAAAACGATCCGGCACGATATAATTATCTTTGTGGTTGTAATACATTAATTATTCAAAATGTTTAGTGGCTATATTAGCTTGGGTGTAACGAGCAATGGATAGGGCCATTGCGAAATGCTCTTTTCCCAAAGGTGTACAAGTGTAGGGGTCGTTATTCCTGTACTACTCTGAATATGCAAATCAATGTTGATAATTGGTGGAAAGTTTCGGATTGGCGCGGTGCAATTTCAAGTTTTAGATTATTGCCCAAGTTTTAGAAGTTGCGGTTTTGAACTAGTGGCAATTTGAATTACAATGAAGTTGGATGACATATATTATGAGTCTTATCTTGAGGGAGGAAGGGTGTAGGTATGTATGGTTTCCAATTTGGAGCAAGCTGTGGAGTAGCCAAGTTTAGTCAGTGGAAAGCTGAGTCTGTTAGCCCATCTGTCGGGTGTCTATTCTATTAGAGCGAGCCTTAGTATTGAATATACCACTGGCAGTTACATGGTATTGACTCACGTAGGCTGCTTGAATGTTTTTGTGTTCAAGTGAGATGTTCTGCTCAGAAGTTAGTAATTTATCTTCAAATACTTCGGTAGTGCTTCCTTCTTCGCGTCGATGGTTCTTATACCTATTTATTTAAGGTAGTTTTTCTTAATGCTTACTTTGTGACCAACCTACATTATTTTATTTGATGTCATGTATGTTCTTTTAAATTTTTACCCTGATCGTCATTTTTGATGATAGTGTATCTATCAATGTTTGCTATTATTTCAACTACAAGTCAACTAATAGACTCGCCAGCTAGTGAGTAAGTACTTAATACTAACAGATTACAGTTCACTGGCATGGTTACTGGCCCGTTTTAGTTTTAGTTCCTACTCGGTTCAAACTACAGAGGATTCCGCTCCACTGACTTAGGTACATAACTGCTTTCCTAGTTACTGCTCTATTTTCTCGTGATTTGAACGTAGCATTTCATAGTGGTTTTCGACAAATTGTAGTACGGAGTGTTTTGTATATAGTATGTAGGTTAGGTATGTAGGTGGCTCTGTATGGTGTCGGACGTAAAGAATAGCACCATCCCATATCTTCCCGTGGGTGTCGTAAGAGGCGACTAAGGGATTAGCCAGAGAATGGGCAGCAGCGTTCTCTGTGCTTTTGTGACAACCGTACTGCGATCGCCAACCCGCCTGCCAAGCGTGGCGATTATGGCAAAACCCCCCATGTTATGTCAATGTGGCGAAACTTGGGGGAGGCGTATGTCCAGCAGTGGACGTCTTTCGGCTGAAATGATGATGATGATGTAGGTTAAGTAAATTAAGTACAGGTAAAATGATGTAGGAACTTATTTGATTGTCTCTTTGGTTTTATAAATAGCAAACGCTACTTGAGTATGAAGTTTCAGGTTAAATTCTCAGGTCACGACGAGTGTTATTCGAGGGTTTTCCACCATAGACCTCTCAATAGCAGCCTATTTGTCACGTGGAAATTAAGTGGCGAAATGTGGATGTTCTATAAGTGTCTAATCCTGAAAAGATTGCAGACTTGTTGACATGTTTTTTTTTTCAATTTAAATTAAGAACACAAAAAAACTCAAAATCTTAACATATTAATTAATTTTATTTATTTATTTGCTTCAGACATAACGATCCATAATTTAGTTGGTAAGTACACTTAAAACAATGTTAGTATGAAATCAAATAATCTGAGAAAAAATATTGGGTATTGTATATAATTATGCATTATATAATGCATTATTATTTTATTTGACGAAAAAAGTTTGTATCATTTAAATTTCATTTTGTGTAGGTACAAATTAGTTAAAATAATATTGTGTGGCGTATCTCTGGTTATTTGATTTCATACTAACATTATTTTTAAGTGTACTTACTAACTAAATTATGGAACGATTTATTTATTTGCTTCAGACAACTGAAGCAAATAAATAAATAAATTAAATCAGTTTAAATTAATCACGCCCTACCAAAATTCAAGAAAAGGACACACTTTCTTATTTCCTTAAACCTGGTACAGAAACAAATCCACGGACGCTCCAGTCCAAAGCACCCCAACATTTAACTACATTAATCTATTCAACACTAATGACTTAATGGCGTTCTTCTGTAGATAACGCAGTTAAGATCCTTGCTGTGTTGCTACAGCAATTATGGCAATTTCTGTCTTCTGTCAGCTCACAATTACAGAACTAAAAATGGCCACGACGGCTTGTAGATGCGACTTTTAGTTGCGCTTCGTCATAGTTAGGTAATTTTTAGGTTTCGGTACCTATCGTTCACTCTGTATTCCATCACGCAGGCACAGTTCGAATTGATAAAACAATTTTTGGTTCTAGGATATGACGTTTACTATCACCATTTTATGCGCAGAGAAGATGAAATAAAATAACACGAAACAAAATGGGTAAGCGACCAACCTGCAGGCCTACACACGCTGTCTATTCCACTGGGCCAAAGTCAAAGTCTAACCATTTTCTCAATTAAGCCGTTACAAGGCACTTTTAAAAGTCAAATACGGTAATAGAATTTCATCTAATGCCACCATTTCTGTCAACACCTGATGATGATGATGATGCCATTTAGCCGATTTCAGCCACATTCAATGGCTTTCTGGGGTGGTTGTCGAGAGCTTTGGTGTGCTGCTCTTTCATGTGCTCTCAAACGGCTAGCATATGCAACTTTGGGCGGAAATCTCCGAACACAAAGTGGACATAACAGAACACCATTGACGAGTAGTTTGAAAGGATTATTTATGCCATACATATGTACAAAGTTAACAACACCATACAACATCAAAGACAGAATACAAACAAACGCAACTGTCTACGCATACTACAAATTTAAAGCTACGCTCAAAACGGTACAAACTATTTATTTTTCACCCTCTCATATTTCTCTTGTTGGCAGAACTTGCAATACTTTTTAGTTGTCTAACGTTTTTAATTAACAATTATGTTCTAATGATATGGAAGCCTCCAAGTCACAGGTTTTCTCAAATAAACAACCTAATTTCAACAAGGTATAAAAAACGCGAACAATGTAGTCAACAATACAGGACTACGAAACACAGTAAACTCTACAAAGAATTACATTCACATACTTCCAACTGCATTTTCTAAAATAGCACACCCCAAAGCACATTTTAATTTGTAAAAAAAGCAGGTAAGTATTCACGGTATGTTTGGTCTGAATTCCACAAGTTTGCTGCCCGCGACTTGGGTCGCGTGAAAATTTAGATGTATTTTTCAGGGATAAATTATACATAATATTGACCTTCCTCTTGAATCATTCTGTCAATTGATGAAAACCGCATCAAAAACCGTTGCGTAGTTTAAAAAATCTAAGCGTAAAGACGGCGGCAAGCGACTTTGTTTTAAACTATGTAGAGATACACTAAATCTCGTTATTGCGTGGTTTAAACAGTGTTTATAAGGGATTAAGTCAAACAAGTTATTTTAATCCTCTAGGGACCTCCTTATAAACACGAAACTTCAGATGCGACACGGAACCTTAAAAACTAAGTTCTTTGATTGCAGTCGAACTGAAATCAGATCATAAGTAAATTGAGCCATACAAACGTGAAAGAGCAATTCATTTAGGTAAATTTTGTTCAAAACCAGTTTTAGTTGTAACATTAGGCATTAAGTAATAAAATATCGTTCGAATATATTGATTTACTATGCAAACCAAAAGCAGATGATCATAACCCTTAAAATTCATCCAGTTTTTTTCACCACAAAACATACCACAATCTCTCAAAGAGTAGTAAACTTAGCATTGCTATAGAGACGGTTCAGTCAAACATCTTGACGGGCCAATCAAAACTCCTGGCAATATAAAGATAATCAGTAAGTAAATTAGCTATAATTACTATTTGTGAAACCATACGTCCAAGTGGGTGTCAGTGTGGACTACTAAAACTTTTATGTTGCACTACACACATAAAACTAATGACTTATTCACAAATAACTTTTTACCTGAAACTACTCAGAATTGGTGTTAACGCTTTGCTTTTTCTGTGTGAGCCGATTGCAACCATTTGTTCCCAATTGATATCTTCTTCTTCTTGCCTTTGAAGCGTGTGGTGCAGATCCCAAGCAATATGGGAATATTACTTGGGATCTGCACCACACGCTTTTTACTTCCATTCTCTTCTCTCAACAGTCAAGCTATTATTTACTGTCTTTTTCTTTCAAATCATTCCTCCCACAATCCACCTGTATCTGATATGCTGTATGTCTACTGTGGTCTCGGTGTGCTAGGAGGCTGCGAGTACTTATAATGAGTGTGGAGCAATCATCACAATGAATGGGAACGAGACGAGAAGCGTTGCAGTATGAATGCCGCTCCTTCGCCGCCTCGGTGGTTCGCGGGGTGGCCATCGGTTTGGGAAAATGCGGATATGTTTCAGACTCGGTGTTTAATAATATACAACGCTATACTGAATATAATTGTGTTTGAAAGCAGTCATTTGGTATAACTATAGCTAAATTAAGATTAAAGTACGATAGGACAGTTTTTGTCATTTTTATTTTGCACGAAATTAATGAGAATAAACGTTAACAAAACGCTACATTGATTAATCTTTAAACACTAACATTAAAACAAAACTCTTTATTACTTTATTCGTGGTTTTAATGACCGTAATATTTCAGTAGTTTTAAATACGTCGCCATTTCCAGTAATTAACATCTTGATAAAACGACCTTTTTAAAAAGTAATTACAACAGTCTGATTATAAAACGCGATCCTCAATTACCATAGTTTCACATGAAATATGGCGTGTTGCCTTTTCATGTTCGATTTTGCCGTAAAGGAATATCAAATGAAAACATAATCTTGGTAAGAAGCTTAAACATACGCATACCAACACAATATTTTGATGTCACTACTGCTTGATAGAATATTAATTTATAACTTATAGCAAAAACTTTCATTAGGAAATGAAATTTTCAGGTTTGTCATACAAAGGGACATGTATAATGTACCCACGAAAATAATGCTGTTTAAATTTTTGTATCATCTTTTCATTTTCTTTATTTTTTCTTCAAAATTTCAAACATGAGTATCGTATTGATTAAATTGTAATATAACATGGCACACAAAAATCCTTTTATTTTTATCCCGACTCTTTTCCAGTTCATAGTGACCCTACACTAGGACTTCTCTTTAATTTGTCTCGCACTCAACAGAGTCTGAAAAGATATGACCCCAACGACTGTAAGAATGCTCTGTTTTCAAGTGTATGTACGTGTGCCTGAAAACTTGTGGAATTCAGACCAAACGTACCGTGAATACTTACCTGCTTTTTTTACAAATTAAAATGTGCTTTGGGGTGTGCTTTTTTAGAAAATGCATTTGGAAGTATGTGAATTTAATTCTTTGTAGAATTTACTGTGTTTTGCAGTCTTGTATTGTTGACAGGTATTTACAAAAACATTGTTCGCCGTTATTGTACCTTGTTGAAATTAGGTTGTTTATTTGAGAAAACCTGTGACTTGGAGGCTTTTATATCATTACAAGAAACAATAGGAGGGGGGCAAGTATGACCTTGAACGTTGGGTGTTCAGGTAGCCTACCATGACGTCTTAAAGCAGTACTTTTCTAATCTCATTCCAGCTTGGAAAAGAGATGGCGCTAGTCACCCTCTATAGCTCTGTCTCTGTCTCTTTCCCACACTGGAGTTACATTAAACAATACTGCTTTAAGGCGCCACAGTAACACTCCAGTTCGTAAACCCGACTTCAGATGGTCTACTTTCTGTTATTTTTTGTTCTTCATCGTTCACTGAAAGTGAAACGTCTAAAAAGGTGCAAAATTAATCAAAGGTGAACGTGAAATGAAAAAAAATAAGCAAGTACTCAAGTGAAGCATCTGATAGCGGTTTAACGCAAAATTGATTCTTTTTCTTTCAAGGTCATCGCATACATTCTCATAGCTAATAAAACCGTTAATAGGCCAGCATGCCATTCAACTTTATGCCTTTCAAGCACCAAGGAGACACATAGTCATACATTCCACCCCTTCAACCCTTTTCCCCTATAACAACCCTAGAACGACCTAGTTATAGTTACTACCCGTTAACATCCCCCCCATGCTTTCTTTCAAATCCTGTCTCAAAGGATTAAGTAAAAGGAATGTAACTTTTTAATCAAGCAAAGATCTGATAAAAAAAAAACCTTTACAAGGCAAGGGGGAAAGAAAAAACAAAACAAGCGTGCGTGTCCATAATAATTTTACACCTACGACCGTGATTTTCATTTCGCCGAAAACTTTTTTTCCACAAGGAAAAAGCATTCCCTAGAGTAATTTACCTAATTAGGGCAACAAACAGAAGGAATTTAATGGGACCCGGTACTCAAAGGACGCTTCTCTAAATTATTTACATTTCTCCAGAGGACCCGTCTTTTCCATTCTGACCAGAATATGGAGAGACCACTCTGTTTCGTTTCGTATTTTATTCTTTGTTTAGAATTATTATTTTTAAAAAGGTCCGACGTTTGTAAGCCGATGGTTTTCGTTGAATAGGAGTCTGGTGTTTCTTTTTTGTTCATTAATTCATGTCGTAATATTGTTTTGTGGCTTTTTCGGGTGGTCGAACATTTGTTACGTTGTTCGCGAGAGAATGGATATGAATGGAAATGTAGGAAAAATATTTGTCGTACGGTCCTTGAGAAGGGCTCGCATTGTTGTTGTAAATGTTTTATGACAATTAAATATAAATGCGGAGTAAGTGTTTTTTTGGTATAATGTGGTTTGGGTATGAAATGAGGCCGAGATCTACAAACGGCAGCATGAACTTTAGACAAGATTTTTTTCTGTCATTGTCGTGCAAATGTGGAACTACAAGTGCAATAGAGATGATTTTAATTCATTTAAAAAAAATACATCACATGGCAAACATGAAACAATGAAAGAAAAAAGAATTAATGATAGCGTGACAGTTTTGACCCAGTGGTGAGAACCCCGACTTACGAGCAGTAAGCCGTGGGTTCATACCCAGGCAGGCGCATTACTTTGTGTAATTTATTTCATCACCGCTGCCCTCAAAACGATGAAGGAAAACATCGTGAAGAAACCGCCATGTCCCAGAACTAAAAATTCGAAGAAATGTGACATCTACCAATCCGCACTGGGCCTGCGGGGTGGAGTAAAGCCCACTCCCTCTCATTGAGAGGAGGCCTGTGTCCCAGCAGTGGGAATATTTTTTTTTTTTTTTTTATTCAAGAAAAAGGGCTTTGTCGCACATGCGATTATGCCGCCCTGGTTAGTTTAACACATTTTAAGAATAAAAATACAATGTCTAACTAAATCTTAGCATAGCTAGTCTGTAAAGTGCTCTAGCTGCGTCAGAAAGTGGCGCAGCCAGAACACTGTTGCAGTAACCTATTTCCCTAAGCCTACAATCTAATCTATATCTAAATTCTTCGTTGCGGACACACTCAGTGAATACGTGATAAACATCATCAACGGAATTATTGCAAAAATCACATTTATCTGACGTTGATTTTGCCATAAGGAATAAGAACTTATTACATGGAATGTGTCCGGAACGAAGCCTTAGTGCAACAACAGTATCACATCTGTTCAACAACTGGTTATCTATCCACGGCGAGTTCAAGGGATGCGGCTGGATCGTTTTGTACCAAATTCCTTTATCTCGTGATCTTATATTAAAGTATTCCTTCCAAAGTAAATAACAATCCTGTTTAATTTTAGGTATAAAGTTAGAAAAGTAAGGAGAAAAGTTAACAGGAATTCCATCGCATATGGCTTGCTTGGCTAGTCGATCAACGATTTCATTGCCTCTTATTCCAATATGTGATGGAATCCATTGAAGGACTACGTGCTTTCCGTCAGATTGTAACTTCAAAATAATTTTCAGTATTGTGTAGGCTATCGGTGTTCCTCGAAAGGTCGAGGTACACCGAGCCAAGTGTTGGAGCGAGCTTCTGGAATCTGTAAGAATTACGATGTGTCTTTGGTGAATTGATTCTACATAAGACAGAGCTTCTGCGATCGCGATCAGTTCAGCTTCCATTATACACACACTGGCATTTATTCGAAACGTCATTGAATTTTCTTCTGACTCGTAAAACGCAGCACCTATATTGTCACCTTCCTTAGATCCGTCTGTAAATATTTTTACATAAGTCGAGTATTCGGAAGAAAGGTAATCAATAAATAAGTTTTTTAACCTAACAGGATTGTATTGCCTTTTTGGCCCAGACATGAAGTTTACATCCTGTTTTATTATTGTATCACTATTAATACTGCTAACCCAAATATCCAGGGAAAACATATCTAATTTTTGACTGCTGTGAATTTTTAAGGAGTGTAGTGAGTCATTAACTAAGATTAAAAGGGGGATTCTTTTGTTTTGCCAATATGACGAATTTTTACATAATATAGATAGTTCGGATAATAAATTGATACCTCCGGTATTTGCCTGCAAAGCTTTAGTCTTCAGCCAGAATTTGCTAGCCAAGAAGCGTCGACGTAGGTATAATGGCTGCAGGCATAATTCACTCTCCATCACATGAATTGGTGTGGTTTTAATAAAACTACCCACCACTCTCATGGCTTGGTTCTGTAATCTATCTAATTTTTCTAAGTGAGTTTTTGCACAATTGTCATAGAAAAAGCTTCCATAGTCAATACGGCTTCTAATTAAAGTTAAATAAAGTCTTCTTAAGTATTTTGGGTGCACACCCCAATTCGAACCTGCCAACACTTTAAAGATCTTAATAAATTTGAGAACTTTTTGGCAAATCACATTGATATGCTTTCCCCACCTAAGTGAACGGTCCAGCCACACACCGAGATATCGTACCGTGTCAACAACCTCCAAACTATTACCTCTAATTGATAAGTTAACGGACCGTCGCCTATAGCCTCTGTCAAAAATACAAATTTTACTCTTATTTGATGATATGTTGAGATTCAGGGAATCGAATTGATCACATAAGATATTTAACGCTTCCTGTAACTCAGCGGCTGCTTGTTCAATATTATGACAAGTTATATAAAGTACGTAATCATCAGCATACTGAGAGATAGATATGGAGCTATGTATTGCTTTACAGATGTGGATAGTCGCAATATTGAAAAGTAATGGCGATAGGGGATCACCCTGTGCCAAGCCCCTTCTGGCGATTCTAGTGACAGTATTATCTGTGCCACTGATGGATAAATATCTTTCTTTAAGGAATTCCCATAGGTATCTACAGTATTGTGATCCCACACCAAGTTGGTCCAAAGTTAAAAGAAGAGCGGTGACGTCAACGTTATTGTAAGCATTATCGATATCAAGGAAACATCCGATTGTCACAAGTTTTTTTGAAAAACCTATTTGTATTTTCGAGGTTAGTAGATTAAGATTATCTAGACATGAGCGAGCTTTCCTGAAACCTACCGTTTCTTCAGCAAAAAATCCTCCACTTTCTAGGTACCACTCAATTCTCTTATTAATAACGGAATGAAAGATTTTACATAGACAGGACATTAATGAAATGGGTCTTATTGCGGAAGCAGAAGTCAAATCTCGACCTGGTTTGGGGATTGGTACTATGCGGACTTGGCGCCATTGTTCAGGAACAAAATTTAACGAAAAAAAAAGATTGTAAAGCTGTAGTAAAATATCTTTAGCAAGGTCAGGAAGATTTTTAATCATTGAAAAGGAAATATCATCGCAGCCCGGTGCCGTATCCTTAGATTTCACACATTTGTCAAACTCCTGTCGTGTTATACCTATTTCCAATTTATGATTTAACGAGCAAAAGATAGGTAGTGGGGGGCATGTAAAATCAGGAGCTAAATTAAAGAGAACTTGTTCAGCCAACGTCTTGTCTACATGGAGTCCAGCTGAACGATATCCCTTCAACCAGCGCATGCGTCGCCACATGTCACTAGCCGAAGTGACCTCATCCACCGAAGAACAGAAATTACGGAATCCCTTCTTACTAGCACATCTAGTTAGTCTTTGAGCTTCGCGAGTTTTGTCCCTTAACATTTCTAAATTATCTGGAGTTGGGTTTTTCCTAAAACATGTCAAAGCTAACCGCCTTTCCGCCACCGCTTTAGACAACATCGGAGACCAATAACTTTTTGGTTTAAATTTATTGCAAGGGTTTTGGCTAAATTTAAAGTAAGGAATGCTTACATCTGCTGCACTGTTGATGATATTTAAAAAGGAATTATATGCTTCTTGGGGATTAACTGGCAATATATACGCAAGTAGTGCGTCTTCAATGAAGTTACGGTAAGCTTTCCAGTCGGCTTTTTTGAAATTTCTTTTCTTTACGATACTTGGAATATAATTATCTGACGTTTTCAATTTGATTATCATGTGGTCACTGCCTAGGGATTCATTAGTTACGCTCCACTCAAACATTAAACATACGTCTGAAGAAACAATAGATAAATCAGGTGCTGATTTTTGTAAAATTCCATTAACTAGCGTGACTCGAGTCGGCTTACCGTCATTCAAAGTTACAAAATTATTATCAATTAAGGAGTCAAAAATTTGAGTACCTCTTTGATCGGTTTTCGTGGACCAACTTGAGTGATGACCATTGTAATCTCCTGAAATTAGGGTTTTAGAGACGGCTACAGAAAACAATGATTCCCAATCATTTTGTGTAGTGCGAACGTTAGGTGGGCAATAAATTGAAACAACATTTTCAATGGAACTACAGTTAAAAACTTTAACATGAACTATCTCGATACCCGGATTTGTAATAGTACTACGACATTGTTGCGCCTTAATGGATTTATGAGTCAGAATTGCAACTCCTCCGTATGAGTCTGGTCTGTCGCAACGAAACACGTTATAATCTTTAATATTAAAGTTACAGTCGGAATCCAGCCACGTTTCGCAAAGGGCGGCAATGTGAACTTTTTCTAAAAACAAAATTTGTTCTAAATCTATCTTTTTGGGTAATATACTGTGTGAGTTCCATTGCAAAATGTTTATTTTAACAGTGTTCACTAAGGAAATAATTATTAAAGGAAAAACAACTCTCAGGTATTATCTTCTTTAGGAAATAAGATATTGCCCACTCCACGCTAATTTGAACAACAGATATAATTTTGTCTTTAAAAGTGTCATTCCTCACAAATAAAATGTATTTAATTTTATCTACCAGCCATCCGAATGAATGATTGTCTTCCGAATCCTCATTTTTGTCGTCTTCAGTAGCTTCTCCCCTACACGTATCATCTTGAATGTCCATATCGCATTCCCGGGCATGGGATGTTTCGGATTGAGGTGATTCTTCCTGCTGTTTTTTCTTATTTTTTTTCTTTTTAATTGTTCCTTCTTCTTTCCGCGTCTGTGGTAAATTGTCACTTTGCGTGAATATAGGTTCTTTACTTGGTAGACGAGCTGCTTTTTGAGCGTAAGTAGTTTTCGGCTGTAACACTGGTGACATAGGTGTAGTTGAGGTCATAGTAGGTGCTTGCGTAACTGCGTCTCCCTCGTGGGGCGGTAGTAGTGTCTGCGAGTTGATAGCTGCCTCATAGTGGGGTGCGGGAGGAGGTACATACATTTCTATGGCTTTTCTATAAGAAACATTAAACTCACTCATTATACTGCGTATTTTTTTTCCTTTATGTATACAGGGCAATTTCTGTCCAATGCCATGTGATTATTTAGGCAGTTAACACATTTCAAAGTACTTGTCTCACAGTTATCAATACCGTGTTTACCTGCGCATTTCGGACATGTAACTTTAATTGTCGGACACATTTTAAGTGTGTGACCATACCTCCAGCATCTAGAACATTGAGTAACAGGAAAAACGTAAGAATCTACCAAAACTCTCATTTCGTATATAAGTACATAAGGGGGCAACGAAGATCCTTCAAATCCTATTCTCCAGGTCTCGCTATCGGTCCATGTGGCTGCTTCTCTGTCCCTTCGTTGTAGACGTTTTACATTCACGACCTTACATGTACTTGATAGACATGTAAACAATTCGTCCTCCGAAATGTCTAAGTCGATATTTTTTATCACTCCATAAGATAATCCAACTTCAAAAGGCCGTTGAAATCGCCATCCTAAACCACTAAAATGGTCGGAGTTGACTAATTTCTCAGCGCTGTCCGCGTTATTAAGTTCAATAATAATTTTGTACGGATTTATATGTTTCACTTTGGTGATATTTAATATTCCTTGTTCCTTAAATAATTTAGCTAGGGCAAATTGTTTAGGAACTTTATCTTTACAAATAACAGTTAATTCCGTAATCCCTCTTACTTCTCTCGTCCTGTATTTTCTACTCCTAACTTCACTCCAGTCATCATCTTCTCTCCCTCTTTTCGCAGATTGCGACCTGTCTTTTGACGTGTCGTTATTCTCCATCTCAAATAATTGTGTTAAGTCTTCTGAATGTGTATTTTCTTCGTCTTCCATTATAACCGTGTTCATTAAGTTTTCATTACGATTCTCGTCCGTACTCATTACGCATAAAGTGTAGATTCGCGCGAGCGATAACCGATGATTCGGCCTAGCGGCCGATCAAGGTAGGTAGGTGCACAATAGTTAACGATGTAATTAGCTAATTACCGCAAAAACACGTCTAAGCAACACCGTTCGCGCTTCGACACTGCAGTGGGAATATTATAGGCTGATTATGTGACAGTTGACAGCGGAGAATGGAAGAAAAAAACGTGTTGCACCGACTTCAAGTAACACGGCACTAGGGCGGGAAAATGATGATGATAAAGTCTTCTTCTGATGCAAATATCTAAATACTTCTCCTAGTCCTCTTGACGTGAAAGAGCTCAGCAATCTCATTACGAATAGTTAACCAAAACAAAATACGCATCCCATCTTCCATTTCTCCTACAAAAGCATCTAGTCTAGTACTAAAATATTCGTCAGCTGACTAAAATACTAACATAATCTGGTCTAGGCTTTAGCTGGGCGTCTTGTGTTATCTTGGTGGTTTCAGAGATTACGCCCCAGACTCCTAGCCTGATCTTGTGAGGGCTTAATATGACAGTGGAGGCTTTATGTTTAGTATTTTGTTGTGTCTAGGTACTTGTGGCATGGTGGTTTAGAATACTTATCTGATATGCTTTTCCGTTCTTTTTTTATGTTTCCAACCCGCATTCGGCCCATGTGGTGGGTTACAGCCCTATCTGTGTCACAATAAGGCCTGGAACTAAAACCTTAGAGCTGTATATATATATATGCAGCTCTTTTTATGCTATATTTTTGTATAAAATAATATCCAAATTTCACATACTTCGCATGAGAGCAGCGGTGGCCCAGTGGTGGCAGCCCCGACTTACGAGCAGTAAGCCGTGGGTTCGAACCCAGGCAGGTGCATTACTATGTGTAATTTATTTCATCACCGCTGCCCTCAAAAACGGTGAAGGAAAACATCGTGAGGAAACCGGCATGTCCTAGAACTAAAAATTCGTAGACATGTGACATCTACCAACCCGCACTGGGCCCGTGTGGTGGATTACAGCCCACTCCCTCTCATAGAGAGGAGGCCTGTGTCTCAGCAGTGGGAACATTATAGGCTGAGGATGAGGATGACATAATTCGCATTATTAACTCATACATAATATTTCTATTCATAAATAAAATCAAACAAAACATTATTCCTATTAAACACTAAAATTAAGGGTCCAATTTATAAGGGATATTTTTACTAATACATCAAAATATAAACTCCATCATTTATTCAGGGCTCCATCAAAATAGGCTTTGCATAAAATATTGCTGAATTACACAAATAATAAAACACCAATAAAAATAAATTGAACTCAACCTAATATTATTTATTTAACTTTTCCAATTCAAATTGTTTTGCTTGCCAACGATTATTATCGCAGATTGTATTTTTGCTCTCGTAGAACTCGAAATTTTCTGATAAAATAAACTGGTTCATTCTCTATCTCCATTCCATGTAATTCTCTACAAAGTTGCAAAATAAAATGTTTCAGAATTCATTTTCTTTGAATTTAGCTTTTCAATCCTGATGAGCAATTCAAATAATAACTACTTCAGTATGGATTAAAGGCCAAGCAAAGGCCTCCCGCCTTTGCCCAGCAGTGGAATAATACAGGCTAGCTATAATAATATAATAACTACTTCAGTAGACTTTTGGACTCATAGTATTTTCAAATAACAGTTTTTAAATTCAAAAAAATGTATGTACCTAGAATTTATCTTAGGCATCGTCCTAATAGAACGCGAATGCGCTATCATCGCGCGAGTAAGCGATGAGACCATCGCGTGTTCGCGCGATGGCAAAAACTGGATGTCCTATCATCGCGCGAATTGACGACGCAAGCGAGCGAGGGGCGCGGGCACAGCGGCCCGCCGACGCAATTATCGCGCGAATTTCAATTAGGACGCCTATTCGAATTCGTTGTTTGATCGCGCGTCGTTAAGTTCGTGCGAATAGATTTACAAACATTTGAGTCGCGCGACCGAGTCGTGCGATTGTCAGTTAGGACACCTATTCGAGTTCGATATGTTTAATCGCGCGTTTGTACGAGTAAAATTCGCGCGAACCTACGATGATCGCGCATTCGCGTTCTATTAGGACGATGCCTTAAACTATATTGCCTTTGGTCCTATTGCGGTTCTTTAGCAGGCTTTTGGACTTCGGCTTATTTTCTAATCACAAAGTTCTTAATGTGGATACAGATTCAAATACAAAAAAATAAGACAAATGTACCTAGATATTCTCTTACACCAAGTTGCCATCTTATTCATGTACACGTACGTTCATTTTTATTTACCCACTTTTTCTCGCGATCGATACGAACGAAGCTAGCTAGTTAAAAATGAAATAGTTTTGGACTGGCACTAGTGCGAGTAAACGTGAACTCAGTTCTTAGTATTCAGTCGGTGGCTGGTCCAGTCAAATGTCTACTTTTAAAT